>VBSM01000361.1:75388619-75416130 GCA_008086735.1 Cheirogaleus medius
CAAGGGCATTATTTGAAACCTTAAAATTTGTACCTCCATAATTTGCTGAAATAATAAAAAAAACAATGTAAAAAGATAAACCATAGAAGAAAACATTTTCAAATCTTGTATCACATAAAAGACTTCAAAATATATGAAGAACTTAAATTAGAACTCAAAAATAACTAAATAAATAACCCAATTAAAAATGGGCAAAAAAATTTGAATAGGCATTGCACAAAATTAGATACATGGATGGACAGAAGCACATGAAACAAACACAGGAATACATGTGCAACATCATTAAGGCAATACAAATTAAAACCACAATAATGTATCATTTAACACCCAATAGAATAGCTATAGTAAAAAAAATGGGTGATCAGTATTGGTGAGGATCTAGATAAATTAAAACCCTCATTCGTTACCTGTGGAAATGTAAAATGGTGCAGCCACTCTGGAAAGTAGTTGGCACTTTCTCTAAACAGTTAAGCATAAATTTACCATATGACCCACAAATTCCACTCTTAGGTATCTACCCAGGAGAAATGAAAACAAACATCCACACAAAAGCTTGCATATGAGTGTTCATAGCAACATTATTCATAAAATTAGAAAATATCCAATGTCCACCAACTGAAGAATGGATAAACAAAATGTGGTATATACATACAGTGAATATTATTTGGGAATAAAAAGAAATGAAGTACTGCTATATGCTATAGGGATGAACCTCAAAAACACTGATCTAAGTGAAAGAAGCCAGATGCAAAAGGCCACATATTATGTGATTATAATTATATGAAATATGCAGAAAATAAAAGCTATAGATTCAAAAAATAGATTAGTGGTTGGTCGGGGTTAGGATTGAGAACAGAGGGTGACTGCAAATGGGCACAGGGATCTTTATGAAATGATAGAGATGTTGTAAATTTAGGTGAAGGTGATGGTTGCACAACTCTGTATATTTACTAAAAACCATTAAATTGCACACTTAAGTGAATTTATGATGTGTAAACTATACTACAATAAAGCTGTTAAAGTAAAATGCGCTGGGTCAATAAAAAAATCAGCTGAAGAGACCCAAAAAACCCCAAAATATATCTTTGAAATCTACTGTGAAAAATAGAAGATGGCTTTAGAAAATCCTGCATTCTTAATAAGATAATGAAGATGGCTTCTATAAACAAGAAGGTCATAAGAGAGATTAAGTTCTGAAGACCAGGAAACTATCAGGAATAAGAGAACTCACAAAGGACACTAAAATTCAATGTAAGAATTAAATTTTGCACTGATATCTTTTAAAAAGCACAACTGACATGGCAGAACTCATTAATATTGGGAACAAACTTGAGAAATTATCCAAGGATGCAGAGAAAAAGGATTTTAAAAAAATGAAAGGATGAGAAGATAGTAGTAAGAAATACAAAGCAAAGAAAATGCTAAGAAGAAAAAAATGGAGTACACGTGATTATCAAGTCTATAATATAAGAAAACTTTTCTGAAATAAGTAAACGTTAATTTACTTACTAAAGGGTTTATGTGTTCTCGACATATTTAAAACAAAGACCATCATTAGCTATGTCCAGGCAATATTTCTGAACTGGTTATTCTCCTAGAGCTACTCAGATTCATTCTCACTCCTCTGCCCTGTTCTGTGCTCCAGGATCCTGACCTCCGCACCCTGCTTTACCCAGGTCTCCACCCTAACAGCTGACTCCTAGTTGGGTTTAGCCAATAGAAGGCACTGGCAGGAATGCTTAGGAATGGAAGGTGGGAGGAGAGAGAGTTCATTTCGTCACTTTTGCAACACCATATCTTAGGCAGTAGCTAAGTCCACTCCAGGCAATAGATCCCACTGGGTGGACCCTACTCCACAGTTCCAATTTCACTGGCCTCCAAGCACTGTTTCCTCAGCTATGTCTTCATCTTCAGGGATGGTAATGGTTTCCAAGCATTGCTAGCCTTTTCTGAATGCCTCGCCAGCCCTGGTTTGTTCCCTTAACCCTGCCCACACCACTGTGAGTAATCTCAGTTTATTTGAATCATCTTGGGTCAATTCGGTTTCCTACTGAAGGACTCCAATTGATATAAAGGCTCAAGAAAAATATTCATAAATATGTAAAGAGAGGGCTAGGCTCAGTGGGTCATGCCACAATCCTAGAATTTAGAAGCCAAGGTGGGAGGATTGCTTGAGGCCAGGAGTTTGAGACCAACTTGAGCAAGACAGAGTCCCCATCTCTACAAAAAATAGAACAATTAGCTAGCTAGGCGTGGTGGTGCACACCTGTAGTCCCAGCTATTCAGGAGGCTAAGGCAGGAGGATTGCTTGAGCCCAGGAGTTTGAGGTTTCAGTGAGCTATGATAATGCTGATGCATTCTAGCCCAGGTGACAGAGTGAGACTCTGTCTCAAAAAAAAAAAACAAATAAAAAACCCCACACACATAGAGGGAAAAATAATTTGACCTATAAAGGAATTAAATCAGACTAATCTCACTTCTCCATTACAAAACAAATGCCAGAGTAAATATATAGTAATATATGTGAGAGAAAAAATTTTTATTCAATAATTCCATTAGGCCTTTCCTGTGTAAAGTCAACCAAAGCCTACTTTCAAAAGTGCAAAGGCTCAGAATATATAACATCTACAAACTTTTCCTAAAAAATAAAGTTGAGTATTATCTAATCAATTAAGGATTATTTAAAATTAAGGTCTCAGAAATGTAGAAGTGGTGGTTTAAAATAATTGATTATAAGTATTAAAATTATTTGAATATATAGAAATTGTTTGTATGGCTATAAAATTGCATAGAAAAGCAAAAGATAGGTTTTAAATTAAAATCATATGGTATAACAATGATTAACTTAATAGTAACAATCTTAGTCTATAATCACATATTAATTTAACAAAGAGCAAGTTGTAGTCTAAGGGTTTAGAGTAACTGAAAGAATTTTTTAAATTCCTTATCTTATTTTTGATTTTGGTAATTGGGAAAATTGAGAATCATACATGCATTACAAAATAAAGTTAACACCAGTAGGATTAAAAATAGAATAACTACTTTCAGAATCATTACAGAACAAAATTATTCTGATTTAAATTTAGCCATACCTCTAAATAAATGAATCCAATAGCTCTATTTTACCCTTGAAAGACAATACTTTCCATATAATGGATCCTCCTAAATACATACAGATGGATTCACTTGATAAGCTTCTATGAAAATCATTCTTTTTTTCAATGAGCAAGGAAGTAGTGGATGACTACATACCAACATGTTAGCTGCTCATTATGCACCCGAATACAATAAATGATTGGGTTGTCCAATTACTTCTGCTATTATTTAAGGTGCTTGGCTATTGTAATGCTAAGAAACTTTGTGAAGGAAAGAAAAAATAACATAGTTAATTTTATTAACCACTTACACCTATGATTAATTGGCCAGACAAATTGGAAATGACTGAGCTAGCCAGCAGATGAATACAGAATACTTTGAATTTTTAATTTTAAGTGCTTCTAAGTTGAATCGTGCTGAATATAAATGGCCCCATTAAGGGAAATATATAAGTATAAAATGGAAAATGTCAGGAAAGAGGCTAAATGACATCTTCAAATGTCATCTTCAAATGTCATTTACCATCTGGATAAAGATCAGCTTAACTGACCCTGAAATGTAAAAACGGAATTAGCGGAATTAGAATAGAAACATCAAATAAATAATTATATTTTATTACCATTCAAATTCAGCCAAGTCTAAAATCTTCAAGCTATAACTAAATTTTCATTTGGAAACTACTTCCCAATATACAGTGAAATTGCATGCCATATTTACTCAAAAGTAATAACACACGTATTACGTATTGGAAAACAAAGGAAATTAGTAAATTCCAATTTAAGGAGCTAAAGATGAGCTCTGCCAATAGCAATCTTATCTTTAAAACGTATTCTCTTGCCCAAGCATTTATTGATGGTTTTGTATGTATAACAGTATGTATATGTGAGTTAAATAGAAATATGGTTCTTAAATTCAGAGAGCACAGAATTTAGCCGTGGAGTCAATAAAAGCTACAAAGCAATCCAAATTGACTTGTGCTTGAGTACTTTTGATCAAAGAACAGCCCTACTCTCTCTGCTAAGGTGCTCCTCTTTAGGAAGCATATTTATAGAGCAGCAAGGTAGGAAACAGACATTTAGCAAGACAAGGTCGGCCCTGATGACCAATGCAGTGGCAAATAGTGCAGCCAGATCAAATTTTCATCACTTACATTTGCAAATGTGAGATAATGGACAGTGAAGCAGTAAGAACTAAGGACAAACCTAGTGGAAGAGGCAATAGGACAAGTGGAAGAAATTAGAATGGCTTTATAAGGAAGTAAGATGTAAAGGAGAGGTTCAAAGAGTGATAGATGTTCATCAACAACAAGAAAGCAAAAGCGATTCAAAGGCCTGTAGAAAAGAATTGGAGTCCTAGACCAATCTAAAATGTCACTGCTATAGACTTAAAAATTCTTTCTAGGAGTTAATTCTCGATCAGCTAACCTAGAGCTATGTGCCGATAATAATATCTGACACAGCACCTTACTATTTATAAAACATTTTTGTACATAATTATCTCATGTTATCCTTGTGAGCAGACTGTATAGAAAAATACTTATTTTCCTTTAAGAAGTGATTACATTGAGAGTCAGCTATTAAGTGACTTACCTGAAATAACACAGCTATTATATCTTTAAAAAGGGAGACAGTATTGACAGACCTGAAAACATTTTTCTAGCCATATATTTCTAGTTTTCTCTCCCAAGAGTCCCTTTCTGTGAGATAACATCGATTTTTTCTTGTAGACACCTTGGAAGTCTACTCTCAATGCTTGACCAAAGGATCACAAGAGACACAGAATATGAAGATTCAAGGGGCATTGAGGTGCCTAAAGAAGGTAGGTTATTTGCGTGGCAGGAAGAACATGAAAGTGGCTGTGGAGGGGCAGCCTGAGTCCCTGCAGTGAGGCCACCCAGCACTGACTAGTGGAAACCATGCGTGGAAGTAGACAGACTTGGGCGTGGACCTGGCCTGCTAACTGGTGATATTTTTAACCTCTCTGAGCCTAGGAGTCTCCATCTGTAAAATAAAACCATTAACAACATAATTGTACATCGAGTATCTGATACAGTGACTGGAAGATAATTAGCACTCAACACTGGTGACTGCTGAGCAACTACAGCCCTGGGGTAATTTTCCATATCTCTCCCCTCAAATTAACTGCTGAACTGACTGCCCCAATGAAGATTTGAAGCAAATTTAACTGGATAGTCTTTGGGAGTGACAAGCTCTGCAGTCTTCTCTCCTTCCCTAAACCCGCATTTCACATTTTCTTACCAAAGCACTTAGAAGTTAAACTACACAGCTGATGCCCAAGGTGTCAGAGTTATTTTGTTCTGAGTTCCTGTTCTCATTTCTCTTCCCAAGACCCCTATGGGACGGGACCTTGTTTCAGGGAAGACTTGCTGCTTCTAGAGAATAACTGGGATTTGAGAGGAGCAAGGTAGAGAATTGGAAGTTTCTAGAAGGTCAGGAGACCTCTAGTTCTGGAAGTGGGGTGAGGCTGGACTTACCTACCTGTTATCTTCTCATTTGTTTCTATTGCATTAAGTACCATAGAAAGAACCCTGGTTCTGAGTCACTTTTTTTTTCTCTGCAAAATAGGACCTGAAACACCTTGCTCAGTTCCATTTATTCTCTATTCAAAGTTACTTATTGCTTATCACCTTTGCACCACATTCTCTTCTGGTTGTTGTAGACATAATGATGAATAAGACAGACTCTGTCTATATCCTCAGGGAGTTTACAGTCTAGTGCACAAAAAAGATATGCACAAATTAAGTATGAAATTATTATAATATTACAGAAGAAAGTAGTCTAAATGCCTACATGCTGGGCACTGAACTCGCAGCTAAGGGTGCCACAGTGACCAAAATAGGCACGGGCCTGTCCTCGTAGAGCTTACAGTCTGGTTGATCTTGTGAGACTTCAAAAGATAATGGACATTAAAGTATTTAGCTCAGGACTGTGTACCTGTAGCTGTTGTCAAAGTACAACCTGTACAAGGTTATTTTTTCTATTAGAAAATAATTAATAGCTTGATGGCAGGGACTACTCCCATGGTGAGATTATCTGTTAACCCAGTGTTTGCTAAATTAAAGTCAGATCAAAGTTTATAGGTTTTTAGATTTATGCAAAAGGCTAAGACAGAGAGAAGATGCTATTTTCTGCTGTTTCTAGGGGCCAGGCCATTCTCAGGCAGCCAAGGGTGGCCATAGTAGAGAGGAGTGGTAGAGAATAGTGTCATTAGTTACTGCTCAGAAGTCTAAAGGTACCATAAGGACTACTTAATTCACAGCTGTACCCTTGGAATCCCCTAAGGAAGGGACTGAGGTTATTTAATGAGCATCTATTCTACATGAGGTTTATATCTGTCACACATACAAAGACTAAGTGGCCTCAAAGAGATTTTTATCATACTCTCTGAAATATAAAAATTTGTAAGTTCAAAAAACATCAGAGAAGTCATGGGGGATAAAAATAAATTTCAATAATAGAAAAATACAAGCATTTGGATGTTTAACTGAAGATCAGCATGCATTAATTCACCCTGTGTGGTGAGAGCCTGGCAGCCCTCCAGGGGCAGAAAACAGGAGCAGATTTTACCCCAAGAACTGTATGGTCAAAGAGCCCACTTCAGAGAATTTCTGCACAAATTAGAATGTTTAGGTGCCATCATTCAATACAGTGGTTTATTTACTGGAAAAGATGATGAATTCTTTGGTTACCACATGATCTTTGTGGCTTCCTAGGGTAGAAAACTAAGGCCACATTAAAAAGTATGGCCCAGATTATTTGAAGGACTCCACTTGTCCTCAGCCCCACACATCAGGTCTTCAGTTCTAATTTCTATAGCACTAAACCAGGCTCTGAATGCTCAGGAGCAACAATCAGAGAGATCATTGTAGAGAGATCTTATTCCCTATGTTAAAAATTCTTTGGCAGGGCCCTTGAGTAAATACAAACTTGGAGTTTAATGCAACACTATGCCATCTATGTCTTTATATCCTCTGTGGTATCTATATGGCCACACTATAGCAGGTATTAAAGTATTCTTCAATAAATATCTGTTGACTGAATATATAAAAAATTATAGTAATTAAATAACAGTAATAAAACTGAATTTCATACTTTACTAAGAAACTTTCCAGGAGAACAGAGATGGATAACTGACAAAGTAGAAAATGATATTTTTATAGGGACCTTGGAGAGCATTCAGTTTAATTTCTGCATTTACAAATACAAAAAAAAAATAACCTAAAGCCTATAAATTTCAAGTTATTTGCCCAAAGTCACAGGGAATGACAGGTGAGGCCTCAAAGCCAGTTTCCAGAATCCATGACATAGGCACTTTCTAATAAACCACATTCAAATTTATGGCTAGTGACAAAATGCCTTAATTTTCTTTTCTTTAAAGTTTTAATTCTTAATGTATTGATTATATAGATGAGAACTGGCAATTGTTTTGAAGGCTCATCTATCTATATTGGTTGCCATGTAACACCTGTTTAGAATTGTCAACATTTTGCTGTACTGTAATGATTTGCTTCCGGCTCGCTCCAGAGGCTTCATAGGAATCTTGGTGTTGCTTCCCTGTCTGGTCCCAGCTAGGAAAGAATTTCTTTCAATACTTATTTCCCTGTCTTAATTGCTTCTAAACTCAGAGCTGTTATATAACAATGTACATCCCCTGGATTCCCAGAATTTTTACTTGACCTAATTTTTAAACCCTTATTTCAATAGTTGTATGATTTTATTGTGAACCATTTCATTTTTTTTTTATTTTTATTTTTTTATATTTTTTTTGAGACAGAGTCTCACTCTGTTCCCTGGGCTAGAGTGCCGTGGCATCAGCCTAGCTCACAGCAACCTCAAACTCCTGGGCTGGAGTGATCCTTCTGCCTCAGCCTCCCAAGTAGCTGGGACTACAGGCATGCGCCACCATGCCCGGCTAATTTTTTCTATATATTTTTAGTTGGCCGATTAATTTCTTTCTATTTTTAGTAGAGATGGGGTCTCGCTCTGGTTTCGAACTCCTGACCTTGAGCGATCTGCCCACCTCGGCCTCCCAGAGTGCTAGGATTACAGGCGTGAGCCACCGCGCCCGGCCTATTGTGAACCATTTCAAATCCCCTTTTTAAGATTGGTTGGTACAGAAGTCAGAGAAGTAATAACTTTTGGTAACTATATAAGTAATACACTTCCATGGAGATATTTAACACAGGTAAACTATTGCTCTCTCAGGGGTGGGTCACTCAAAGTTCAGCCTAGAGCCCTTGGATAATATTAAACTGGCCTCTGAGCAGAGTCCAGGGTTGGAAACTTAACTCTCTTGAATATGGTTTAACGGCAAATAAAACAAACACTTAAACACAGCTGTGTTGAACAATTTCTATGAAATCCATTACATTGCAAACATTAAAATCAAAAGATATTTTAGATGGGAACTGCAAATGTACTCAATTGGCGATGCTTACTCAGGTAAAACCTGTATTTGTACAGTGTTTTACAGTTTCAGGAACATAAAGTTCAAAATTTCAGCCAAAAAAAGGAACTGGAATCTGTTCAACTCTGTGGGAGTGTGTCATTTGGACCTCTATTCTTGATGAAAAGTTCAACATATTTCACAAAATAATCCACCAATTTCTGATTGTGTACTAATTTGCTTCTGCCAGGGGGTTGGCATCTGAGTAAAAAAGCCACTTACACAAGCCTGAATCTTGGACATGCAGCTGCATATGTAATTTCTTAAAAAAAACAATAAAATGTATAATTCCTAAATAAATACATCTTTAAATATGCATTCATAACAAATGGTAATTTCCTGGAAGATAAGCTTTTCTATACTTACGTGGCATGTTCTTCCTTGTTTTTAATTTAGTCTTTATTATTCCTGCCTGTGTTATTCAACAAACTATTGGTTCTGAGAAGATATGACTAACATATTAGTGTTTAATTGATTCATTTAAAAATATTTATGGCCATTTCATTTAAAAATATCAATGACTACTGTTCTGTTCTCAAATTTTAAGAAACCACCAGAACCAGGGGAAAATATTTGCATGCCAGAGAAATTCCCCATTAAAAGTGTCTCTCGAGCTGCTTCTTCACTGATTTATTGCTTAGCATTTCTTTTTCACACTTTATTACTTAGATAAATATACCCCTCAGAACCAAATGTAGTTATAATTGGTCCTTTATTTTATGTAAGAAAATAAATTGGTAATTATAAACATGTAGTACAAAAATTTGTCTATTTAAGTGTTCTGTTTGTAAAGAAAATCTGGGTATATAGATAACACTCTCAATGGACTCTAAAAAACAAAACCAGAGGCACCACTATTAAAATTTATAGTGCTAATTAGTTTTGTGTTCTAGAATAAAGTTCATTATAATAGATGGGATATATAAACCAAGTACACAGAAAATAAAAGTCCCAAGATAGGTGGTGTTATTGCAGTAGACCAGTTAAGAACCCTCTAGAGCAAAGACTGGGAAAAGTTAACACAATTATTTTCTTTTAAGATTCTTGTGTACAGCTGAGGGATGAGACAACACAGAGTACCTATCCTGAAATGAAAAGGAGCTGATAAGTAGTTCTCATCATCATCATCTCACTTATTCTTTTTTCCCATTGGTCATCTGTTGGTAATTTCTTTGCTCAAATGTCTGTCATCAGTGCTTTTTCCAAGCACCCAACTTTAAAAGTGACATGAGAAGACCCCTCTCTCCTAAAGAACACAGAGAGTTTCAAAGCTTTGAAAATAATGTTCACTCCTATAGCAACAGAACTTCATGAGGGCAATGACCCTCAATTTAACTGGACCAAAAACTCACCCCTCACAGAAAATGTGTTGTCTAGAGCCTCCTCCATACCCTCCCTTTATCCTATTTGTTCATGAACCCATCCTGGCATACAAAGAGCTAGTTGTTTGCATGAAATAACTTTTATAAAAACTACCGTCTGTCTGATCATTTATGATGCTGAAAGATACACCATCATTTTTCCCTGGTTACATAAAGATAAAGGCATTTTTCTACAGCAAGAAAGCATACTGCTAGTAGCAATCAATGCTTTATAATAGGGATAAGAATGCTATTAAGATTTGAAGGCAGCATTCTAAGAGGTCCCTCTTGTTTGCAGTTGGCAGAATATCAGCTATTTCAATACAAGCAAGGAGTTGCAGTAGACACAGCTAATTACCTCCATCCTGCCTCTACTCAATTCTTCTTACTCCCAGGTGCCTACTCCACTCACTCAGGGGTACAAGATAAGCAGATAGATGTGAGCAGGAACACAGGACCTTGTGCAGCCACCAGCACTGAGAGCAATTGGTTAATACCCTTGGAGCTAGTTAAACCCTTGGTAAACAGTCCCAAACTCTAGCAGATGGTCTATTAGTCCTGGTGGTGCTGTTCAACATCTATACAACGCTATACAAAGAACTAAATTCTTAGGATTAGAGGATTGCTCTTCTCTAGTACATTATATTTAACATTTTATGATTTCACTCTGTAACTAGTATCTCTTCTCATAATGGAGAGTTTGGCCTGGTTCTATTTTTTTCCACCAATAGAATGACAAAAGGGATGACAGTCCATGTGGTTAACACTTACCAAGGACTTGCATATATTTTCACTTTACAACCAAGGAAGCAGATGGGTAACTGAAGCTGTTACAAGTCATCCAATGGCAAACTCACAACCCCTATCCCAGAGAGTAAGCCTGTTACATAGCAGCTCAGTTTTAATATTTATCTTCTTAGAGGATAACAGAATTACTGTTGTAAAAATCTTATTTGAAACATTTCTGATTTCTAAACATATTTTCAAACTACTTATTCTATTTCTTATACTGTTTTGAATACTATGAAGGTCAACCTCAAATGGATGATCATAAAATATTCCTACTAGAATATTCTTCGTTTTTCCTTTATTACATGTAGCATCGCTTAGAGTGTTATCTTCCACTCTTTCTCCCTTTCTTTCTATTTCTATTCCCCACCACCACCCATCTTCTCAAACTGTGAATGCTATTTTTCTTAATAAAAGGCTACTTTAAAAGTTGATATCCTGAATACATGCTCCTAAATTCTTTATACTTTTGTTGTATTTCCTAATCAAGGATTGGCGTTTGGCTTTTATAACTCCAAAGAGAATGTGAATTGCCTCTTTGTCATGAATGTATATATCCTACACTGCTTGGTGCTGTAATAGTATTTTCTTAACTCAGAATTAGAGCCCTGAAGGAGGAAATAGTCATAGGGAAGGATGTGGGAGAAAAAAAATCAAGGAAACATATCTTTAAAATTCTCCTGAAGACATTCCTAAATTCCATCCCTTACTCCTGGTGGCCAGATTATTCTGGCTTTTATTTTAAGATGGGAGAGATCACATCTTTCTAGCTAATGGACAGTCTATGAGCATTTCCTTTCCTGGATGTAGGATGAAAATCAGAAAACTCTTATGCCATTCTCAAATACAACTTTTCAGATAACCACTTGAAAAATATTCACATGATACCAAATTACAAGGTGTTTCTTTTTAATATCTCGTAATCAAGTGAAGTTTGTTTTTACTCGAATGTTTTATAGACATTTTTTATACAGACAAAGAATATGAGATAACACAAGTGATATATGAACAAGGAATGGGGCCTAATGAGACTGACAATGAACTAACTTTCTTTTAGCCTGCCCATAGGAAGCTATTAATTACTACTGTTGTGGGCTGAAGTGTTTCCTCCTCCCCACCCTCCCCACCAATTTCATACATTGAAGCCTTAATCCCCAGTTCCTCAGGATGTGACCTTACTTGGAGATAGGTCTTTACAGAGGTAATCAAGTTAAAATTAGGTCATTAAGGTGGGCTCTAATTTAATATGACTGGTGTTCTTATATGAAGGGGGAATTTAGAATTTGGAAGACAATCATCTGCAAGCCAAGGAGAGAGGTCTGGAACAGATTCTTCCCTCACAACCTCAGAAGGAATTAACCCTACCAACACCTGGATTTTGGATTTCTAGCCTCCAGAACTGTGAGACAATACATTTTGTTGTTTAAACCACCCAGTTTTTGGTACTTTGTTAGAGCAGCCCTGGAGAACTAATACAGCTTCCTACTTAATTTTTTTTCCTGGGAATGACACTTTTAACATGATATACTACAACTGTAGTTATTGTTGAAGAAACATATACTTATATCTATATTAATTTCACATTTGATCTCTTAACTTTAGAAAAAAACTATTCTGCTCTTTAAATGACATTGTCCTGAATTTCATGATAAAAGTCTTATATAGTGGCAAAAGATGTTAAGAATCATATAAAACAACCTTTACAGTTTATAATGAATGAATAAAGGCAAGTAGAAGTTAGAAGCCTTTTAAAGTCACCCAGTTAGTTACTGGTGAAGAGAACTCACATGGCTCTCATTCTCCATGTTTTTCTACTGCAGCACAGAGCCACTCTCAACTAGTAGACAAGGATTTCATATCATTAAAATAATTTTTCCTATTTTGTCATGTTGAAAAATGTTTAAAGTCAGGATAATATAATAAGAAATAGGCATCAAGATCACAAAAAAAAATAGTTTACTCTACTGAAATCATGTTCTACAAAGTCCTAGCACTTACATATTCTCAGCCTATATTTTCACTGTTACATTGTAGATATATTCTTGTACCATTTTGAGATAAGCACAGCTATGACAGGTGGCTCAATACCTCAGTATCTGTGGAAAGCTTAGGATTTTCCTTAGAATTCTGCATATCCAAGCAGAGGAATTGTTCAGAAGACCACTTGTGCATTTGCTAATCCTCAATAATAGTTTTATAAGTTGCATTGTATGTGCTCAGGTAGTTTTCAAAGAATATTGTTTTAACTAAAATTAAATTGCTATTTATCATAAAGCTAATTGCTTCTTAATAGATCTTTCAGTTTCTTTTCTCCTCCAATTATTTTCTTTGATCCTGATTCTGTTTTGTTTTTTTTCCCCCCCTTTGAAAAGACTCAGGGTAAATAAGGTAGGAATCTTCAAGTAGCTAACATGGAAGAGAAATTTGACTCTTCTGCCCTGAAGGGTAGAACTAAGATAAATTGGTTAAAGTCATCATTAAACAGATTTCAACTCAAAACAAAGTAAACCTTTAAACAGAGCTATGATGTGATAGAAGTGGCTGCTGTGAAAGATCGTAAGGGTTAGTCACTGGTGATGTTCTAAGTATTAGACCATCAGGGGCAAGAGAGCTTCATTATAGGGAGAATTCAACCAATGAATGGATTAGATTAAATGGCCCTTATAGCCTTTTCCATCCTAAAAGTTTATGGCTCTGTGAACTCAGCAGTAATCTCACAGGACTAACTCTTCCTTCAACTAACACAAGGCGCATTCCTTCATATTCTTCACACACTTTGCATTTAGATAACTACGTAAGTTATCTAATTAACATAAATTTAGATGACCCAGAGATGAAACATCCATCACAGCTCATATATGTCAAGTTAGAGACAGGGTTTGGGTCAGAATTTTCTCATTGCCACTCATATATTAGTATGAAATCATGTATTTTTTAACATACCGTATGAGGACAAAAAACTGTCCTGTAATTTTAAAAGAAAGCATTATTTTAACAGTCATATTACTCCTTGGGATTCTTTTCTGAAGAGTTAAAAATATATAGCACACCATGAGATAATCAAATACTAACCTCCTTCATTTTTTCCAGTTCATTCTGTAAAGCTTGCTTTGCAATTTCAACTTCTATGAGCTGTTGCCTCAGTTTCTCATTTTCACCTTCTGTTGTTGTTCTCTTTTCTTCCACATTTTCCAATTCATGGTGAAGTCTCACAGATACATCCTTTGCGACCTGAATTAGTGTTTGTACCAATAAAATATAATTAAAAACAATATAATAAGAGGGCTAAAATTTTATTCATATGAAAGCATTAAGAGCCAACACTTATCTAGTGCTTACCATGTGCTAGGAAGTGTTCAGTATTCTTTTACATATAAGCAATTCACATATATCAACAATTTTACCCTCACAACAATCCCATAAGATAGCCATTAGTATTATTCCTATATGAAAGATCAGGAAACTGAGTTTCAGAGAGGTAAAGTAATATGCTCAAGGTCACACGACTAATAAGTAGTCTAATAGTCTGGCTCTAGATTTTGTTCCCTTAACTTCTACCCTACACCAACCATGGTAACAAATGTTCTATTGCATTTTATCACATGTGGAGAAATTTCACATATCTCCTCAAATTCTAGAACAAAACTATGCGGTAGATGTTTTCATTATCACCTATGATAAAGAATGGAAAACAGAAGTTTTTACAAGTAGGGGGCTGGGGCTCGAATTTTGATCTTATAAGTAGAATTCTAAGTGCTTAATTTTAGGAAACACTTCAGTTCTTGATATTAATTTTTTGGAATGACTGTGCATTTTTACCCCATATTTTCAGATTATCTTGGAAGTTTTAGGGTTTGAAAGAAAACTGGAACATTCTAATGGTATAGAGGAGTAGGATATTGGCTTGTGGTTTTAGACAGGATGGAGAGCGAGCCTGGCTATCACAGCTTTCCAGGTCTGGGTCCTTAACCTCTGTGAAAGGTGTAGCTTCTGCCTCTGTAAAATGATGTCATTAATAATTTCTACCTTACAGGGTTTTTTTCCCTTGGGAATTAAATGAAATAATGTATGTAACAATGCCAGCCAACTGCCTGGTACATAGTGAGCACTCAAGAAATGCTAGGAAAAGTAACAAAAGAAGTAATACAATAATGACTTTCATAAAATATATACTCATAGCTTTCTTTAAAAGAAATATAGGGGCTGGGCGCAGTGGCTCACGCCCCCAATCCTAGCACTCTGGGAGGCCGAGGCAGGAGGATCGCTCAAGGTCAGGAGTTCGAAACCAGCCTGAGCAAGAGCAAGACCCTGTCTCTACTAAAAATAGAAAGAAATTAATTGGCCAACTAAAAATATATAGAAAAAATTAGCCGGGCATGGTGGCTCATGCCTGTAGTCCCAGTTACTCAGGAGGCTGAGGCAGGAGGATCGCTTGAGCCCAGGAGTTTGAGGTTGCTGTGAGCTAGCCTGATGCCACAGCACTCTAGCCCAGGCAACAGAGTGAGACTCTGTCTCAAAAAAAAAAAAAAGAAAAAAGAAATATAGGATAATTATACATTTGAGTTTTATATCTCAATGAAGCTAATACAATTAAAAGTACATTCATTTCATTGCCTAGGGCGATTAATTTAATATCTGGTTGAGTTGTCAATGAATCTGCCTACATTCAAAATGAACTGGAGACTACACTTGTCTAAGACATGCATTTCAAGGTTGAGATTTCTTCACTGGGAGAGATTCTGAAGAAGCAACTTCACTTTAAAAATGAGATTCTTTCATTTACTTTATTTTCCTTTTACTTCAACAAACCGGCCACAAGTGGACAGTTTTCCTTTCAGGCAGTTACCTAAGTGGCAACTACAGAAAGGAAGGTACCCTGGAAGAAGGAGGTGGGGTGGGGACTTGCAGAGAGAAATCTTAACAGTTACCATGCCGGTGCCATTCCTATTCTGGGCTTAATTCCCCGGGAGGGGTCCTCCTAGTGCTACTCTAGAGTGCTAGATTCCACTGGGCTTTGGCTTGGAAGACAGACTCCAGGCCACATCAAAGCCAGAGCCTGTGCTCTGTCACGCCCTTGTTTCCGCCCAAGAGGGAGGCGCCCTCTTCCCTTCACCTCTGGAATAGCCACAGTTACTCCAGTGAGGGCCCACTGAGCTCGTTTTCTGCCAGGCCCTCCACACACACTGGACTCTGACTCACCTGTCAGTTCTAACCCTTCCGGAACCCTGCTATTTTGTGTCGGCGAGGCGAAACTCTGTATCCCCAAAGCTCTTTGCGGGTCACCACTGAAGACGTTTCCGCGCAAAGAGCCCTCGACCAGAGTCCCCACCGGCCGCCCCAGCCACACGCCATCAAGCCCGCCCCAAGCCGCAAACCTTCAGGTCCTGCTCCAGGCTGCGCAGCAGCTCCCCATCGATTTCCCCGGTCTGAGCATAGCGGAGCCTTTTGCGCTCGGCTTTGCGGAGGCGGTACTGCAGGATCCGGCAGTTTTTGTTGGCTCTCTCCAACTCATGGCGCATTTCCTGCAGTTGACAGGCATCCTCTTCGAAGAAAGTGTCCCTCATCTCGTCCATCTCGGTTCTCAGCTCATCGATCTCGTTCTGAGGCGGTGACAGGCCGCGCGTCAAAATTAGCCTCACCTCCAGCCCCTCCGACATACACCGTACACACCCCATTCCAATTCCAAATTCTCAGCTTTATGTCCTCCTCCTCCATTAGACAAGTGACAAAAAAGCCGAATGAAGGAGAGGAAACTGGAAAGAGGGCCCACTTTAGGCCTTCTCTCGCTCTCTTACTCTAGCTTTCTCCACGAAAAAGTGGGACAAACCATGATAATTAGAGAAACGAAGGCCCAGATTTGGATTTAAATGAAAACCTGACGTTACTAAGATCGGGTTCTGCTTCAAATCCAGACAAGGCTTAGGACCCCCTCTCCCTCCTGTCCTGTTCCCCTACCTCTATAAGGCTCCCTATCGGGTTAGCAGCCTCTCACCCCCGCCGGGACACGCCCTAATCCTCTGAGGCCCACACCTCCCCTCCCCCACCCGCCTCCCCCCACCCTCCTCACCTTGAGAGTCTCGTTCTCCTCTCGCAGCTTCTCCATCTCCTCCTGCATTTCTTCCTGCTCCTGGAGCTGCTGCGGGTGCGGCTGCGACGAAGGGGGCGCCGCCGCCTGCATGCCCCCTCCGCTCGCGCTGCCCTCCGCGCTCTGCTGGGGGCCCTCCGCCGCCGCCGCCATTGGGGAGGCGGAAGGGATTGAAAGGGGCTCACAAATGGCAGGGGCACCAGCGACAGGGGAGCTGCGGCTACTGCTAGCGCCGCCGTTCTTAGTGTGCGTCTGAGCCGCGGCTGCCGCCGCTGCCGCCCGCTCCTTCTTGAGATGGAACTGGATGAGCTCAGACTGCAGACATCCTTCCTTCCAGTAGCTCCCTCCACCGCCGCTGCCGCCCCCTGCAATGCCGCTTCCGGAGTTTCTGCTACCGGGGCCTGGGGTTTTGCCCGCGGGAGAGGAGGATGGCGAAGGGGAGGCCCCCTCCCCGCCGCTGCCGCCCCTCTGCTGAGCGCGGATGCCTTTCCCTCGCCAGCCCCTGGGCGGCGGCGGCGGCTGCGGAGCGCCCCCCTCCCTTTCCCCGGAGCCGCCGCCGGCTCCTCCTCCTTCCCCGTCCCCTCCTCCCCCTTCCCCGAGCGGAGGGGGTTCCCCAAGTTTCGAGGGCACGGAATCTAGCTCTCGGGGCTGCTCGTCAGGCGGCCCGGGCCTCCTGCTGCCCAAAGAGGCCAGGGTCGCTACGGGGGCCGCTTCAGCACCAGCCGCAGGCTGGACAGCTCCCGGCGCGGCCCCTTTGGGCGCCTGGGGCCCCGCCTTCTCGGCCCCGCCTCCACCGCCTCGGAAGCCTGCCGGAGGCCCCGAGCGGCTCCCGGTCTTGTTACCCTGCTGTTGTTGCTGCTGCAGCTGCTGCTGCCGAACAGAATTGAGTTTAGTGCCGGCCCCCACCGGGGACCGGGTGGCCGTGGGTGTCTGTCGGAGCGAATTGTCCCTCGGCCTAGCGGGTGATTGAGCTCGCTGCTGCTTTCTGCTGCTGCCCTCCGGGTGCAGGCGAGCCTCAGTGGCTGCGGAGGCAGCCGAAGCTGCGGCTGCGGCAGGGGCAGCGCCCCCGTACGGTGGCTGACTCATGGCAGTCTAGGAGGAACCTATTGGATACGATTTGGAATCGTCCATCACTAGATCATCCTCTTCCCTCTTCACCGCCACCAACCTTCCTTTCTAAGCTGGGAGAGAAACAAAAGAAGGAAAGCACACATGTCGACATTGTTACAGAGCAAAGGGGGATTTTGCTGTACAAGAGAAGCCCCAGAAAATGATGAGATTTGGAAGGAGCTTGACAGATAGAAGCTTTGACTTTAGGAATAGAATGCAGGGTGGTCAATTATCATTTTGTCCAAGGTGGCGCTGTCTCCATCACCCTCCACCTCAGTAAAATGATGACAGATCTGAAAACAGTTGAACCTTACAGTCTCACAGTAGCGGGTTTTGGAAAGTGTGAGCTATAAAGTCAGAAATGTATTATTGGGAATGGAGATTTAAAGAAAAGAGGGTAAAGTCGAGAAGAAGCTTCCAAAACAAAAGATGTTCACATGCTAGAGTTGTTAAACTCTTGCTTTTACAACTTTGGCTTTTCTCACCATAAAATCTATATTTAAAGCCTAGTTTAGTGGAGAAGGTTTTATTTAAACAGTATTCTCACGTGTCAATTAGAGGAAAAGGGTTATGATGTAAGGCTCCTAGAGAAAATTTGATATGTATAAGTGAAACTTTTCTCAAGCAACTTCCAACCCCTAATGTTTTTAGAGAAATGCACCCAATTTCCTTTAGAACATAACTAAAAGAAAATCTAAATAATGAATGATTTTAAATCAACCTCAGCTTCAAGAAAATAATAGCATTAGGAATTATCTATATGGTTTAGTTATTAGCAACCCCAAAGTTTTGTTGTTGTTGTTTTGTTTTGTTTTAGCTTTGGAAAATAATTTTTTAAATTCTTTTGGAAAACTTGATGGGTAGCTCTACAGAGTTCTCTAAGTTTCTGGTGATGAATTTTTCTGCACTTATCCAATTTCATAGTTCCTGTGAATCATTTTATTTTTAAGTGTAATTGCTAGATAGAAAATATTTTCATTCTTAGGCATCTTCTTAGCTGGCATATCATAGGCAAAAATGTACTTTTAAAGTGCCCATTTCCTTCTATAAAGTGAATTTTGAGACAGAATGACCCTGTACCCAGAAGGTTGGTACATCTCCCCTCATGGTGGTAAGATCAATTTCCATTGTGTATCTTTCCAAGATAAATCCAACACTGGCATGTTAAATCTGGAAAATAGCAAGCTACTGCCTCATGGGTTCTTCTCCCTAGTGATCCAGACAGCTAGTCAATTACATACCTTTTCCTTAGAATCCTTTCTCTCTAAAGCACTGGAAAGGCCATGACTAGGCATAAAGTTTTGCTTTTTAAAATTTTTCTCTTATTAAGAGAGAAGGTTACTCTACTGTCAGTCACTGTACTTGCATTATACTTGTTGTTACCTATTTTTAGTGTCATAAGTTAGCCTGCAGTAATTCCTCATTTTATAAAGAAACATTACTGGAGGACTCCTCCCCCACCTCCCTGTTTCTGGCATCTCCTTCCAGAAACAGAAGGATTATAATGGTGAACAAAGAAGATATTAGGTAAAAAATGCCCACCAACTTATTTTCTACATCTTCTCTTGGAGCCACAACACTACTAAAATATCTGGCCTAGTTCATCAGCCTGGGTCACACTAACGTGGGCCACCCAACTAAGCTACATGCCAATGCAAACTTATTTTTTGTTTTTATTTAGACAGAATCATTCCAGAGCTGAGAAGCCATCAGATAATGCTAAAACTCAGCTCCCAGACAGCTTTAACCCAGGAGAAAGCTCCTGTTCCAGTAACTGGGCTCCACAATCAAAGGTACCTGGCTGCTGTCACGTGGTTCTCACAAAGTGACAAGATGCTGCATCTCTTCAAGGCTTCCCCCGTGGAAATTGCCACCCAACCAACCCTGGCCCGGCTCAAACTAACACTTTCAATCTCAAGTTTTGTCTGCCTACCGACCCACCCCATCTCTCATCCCCATCCCTTTAGAAATCCAGAACTGCTCACTTCTCAGCAGAGGCGACGTTTCCAAGAAGTTGATGCAAATCACCAACGCTTTCCTTTTGATATTCCGTGGATCTCAGGATTTTGATTATTGTGCCTTTCGGAGCCGAGGAAAAGTTCAACTTCGTAGTATTACGTGCGACTTTCTGGCTGAGCACGACTTTGGGCCAGCTGGCTTCAGTTCCACACCCACTCGATTTCTCCGAACAATGGCGGTAACGTCAAGACCCAGCCGACCCCAGAGCGGGTTGCTTCTCGGCGGTCCGCTGCTGGGCTGGAGCCGCGAGGTACCAAGCAGGCTAACACGCGAGGTACCAAGCCGTGCCAGACGCTCCCCAGGAAGTGCAGTGATATTCATGAGCTGACCTCACCGGACTGGGCAGGGGAGAGGGCGGGATTGCAAGGGACCACAGGGTAAGGAGTAACCAAAGAGAGGTTACTTTCAAGAGGAAAGACAAGAAGGCAGGGAAGGGGTGGGGGGTGGCGGGACAAGAAGACAAAAAGGCCAGAGCCACCGCCCGAAATGGAAGATTGGCAGCCGCGCTCAAAGTCCTTTCTCCACTCTCATAACCGGCACTTGGCAGAAGATTCCAAAGACGCTTGAAATCGCGTGCACTGGTTTTCTGCAAAGCTTTGTCCTGGGTCCGATCAATCTCCATCAATTATTTACTTGAGCTCTTTTTTCCAGGGAGGCGGATTCGAACAGCCTTTTGGGCGTGACTGACGCCTCCTGATGCAGCTCTAAGGCGCTGGCGGGCGGCTGCCAGGAGTTCTCTTTGTTCACTCACTTTAATTCTCGGTCGAGCTCTCCACGCGGTGCTCGTCCCCACCCCCAGCTCGGGCGGAGTCATCGGATGTCGTTTCCACGAATAGATAATGGTTGCCACTGTGGGACCCACCGGCCCACAGACAAAGGTTTCTTGTGAAGCCACCACGAATTTAGTGCAATCTGAATAAATACCGGCTTACAGAGATGGTTCACAGATGAGTTTGCCCTCGTACATTTTTCTCTGTCCTTTACTGAGTGCGGGAGCAATTGCTGGGATCCATAATCTTTCCTGTAGTGCATGTGGGTAACAGGAATCAGGAAGAATGTATTTACATCAGCTTAAAAGGGAATTCAGAAAAAAAAGGAGCATTCAGAATATATGCCTTTACAGTTTACACAAATCCATGCAGGTCCGTAGCAATAATATTTTTTAAATCTGAATGGAAATTTCTCGTTTTCTTCCAGGGTTTTTGGGGGGAGTAGGCATGGGAGACTCCCTCCTACCTCTAAGAATTCCTTTGTGAGCTTGAAGATGAGAAAAAACTGCTTTTGAAAGGGCATTTTTTAAAAATTAAATTTCTCTCTCATTAATATGATGGTTTTTGTAGGGGAAATGAGGTAAATATCTTGAAATAATAATTGTTTATATACTAACATGAATTTTTGTGGAAAGATTTTATTTACCAAGTGTAAATTTTGCATTAAAAGTGAAATTAAAACAATTTATAAGTAGTTTGCATGCAAACAATCATTATAGCAAAATAAAAACATGTTCAAGCCCTGGTGATTAATATTTCCAGTGACAAATAAGACAAATACAGTAACACAGCAAAGTCATTCATGTTCCAAAATAGCTATTAAGAGCCTATTTTGTGCCAGGCACTGTCCAAGGTGATGGGCATGCAAAGATTAAATCAAGAAATTGTTCTTGTGCTGGGGAGGCTCAAGCATATTGGTGAAAATTGAGATAATTTCTTTATTTTTATTCAAATACTTTTGGGAAGTGGAAAAGTGACATCAACATCTGTAATAAAGAGATCAAGCCTTGACTTGCATACCAAAAATAAAAGAAAAAAACAGCAGAAATGTAATCATAAGTTAGTTTCAATTTATATTAGGCAATTCCTCATCATGTACCTAAACTTGAGTTATAATATCCTTAAGAAATATCAATATCTCTAGCTCTCATTCAATCATAATTGATAAAATAGATAAAATATTTTTCAGATCAATCTTTACAAATAAAATATTGATATTATAAATATAGTCTGAGGACACAAAACATACTCCGTCCTGTTTCTCTAAGAACGTGTACTCTGCTTAGGCATCTATGTTTGAATGTTTTCCTAAGGTAATGTTATTTATTTCAATACATTTGTAACTTTAAAGAGTCTAATAAAAATCAAGAATGCATTATTTATGCATACTTAAATCAAACAATGTGCCTGAATGTTTCATTTTATAATTTAATATTACCAGCTTCAAGGTTGAAAACTGTAATAATATAGGATAAGTATAAGCAATATTTAAGATACATCTTAACTCATGTAAATATACCATAGAGGCCAGGTGTGGTGGCCCATATCTATAATCCCAGCACTTTGGGAGGCTGAAATGGGAGGATCGCTTGAGGCCAGGAGTTCAAGATCAGCCTGGGAACACAGGGAAACCCTGTCTTTACAAAAATTTAAAAAAAAAAAAAAATTAGCTGGGCATGGTGTTGCATGTGTAGTTCCACCTACATGAGAGGCTGAGGCAGAAGGATCACTTGAGCCCTGGAACTCAAGGTTAAGTGAACTATGATCACTCCACTGCACTCCAGGCTGAGTGACAGAGTGAGAGTGACTTTTTCTCTAAGAAAAAGTAAATAGATAAATATGCCATAGAAAAAGAACTTTTGAATTGGAAATTTGTCTGGTTTATTCTTCTATTTGCTGGTTAAAATTATATTTCTCCAATTAAGCAAACCCCAAAGATGATTACTAAAAAATTTTTCCAGAATTTATAAAGACTTTGGCATTATTTTTAATGTGTTTGAGAAGCAGTCAAGCCAACTGACCTTTTAATGTCTGCTTGTAATAATGAATCATCCACTTCATAGCACAGCAAGATATAGATCTTAGATCAAGAGAAGAAGGCTAAAGTCTTAACTTCAAAGCCCTTAAGAAACACATAGCTTAAAACATTTACCCTTCAATTCTAATGATTTTCACCATATCACAGTATCTTAATCTATATAGCTTTACAGCTTGCAGGCCCTTTCACTTTGTGTGTTCAAAACATTGTGAAGTAGATACTATCACCCCTATTTAAAAACTGAGTTTCAGATATGTTAAATGACTTACTCAACTTTAATTTCACAATCACACCTTGAATTTGCATCCTGTCCTCCATCAATTCTGCTTGATGTATTGGTCTCAGATGCCTCACTTCTTTTTCATACTACAGTTTAAAAATCCATATCTCCATGTATCCTAGTTCAGTCTGTTCACCTATGCATAGAATATCTACATTTGGAGGTACCATTATCACTTCAAACTCTCTATGAAATTTTTCTCTTTTCTCTAACTGGTATCTATTTCTATCCTACTTTTCTTTTAGTAAAGAAAAACAATATGTTCTATACCTTTTTCTTCTGGGGAAACCATCATTTTGTATACATTCCCACTAAACACTGGTTTCTTCATTGCTTTATTTATTTGTTTATTTTGCTTATCCATTTTTTTCAAAATATCTAATTTTTATGGTTTATTTTCTTTTCAATTACTACCAAAATTCAGGCCCTCATAATTCTACATTTAGACTGTGGCAATGCTTCTTATTTAAATGATAGATTCTGCCAAATCTACACTACCTAACCCTGACAGTTTACAACCTTTATTAAACAACACTTTCCTCATGTCACTCTGCTTACAGTCATATCCAGATTTTTATAGCATATCTAAACTCTTCTTCCTAGACTTCAAGGAAATACACTGTCCCATCCTATGTTAAACTGTACTCCCTAATACTTCACTACACATGTTCCCTGTCCTAGTGAGACTTGTCTTTGTTTCCCATCATCATGTAGGCTCATGCTGCCTTTATACCTTTCCCCTTGCCATTCCCCATACTTGTCACATGTCCTTCTTCCTCTCCAGTCTAAAATCTGCCCATACATTTTGGATGATTTTATACTGGCGAGTGTTTATTGGGCTGATCCGTGTGTAACACTGTTCTGAGTACTTCCTGGAGGGCAGGTCTTGTCTTGATGAATTCCCTCAGTTGTTGCATGTCTGAGAAGGTCTTTATTTCTCCTTCATATAAGAAACTTAGTTTTGCAGGGTACAAGGTTCTAGGCTGAGCACTATTCTGTTTGAGGAGAGTGAGAATGGGGCTAAAGCATATCTCCATTTTATCATTTTCTTGCTGTATCTCTGCTTTCCTTTGTGTTGGCTTCAGTCTCAGGCAGGCTCTTCATTTCTAGGGAATCACCTGCACCTCCAGGCTTAGCAATCCTAGGAAAACAGGGACATATGATTTTAAGGAGTTCCAGTGAAATTCTAGGCACCACTTTCATTCTTCCACATTTGGTCTTGAGTTCACTCTTGCAGTAGTTGTGGTGATGTACAATTATCACTACTAGATCTGGGTCATGTATCAACTGCTTAAACTAAGTGGTAGAGTCAATCCCATCAGTCCATTTAGCAGGATGGAGGATTCATGGTCTTCCAAAGGAAAGTTGTGGCTCTGTTATCAAAAGAACAGGATACTGATGCTGATATGACAAAACAATTAATATATACTTCAGTCTCAAGGCAAATGATAACTCTGTGTCTGAAGCAAGTGCTAAACAACCTTTAAATGGTGGTTGATAACATGGAGTATCTTTAAGAAGCCTAGTTGAATCCTGACCAGGTATTAGCAGGTGGGAGGAGAGATCACTATCTATGTATGAGAAGATACCATGGTACTATGCAATACCCTTTGGAAAATCTGACTCAGTTTGATCAACTTATGGGAACAATTTACACCAGGTCATTGCTGAAGAAGTTCAGACTTCACTAAAGATCTGAAGGACCCCCAGAATTCTCACCATTTATGAAGCTTTTAGTGTAGTGAGAAAGGAGATAAAATTGGAACCTCTCAGGCAACAGAACTGAATTATAGGGAAAGATTTCAGGTATCAATTCAGATTTGAAAAGCTGGAGTTTATACAGTCTCTAAATTGAATTCCTGATAAGCATAGGCCCAGGGAGTGGATGCTGCTAATAAGAATAGTCCTGAGTGGAGACTTTCAGAATGAGGGGCCTAGGACACAGGACATCTGGAACCACTAAGACACACACTTCTAGCTTTCTTCAACTCTCTCATCCACATATGGCAGGAATAGAAAAAAAAAAACATTAAACAGGAAGCTTAAACTTTAAAAATAAAGCCCTAGGATTTGGTCAGTGAAAATGACACCTACTGATTTGTTTTGGTTGTGGTGAGAAATGTATTAGTTAGGATATTTTTACCTGTAGATTTCTAGAGTTAGGCAGTTCCAGGAATGGTTAATTTCATAGCTCAACAATGTTAAGATTTTGATTCTCCCTTTCTAATATTTCCTCATCTTTACCTCTTGTGGTAGCAGGATAGTTGTTGTGTGAAAGGGCTGTATACTCGAAGTGACTGCTCAAAGCAGAAGGAACTGGGAAGCCTGAAAACATAGCAGACAGATCCAGTTTGTCTGTAGAGGGTGATTTACTGGGGAACTTACAACAGAATTATAGTCTTGGGCAGCAGCAAGACAGGTGTTCATGCTATTACCCCCCAGACCCAGGACTTAAATACTATAGGAAAAACATAGTATACTAAATGCTCTATATAAGACAATTAAAGTCAACCTTCTAGGAAAAGACAAGAATGCTATCATCATAGCCTGTCATTTGTGTAATAACATCAAAGCTCTTTTAACCTAGGGGTGGGATTTATGGTAAGTATGTGGTGCTCTTACACAAGGAACAGTAGGTAAAGTAGAAGTCTTAGAGGCATTCCTAGAACTGGGGTTAATGAGAAGTCAACATGGCAGATTAGCATCTAAGATGGAGTTACTTTAACCTCCACAGTTGTCCTGGCTTAAAACTTCACATCCTCATAGTACAAAGTTTAAAAGGAGAGGAAGTGGGTTGAGTTCTTTTTTTATTATTAATTTCAGCATATTACAGGAGTACAAATGATTTGGTATATAAATTGCTTTTGTACCATACCCATCCCCCAGATAATGTACATTGTACCCTTTAGGTGTGATATTACCCATCCCCTGCACCCCTCACGCCTGTTTGATTTCCAATTATTGTTATTTCCATATGTGCCTGTAGGTATTGATCGATTAGTTCCAATTTAATGTTGAGTACATGTGGTGTTTGTTTTTCCTATTCTTGTGATACTTCACCTAGAAGAATTGTCTCCAGCTCCATCCAAGGTAATAGAAGAGGTATTGTTCACCATTTTTTATGGCTGAGTAGTACTCCATGATATACATATACCACATTTTACTAATCCACTCATGTATTGATGGGCACTTGGGTTATTTCCACATGTTTGCAATTGTGAATTGTGCTGCTATAAACATTTGAGTGCAGGTGCCTTTTTTATAGAATGTCTTTTTTTTCCCTTTGGCTAAATACCCAGAAGTGGGATTGCTGGTTCAAATGGTAGTTCTACTTTTAGTTCTTTGAGTTATCTACATACTGCTTTCCATAGTGGTTGTACTAGCTTGCAATCCCACCAGTAGTTTAAGAGTGTTCCTATTTATCCACATCTACAACAACATTTGTTGTTTGGGGACTATTTGATATCAGCCATTCTCGCTGGAGTTAAGTGATATCTCACTGTGGTTTTGATTTTCATTTCCCTGATGATTAGAGATGTTGAGCATTTTTTCATATGTTTGTTAGCCATTAGTCTATTCTCTTTCGAAAAGTTTCTGTTCATGTCTTTTGCCCACTTTTTAATCAGGTTGTTTGATTTTTTTTCTTGCCAATTTGCTTATATTCTTTATAGATTCTAGTTGTTATCCTTTATTGAATGTATAGCATACAAACATTTTCTCCCACTCTGTAGGTTGTCTATTTGCTTTAATGATTGTTCCCTTCATGTGCAGAAGCTTTTTAATTTGATCAAGTCCCATTTATTTATTTTTGCTGTTGCTGTGATTGCTTTGGAGGTCTACTTCATAAATTCTTTGCTTAGGCCAATATTTATAAGAGTTTTTCCAATCTCTTCTTCTAGAATTCTTATAATTTCATGCCTTAGGTTTAAGTCTATTATCCAGCATGATTTAATTTTTGTGAGTGGTGAGAGGTGTGGGCCTTTTTCAGTCTTCCACATAATGGCTATCCAATTTTTCCAGCACCATTTACTCAATAGGGATTCTTTTCCCCAGTGTATGTTTTTAACTGCTTTGTCAAATATCAGATGGCAATATGCAGATGATTTTATACCTGCGTTCTCTGTCCTGATCCATTGGTCTATGTCTCTGTTCTTGTGTCAGTAACATGGTGCTTTGGTTACTATAGCCTTATAGTACAGCTTGAAGTCTGGTAAAGTGATGCTTCCCAAATTGTTTTTGCTTAAGGTTGATTTGGTTATACAGGATCTTCTCTGGTTCCATATGAAGCATAGAATTATTTTCTCTAGATTTGTGAAAAATAATATTGGTATTTTAATAGGGATTGCATTGAATCTGTAGATCACTTTGGGTAGTATAGACATTTTAACAATGTTGATTATGGTGATCTATGAGCATGGTATGTTTTTCCATCTGCTTATGTCTTCTGCTATTTCCTTCCTCAGTATTTTGTAGTTCTCCCTGTAGAGGTCTTTCACC
>VBSM01000361.1:75416230-75445566 GCA_008086735.1 Cheirogaleus medius
TTGTGAAAGGTACTGAGTCTTTGATTTGGTTCTCAGTTTGACTGTTGGTATGTATGAAACTTACTGATTTCTGTATATTGATTTTGTAACCTGAGACTTTGCTGAATTTGCTTATCAATTCCAGTAGTCTCATGGCAGAATCTTTGGGATTTTCTAGATATAAGATCATATCGTTAGCAAAGAGCAATAGTTTGAGCTGTTTTGCTCCCATTTGAATGCCCTTGATTTTCTTCTCTTGTCTGATTGCTGTGGCTAGGATTTGTAGCACTATGTTGAATAGAAGTGGTGACAGTGGGCGACCTTGTCTGGTTCCAGTTCTAAGTGGGAATGCTTTCAATTTTTCTGCATTTAGTATGATGTTGGCTGTGGGTTTGTCATATATGGCTTTTATCATTTTGGGGTAGATCCCGTCTTTACCTATTTTGTTAAGCATTCTTATCATAAAAGGGTGCTGAATTTTATTGAATGTTTTTTCTGAGTCTATTGAGAGGATCATATGGTCTTTGTTTTTGGTTCTATTTATGTGGTGAAATACATTTATGGGTTTGTGTATATTGAACCATCCCTGCATCTCTGGCATGAAGCCCACTTGGTTGTGATGGATTACTTTTTTGATATGCAGCTGAATTTGACTTGCTAGGATTTTATTGAGAATTTTTTCATCTATATTCATAAGGGATATTGATCTGTAGTTTCCCTTTTATGTTAAGTCCTTTCCTGGCTTTGGTATTAAGGTGATGCTGGCTGTATAAATTGTGTGAAATCATCTGGTACAGGACTTTTTTTTGTTTGAAGATTTTTTATTACTGCTTCAATTTTATTACTTGATATTGGTCTGTTCACAAATTCTATATCTTCCTGAGTGAGCCTGGCAAGCCTGTATGTTTCTAAGAATTTGTTCATTTCCTCTACATTTTCAAGTGTATGTGCACAGAAATACAAAATATCATCTCTGAATACTATAAAAATGTGCATGTACATAAGGTTGAGAATTCTTAAGATGGAAAATTAGTCTATTATAAACTCTCCATAATTTTAATTGTACCAAGATACCATTTCAGAGTATTTATAAGACATCTTAACTACATATTTTTTAAAAAGGGTTTATGCTACAACTTTGTTCATATTTCTACACAATAGATTTTGAGTACAAATGGGGCAAAGTTGAATTTTTCTGCATTATGTTTGATGGGAGAGGGTGGTTGAAGTTCCTTGGATAGTGAAAAATCATAGGGAAAGAAAAATCAGTGAGGCTCGTCAGTCTATGGTGTATTAGTCTGTTTTCTGTTGCTTATAGCAGAATACTTGAAACTGGGTAATTTATAAAGAAAATAAATTTATTTCTTACAGTTATGGATGCTGAGAAGTCCAAGGTGGAGGGGCTACATCTGGTGAGGGCCTTCTTGCTCGTGGGGACTCTGCAGAATCTCAAGGTGGTGCAGGACATCACATGGTGAGGGGGCTGAGTATGCTAGCTCAGGTCTCTTCTTATAAAGCCACCAGTCACACTCCTATGATAGCCTATTAATCCATTAATTTATTAATCCATGAATATATGAAGGGATTAATTCATTTGTGAGGGTAGAGCCCTTATGACTCAATCACTTCTTAATGGCCCCACCTCTCAATACTGCTACATTGAGGATTATCTTTCAACATGAATTTTGGAAGGGACAAACATTTAAGCCATTGCATGTGTGACAGCAAAAACATCATATAATCACCTGAAAAGGAGTTTTGTTGAAGAGAAATGTCTATTATGGATTATTTATTTATTTACATAAGTGATACCAACATATATTATTGTGTAATATGTTTAAAATATATATATATAGATAGACTAAAAACTGAAAATCTAATTTCATCTCTCTCCCTTTTTCCATTATCTAAAACAAAAATTATCACTGTTGAGAGTGTGGTGTGTATCCTTGCTGGCCTTTCTTATGAATTTGTGTTATATGTTAATGCATTAAAAAATAAAATATGAGCATAATATATGTGTAGTCCTGCAACATACTGGATTTTAACTTAACAATATGAGTTGGATATCTTTCCCTATGCCTCATACAGATTTCCCTTATTTCCCAATTGCTGCTTAGTACATCAAACTATGAATATTCCAATGTTATATTTTAGACATTTATATTGTTTATAACATTTTATCACAAATAATAATATAAAAACCCACTTTTTACATATGTTTTGTGCACCTCTGGTTTCTGTAGAATAGATATTCAGAAGAGAATTACAGATTGAAGTATATGCTCTTTTAATCTTTTTAAGATTTGCCCTTTTATTTTTTAGAATGTCATTATCAATACATTTTTCTACTAAGTGCATGAGAGCACTTGTTTTTCCTCTTTTTGTCAGACTTAAATATCTTTTTATTTTCAGTATGTTAGATTAAAACTATATATAATTTTTATTTAATATACATTTCCCTATTTATTAGTAATATCAAGCATATTTTTATATATCATTTTTATTTGAATTACTCTTTTCTTCTTTACTTATTTTTCTATTAGATTCAGTTTTATTTATTAATTTTAGGATTTTTTGACATTCTAGATAATACATTTTTCTGTATTCTATTCATAAATATTTCCTCTAGACTATCTTTTGTTTTTGACTTTATGGTGTTTTGGACAACATTTTAAATTTGTACGCACACACATTTTTCAATCATATTTGTTATGGTTAGGCTTTGCTTCTAGTTGATAAAGTTCTTTGCAATTAAAAAATCAATAATCCTATAAATAGGTAGATGCTGCTATTGTCTTCATTTTATTTTATACATGTCAAAATTTAGGGTGAGATTAAATAATTTTTCCAATTTTTCCCAAGTAAAACAGCTAATTAGTGTCAGAATCAAATTTGAACTCAGGCACTCTGGCTCCAGAATACATGCTCTTAACTATATTCTAAGTCTTTAATATTCTAAATTCCAATATTAATATAGGCCATTTCTGTACTATCCATTCTGTTTATTAATCTATTCTTATGCTAATGTATGCTATTTTAATCACTATGAATTCATATACTATGTTGATATCTGGTAGGACAGATCCCCTCTTATTTATTTAAATCTTTTTTTGTCCATTTATTTTCATTCTGTCTTTTAGGTAAACTTTAGAATTAGCTTCTCAAATTTCATGAAAATCCTGCTGTGATTATCTGACTTTATACATTTATTTAGGAAATTTAATATCTTTATAATTTAGAGTAATTTTACATAGGAGTATAATCTATTCATTGAGTTTGATTTTTTAAAATGATCTTTTCCAAGTATTCTAAAATGTTTGTTTAGATTATAAACAGCACAATTTTAAGCTTTATTTTTCAATTATTTATTGCTATTTATGGAAACTATAACTAGTTGATTTTTTTCTCTACCATGTAACTGAATGGTCTTATAAATTGTAATTCTAATGGCTTTTTCATTTATTGTTTTAAATTTCATTTAGAAAATAAGAATATTAAAAGTCTTTTGGATTTCTTTTAGAAATGAAGAATATGAAAATGTTAATATGAATTTACTTCCATATGAAATGGAAGTAAATAAACAAAGGAAGAAAGGCAAAGAGAAGTATAGCATTCATGGAATCTACCCTTTGTAATAACTACATTTTGTGTATTTTGAGTTAGTTGATGTGTGTGAACCAGTTTCCTTCACGTGAATGACTTTTTTTTGGCTATCTTTTTATTGACTTTTTCTTTCCCTTTTGCATAAAGAAGTACAATAAAAGTGACATGTCAATTTACATTATTATAATAATGTCAAATATTGCTTATGTAACTAAAGAATGGCTGATTCAAAGTGCAAACGTCAGCATTGTGCAATGATTTCTTTCATTGTTTTGTCAACCTCAGCATCTTTAAAAGACAAAAACTTTGTATCATGAATGTCACTAATGGCCTTGGACAAGTTAAAGATTATTTTGTTTGAAATGCACACACACATACATACGCACACATATACCTCTAAACAGTAAAAAACAAAATCAGTAAAACAACAAACTGCTGTCAACCATTTTAAATGAAATGTCCCATTTTGACCAAGAACAACTTGCCAGGAGAACTGAACTAGCATGATAGCAGGTGCGTGTGCTAGCTCAGGTGAGATTATATAGTGGTAAATTCTTTTATAGAGTGCTACAAGATTGATAGTGTTTTCATACAATATTATTTTTTTTACATCTTCATCATGACCTCGCAATATGTGACATGGGGCGGGGTTTAGTATTTCTATTTTATAGATGAGAAAGCAAATTACTAAAGTCTACCCAGGGACACAAGTTTACTAAGCCACAGAGTTGGAACAAAATGTAGATCATCTGACTGCACATCAAGTGTAATTTTCACTCCCACTAAAGAGGCATAGAAAAATTAGTCTTCACTGGTAGTTTAAATCATAAATATTTTAGAAGAAATTAAAATAACATGCAATGCCTAATAAAAGGAATCTTTACATCACACATCTCATGATTGATTGAAACTGAACATAATATATGGGAGTAGTACGATTGCCTGGCTTAAAATCTAACAACTAAAATTAGTGAACAAGTACTTGACTGATTCTCTTGAATATTTAGTGGATTTCTATCTTGGGCTGCAGAGGATCTATATTCTAAAAGATGGAAGTTTTCTGGGCTTTTGGAAAGACTCTCTGCCTCCCTCCCCATTTTTCAAAACAACTTTTAAATAATGTGAGATATTTTATAATATTCTAGTATATTTTGTGACTTTTTCACAATATTTTAGTGCCTATAAAGTTCAAAGGAAATTAAATAAGATGAAGGTCCTGCTTTCAAATTTATATTCTAGAGTGTAACTAATGTATACCTCTAAGCAAATATAAACATAAGAGCAAGTCAAACTAGTGCTCATTTTATATAGGTGTGAGGGAAACTTTCTGAAGGGGCATTTTTTCATTAAGGAAAGCATCATGGAATAGTTAAACTGAAGCAAGTCTTGAGTAGGTTTGGCCTATTTATTTAATTCACCTATCAGTGATTTCTTTCTACTTTAATTTTGGTGTTTCATTTTTTTTCATTTAATGCATTTTGAAAAATTCTTCTATCCCAACTGTGGAGTATGGGGATACCACTCATTGAACTTTCAGCACAGGTTACAAGCTTCTTGAGAATAGTTATGCCTTGTTCATAGTTATATCCCTACTGGAACTCTGTGTCTAGTCACTATTCTTTGTTTATAAGAAGTTATTTATCCAGAAAATTTTGCATATTTGAATTATGTTGTTATATAATCACAGGTACACATTATTTTTCTTAAATAGATCCATGTAATATATTACCCTGTCATATATTTTGTAATATAGAGCCATGTCATATATTTTGATACCCTTTTCAGTTTCTAGTGCAGAGCTTTGCAAATTATGAGTGGTTCATAAATGTTTTTAATTGAATGAGAGTATTGTGGGTGGGAAGATGAATTTAAGCAAAGGAAATGAGAGACGTAGTGTAAGTCCAGGAAGGAGATCAAACTGAAACACATAGAATGTTTCTGTTAAGAAGTAGTTGGGTAGTTGTCAATGTCAGTTGGTGAAAACTCCATCTTTCTGGGTTATTCAATTCAAAATCTTGGGCTCTATTCTTTCTCCTCATATTCCACCTCAATCATCCAGGAAATCTTGTCACCCTATATACAAAGTAATTCCCTAATAGAAGACCCCTTTCTCACCACTTTCACTGCTACCATCACAATCCAAGGGAAATATAATGTGCCTGTAAGGACCTCCCTGCTTCTGCCCTGCTCTCCTCATCTAAGTAATGTCCACATGGTGACCAGTGATCTCCTGAATGATGAGTCAGATCATTTTGCTCCTAGCTCAACCCTTACAATGGTGTGGCATCTCTCCCACAGCAAAACCCAAGGTATATAAATGGCTCACCAAGCCCTCTGTGTTCTGGCTCCTGCACTCTCCCTGACCTTCTCGGGTCCCACTGTATCCTTTCACCCTCATCTCCTTGCTATCCCTCAGATACCACAAGCACACTCAAGACTCATGATTTTTAAAGTATTGTTTCTCTTTTGTTTCCCAGAATAGTTGCTTGCCTACTCTTCGCACTTCCTTCTGGTCTTTTTTCAAATGTAACCTTCTCTGACTGTCGGGATATATTCTGAATTCTTTATATAAATTTCCACCTGATCAATAATCTCTACCCTTCTCACATGTCTTTATTTTTTCCATCATAGCACTTATTTCCAAGTGACATATATATTTCTTGTCTGCTTCCTCACGTTAGAGTGTGAGCTCCATGATGGTGGAGATTTGTCTCATTTTGTTTTGTTTTGTTTTGTTTTTCCCACCGCTATATACCCAGGACCCAGGACAGAGGACTTTAGTTAAGACTAAAGAATGTTTTACTTATTTGAAGAATGAATGAATAAAAATAAATGCATGAATAAACAAGAAAGCATTGATGGAGGTTTCAAATACCAAAACAAAGTTTTGATCTGAAAAGAAATGGGAAGAGATACACTACAGATATTTGAGAACAGGAATAGAGATTATTTTCAGTCAAAAAACAGAATAAATCTGTGGAAGACAAAAAAGAGGGTGAAGAAAGAATTGCTATAATCCAGGCTTGAGATTATTGGTATCTGGTTTAAGAAAATAGCTATGGAAATGGAGGAAAAGTTATACATTTTAAGTGGGAGAAAATGTGAATTGGTTGGATTAACCATAGTGGATGGAGGGAAGTGGTATTTCAGGGACATTCCCAGTACCATGATCTTAGACGACTGGAAAATGTTGGGCCACTCTGAACAAGGGAGAAGTTGGGAAGTTAAGTTGGTTTGGGAAAATAGCACTGCTATGTATGGGGTGGGGGGGGTTAGGAAGCTTTGGTTTATTGATAGTTTTTTTTCAAATCCTTTTGAATCCACAGTACTCTCTATTGCAATGACTTAGAAAAGGGTGGATGAACACAACATTTTTATAATTGTAAAATACTATCTTTTTTAAAAACCATGTTTTTACTTTTTATGTTTTATATTGTAGCTCCACGTATCAGACAACTATAATTTAATCTGTAGACTAGTCAGCAGAGGAGTGGTTTTATACAGCTCCAAATTATTTTAGGGTATGTTTTTGTTGGATTTAAAAGAGTCATAAAACTAACAAATGAGTCCCCAGGTTCTCTCTGGCCCTACCCCCTCCCAGCTGTGTCCACATTTTAGGAATCTGTTTACACAGGCAGCATATTAGTATAATGGATTCTCAAGATTTTACATTTTTTTCAAAGAAAGAGAGGAGAGGAGAGAGACAGAGGAAGGAGGAGATCCAAATTGGTTTATTGCTTTGATGTTCTGCACTGGACTAGAGCCTTGAATTTCTGAGAATTTAAGTGCTTGGGAAATACATGTTTACAACATCATTTTATAACCATCCAATTAAGATCTTTATAAGTTAGTAGAATAAAGTTATGCCACTCACCCACCCTCCAAAACTATTGAAATCCCCAGCAGTAGAATGTCTGGGAGGGCCGAATCATATAGAATTTTAGGATTGAAGTGATGGTTTTAAGAGGTAATATCCACCTGCAAAGTGCTTGGCATTTCTGGTTAGGTATATCCTTTTAACATTCTAATTAGTCCTAATGAGCCACAGCTTTGAACTTATTATCCTTATTTTGTCTTTCCACCTCCTTGCATCTCTCCTCTTTTGATATTATCAAATACGGTGGGGGTTACACACAGGACTAAGGATTTGTAACTGCTCCGTTACTCTTTGGAATGGACAGAATGAATGAGCACCTGGATTGTTAAGAATTCCTTTGGTTAAAGTAACCATAACCCAAACCAAACAGGCTGGGGCAAAAAGGGGTATTTACTGGAGGAACAACTTTTTATCAAATTTGATTAAAGAAGTATGAAAAATCAGTTCCTAGAAGGGCAGGGCTCTCATGGGCTCCAGGAATAGTTGAAACTGGGGCATGAACAGGATCAGGACTCTCCATCTTGGCCTCTTGTCTCTGCTTTTCAGCTTTATTTATTTTTTTCTTCTCAAAGACAGCTTTCTACCCTGTTTCCCCCAGCACCTGCATTTTAAATCTTGCTGTTCTCACTCCCAGGGAGGCACTAGCTAGTTTCGTAAATCCAGTTTGAAAAACCCCAGAGAAGGATATCTGGGTCACTTCTTTTAGGTCATAGGCTCACCCCTGGTATATTCAGCCAAGATCAAGAGGCTACATGTGGGGCTGTGCACTAGAACCAAGTGTCTTCTGCTCACTTCACAGATGAGGAAACTGAGGCATAGAGAGGATAAATGACTTGTCCGGTATCACTCAGTTAGTACAATATTATTTGAACAGTGTCCATAGAAGCCATTAAATATTAGCTATAATTAGACTCGTAATCATTAAGAAGCCATTTGGAAGGAGCTTGAGGCAGAGAGCAGCAAAGCAAGGGGGAATATACTATATTTAAAAAGCTATATAGTACCATCTAGTGATGATCTAGAAAATTTCAGCATTATACATTAAATATGTATTTCATAACTGAGGAAGTTTTTTTCTTGATGTAATCTATAAAAATGTATCATAAATTGGCAATATATTTATGATCACATATTTACATATTTTACGGCCCCAGTAAGAGAACAATGCTCACTTAAAAGATCATTTCAATTAATATTTAAAAAACCCAGCCTTTTAATGCTGATGTTCCAATAACTTTGCAATTTAAAAAATTTGGGATAAATTCTCTTGCATAAAATAGCCATTTACTTTCAGATGGCAGTTTTTAATGAACCAGATGTCAAGATTTGCAACAGATAGTCTGACAAGTGGGCCTTTGTTCTAGGAAACAAATAAGTGTCTTAAGAATGAAGCAAAACATAGCTAAGGGGTCAGATCTGCCTAGCATCTTGAGGATATCTTGCTTATCCCAGATGCCAGCCCTGAGAGCTGCTCTGTCACTTTGCTGCTAGAATAGAAGAGAGGGAGCCACAGAGCACAAAGCTGTCCAGTCAGCCTCATTCTGAATCCACAAGTCCACTCTGGTCCCACCAAATATTTTGATACAATGTAGCCATGTTACCCTTATAAATGAATAATTTATAGTAGCAGGATTCTAGCATTTACCATGTCTACATAGTATAGCACAATTTTAATGTGAAGAATATGTGACAGCTTTATATATATAAAAAATTGAGCACTTGACTTTGAATGTTTTTTTATTTTTATTTTTATTTTTTGAGACAGAGTCTCACTCTGTTGCCCAGGCTAGAGTGAGTGCCATGGCATCAGCCTAGCTCACAGCAACCTCAAACTCCTGAGCTCAAGCAATCCTTCTGCCTCAGCCTCCCGAGTAGCTGGGACTACAGGCATGCGCCACCATGCCCGGCTAATTTTTTCTATATATTTTTAGTTGGCCAATTAATTTCTTTCTATTTTTAGTAGAGACGGGGTCTCATTCTTGATCAGGCTGGTTTTGAACTCCTGACCTTGAGCCATCCGCCCGCCTCAGCCTCCCAGAGTGCTAGGATTACAGGCGTGAGCCACCGCGCCCGGCCTGAATGTTTTTAAGATTATAGTTTTTCAACATTATGCAATGATGTTCAGTAAAAACTCACATTTATATTACAGAAATAATATTTCATAGTGTATGTAATCAAAAAACTTGTCCCTGGAGCACTAGACATGTACAACGGCTTTTATATATCTTTAGAGAATTCATCATGCCCTGATTTATAGGCCTGGGATCTGGCTAATATTCAGAAATCTCCAATTAGTTGATGAGGTCTTTCAAATCTTTATATGATCAACAAGGGGAAAAATCATGAGAAAGGAGGTAACTTGAACATATTTTCTATCCTTGAGGTAACAATATTTTATGGTGTGTTGAAATATTATTCTATCCTTCCCCAGGTAAGAAAAAGCTGCTACTCCAGCTTATTAAAAATTAGTTTAATTTCCCATTCCTGTATTAAATGCCAGCATGGGAACAGTTTTTAGGGACATTGGTCAACGGATGATGAATATAAGCTGTTGAATGGTAAGATTTAAAATTATATTAGTATCTATTTGAATATAAATCACATTTGCATTGAAGTAAAAAGGATTTTTGATGGATTCTTAAAATATGTTATAAAATGTATACATATAAGTCATTAATATATTTTCTTTGGTATAAATGTGTCCTATGTTTTAAGTATGTGCTAGAATATTTATTGAAACCATGTGGCTTCTTAACAATTATTTTAAAATGTATCACATTAACCACAATTTTTACAATGTTTCACTTGAATAGAGAAAATAGCCTCTCCTGCTATATCTCCATCTCCATCTCATTTCTTCCTTCCAAGTAATTTAGAGGTGACCCAGAAATCTTCTGGGATTCATTAGGAATCAGCATTTTCACACACCAAAGGCATCTTGGGAAGCCTGAAATTTGAGTGGCATATGATCACCTTTCTCAATTAAGGAAAGGGTATTGGTGGGTGCATCTGCATCTGAGTAGGTTGTAGGATTCCTGGGTCTTCTAGGTATATTCCACAGACTTGCACATTACAAGAGAATAAACACCATCAGTTACCAATTGTTCATGGCAAGACATCACCTAGACTATTTTTAGCAGTGACCAAGAAAATTATTCAGAGACTTTAAGAGATAAATCAGCTCAAGTGTGGCTAGAGCACATGCCAAGCAGATATGTTGAAGGCTGGGCTATGTCTGCTCATCTTCATCATAATGTCAGGGGTCTTCCTCCTCCAAGCTCTAATTCAATGAAATCTTCCTTTCCAAGGCCAGCTGTGCCTGGGCCTGTCTCTCACCTGAGCTGAAGATTTGGAAGCACAGCTGCCTCCATGAAACCTCCACCTCAGGGCTAACTATAAAAGGAGAGGCAAATCTCCAGTCCCCATAGGTCCCTAGTCCTTAGCTGATTTAGGTTAATGATAGAAACCAGATGAAAGAAGAACAGTCTGTTTTCCCAGAGCCTGTCTAGGGTAATTTGAAGAGAGGGAATGGGGCAGAGAAGGTGTGCCTTGACCCATTTTATGGACCAAGTCTCTAATTCCAAGTGGTTTTTTAGTCCCTCTGTGGAAGACCATCCCAAGTGAAAGTACTCTCCAAGTGAATGTCTTCTGATGGGGACTCTAATACTGATGGAATCCCTCACTCACCCTGTGGACCTTACATGAGAATCAACTCCAAATTGCCATGTTTTCTACATACATTTTCCTCAGTCATCAATTTCCGGCTAAAAATCTATAGGACCAACTCCTGCAAGAGACCTCGCACCTACACTTTTGCACACACCTGCCCAAGCCTTCTGCAGGTCCACAAATTTCTATTCCATCCTAATACCCCCTTGCTCTCTTCCCACTTATCTGGCATCTGGATTCCCTTCTAAATGTGTCATTTACCAAGAGGTAGAAGACTTTTCCTCACCTGGGGAGTGTTGCCAATGGAGAGAACAGCCTCTCTGTTCTCATTCCCTGAGCCTGAGATTGAGATTTTTGCCACCATTGGTGACTATGTTTCCAATATCTAGTCTTCTTTCTGGGACCAAGTGTAAGAAAAATCTTGGATAAAAAATCAGCTTTTGGAAATGCAACGAAAATTGGAGGATGAGGCAGATAAAATTTTAACATCATGACCCCCAGAAGACATGTGAGGAAACCCCACCCTTAACCCTGTCTCCACTGCTGCACCCATAACAGCATGTCTCTGGAAATGGATAAAAACTGCTAAAAATCTGTACCAGGGCACACAGAGGAGAAGAGGAATGAATCTGCAGGAGGAGCCAGCAAATCAAGGGACATGTGGAGCTTACAGTAGAGAAGAGACTGTAGGCCTAGAGGGAAAGTTTTCTTATTGCCTACTAATTACAAGGGTGGTAGCCATGCTGGGTGGCCCAAAGGCCTGAGATGAGAGGCTCTGGGCCACTTGATGATTTGGGCATGACTTATATATGGCAGAAAAAACTACTTCTGATATCTACCATTTGTAAAATACGTATAAGTTGGAAGATATATTTTCAGTCTAAATCAAATTATTATTTTATATGTTCTTCTGGCCTCCTAGTGAGTGTGATGAGGAAAGAGATTGTTCAATACAGGACTCCATCACCCTCCCTTCCACAGTTAGTGCATTGCCCCAGGTTATACTTCTATTAAAACATCCATGTAATGCTATATGTGCCATGCATCTCTTTTTCAGCTATTCCAATGCAGTCATGAAGAAGAAAAATGGATAACTATGTTTCCAACATGTTTTCTGCACCCTCATTGCTTTGCTGTGAGAGACTGCTACTAACTTACACCAATCCTTTTCTAGCTCTGATTTTCATGAAGCCAGACCTCTGAAATATCTGAAAAACAAATGAAGAAAAACACATTGCTGGAGATTCCTGAACAACACAAGTTTCTACTAATGACTTTTATTTCTGGTTTCTTCTGACAACTGACTTACTAGATTCTGCATGACCTAGTGAAACAGGCAGTATCATTGCTTATCTAAATAATATATTCCACTAGTCTGACTTGAATGGTCTCTGGTTCAAGTGTTTTTGGGCAGATTACAGCAGCCCCATATTTGATCCAAAGCTAAGAAACATGTATCTGAAGACATGTAGTAGAGTTTCTTGAAACTGTTCTATCTGCTATGGTCACCTGCAGAACACCAGACGACTTCGTCATTTATTCTGAATGGGGAGGGCCCCAACATTAAGGACATCCAATAAAGTCTGCATTTCAGTGGGTTTCTATATCCCATTTTCTCACTTTTACTTCCATGTTTAACAATTTTTTGAATGAAAAAAATCTTCTTTATAAATTCTCTATGGGTTTCCACTTTTGGTGGCATAACTGGATAGGTTTTTCTTAACCTACGATTATTCATCAATATTTTATTCTGGAGTTTTTGTAATTACATGTTTTTATTAACTCATTGACATGAGATTTTTTTCTTTTCTTTTTGCTATGGTGTAGAATTTGTTGCTATGATGTAGAATTTATTTCTCTGATATAAAGTGGTCTGCCTTGATTTTTAGTCACTTAGACCAATGCATTATTCAAAAATCAAACTGGTTTGAAACCCCATTTTTATCATATACCAAATTATTTCAAATACTTGGGTCAATTTCTTATCTTTTTTTTTTTCCATTTATCTGTTTGTTCTTAAACCGTTACCAAATGTCTTCTTTTCTATTTTATTTCTTTGGTTATATCTTTTTTTCCTCAAATATAAGAGATTTGAATTTTCTATTGTTTTTTCCAGAAACACCTTGCCTTTCTAAACTCTCTCATATGCATGGACAGTTCTGCATTTGATTATCTTGGAATTTCTACATAAATGATCATATTGCTTGTAAGTAATCATAATTTTGACTCTTCATATTTATAGTCTATTGATTTCCTTTCCCCTTCTTTCTTCCATCCCTCCTTTTTCTTTTTCTCTCCTTTTCCTTCTTTCTCTCCTTTTCCTTCTCTCTTTCCTTCTTTCCTCCTTTCTTTCTTTCTTTCTTTCTTTCTTTCTTTCTTTCTTTCTTTCTCTCTCTCTCTCTCTTTCTCTCTCTCTCTCTCGGTTAAAGCTTTCTAAACAGTGTTGCAGTCTCATTTATATCATATCCTCTATGACTCTAATGGAAATAACTAGGTTTAGTTTTGTTTTTGTTTTTCAATCCAGTATAATATTTGTTTTTGGAGTCACTTACTGGTATACCACCTAGGACAAGTGCAAGATAGGATAGCCAGCAAGCCAGTCTCCATGCACTTAGGGAAGATGAAGGTAAGGTAAGATGAAGAACTTCCTTTCCTCTTCCTTACCCATCATCACCTACCCTGGTTTAGGTTAAGCTTGCCTATGTTCCCTGCCTAGTGGAGATTCTTGTGTTTTTAGATCTTCCTGAAAACTATCCATTGACTTTCTAAGTGGGTGAGTAAACTGCTGGGTGGTTTGCCATTCACTAACTTTAACATCATTAGTATCATGTCTTCCAGAAATTGCTTGAAGTCATCCTTCTCTGATTTCCCTTAATATTTTTATGGTTCTTTGGAATTTCAATGAGAATTAGGTAAAAAAAAAATCAACTGAGCCAATCCACTTGAAATAGTTCCTTTAAAATTAAAATTTATCATTTTCAATTCTCAAGTGTTAAAACATAAATTAATCCTCTGTTAAGTAATAAAGACAGATGGAACTACTATTTTAAAACCCAGCTTCTACACGTATCAGTGATGGTAGTGATGGTAGCTCACTTAAAAATGTTATCCTGCTTAACTTAATTAGCATTGGATTAAGAGCAGTGGTTCCAAAGTGAAAATATGAATATGAATAAATTGTTCCTTTCCAGAAAAAGTAAAAACTAGCACATGTACTGAAAGACTGCTTCTTGTTCAAATTATTCTATGAATTATTTTCCTTTTATTATGTTGACAAAGAACCTTCCTAAGAAACAATGTGGAATTTTAGATCAACACAATACTAATTAGAATAAAAACCCCATCCTTATTATTGTCTCTGAATAACAAATATTTTTCCAGTTAGATCACTGTATGCTTGTGCAAATTAATGATGGATTTTTCAAAAGATTTACCACTCTGATGTATGTTTTGTAGCACTAGGTTTCCTTGTGTCCTCCACAGTGAAATTTCATCATTGTTTGAATCATATTTTTGGCTGGATGGTGTTAGGTTACATTCCAGGGGAATCATGGGAGGCTGAGAGAAGAGGGAGACAAATCTCATCTATAAAGTTTATTCATGTATTTTGTTTTGGTCTGTGGGAAATTTGCTCCTGTGTCTAACAAGAACCTTAAAAAAATTCTGTAATGCCTGATAGAACTAAATTAGTTTCTTGCAGCAAGGGAAACTCTTTTCTCTGAGAAGCTCTTTTTTCGGTTGTTTATATGCTTCTAGACTTAGTTGAAAATTCAAAATTATCTTGAATGCTGCCTCCAATCTATATCACTGCACCCTGTCTTTGTTCCTATACCCTCCTTTTTCAGATACCTTATATTTCCGTTTCATTCCTTCAGTGGACAACAGTTAGCACTTTGGTCCCTAACCCAAACCTGTTCTCTCTATCAGCACCTCATGCTTGCAATCCTTCTTCTTTTTTCATTTCACTCAACTCGTCCACTGATTTCTATGACCTGGTTCCCCTGATTTTCAAGGTAAAAGCTGGCTGATCTGTTAAACTAATTCTAAATCTATTCATATTCTTTTTCTCTATACTATATTGTCACATTAACATGTTGTTGTGACTCCATGTTAAAGATATGATAGTATGAAGGGTTGCATTATTTTTTAGGGACTAAATACTTGGTTTGACTCAGTGCTGAACAGCCTGGACATTTATACTTACTCCCCTACTTTCAATCATACTGAAACTGAGTTTTAATAGCTAAGGTGTTATTAAATTTTAAAAAATATACAAATATTGCCTGTGTTCTATAGCTGTCAAATTGAAGCAATTTATCTCAGAATTCTGCAAAGTCCCAAAACACAGTCTTCAATGACACAGACTGTGGATGTTAAGATTTACCAACTTAGTAACTTCTCAGGCAGACTGAAATTTTTATCAAGAAGGCAGCTGTGCGCTCCTGCTGGTGGGTTGCCTCACGGGTGTGGCCACTCTCTTGGTGGAAAGGCTCATGTGTTCCCTAGAACGGTTTCTTCTTTTCTATGGCCAGAACCATCTCTAGTTCAATCTCCTAATTGGCCTACTGATGCAGCCTTTTAAATGTAAGGCACTACTCTTGCAAACAAAAGGTACAGATGAAAGAACTATCATGTCTAGATTCTAGGTTTGGTTCTATTCCTGACCCAGTATGTGATTTTGAGCAAATCTGGGTGGACCTCAGTTTCCTATGAAGGATACTATCAATGATACTTCCTGTTCTAAAGTTTAAAACCTTCACTCATCTCAAGGTTACTTGTCTATTGGTTTATAACTGGCTGTAGCGGCTTACTGACTGCTGGGAGAGAGAATGGGGCAGAGTGGGGTATCTGTCAACTCAACACTGCTAGGAAATTAAGCCCTAGCCAAGACACACATTTTTTCTCCATGTAAATTATCCCCATCTAGTGGGTAAAAGTTAAAATAGCAACTCATACTTGGAGAAAAAGAGGATTTTATATATCACACCTAGGTTATGTTTCCTTAGGGTAAAAGATACAGTGTAGACCGTATTTCTTAGCACCAGATTCCAGATAATGTTGGGTGTGGCTGGGCCATAGGATGATCCTCCTCTATCCATCCTACATGGTAACTTCAAGGGCTGGGTTTACGAAAGTAAGAAAAGGAATTGAGAAAGGTCACGTTTCTAGAAGCTGGTATGAAGACCTTTGTGCCCCTGATGACTAGGAACTTTTTGTGTGCCTCAGTTTTTATAGTTTCTTTGCTTAATGAGATTTGAAGATGACTAATCTCTGACAACATCAGAGATGAAAAAATCATTTGTTTAAAGTTGATACACAGGTGGGACAAAGGTTATCTATTTATTTTTAAATTTTAGGATGTGTGTACAAAAACAAACTATAATTCCTGCTTGATTGTCTGGAACACACCCCAGTTGAACCTTCAAGTCTTGTGTCTAATGTTTTCCCTTCTTCTCATTTGTCCAGGCTGCCCTGTGGGCCATTGGACAAGTAGGCTAGTTACAGAGCAACTGGAAGTTCAGGAGCCTAGGTGAGTCAAAAACAAACAAACAAACAAACAAACAAAGAAACAAACAAAATGCAGTAGCATAAAATAAAGTCACAGGAAGCTAAGGTATACTATGAATTCTGAAGCAAAACCACATCTCGTTATAACAGTTGAATTTAGATTCTTTTTAAGGGCAGGGATATAAAAGTGGAGAGGTAATCTTTACTATTTGTTGCTCAAAGAGTCTTTCTGTTTGAGCTCATCTGATCCTGTTAGGCCACTTTAAATAACCAATTTTATTCAGACACCAAGAGCTAAAATTCAGGCCAGGATTTGTGTGTGTATCATTTAAATTCCATATAATTTATCAATTAAAAATTTGAAGAGGAAGTTATAATTTTCATGCAAATTATTACATAAAAGATCCTTTAAAGATTAATATTATTGCTTGGACTTCACTCTTATTTTGTCTTGATTAGCTTGCTAGAAGTTTTTGTATTTTTTGCTTTTTCCAGAGAGCCATGTTTTGTTTTTGCTTTCTGTATTGTTTTCCCATTTCCAACTTTTTAAATTTATATTCTCATTTTTGTTATTTCTTTACTTCTACTTTCTAAAATTTAATTTACTCATCTTTCTTTAGTTTCCTAAAGTGGAATCATGAATTATTAAATTTAGATCTTTTGTAACTTTTTCTTTTCTAATATATGCATTTTAAAGCTCTAAATTTACTCTGAAGCACCACTTCTACTATATCTCACCAATTTTCATTAGCTGTACTTTCATTCAAAATATATTTTTTTCTTTTGAGACTTATTCTTTGACCCTAGTGTTATTGAGAAGTGTTTTGTTTAATCTCCAAATAATTGGGGATTTTCTAGTAAGCTTTTTATTATTATTACTAGCTTAATTCTATTACAGTATGAGAACATACCTTGTCTCAAATCTATTATTATAAATTTGCCACATATGAAAATAATTAAGTGAGCATAAATTTTAAAAGTTGAAAATGAGTGAACAATATATAAAATAAACAAAAACAAAAGGCAGCTATTTGAAAAGATCAGTAATATAGATAAACCTCTAGCAAGGCTAACCAAGACTAAAAAAAAAAGTAGGAAGAAAACACAAATTATCATATCACAAATGAAAGAATCATTACCACTGATTTCATGCATAGACACTTAAAGGATAAAGAGGGAATTCTATGAATAACTCTGTACCTACAAATGTGATGATTAGATGAAATGGACCAAATTTTTGAAAGACACAAACTACTAAAACTCAAAGAGAAAAAAATAACCTTAATATTTCTATGTATTAAAGAAGTTAAATTAATAATTTAAAGCCTTTCAAAGGGCTGGGACTCACACCTGTAATCCTAGCACTCTGGGAGGCCGAGGCAGGAGGATAGCTCAAGGTCAGGAGTTCAAACCAGCCTGAGTAAGAGCAAGACCCCGTCTCTACTAAAAATAGAAAGAAATTAATTGGCCAACTGAAAATAGATAGAAAAAATTAGCCGGGCATGGTGGTGCATGTCTGTAGTCCCAGCTACTTGGGAGGCTGAGGTAGAAGGATTGCTTGAGCCCAGGAGTTTGAGGTTGCTGTGAGCTAGGCTGACGCCACAGCACTCTAGCCCAGGCAACAGAGTGAGACTCTGTCTCAAAAAAATAAAACCTTTCAAAGAAGAAAACACCAGGCTCAGATGGTTTTATAGCTGAATTCTAACAATTAACAAAAATTAATAACAATTCTTCATAATTTCTTTCCAAAAATAATGGTAGAGTGAATACTTCCCAACTCATTTTATGATGCCAACAACATTACCCTAATACCAAAACTAAATAAAGCCCATGCTAAGGGCAAAAAAACCCAAAAAACAAAAAACAGAAACAAAAACAAAAACAAAAAAACCCTGCATCAATATTTATTATGAACATAGACATAAAAATCCTTAATAAAATATTAACAAATTGAATCTAGTATGTAAAATTAATAATATATCACTCCTATATATCATCTCACTTAGTGAATAATAATCTTACCTAGTGAGATTCATTCCAGAAATACAAAGTTGAATCAACATTCTGCAATTATTTAATGTAATCCATCACATCAATAGGCTAAAAAAGAAATCATATAATCATATCAGTAGATGCAGAAAAAAGCATTTGATAAAATCTAATACCCATTCAGGATAAAAACTCTTAGCAAAGTAGGAATATAGGGACACTTCCTTATGCAATAACTTCACTAAAATGTGTGAAGAAAAATGGTGTTGACCTATATAAATGTGGAACCCAGGGGAGTCTGTAGGACTAAATGCAAAAAGAACTATTCAGAAACACTATGCCCTAGTTGGCAACATTGTTTTCCAAGGGAGTCTGGGGGTATGGGTTAACAATTCTGAACATACACTGGAATTAAATAATTAAGTAAATGTATGGCAGATAGTAGAAATTAAGTTTTTTTGTTTTTGGAGTGGGAGGTTACAGAGAAGCAAAGGGAGAAGGTTAGAACGGTTTATGCTGTAACAGATTGGAGTTGGAGACATCAATATAAACTGATGTTCAGCATAAACTGATGTTCAGCTTAAGATAGATACCGATGGCTACTTACAGAAATATTTATAGAAACATGGAAACACATATATTTCCTTGTTACGTCAGCAGTAATACCCCATTAGTAATGAGCACACCCAGTGCCCAGTTCTTGGTTGCTAATATTATTCTCCAATACAAAGAACCAGGGCTACTTAGAGAAATGGCTGATTCTAAGACCGGGCAAGAAACATAGAGGATGAGCCTGGAGCATGGCATAGTGTTAGAAAGCAAGAACGTGCTGAAAACAAACAGATACAACAAATAAAAGCAAAAGCAAAAAAACCACATAAAGCATAATACACAAAAATGTGGGTGTGTCAAAGAGGCATCAGAGCCACCTGCAAGAGCTCTCTATGGCCAAAGCTAGAACAATTTGAGCAACAAAATAAATAGCATACATAGTATTGGGTTAACCCCAAAATATAAAACAAATTTCCATAATTTCATACTGATATAAATAAATGATCTAATAAATAACTCCCTACACTGTCAATTTGGGTTGTGCATAGTGATTTCCAAATAGAGCAATATGTAAGAGGGGCAAATAATAACTGCAGATTGGAGAGACCTGACAAAGACAACCTCAGCCAAGTGATCATAGTTAAACATCAAGAGTGATGTCATGCTGATCGTGTGTACACTTGATGTGATGTCACTTTAGCCCTGTCGTCTTCCTCTTAAAAACACATAATCCCAGTTTAACTATGACAAAATATCATATAAACCCAAATGAAGTACATGCTACAAAATACCTGACTAGTATTCCTCAAAACTGTTAAGGTCTTCAAAAGCAAAGAAAGTCAGTGAAATTATCAATGTCAAGAGGTCCTAAGGAGACACGCCAAGGAAATGTAATCTAACATAGGATCCTAGAACAGAAAAAGGATGTAAGGTAAACATTAAGAAAATCTGAAAAAAGAATGGACTTTAGTTAGTAATGATGTATCAATATTGGCGCATTAATTGTGACAAATATACTATATGATATTAACAATAAGGTAAACTGGTGTGAGCCATATATGAACACTACATACTATCTTCTCTACTTTTCTGTCAATATAAAACTATTCTAAAATAAAAAAGTTTATTTAAAACAACCAGATGTTGTGTTTAACCACGATGGGTTCTAGTTATCTAAAGATGATGAACAAATATGTCCTTTTTATGATGCCTCAGCTAAAGATGATGAACAATTATAAACTTGAGCATTCTAGAGTCCAGTGACATACTAGATCCTCACTGGACTTAATGGGAAACTCCTTCATGAGCAATAAACAATAGAATATGTTTTATCCAATTAAGTACAGATTTATATACTAATCCTCCTCTTTGCAGGGTACAAGTTTCAATCCTTCAATTAACCTAACCACAATAAACATCCTGCTTCTATCACATAAACGCTTCTCCCCCTCAGATGATTACTCAGGGAAGTTCTTCACTGGGCTACTTTGTCTTGCCTGGGCAAGCAGAGAAACACAGTGTTCATTATATGGATGGACAGTCTTTGTCATTCTTTTAAAAAGACATCCTACTGAGTGAACCTGTTGGCTTTCTTTCATCTAGATAAGGGTTTCTCAACCTTGGCACTATTGATGTTTCAGGCTATAGGATTTTCTGTTGTGGTAGGGGAGGGGAGACTGTCATGTGCATCGTATCAATAGGATACCTAGCCACATCCCTGGCCTCTGCCCACTTGATATCAGTAGCATCTTCCCTTTTGATTGCGATAACCAAAAATGTTTCCAGACTTTGCCACATGTCCCCTAGTAGGCAAAACCCCTAGTTGAGAACCCCTGGTTTAGATCAACAAAGGACCTGAAGTGGTCAATGATAGGGCCTCTTGAGTTTATGTTCCTGGTCAACTCTTTCTGGTGATGAGACTCAAAGACAACAGAGATTTTATTATCCTCGCTTAGTTTGGTTTGCTAAGTCCTAGCCAGCAATCTTCTATGAGTGGTACACAATACCTCTATGTTGTCACCAGAGTTTGTTGATTGAGCTCTCAGCCTTGGTTTGTGGTCTGTTTTCCCTTGACATTACAGAAAGTGAAAGTGTTTGTCACCAGCATTTGGAATACATACCATGTTTCCCCGAAAATAAGACAGGGTCTTATATTTATTTTTCCTCAAGAAGACACGTTGGGCTTATTTTCAGGGAATGTGTTATTTTCCCCTCAAAGCCTCAACTTGCAGCACGCACAGGATGGCCAGGACCTGACAGGGGGAGATGACCTTGTTGGTGGGGCTGCCCGCACATTTCCGGTCACCTCTGTGATAGTAGCTGTCACGATGGGGCAGATGAGAAGGGCTGCTTGTCTTCTTTACCGCTCTCCAGGAAATGCATGGGTTGTGCAGATACACTGCGTAGCCACGCCCATCACTAGGTCTTATTGTTGGGGTAGGGCTTATATTGCGCAAATGCTTAGAAATCCTGCTGGGGCTGACTTTATGGGTAGGTCTTATTTTCGGGGAGACGCGGTAGTTAGTGGGCTCTTCACTCCATCTGTGCCTGGTCTGTTTGCCCTTTGCATCTTTTCTTTACTCTTGCACCCGTACACAGACCACCGTTGACAGAAATACTGGCCAACACTCTGTTGCAAAGTTGCTCTGTGTCATTCCTTACATACTATCTTTGTTATATTTTTCTTATTTTCCTCTTGGTTCTATGTTAAACAGGGGGGCCCAGAGTTCAAAAGATTCAACAATCCCAGGAGAATCTCAATTTCTAAGAGTATACTCATTATAATTTTAAGGCTTGCTGACAGAACTGGCAGCCTTTAAAACAATTTAAAAATTTTAGTAAGTGGTATATAAATGTAATAAAAGTTCAAGCAATATCTTAAAATTTGGTAAATATTTAGAAATTAAACTAGTTGTTAATGTCTTCTTGATTTTATCATAGTTTAAAAATAATGTTAACATAATACTATAGTTTAAGCAAGACATTAATTTGTTTTCTTATGGAATGCTTAGACAGACAGGCCAACATTACTTTGGTAATATTTTTGGATTATGAGCATGTAAACGTGTTCAGGGAAACTGAATTATAATAACCAATATTCTTATAAAATGGGCTGGTTCATTTAATTTGTGTAATATTTTAAAAATAATTATTCTATTATATTTGACCATCTTAATCTTTTAAGAAACTACTTATATAGTCAACTCATATATTAGATTTAATGAAGATATAATTGCCTCAGAAAATTTAATAACCTTTGTATTTAAGTCAACATAATCAAAGTTGAAATATTTGTCTCATATTAGAAAAAATTTTATTATCCAGACTGTGTAATATAAATGAATTTTTTAAATCATTAAGAAAAAGAAATAACTTAATAGGAAAATAGGTAAACAAAGGGAATAGGCAATTAATCTAAGCAAGAGAAACTGGCTAAAAATAATTTGCATGGACTTGATCTCACTAAAAGAAAAATAAAAAATAAAAGAACTACAATTTTACTTTATCAGATAGGCAAAGATTACCGCAGTTTATAATAGAATTGATGAGAATTGGTAGGATGTGAAAATTTATTTAATAAGAGAGGTAGTGTAAATTAACTTATCCTTCTTGGAGTTCCATCTGATAATGCCTCTCGAAATTTCAAGTTATATATGTTTTAACATAACGAAAAAATTTTCCTACTGCAGATACACATTTTTAATTTAGTAAACATTCATGGTCACCTATTATGTGCCAGGCCCTATGTGAGACACTGAGAAATAAATGGGAGAGAATATTTACTATAGAATCACTTTTAATATAAAAATTCATACCCAATTAAAATTTCCATGCTAAGAAGTTGGTTATATGGACTTACAATGTAGTATTGTGTCAATCTTAGAAAGAATAAGGTAAGGCTGCAAGTACTTGCATTTCTTTTAATTTATCAATATCTCTGAATAATCATATGGATTAAATTATATGAAAAAAGTTGAAAAACTGGGTGATATAATTACATTTTGGTAAAAGAAATTTAAGTATACATATGTACCAAAATTTAACCACTAAATTGTTAAATTTCTGGTTTTGCTTCTATCATTAGGACCATTGGCCTAAATGAACAAATAAATTTATCAGAGTTACATTATCAAACACTTAACTATCTAATTTTAAAAACGTATTATTCTTTACATTATTTTGTCCCCGATAGCATAAACAGAAAAGTACATTAAGGAAAACTATTAATGGAAAGAACCTAGTACTTAAAAATAATTATAGTTTGTTTTAATGATCTTTAAACTATAGCAATCCTAAAATTTAAAAAACTTCCTCAAAACCTAAGTTTGTGTCAGCCTCCTTGCGTTTCTCCTCTCTGCCTTTAACCTATGATCCTGTGCCTGTTCTCTTTAGCCACATGGTGGCAGCATTTGAAAACTGCTGCTCATTTCCTTGTGGGCATGCTCTCTGGTTAGGCAAGAACCAGGTTGGGTGCCGCTTGATTAGGGGGGTGTGGTTAAATGAGACCTCCCTGCCAAGACCACCAACGTGCTCTGTAATGCCTTACTATGAAAATATACCAAACAAGAAATAATATTTAACATTTGGCGATGTGCACCAACTGGGGGATAGACACGCTTGAAGCTTTGACTCGAGGGGGGAGCAGGGGTAAGGGCAGTTTACGTAACCTTAACATTTGTACCCCCACAATATGCTGGAAAAAAAAAAAAAGAAAAGAAATAATATCTAACATTTGATCACCATGTATGAAAATTATACATGTTTTAGATTACTTTAATTTTTAGAAAGACCCTTATATAAATTAAATAACCTTCAGAATTAATTTTAGTACTTGTAATGCTTTTTACAATTAATCATACTTTTTTACACTCTTAAAACAAACACTTATTAATCCTAAATCAAAAAGTAAAATATGTTTTACATGTTTTCTGGAGAAGGATGAAGAACCCTTTTAGAGCAGTCTATTTTAGTTTTAGGATATTAGATTGTCATCATGTGAATGTGCCCGTTGGCAGGATAGTGCATAATTTCCAAATTCACCATTTTCTTCCTGGAACTTAACACCTCATCTAAAATGAATAAATACATTAATGATGGTCTCATTGACCATCTGATGATTCACCTCTTGGAGCTGCTATTTGGATTAATACTAGTATCATGATAGAGTGATACTAAAATTTGTTCATAAAAAGTAATTTCACAATGGACTTGCCTTTTAAAAATATCTGGAGCATATATATTTAATATATTAACCAAACATTTTTGAAAGACTTTTATATTGCTTTCCTTGCAGTGTGTGAATGTGTTTTGGTAATGTAAACATAGTTTTTTAAATCACCTTGTAAATTTGTAGTCCATAGCAAAAATATTGTGTGTGGTAATGTCATGTCCACATAAGATCAATAAAAACATCTCTAGGTCAATTATTATTATGAAAATAACATCTTCTGGTTCAGACATTCTGAATCCAAATTTAACTGCATACCTAAATCTTGTATAAGCTACTTAAATTCTCTAAAATTCAATTTTTTCATCCATAAAGTGAGGATTAAAATACATCTGTTACAAATTATGGGAAGATTCAATGTAATAATGTATGTAAAGCACTTAGTACCGTTCCTGGAACATAATGAGTATTGTAGAAGGTGCCTTAGTTGGTATTATTGACTAGAGAGTATACTTCTGGAAGTGGGAAAACTCAAGTTTCTGCAGTATACTGACACACTTTAACAATGGTAAAATTGTAAGTGGGATAGACTTTGCATGGCAATTCATGTCTAATTATAGGCATGGCATACTGAGTGAAAATGTATGTGTGTATGTGTGTGAGAATTAACCTTTCTCCAGTAGATGGAATAGATATTAATAGTTGCAAATATTCAGCCTTACTCTGGACTTTGTGTGAGAAAAGATAGGACAAGAAATTGTTTTTTGTTATTTTAGAGAAATATGTTCCCCGTTGTGTTTTGCATATATATCCTAAAGTCTTCACAAGTGAAGATGGAAAACCAATGTTTTTTCATTGTTACTTTTATATTTCAGAAAATTTTGGCCATTTTCATCTGATTATATTCTGTCATGAATTTTAGAATCTTTTGGCTAAACTACCAAATCATTATTTTTGGATTTGTTGGAATTGCATTAAATTCATGAGTCATAAAATACCCTTCTAAAGCAGAACCTGACCAGGTCAGTCAAAAATGCCAAAATTGGAGCAATCTTGGCAAGCTGGAAGAATAGGAGTTCTCCAGCTCCATTTCCCCTCACAGAAATTCAATTAGCAACTATCCACAGGCAAGAATAACTTTGTAAACATCCCAGAACTCAAGAGTGAGGCTGAGAGATTCTCTTGGACCCCAGAAGTGGGAAAAGCCATGTTCAGAGGGTAAGAGAAACAATTCTCTTTGACTGTACCACCCATGCCCCAAGCCAGCACAGCACAACACACAGAGGATTCCCCTGCACCCATGGTTCCTACAGTGGGAAAAATGAGTTGGAGGTAGACATTCAGTTTCACTACAATTCTGGGAACCTTTTCAGGAGGCTCACTCCTGCCTCATCCTATGGGAAACATTGGGAATAACAACAGGGTTAGATTGCCTAGGATCAGTTAGAAATAAAAATGGAGTGAGGTTTACAGAAACCAGCATATAGATCTTGTCAACTGCTCTGCATTTCAGCCAATGGAGGTACCATACCAGATTAGCCAACAGCAGCATGCTGCAGGAAATATGGTCTACAAATCTGCTGTGCTCGAGTTCTCTGCTTAAGCCTACTTTAGTCTGGGAGGCAAGACCAAGTCTATGCATATCTGTGAAGTATAGCCTCTGGCCCTATCCACCCCATGTGGCTGAGGAGCAACCACAGAGACCTCTCCCAGCCTCAGAGCCCAGCACACAACCCTGCCCAACTACAGATTCTAAACAATAGTACTACCCAGCCAGGGAAGAAATTCTGCACCCCTACCCAATCAGAGATAATCACAGAGCCCAGCCAGAAGCTCCACCAGACAGCAGAGTCCAGCCAGTATTCTCACCAAATTACAGAGCATGGCCATCAGTATCATTTGACTTCAGAGCACAAGAAATGATCCAGTTTAATTAGGAAACCTGACACTAGGGTCAGCCTGTCTGGAGTTGACACCAGCCTGACACATTCAGAATCTCAGGCTAGACTAAATAGTAAAGGTATATCACCACCAAAGAACACCTGCAGAGTCCAGATGATGTGGCTGTCTGCTTAAATGCACAGCATTAATGTAAGGACTCAATGATTATGTAAAATCAAGAATATATGATGTCACTAAAAGAAATTAATAAAGCTCCAATAATGGATGTGGAAGAAATGGAAATCTATGAAATGACTCACAATGGATGTAGAATAATCATCTTGAAGTTCAGGAAAATCTTAGAAAATACAAATAGAAAATTAAATGAAATTTGAAAAACAATGCATGAACAAAATTAGAAGTTTGACAAAGAAATAGAACTAATAATAAAAAAAGGAAATCCTAGAGATAAAGAATACAATAACTGAACAGAAGTATCCAATAGAAAGCTTCAATAGCAGACTTGATCAAGCAGAAAAAAGAATCATGAGTTCAAAGATAGGACATTTGAAATTATTTAGTCAGAGGAGCAAAAAGAAAAAAGAATTAATAATAATGAAGGAGGCCAATGGAAGTTATGGGACACCATCAAACAAACTAACCTTTATATAATAGGACCTATTTCAGAAGGAGAAGAGAGAAAAAGGCCTAGAAAGAATATTTAAAGAACCAATGGCTAAAAATTTTCCACTTACAGGGAAAAATGACAACATTCAAGTATAGGAAGCTCAGCAATTGCCAGTCAAATTCAACCCAAAGAGAAGTTCACTAAGGCACGTAATAATCAAATTGTCAAAAAGTAGACAAGGAAAGAATACTGAAAGCAGGAAGAGATAAGAAACATAGCATATTCAAGGCTTTCAGCAGATTTCTCAGCAGAAACTCTGCATGCCAGAAGAGAATGGGATGCTATGTTGAAAATGCCAAAGGGGAAAAAAAAAAACTAGTAAAATTTCAGAAAAAAAAACTAGGAAAAAACTATTCCAAGCAAAAATACTTCGCCTGGAAAAAGCTGTCCTTTAGAGTAGGGAGAAATGAAAACTTTCTCTGACAAACAAAAGCTAGTTCATCACCACTAGGCCTGCTTTACAGGAATTGTTAAAGAAAGTTTTCTAAGCTGAAAGAAAAGACTGCTAAGTAATAGCAAAAAACATATAAAAGTAAAAAACTCAGTAGTATAAGTAATACATAGTCACACTCATAACTAGTACTATAAGAGTGGTGTGTAAATGAATTTTATTCCTGCCATCAGTGTTAAAAGATAAAACTATTAAAAACAACTCCAGCTACAATAAAGTTTTAAGGGATGAAAACTACAAAAAATGTAAATTTTGACATCCAAATCATAAAAGGGGGAAAGGGAGTATAAATGTGGAATTTTTATATGCAATTAAAGTTATTATTAGCTTAAAGTAGCTTGTTATAAAGATAAGATGTTTTATGTAAGCCTCATGGTAAGCACAGTGCAAAAACCTATAGTAGTTGCACAAAATATGAAAAGAAAAGATTTAAAACATATTACACAGAAAACCATCAAACCATAAAGGAAGATAGCAAGAGAGGAAGAAACAAAGAACCTACAAAACTATCAGAAAACAAATCAGAAAAATAACAGTAGCAAATCCATACTATCAATAATTACCTTGAAAGCAAAGGAATTAAATTCTCCAATAAAAATATATAGTACAGCTGAATATATTAACAAAAGATCCAACCATATGCTAGCTACAAGAAACTCACTTTACTGCATACACAGGCTGAAAGAGAAGCGATGGAAAAAGGTATTCTATGCAAATGGAAACCAAAAGAAAACAAAAGTAGCTATATTTATATGGACAAAATAGACTTTAAATCAAAAACTATAAAAATAGACAAAGAAGTCATTACATAATGATAAAGGATTTAATTCATCAAGAAGAAATAACAACTGTAGATCTATATGGACCCAACATTGGAGCATAAATGAACTGAAGGGAGGAATAGCACTGTAATGCTATTATAGCAGAGGACCTCAATACGCCACTTTCAACAATGAACATCATTGCTCATATAGACATTGATCATCTAGAAAGTATATCAATAAGGAAACATTGGACTTGAATTACACTGATTACACTGCAGCCTCAAACTCCTGGGCTAAGGGAGCCTCCCACCTTAGCCTCCCAATAGTTGGGGCTACAGGTGTGCACCACCATGCCTAGCTAAGTTTTAAAATTTTTATAGAGGTGAGATATCACCATGTTACCCAGAATGGGCTCAAGCAATCCTCCTGCCTTGGCCTCCCAAGGTGTTAAGATTACAGGTGTGAGCCACTATGCCAAATAATAATAATAATGATATTAATAATAATTTTTTAATTACCAAAATCATTTCCAAGTAATTATAGAATTAAGGTCAAATTCCTTGAATGACATGTGTATTTAAACAGTCTGATTCAGGCTACCTTATGAACTGCATTTTCTCCAATTTACCACATATGCCTTAATTTCCAACCATACCAAATTATTTCTGTGAGACACTATTATGGATCCTTAGTCACCCTTTTGATGCCAGCTAATTAATCAAGAAAGGAGATAAAAGGATATGTGAAGATTTGTGGGAATACACTGAATTTAGTCTAGGAAAAATTTAGGTTGACTTCTTTGTATACCAAACAAATATGAGGTCTGTAATTAAATAATTTGTCCTGAATTTAAGCATATTATTATAGACTGAAGACATAGATTTGGAAATTTTCCTTTCTAGATAATAATTAAAATTATGGAAGAGCATGAGATAACTCAGGAAAGGTATTTTGGATAACAAAAGAAGAGAATCATGGATATATGTGGGAAAAGGGTCAGGAAATACTGTACATTCCATATATACAATAGAATACTGAGTATATCATATATGTAGTATTTCATTGTGTATACTCAGACAGAACCTTTAGAGAATGAAGTCAAGAATGGAGACTGTTTCAGTGAAAAATAAATGATAAAATATTGTGAAATGTAATAAAGATCAGATGGGCTAAGCATTGTAAAGAGAATATTAGATTAACAATTA
>VBSM01000361.1:75445666-75469652 GCA_008086735.1 Cheirogaleus medius
ACAAAAGAAAAGGGAAAGAGAGATGGTCATCTATTGTTAATTACTATTAATATGTTATTGTCTTTCAACTTTTCTATCCGAATAATTTCTCCTGTAACTGCCACGGTCAATCAATAAATTAATCAAGTTTTGTCAGTGTGTGTTTCTGTATCTCCTATATGTACTTACTGCTTTGTTCTTCCATACCAGTGTACTAGAACAAATTCATGAAGTTTAAAGTATGTCTCTGAAAGGAGAGCTTTTTACAATCCATTGCAATTCTCTCTGTTAAAAGTTTGTGTGTATACACCTAAATTAACTTCTTTTAAGAAAAATTAGGTGCAAAAATTGGAAGCTCAGGACCGCAGACTTTTACCCCCCAAACCAGATGCACATGAATTCCACCAGAATATTGGGGAAAAAAATATATTTTTTACCAAATAATTTATTTGGAATCTGAATTAAAAGAACATTTGACAGTTGTGAAAAGTATGTTTATTCTGAAACTTCTGATTAGGTGTACAACTAATCCATGACAAATTACCAGATTAATTTTACTTTATTTCTTCAGGCCTGGGGTTTTTCAATCATTTCAAATTTGGGATCTTCAAATTTGAAGTTAGGGAATGTATTCATATCTGCTTTATTGTACATTTGCTTAAGCTTAAAATGCTCCCTCTCCAGCTCTTGCTGATTTTCTGGGCCAGTATCGACAGGTCCTCCAGAGTCCTGTTGCTAAGATCTGTATTCTCTAATCTTGTCCACGAAGAGTTTCTGTACAGGATCAAGTTCCTTATTAAATGCCCCTGCTGTTAACACCAGTGTTCCTCCACAAATGCACTGAGACTGCCGACTGAATGACAGAAGAGAACCTGAAGACACTCTGAGTAATCATGGTGATTCTGTTATTTGTATTCAGTCCACAACTGCCAAAGCCACTGCTGTTGCCACTGTTCTACTTCTGGCCCTTAAGTCTTGAAAAATAATAATGTACTATCAGAGCAATTTTTTCTAGAACAAGGGGAATCTATATAATGCTTGTAATAACTATATACTAGTAATGGAATAGGACACTCCCTTATAGAGGAAGGATATAATAAATGCATCCCATATAGAAAAATAAAATTAAATATGGCAGATAAAAGTTCTTTAAAAACACTTTATTGAGATACGATTACAGGTAAAAAGCTGTACATATTTAATGTATACAACTTGATGAGTTTGAGAATAAGTATATACCCAGAAACCCATCACCACCCTCAGGGCTATAGATATATTGATCACGTCCCAAAGTTTTCTCCTGCCCGCTTTTTATCATTATCATCATGTTTGTTTGTGTGTGATAATAATACTTGACACAAGATCTGTTCTCTTAGCAAATTTTAAGTATATGATGCAGTATTGTTACAGGCACTATGCTATATAACAGATCTGCATTTCCATGTTCATTGCAGCACTATTAATAGTAGCCAAGATGTGGAAATAAACTAAATGTCCATTAGCAGATGAATGGATAAAGAAAATGTGATATATGTTTGTATATGTATATATACACAATGAAATATTATTCAGCCTTGAATAAAAAGAGGAAAATCCTACCATTTGCAACAACATAGGTGAGCAGGAAAGACATTATGCTAAGTGAAATAAGCCAGACACTGAAAGACAAACACTGTATGATCTCACTTATATGGGGAATCTAAAAATGTTGAATTCATGGAAGCAGAGGGTAAAATGATGTCTTTCAGGCTAGGGGGAAGAGGAAATGGGAAAGTAATAGTCAAAATATAGAAAGTTTCAGTTGTGCAAAATAAGTTTTGGGGATTTGCAATACAGCAAATAAAATTTCTTAAATTTCTATTGACTGCCCTATAAAAAGCATAGTAAACACTCAGCTATTATCATTATTATAGATGAATACACAATATCATATGAATCAGTGATTATTGTAAAAAGAGATTTGTATGTAATTGTTATGATGGATAACAAAATATATTTCAGATAAAGCTATAGATCTAAGTAATTATCAAAAATTTTAAATTTTATTTTTTTCATGAAATGAAGTAAAGAACTATTTCTTTTATCAGCTTGGCATTACATTAAAAAAACTGTAATGATTTATTGTCTTTAGCTCCTTAAGTGTGACCAACTGTCATACATTTCATTGCAGAAACTTTAATGTGTTTGATTATAGGGTTCAGGTTCAGACTCTACTCAGGCTGTTACATAATGCTTATACTATCTTTCTAAAATCTAAAAAACTTCTGAATTCCAAACTCCTTTGCTGTTTATATGAGTTATTTATTACTGTTACAAACCATTCCCAAATCCTGTGTCTTGTAAAGACATTTTATTTATAGCTCACAATCGTGGGTCAGCAATTTGGGTGAGGCTCAGCTGGGCAGTTTTACTGCTTGCATCCGGGCTCACTCATGTGACTCAGTCACATGGGGACTGGAGTGAGGCTGGATCCTCGAGGATGGCCTGATATCTGCTGGTTGTCTGGCTGTCATCTGGTTCTCCACCAATGCTTCTTCAACAAATTAGCTGGAGCTTGTTTGCATAGTGTCTGTATACTAAGAGAACAAAATAGAAACTATAAGGCCTCTTGAAGTCTTGCTGTGGAAGTTATTCAACATCGTTTTCACCACACGTTATTTATGAAAGTGAATCGCAAATCATCACAGTTGAAGAAGCAGTGAAATGAAGTGTTCTCTCTCATGGGTCTAGCTACAAAGAATTTGTGGTCATTTTGCATCTGCCATAGCAATGTTTCTCATACAGGATTATGGATCCACATTGTCAGAGGAGGGCAAACATCAAAACTATCAAGGAAAATGTTCCTGTTGCTAATGAGTATCTAATTCTGGAAACCAGTTTTGATTCTCATTATAGAATTGGTGATTGAAGATAAGAATAAAAACCAAAAAGCGAGGTATCCAATTATTTATTTAAAACTAGGGAGAATATTATTACAAATCCCTGGTACATACTAAAAGAATGGAGGTGAAAGTCAATAGAAATGACGATGATATAGAACTGTGTGAATAGGATGTTCAATGCGGGCAGCTTGCATCTTGCTGAATGATGTGATTTATGAGCTGTAAGTGAATGAGGATGCCCAGGAGCCACCTACCAGGGAAAACAGTGTGTCAAGGAAAAGAGAGTTGTCAGTTAAGGCAAAGAGATGTAAATAGACAGAGTGTGTGTCAAGAGAATGAGGATTATATTTGTTTATTATTTTAAATGGAACAAGAGGACACGATAGAAGAAGATCAAATGGAAAAGGTGAGTCTAGGGGATTCTAGGTTCAGATCTTTGAAAGAAGCGATTTGTGCTTGAATATTTGATATATATGATCATTTGGATTGAAAATCTGAAAAAAAATCTGTTTTTGCTGATAGAATGGCACATCCTCTCTCTGTTGATTATGATTCAGGAAGAGAACATAAAGACTTTGGAAACAATTTTTGTTTGGATAATAAAGGGCAGGCAAATATTGTACATGTTCCTTGAGTGAATCAACTCAATGAACTGGAAGTTAGAACTAAGAACACATAAAAAGGAAAGATAAATATTAATCTACCTTTGTACAAAAACAGTTTGCATTGAATGTTGAGTGCTTGTCATTTAGGTCATCTTAGGGCAAGAAAACACTAATGCTAGAAAAAGACATAAGTTTAAGAGGAAAGAAGGAGATAGCTGCCATTTAAAGACGGATTAAGAAAGTTTTGCTTCACCCCTGCCTCTAGGTATATAGGGGCCTTGGGAATTGAATTGGAGCCATATAAGTCTTAGGCTAAACCAATTACCTGGGGATGACATTTCAGTTTCCTCTTTCCTTTCACCTCCCATGCACTTCACCAATAAAAAATATTGTTTCTCACAGGGAAGACTGGAGAGCCCTGAGAAACTTTCCCCCATGGTACAGGTAGGGAGAGGAATAGCAGGTACTGGAAGAATGGCACAAAACTCCATTAGGACCCTTCATCTCCTATTTTCATGTTGGAAAAAAAGCCTTAATCTGCCGGCATTGTTGGTGGAAACAAAAATGTCAATCTTAGAGTACAGATGAAAACCATTTGCATCTGGGAGAAGATAATAGAAAAACTCTTTCTATGAAGATGGGCAAAGATAACTAGCAGACCCAGAACAACCGCTGGAGGAGAGTCAACAGCACTTGTACAGGCCACACTCTTGACCAGTGCCTGCCTAACCCGGAGTCTTACTCAGAATGTCACAAATGGTCCCTGTGTCCCACCCCACTAGGCTAACAAGTGTCAAGTAAAAGGAACTGTGAAACACTTCTGGCAGAGCTACAAGAGATGTAATTTCTGAATTATGTCACAAAGGGAAAGTCTAAAGCTGAATAAGGATTCTCTGATAAACCAGCCCCACTAGAGAAATTTGAAGTCTATAGTTCACTGAGTATAACCATAGAAACAAAAAAATTCTCACATCTAGCTCAGTGAGATTAATAAAAATCCCTGTGCTAAGGAAAGATCTAACAGAAGGAAAAGTGTGCCCATATCTAAGCAAAAATCTATTTAGTTCAGTGTCTATTGTCTTACAAGAAAAAATTACGAGGCATATGAAAGTCAAGGAAATGAACTTACTCCCAAGATTCAAATAAATTAGCACTAGACTCAGATATGACACAGACACTAAAATCATCTGACAGGGAATTTAAAATTATTATATTAAAGGCTCTAATGGAAAAGGAGATCAACATACAGGATCATATGGGTAATTTCAGCAAAATGATGGAAACTTTAAAAAATCAAATAGAAATGCTACCAATCTAAAGCACAGTAACAGAGATGAAAAATGCCTATAACCAGATCATTCATATACTCAACACAGCTGAGTCAAAAAATTGTTGAACTTAAAAGCAGTTCACTAAAAATTACCAAATTTGAAACACAAAAATAAAGAGTAATATTAAATTAAATTTGCTTTGAACTGCTATGTAGCAAAATGCAATTTAACTTGGTATGTAAACTGCAACATAAGTATATTCTTGCAACAGAAAACTGAGTCTCAGCCAATCATAGTAGTCAAGATTCAGCCAATCACAGGCTGCCAACTGATCAGACCTTGCCCAAATAAGACAAATGCTGAGCTGTAACCAATCAAGCTGTTTCTCTATGTCACTTCCTTTACCTGTCAATACTGCCTGCCCAAGTGGCTGGGTAGAGCTCTGAGAACCCCTCCTGGTTCTGAGTGCTGCCTGATTCATCAATCATTCTTTTCTCAAATGAACTCTGCTAAATTTAATTTGTCAAAAGTTTGTCTTTTAACAGCAGAAATAAAAAAACAGAACAAAGGGGGGGAAAAAGAAAATGAGGTAGAGGAGTATTTGAAGAAACAACAGCTAAGAATTTTCTAAAATTAATAACAGATACCAAATCACAAGATGTGAAGCTCAGAGAATACTAAATAGGATGTATAAGTAAACACAGCATGGTTATCATACTCGAGCTGCTAAAACCAAAAGACAGAGAGAGAAAATTCTGAAAGTAGACAGAGGGGAAAGAAAGACACATTACCTACAGTGGAGTGAAGGTGAGGAATATAGCAGATTTCTCTTCAGAAACCATGTAATCCAAAAATATGGTTAGATAAAAGGAATAAGATCTAGTGTTTGGTAGTACAATAGGGCAACTATAGTTAACAATAATTTATTGTATAATTTAAAATAACAGAAAAAGTGGAATTGGAATGTTCCTAACACAAAGAAGTGCTAAATTCTTGAGATGATAGACACTCCAATTACCTTGATTTTATCATTGCACATTGTATGCTATATCAAAATTACATGTACCTCATATATATATATACAACTATTATGTATCCATAATAATTACAAATGAAAAATTTAATAAAAAGAAACCATGCAATCCAGTAGACCACAGAAAGACATCATTAAAATACCAAAAAGACAAAAAAATACCAAAAAACCTCTCTATCAGTCCCAGAATTCTATATCCAAAGAAAATACTGGCAATAAAATTAAGGGGAAATACTTTCTCTTACAAACAAGTACTGAGAAAATTCATTGCCAGCAGATCTACACTAAAAGAAATATTAAAGGAAATTCTTCAGGTAGAAGGAATACAATAGCCAGAAACCTAATCTCTACAAAGAAATAACGAGTATTGGAAACTGAGAAAATAAAGTTAAGACAAATACCTACAGGAGAAAGTACTTCAAGGAGTGTTGTGAATGAGGCAGTAGTGGTGACAGTGGTTGTCTTGAAACCAAGGTTTAATGTGTTGGTCCTAATATTTTAAAAATCTATGATTTTTGCTTGACAGATATGTTCATGGTGGATTTTACTTGGGTAAATGTTTGCCTTGTTGGGAGATTGCACAACAGCGATATGTTTCTTAGACTACTCTGTACAGTAGAGATTATAATTAAGATAAAAGAGATTTCATTTTAAGCCTTCAATCTATGATATAGCAAACCACTTCATATGCAGAAAGATTACAGCAATGTTTTACATGATCCGTAAGCCACTTCTGTTTCAGTATCAGCACAATTCCATGGTATCATTATTCATTATTATTGCATATATGTAAAAAAAAGGCACTGATTTTTTTTCTGAGGTAAATTTAAGAAAATTACAATAGATTGAGACAATTGTCTACAATAGAAGACAATGGATTTGACAAATAAAATTGTAGTAGAAAAATATTTTCTAATATTTTTGAGAGTTATACAAAAAATAAAATTAGTGAAACTAATAAGGCTTTCAATTAATTTAATTCTAGATGATAATAATATGCTATGTGGATTAGACATGACTAACATTTGTTGACAATTATTAAGTAATATCTTTGCTCTATACAATTGTCACACCAATCAAGTTATATTTTCAGAATTGAAAACTCAGAATGGTGTAATGTCTTTCCAAATACTAAGCTTCTAGAATCTCAGGTTACAGACTACTGTTAAGCTGAGAGCTCTCCGCTGTTCACATGTAATATCACAGAAAGGCAGACATTTGTGAAATCTCTCGTGCTCATGTCCATGATTTGATTATTCTTGCCATCATTTGGTTACTGTATTGATCTGGATGGTTTGCTGCTGTGGATCCTTGTTAACGTATTCATTTATTCACCATTTCTGCCATAAGCATTTATTGCAGGCTTACTCTATGCCAGGGCATATACATGTTTTTCCTGGGGATATAAACATGAAGAGGACACTCTTCCAGCATTTGGAGGATCTCAACATGGGGGAAACAGGTATAAAAATATTTAATTATGATACAATTTAATCAAGCTGTAATAAAGATAATGACTATACATATGCTTTCCATATCATGGAAGATGCAAAATGCTGGTTGCTCCCACTCAGTTGAACCACCTTTTTGAATCTTAAGTTCTTAGTTTTCTGGCTTTATTTTTATATAGTTTTTTTAAAGTAAAATATCTGTATGGAAATATTTTAAAGCATGCCAATTTTTAAATTGTAGATTTTTTTAACTTTACAGATAATGATTATGTTCTTTGAGATCATTCAGGACTTATTTTTTATAATTTTTATTTCAAAATATTAGAGAGATGAGTTTTCTTGTTATGTGAATGAATTGTATAATGCTGAATTAGGGCTTTTAGTGTTCCCATCGCCAGAATAGTGTACGTTGTACCCAACAGGTAAGGTTTTATCCCTCACCTCCCTCCTCCTCTACCCCTTTCTTAGTTTCCAGTGTCCTTTATACCACTTATGACCATGTGCGCCTATCATTCAGCTCCCACTTATAACTGAGAACATGTGTTATTTATTTTTCGATTCTCGAGACACTTCACTTAGGATAATGTTCTCCAGTCCTATCCAAGTTGCTGCAAATGACATTCCTTTTTATGGCTGAGTAGCACTCAGTGTATATATATATATATTTTTTTTTTAATTTTTAATTTTTCTTTATTCACTCATGAATTGATAGGTGCTTAGATTGATTCTTCATCTTTGCACTTGTGAATTGTGCTGTGATAAACATTTGAGTGCAGGTGTCTTTTTGATAAAATGACTTCTTTTAATTTTAAAATAAGCTCTTAAATTATTCCCAAAGTTGTATCATTTTAAGCTATGTATAACCATTCAAGTTACTACACAGTCTAGACAATGCATGGTTTTGCCATTCTTTTTAATTTTAGACTTTTTAGTGGATGGGAACGTAGTGCTATTACATTGTAGTTTAATTTCTATTTCCCAGATAACAAATGATGTTCCATCATATTTTCATGTGCTTGTGGGTCATTCATATATCTTATTCCATTAAATGTTTGTTCAAATATTTTGTTTATTTTTTTCTGTTGGGTCTTCTTATTATTAAGTTGCATATGTTATTTATATATTCTAGATAGAAAATACTTCTCAGTCCGTGGATCTGTTTTATTTACTCAATGGTATCTTTTGGAAAGCAGAAGACTTTTTATGAATATCCAATGTATGAATTTATATTTATGTTCCAAATACTGAAATATTTAAAATATTTGCCTAATCCCTAAAGAAAAATTCCCCCCATGTTTCTTCTACAAGATACAGTTTTAGTTTTTATGCTTATGTTTATGAACATTTTTTACTTAATTTTTATATAATTTAAGCTAAATGTCAAAGTTTATTTTTTCCGTATGATTATCCAGTTGTTGCAGCACTATTTTTTGACTAGATTATTTTTCCCTGTAGGAGTTTGACACTTTTATAAAGAATTAATTGCCTATATATTTGGGGATCTATTTATGGATTCTCTATTTGATACTATGCATCTATTCCTCTATCCTTAAATCAGTACCACACTCTCTTGATTATCTGTAGCTTTAGAGTAAGTCTTGAAATCTGATATAGTAAGTCAGTCAAATTTTGTATTTTTCAGTATTGTTTAGGCTACCTTTATGTTCATATTCAATAAAGAAATAGCTCATAAAATTCTATAAAATAAATATATTAGGATTTTTATTGGGATTATATTAAAACTATAGATTGATTTGGAAAGAATTGACAACTAAATAATACTAAGTCTTTTGTTCCATCAACTTGATGCATATTTCCATTTATTTAGATTTGCTTTATTTCTTTCAACAAGATATATCATTTTTAGTTTGGAGATCTTGCACATATTATTAATATATATATATATCCCTGAGTAAAAATAGCTGATGCTATTGAAAATACTTTTAAATTTGATGTTCTAACTGTTCTTTGCTAACATATAAAAATATAATTAATTTTTACATATTTGTCTTAATCTGGGAAAAATGTTACCTATTATTACTAGTAGGATTTTTGTACATTCATTAAACTTTTCTACATTCATAATCACATTGTTTGTGAAAGGTACTTGTACAGTTTATTTCCATTGGTAGGCCTTGTATTTCTTTTTCTGTCCTTATTGCATTGATTAGGACCTCCGGGACAATATTGAATGAAGTGATGACAACCAAGATCTTTGCCTTTTTCCTCATTATAGGTAAAAGAAATTTAATCTTTCACCATTAAGAATGATATTAGCTATTGGTTTTTAGAGGAACTTTTTTATCAGAGGAAATCTTCTTCTATTCCTAGTTTTCTGGGAATTTTTAATCTGGAATGGATATTGTATTTTGTCAACTGCTTTCTCTGTTTCTTTTGAGATGATCAGATGCCTTTTCTTTTTTATTTCATTAATACTAGGTATTACATTAACTGATTTGGGGATGTTAAACCATCCGGAGGGTAGAGCCTCTGAACCACTGCATCTGAGCTAGCCACAGGAGTGGCAACTCACTTCTCTAGAAGTAAAACTCCTGCTCTACAAGACAGGTTCTCTGTGGGGAGGGTGCCCCTGGTCTTCTTGGCTTGCTCCTCTCAGCATGAAATCTCTGCCTATGAGTGTGCTGGGATGTGGGTGATTGGAAACCAGTATTTTAGGCCTCCTGTGCCTTGAGTAGTGCTTATTCCCTGCAAGTGGGAACTGGATGGATTATGGGAGCCCTGATCCTCTCAGTGGCACCTGCCTGTTTAGAGCTTCTGCAAAACAGCGATGGGGGGTGGGGGGAGGTGGGCAATGAGAGATGTTGGTGGGGTAACTCTCTAGAGTGATACCACAGGTAGGGGAAAAGGACCTTGTCTTTTTGGTTACACGTACCTGGAGTATAGCTTCTGTCACACTGAGCTTGGTATAAAGAAGATAGAAGCAAGTTGGAACTCAAATGCCACAGAGTCTCACTGATATTATAAAAATGTAGTAGATTTTTTCGGAATAAATGTTTCTCCTTTTGCTGTATGCCCTTATGTCATTTTCCAAGGACTTTAATTGGTTGTTACTTATAATTTTCACCAGTTGAGCGGTAACTTCACTGGGTAGAAAGTCTGTAGAGCTCCTTTAACTCCGACTTGAGGAATTTTTCCTTTCTCTCAAGTTCTTGATATATTCCCTTCCAATGATTTTTGTCAGTCATCATACTTCAGGCAACCCATCCCAAGTTCATACGCTTGACTCTTATTATCTAAAACTTCAAAGCTGTCTTAATTTTGATTAGTCTACTTTCTGTGGGTTTCTCTTTCTAGTTCATTCTTGCTTGTATCCCAATCTTGCAAGGACTTAACATGCTAGGACTCACCTATTGATTTATTTCTGTCACTGTCTCTTATATCTTTGTTGAAAGAGTTTGCAATTAATTCCTAGGGCAATAATTATAATCAATTCCTTGTATATATATTTGTTAACATTCACACTTCTCTTGGTAGAGAGGTTAGAGTCTGATAAGATTGGGATTTAAGGGAAAATGGCATCAGAAATATTTAGAGACAGCAAGTGTATACAATTTTTTCCCAGGAGTTTTGCTACAAAGTGGAGCAGTAAAACAAATGGGGTGGAGGGTAAGAGTGGCAAGCTGTAGGTGTAACTAGATTCAAGAAAGTGTTTCTTATTTTTGAAGTTGAATGTTAAGTTTAAGACATTGGCATGTATATATTTTTACTGGAATGAAGGAATAGAGAATAAAAATTGAAGGATGTGAGGAAATGTTTCAGTATTGGATTCTTATCAAAAATTTATAAATATTTTTAAATGCCTCATTTAAAAGGGGAACAAAAAATTCTTTCATCTTATGTTCCTAGCAGTGACTTTCTTGCTTCTCATTTTCAGAGCCAAATTTCCTATTAATTTTATTTTATTTTTAATCAAAGTAATATAGATATATGCATATGTATGCACATATATACATATGCATGTACTTGTACATACACACTTTTTTACTTTATGGTTTTATTATACTGATATTTATTTATTTATTTAAGATATTGTCTGTGGACTTCATACTATGGAAGATTTAGCACTTTTTCACTATATACTATGCACACACACACACACACACACATATTTCTCTTCCCCTCATATTCCCAGAGTTGTTAACTAAAATTTTTTTGGTGAAATAAATATCTATTGTTAAATTAATATGGTTATGTAAATATTATTTGCAACTGACCCACATTGTACAGTCATATTTCTTTCTTATACAACTTTTTTATTCTTCCTTAAGTTTTTTTCGTTAAGGAGTTTTCCCTTTTTTAGTTTTCTCTGTACTGAACACAAATCGCTCACTAACTTTCATAGAGCTCTAAAACTTTTTGTGATATCATTAAAATTATCAGATAATGTATGTTTTATTTGGTATTTTTGAGAGTACCCTTTCTGGAACCCTCTATTCTCATGCTTCAAAATGTAATGATTGCTCTCTAGATCCTAATCTTTCCTTTAAAACTTTTAGGAGATAATGTATTTTCTCAATGATCTCTGCACAAATTGCTCCACCAACTTTTGATATTGGGTATTGCGGTGTCGAAAAGTGAATGAACGGTGTCTGTTCTGTCCTTGTATGTGACTTGTTTGCTTTGCTTGGATTCCATTTAAATCTATCTTCATCTATTGTATTCAGTAATATCACAGGATATGGCTAAGTATAGGTTATTCAGTGTTCTTTTTATGCTGTGAATTCAAGGTGTTCTTAATTTCAGGAAGTGTTCTTTGTATTTCTGATTTCTTTTTTCTTTCTCTCTTATTTTTCTATTTATTTATTTTTGAGACGGAGTCTCGCTCTGTTGCCCTGTCTAGAATCCAGTGGCATCATCACAGTTCACTGCAACCTCAAACTGCTGGGCCGAAACAATCCTCCTGCCTCAGCCTCCTGAGTAGCCAGGACTACAGGCATGCACCACCACACCTGGCTAAGTTTTTCTATTTTTGGTAAAGATGGAGTCTCACTCTTGCTCAGGCTGGTCTCAAATTCCTGAGCTCCAAGCAATCCTCCCACCTCAGCCTCCTAGAGTGCTAGGATTACACATGTGAGTCAATGTGCCCAGCCTTCTTTGGATTTTTTATTCAACTTTTTCTTATTCTTCTTCAGATAGAAAAGAATAATTATATGTGTTGATCCTTTTCTTTCCTTGTATATCATCTCTTTAGTCAGTGTCATGTCTTTTTCCCTTGTCTTTATTCTTTCCTATTTCATTTTGAATGACTTTTTCAAGCAGCAGTATATCAAGTACCTGACACTATTTAAATAATTTCTATTTGTCATTTTTGTTTTTTCCTGTAACTTTTATTTTCTCTTCATCTCTAGAGCTCTTTAAGTTTATTTATCACTTTTTCTCATATCTTGCAATTTTTTCTTTGAGTGCTTGTATCACTTTTTTGTACATCTTACATTAGCAAGCTTTTGTTGTCTATAATTTCTGAGATTATAGATAATTACAGTCTAAACTCTATCTCCTTGTATCATTTCCCTACTGATATAGGTTGTCTACATTTTGATTATATTATTTCTCCATTTTAATGTTTTAAGGATTTTTTTCATTTTATTACATTATATTTTCCAATCTCTATTGTGTCCACCGTTGTTTTCTAAGACTGTGCTTATCTTGAATGGAGCCAGTATAAGAACAGATGAAAAAAGGACAGAGGAAGAATGAGCTAGGAAATCCCATAGTCTTGATTAAACATAGTTGCACTAATAAATTCCTACCAAATCTGTACTTACTTTTCCTCAGGCAGGTCTTTCCTAAATTGTCTGAACTCATATATTTTGAATTTTGTCTGGATCCAGGTATTTGGTGGAGCACACAGCAAAATCCCTACTTCATCAGCTCTTAGTTTATAACCCAGTGGCTTCTCCTTATTTTCTCTCCTATACTTAGTTTTACATGTAACATTGTCCTCTATCAAAGGGGAATGATAACAGATAATCAGAGTCACATGTTGGCCTGATTTATCGCTCAACTTCTTGTCTTCTGTACTTCTTGCATTTTAAAATGTATCTTTAGTTATATTCCATACTGTGACTCTAGAGATCTTTCAAGAAGTTGATTGTTTACCTGAACTACATCAAAGAGTTCATCAAATATCTTTGTCTTCATATGTAGTTTATATTATTTGATAAGTATGTTTCATAATCTATAATTTTCAAATATATCCATATCCTTGTTCCAATGAAGATACCATTTTGGTGTTTTTGCTTTATTTTTATTCCCTTCTATATTTCATACCATAGGAAAGAATGTAAAAATCCTTTTACATTGGAGTAAACAAAAAACAATTTCAGAGAAAAAAATATACACATAGAATATTTAGTCAGGAAAAATATAATTACCCTGATATACTAAAAATCATATATTATATAAATATATCTAAAGGAACAAAAAAATTTAACTATAAGATAATAAATACTACTTCTTAAGTGTTGACCAGTTAAGTATTTTATGATATTTGCCAAGAATTTTTATTTTGTGTTAGGAATGTTAACCATAGCTCTTTCTTTTGATAATTTTAAAGAAGTTTTTTATTATTATCACTCTTCATGTGTGACTGTGAGCTGTGTTTTTTGCATGCAAAAGAATCTAAACTTCTCTACTCTTTCTGAGGATGGGTAAAGGAGGAGAAGGATGACTGCACTGAGGTAATTCAAGAATATATCCAAATCATTTGTAAGTCAAGGCACATATTTAAAAGAATATGGAAATGGATCAAACATATCCCAAAGCAATTACTTAATTCTAATAAAAATGCTTTTCGTAATTATGATTTTTACATTATTTTATGCTCTTTCACTCATTTTGTCATCTCCAAATTCCCTTGTGTAATAGAAAAGAATAGTTTCATTATTTTCATTTTGTAGAGAAGCAAATTTAGACTCCCCAAGTTTACGCTGCTAGTGACAAGGTTAAGATGATATTACAGATCTTCTGTCTTTAATTTCTTGGCAGTTTCCATAACATTATGGCTATATAAATATACAATTATAATCAGTATTCTGGGCAAATGAATTTCAAATGTCTTGAAATGTGTAAAATGCTGGCTTTTTAAAATGCAATTTCTTCCTTTAAATAAGTTGAAATTTCCCTGTAGTATTATTTGTGTCATTAGTTTGTGGCATAATACAGCATAGTCTACCAGAACCCTGATTTGACATCCGGCAGACTTGGGATCAAATTTAGGCTTTCCCATCTGCAACCTGTATAACCTTGGGGAAATTCCTTAATGCTGATAAACCTCAGTTTTCTTATTTATAAATTAGGGTATTAGTATTCATTTCACATTGAAATCTTGGAGTTTGAGTTATCATTTTTGTATATGCCTCAAACGCATATTTTCTATACAACATCTAATACAAATTACTTATCCAAATGTCAAACTCAAACAACTTGAAATGGAATCATAATTAATGGATCTAGAAGCATGTAACACTATTTCTACATTATAATTAAGGAAAATGAAACACAGAAATGTTAAAAGACATACTTAGAATGTTTGTTCGGATTTGGTTCTCCAGGTAGTAACAAATCCTGCAAAATGGATCCAACACAATTACACTTATTTCCAAGCATGTTGGTCCTTTTGTTGATCTTAAAAATGAGGACTTTTCTTCACTGTATTTCCACCGTTGTATTTTCCAATTGCTTTTACATACAAAGCTATTGACCTCCATATACTAATTTAGCTCCTATCCTCTTTACTAAATTTTCTTTTTCTTTGTAGTTATCCTTCTAGTTTATTCTCTTATATTTTCCAAATATTCAATACTTTCACATCATCTGCAAAAAATTGTACTATCTCTTCCTCATTCTCAATTTTATACCTCTAATTTCATTATCTTTACTAACTTATTTATGACTTTAAAGGGAATATTCTTAAGGTTTCTCCATTGAGGATGATCCTGACACTTGATTTTAGAGAAACATCTTAGAGTACATATTCATGTATTTATTTTTTATAAAGATGGAATGTGACATCCAGAATGCTTGTGTTCTTCATCAAGAACACAATAGCAATTCCTAACACTTCCCTTTTATATTAATATATCTCAAAAATTGAATAGTTAATGGACAAATGGCTACTGAGTAAATAATATGAAAGAAATAAAGAGTTGCATTATGCTGAAAGATATTTAATCTGGACCATGCCAGGAGTGAGCAGTGCCCTTGAACTGCTATGAAGCATATGGATCTAATTCTGCTAATAATTGAGCATTTCAAGTGCACTACCTATTAATGAGGCAAGCATTTTGACTTTATGTGAATGAAACCCAAATAACAGTGGTTGAAACAAGGAAACAGGATGTTTCTCTCTCAGGTAAAATTCAGACATAGGAATTTAGGGATATCTTATGGCTCCATAGTCTGCTGGGACTCAGACAACCTCCAGCTTTGCATTCTGTCACCTCTAAGATAGTGCCTTGTGCTTAGGGGTCAAGATTGAATTTTAGCCATCACATCCATAATCTAAGCCACAACATGGAAGAAGGGAAGAGCAAGTGGCACGTGCCCTTCATTTAAGGACATATCCCAGAAGCTGTGAACATGATTTCTGTTTATGTCCCAATGGCCAACACTTAGTCATATGGTTGGTTGTTTGTGCAAGGGATACTGAAAATTTAGCCTTAATTTCGTGAGACCATGTCCCCGCTAAAATGCTAAGATTGTTTTACTGATAAAGAATGGAAAATGCATATTGGGAATTAACTAGCAGATTTTTTTTCCAACAGACTGGCTTTCGCTATTGAATTGGGCTAATTTGATATAATTGAAACTTCTGAAACTTCTTTCTTGAAGCAGAAAGTTGTATTATAACTGGATCACATATTTTTCCGTATACCTTTACACATTATTATAAACCCTAGTATTTCCACTTTCAACTACTTAATATTTTCCATGAAATATGTTAAAGTATTTTTATGAGAGGAAAGAATGCTAATGTCATTTGCAATATATTTTGTAATCATAGCGTAGGCTGGGAAACTTCTGGAAGTTTTTTGTTGACAAATAGTTTTATCTAATATATTATAGACAAGCCTAACCTTGTAGTCACGTTCTGACACTGAAGAGATTACACATTTCAGTTATCTTGAATGTCAGCTATTATTCAAATTTCCTCTGTATTTTCACCCTATCCAAGAAAAAGTATTTAAAGTATTGATAAGCTGTGATGTAAGAAAATATCATGACTTCCTCCTCCATTCTCCAATAAATACCCTGCCATAATTTCAATTGCTGTCTTTGGTACAATGGCTTTCCTTCCTTCCTGGGTTCATATACTAGTTTATTGCTTTTCTGCTTCTCTAGCATGGGCTTCCAGTCTCTCACATATGGAGCCCCCTCTGTGGAAGGAGAGTCCTGGTCAGTTCAGTGACTACAGGGTGGAGAATGGGGTATACATTGTTGATCCATGGGTATTCCCTGAGAGAATGGGGCTGTATAAAATCCTATTGAACAAGACAGCCAGGTATTTTGAAAAATTTGCACCAGAAAATGAACAAAATATTTTATGGGGATTGCCTCTGCAGCATGGCTGGCAATATAGTTCAGGTAAGTATGACTCTTTTTTTCATTCTAATGATCTACCAATATAATGAAATATTTGGGTAATGGGGCTCTGTATACACCATACCATGTTTTTGAAAATTGTTTTTATACCTTTCCCTCTTTTTCACTCATAATCATCATATTTCCACATCTCTTTCTCCTTCTCCACAAATCCATCTTTTATGGGTTGTCTGTTTCTATTAGAAACTTCAGTGAGGCCTAAAACATAGTTACCAACTACAAAAAGACACCATATCTAATCAATTGAGCATTTGAAAAATATTTACTAAACTTCTACTAAGTGCCGGACTCTTTTATAAGCAGCGAGATGAACAGAACAGTCAAGGGATATACACTAAGATCAAAAGGTGATACCAAATTTGTTTGAATTTCTTGAAGTCTTAATTGTGATTACCCAATCATGGTTATGGGATTATAAAGGAGCAGCACCTTGTTCACGAGGATCTTGATCTGCAAATGACTGCTTCCTCTTGGAAATAGGTATTTTACAGTATATGGACAGAAGATATGTTTGGGGATAAAATATTCATGAATTGAAAGATATTTTAGTTCTGGCTAGCTCATGAGAATGTGGTGCCTGTTTCCCAGCACACATTGATAACACAGTCAATAAAGAAATTACTGATACATAAAGGGTGAGGTGCGCACCACCTGAAGGTTGGACATGCTTGAAGCTCTGGCATGGCGGGGTGGGGGAGAGGTGGCAGGGGCAATATATGTATCCCTAACAATATTTGTACCCCCATAATAAGAGGAAATTTAAAAAAATTCTTTATAACGTGAATTGCTACCCAGAAAAAAAAAAGAAATTATTGAGAAAGAGAGAGAGAGAGAGAGAGAGAGAGAGAGAAATTTCATTTGGCAAGGAAAAGAAATATTATTTTCTAATATTTACATAATATATATTACAGGTGAAACACTTTTGATACTTTTCCTCAGTTCACATAACTTAATATGTAGTTTATATTATTATCCTTGATTTATAGATGAGAAACTAAGGCATAAGACGTTGTTATTTAGACGAAGTCAAACTAGTAAAGTATGGAGCAGGGATTTGGTTTGATTTTAAACCACCTGTTTTAATCATTATGCATATTGCTTCCATAATTTTGACTAAGAGGTAGAGGAAGATGTAGAAGAGCTAATACTTAAAGAAACAAAAAATATCTGACATATAATTCTTAAGCAGAAAATTGTAATGCTGTTAAGGAAAAGAAAAGAAATTGGTTGAGAGGTAGAACATAAAATGTAAAGTGGGGTGGGAATACAAACACAAGTTTTTCAGAAATAAATGTTTCTGCATCTGCAAACGAAATGTACCTGATTAAGCAACAATTATAGCCAGTTTCAAAATGTTCATAATAAATACAACCGTGCATCGTCTCTTCTCTAGGCAGGTTAGCTGATCCAACCCATAGGACAAGCTGTGGCTATGCATCTGGAGATAAATTGTGCCTCTCTGTGGATAGTTGGTGGGCTGGTAAGTTGACTTAAATAGCAAAATAGATATTAACCTTTCCCAAAAGAAAGCATTCAAACCTAGAATCTTAAGGACAGAAACAAATCAAAAACAGTCCTCTTCCTTTTAAAAAAGGACTCTAATTCACCATGTACCTTGTGGTCTTTATGTCAAATTATACGGTTTAACAGCCATTATGTCAATAATAATTTCTTAGGACATATTCAGCTTTTCACAGAAGGACTGAAACAAGGAACTGCAAAGGGTGACAGTCTCTAAGGAACCAACACTGGCAATTAAGTGGGAGGTCCCACGAGTGAGAAAGTCTGCAGAACTAGGAAGGATTCCAAGTGAGAGACCAAGAAAAATGATGCTGTTTCATTTTGCTCAGACCAGATGTGTTTAATACTGAAACGCATAAACATGTCAGAAATAAAGACTGACTGTAATTCATTTTATCAATCAGTAATCTAAGGCTTTAGTCCTATACTTCATGCTAAAATAACCAGAAGGTATTTTCTAATTCTTTAATTTCATTTTATGCTTTAGTAATGAAACCAATTTACACAATTCCTTAGAGGTATTTCCCAATAATTAGAAACATGACCACATCAAATTTTACGTTCTCAGAGTGATGCGCATCATATGTATCCTTATGTGTTTTCTTCATCCTACCCCTAATCATTTTTTTGCAGATCCACAAATACTAGTGGCCAGAGATCTAGAATTCAGAGTTTGTTATCCTCAGATTGGTTTACTACTATGGAGTATCAGCCTGCCATACAAGGGCATAGGACTGTATTTAGATATGCATGTTTATGATGAAATATTCTGTATCACTGGTTTCTAGTGGGACTCAGTATAAGCCTAATACCTAACTAAATTATAATGTCTGAATCTGCTAGAATAGGTAATCTATAGAGAGAAAATTTTTAAAAATTTATAAAAGAGTATTATTTGATTGTCAACTCAATTATCCAATGGTCTATTGCCAAAGCTTATCCAAACATTTTTCTTTAGAGACATAGAATAAGGCAGGAACTTAGTGATAGCATGGCTACAAATTAACCTTACATATATAAAATAGAAAATACCTATTTACTGGAGCTATAATCATGTTAAAATATTTTAGGAAAAACACAATTCACAATAAAATCTTAATGAGTTTTTTTTTCCATTCTGTGGATAAGCTGATAGTGTTCTTCCTCTTTTACTTAATGCTTTGAAAAGTGAATACTGCCAAATCTATTACAATTACTTTTTGTTTTACAATATCATAGTCAAGTTCTTTAACCAGCATATGTTTATGATTATAGGATTATTAATGAGAACACATTAAAGTTATATATATAATCCTCAAGGGGATTTTTGGTCAATATTTTTTTTCCTGATGCCTAGCTCTTATTACATGTTTCTGGATCTATGAGTTTTTCCTTAATGACTTATGGCTTCCTTAAAAAGGTCCTCTGATGTTCGTTAGTGCTTATGTAATAATAACGCTTTTGTTCTTACAGATTTAAATTATTTTCTGTCTTCATTACCCTTCCTTGCTGCGGTTGAGTCTGGCATAATGGGGATATCATCAGACCAAGTTAGGCTTTTGCCACCACCCAAAGATGAGAAGAAGTTTTGTTATGATGTTGCTAGCTGTCGTTCATCCTTCCCCGGGACAATGAACAAGTGGAATGCCTTTTACCAGGTTCCTTCTTTATACTCTTAGGAGATAGCAAGAGAATTTATTTTGTTGTATAACACTTTTGTTTCGATTTTTTGTGCATTGTATAATATTTTCCTTAGTATGAAAATATAAATTGTTATGCAAGTTATAGTAATAATATCCATTATAGTGGGGCATTATGTGTCATTAACACCCACTGCCTCAATACAACATTAACACAAAATCTATCCATTCTTCTCACCTCAAATAAATTATACACTAATGGTCAGCATGCAGGACATTTTGCTGAATGATAAACAAGCTGGTCTGGTTACTTGAAACTTCAGCTCAACTGTGAGATCTAGGAAGAAATATAGTTATCGAATTTGTTTTAGAACAATCAACACATTTCAGCTGAATTAATAAATAAACACATATGGGTAGAACAAAACAATTATGTGTTGCTTAATATCAAATATTCAGTTGGAGCAACTAAAAAAATACATTGGTTAAACACAGACATGGACTAAAATCAACAAGGAAAAGATAGATTTATTAGTTGTTTAGATTCTTAATTTATTACTTTAGATTTAATTAACTTAAACATTCTAACAAGATTTTGTTTTTCTTACTCTTAAGATGTTTTGGTAATTTTAACAATGTTAATATTCTCTCCAGCCCCAAGTTCTGTGGAAAAAAAAAAAGAAAAAGAATAAAAGAAAAAAAATGTTAAAGGAAAAAAAATGACAAACCAAAAATAAAGACCTGCTGACAAGTATAAAATATGGATTCTTTGAAGACATTTGAAGTTCATTTCTTCTAGATGCATGTGATATTATTAAAAATAGTGAATATTTTTTGTGTCCTTTATAGAGTGTTAGTCTTATACATATTAATTCTTAGAAACAAAATTCTACTTTCATTTATATATTGCTAAATTATATATCTGAACATGATTGAATTTCAGGGAGAGAAATTGTTACAGTTGCTCAAATATTAATAAGTTTGATTTCTTTAGTATATGCAGTCACCTTCTAGTAAATTTAAGGACCTGCTGAAGTACTTATGGGCTGCACACACCTCAACTTTGGATAATACTGTCAAAAGTTTTGAAGACAGGTGAGATTGGATCTAAAGTCATCTCTACTTAATATGCTCAATAATATTTTGTCTTTTTGTACCTTTTTCTTTTTCTTCTAGAGTGCTTTTCAATCTTTATATTAAATGTAAATCTAACCATTGGAGATTATAGTGATGAGGTGTAAATATTTTAGCATGATCAACCTTAAAAAGTGTTTTATGAAGAGGGAACAAAAATCTGAGAAAAAAATTCTTGCATTAAATAAGTAAACAAGCAAGGTGCAACACGTTTCTCTAATTGTATAAAACAAAATACAGTATAATAAATATGTGGATGACATTTATTATTTTTATCATAGATACTATTAAAAAAAACTTTAAACAAATTAAAATTTGAATTTAGGGGAATTTGAGCAAAGAATGATTCATGAATCAGGCATCACCCTAAACCAGTAGAGATTCAGATAGCTCCACTTAGCAATGTGAGCAGTTAGTATTTATAGAAAGAAAAAGAAAGTGACTTATAGAAATGCCTTGATTGGTTACAGCTCAGCATTTGACTTATATGGATATAGTCTGACCAGTTGGCAGCCTATGATTGGCTGAAGCTCAGCTCCTGTGATTGGCTGAGACTCAGCTATTTGTTACAAGACATATACTCTTAAGTTGGGTTGTAATTTGTTTCATACAGGCTCTCCAAAATCCATTTACATGATATCTCAAATGTATGATCTGTTGACCTAACAAGGACTTATTCCTAATCTGAGTCTGAACTCGTTACATCTGTTAATCCAACAGTTCAAGGACTGTTGGGGTCCTCTGATTCAGTGTGACCATCCAATTTTAAGGACATGGGATAGGTTGAAACAAGGGGTAGGTGTATGACTAATTGAACTTGAAAAGTGAACACAGAGAAAGGCTGATATGGATACATGGTGGCATTGGGAATATCTTAAAAATCTGCTACAGGTATTACCAGTTGTAACTGTTTATCTCAGATAGACCAGGGGAGGCCTTGGCAAATCTAACAGTCTGACAGATTTCCCCCTGCAGCAATACTTTGAAATAGTTTGACTATAGCGTTGTCATGTCATCCTAGGCCATGTGACAAGAGAAGTAAGGACAAAAGGGTGACTAATGTCACAATATTAAAAAGTGGCATTCTTGATAAGCCTAAATACTAGGAATATCTAAATAAAGGGAGGAAAGAAACTATTCCTGCGTGACACAAGATGTTCAGAATGCAAAGGATTCTAACAATAATACTAATAAAAGTAATAATAAAATAAGTATATGGACTATGCATCTGGTAGGGAACGAAATATGGGGGCAGGTATCCCATCTTTCTGCGCAAAGCAGTGAGGATGGTAAAGATTCCTATGGTGCTCAAAATAATGATTATAATCAAGAGGGCATATCATTTATCATTTTATTAAAAGGTAAAAGAAATTACTTATCCAGAATTTTTTTGAAGAGATATTTAAGATATGCTAGGAGCTCACTTGTCCACTCCTGAGAGCCCAAAGTTTTTTCTTGTTTTTTCCTCCTTGGCTAGGAATCAGGTGGGGCTGGCTTCACTTGACTTTGGTGAATCCAGGGCTTGACTCCCACAGTTTTACAGAGTAGTTGGTCATCAGCGAGACTTCACAGGGCCCCTTCCACTGGGGCCTTAGTTGGTCATCAGGATGTTGATTTCTCCAGGTCTTAAGCAGTACCCAATCACCAGGCTGGCTGCGATGTAGTGTAATGTCCACCAGGAACCACATGAGTAGCAGTTATAGTCAGACCTATAGATTGTATATATTTAATGATATCAAATTATTTAACAAGTAAGCTGTTGGGGTCTATTTTAGAGCCAGGACAAAGAAAGGGTCTCCCACATAGAATTTCAAAAGGGTTTTACTTGAGCCCACTCCTAGGGGCCACTCTAAGTCTAAGTAGAGCAATAGGCAGTGTCTTATCCCAGGTCAGATTAGTTTCTTGGCAGATTTTAGATAAGAATTTCTTTATAGTATGATTCATCTTTTCAGTTTTTTTCTGGTGGACTGTAGTCTCCAGGCTGTTTGGAGATTCCACGTTATACCAAGGGCTTGGGAGACATCCAAGGGTAGCAGAAAATTTCAAATATCTACTCATTTTTGTGGATACATTCTCAGGCTGGGTTGAGGCCTTTCCCTGCCAGACAGAAAGAGCTTCTGAAGCCATCAAGGCCTTAATAAAAGAAATTCTTCCTCAGTCTAGTGTACAGGTTCACATGGCATTTGAGAAAGTAAGGTGGCAGGGTTTAAAGTAGAGACTGTTCTCAATGTTACATTTGGATTGTGTAAAAGGATGGCCTTTATCTGCCAAGCTTCCCAGAGGTCAGCCAGTATCCTTCTTTTTGTTCCAGCAAAGGAAGCGCACAGCAAGGTGTGTGTGCAGGTGGTGTGGGCTGACCTTTTCTGCTTCCTGAAGCAGGTCACAAGTGGCGGCAAAAGCTCTAAGGCAAAAAGGTCATCCCTTTGTAACAATGTCCAATTGTTTTGAATAATAAGCTACAGATTTTTTAATATTTCCCAAGCCCTGAGTTAACACTTCCAGATTTATTCTTTTTCTCTCATGTACAAAAAGATTGAAAGGATTTCTTATACCTGGGAGCCCCAACGCTGGAGCAATTAACAGCTTTTACTTGATATTTAAAAAGGCCTTTTGAAAGTCCCCAGACCATTCTAAAGTTTCCTTATCTTCTCCCTTTAAGGCATCATCTAGGGTTTAGCAATAGACCAAAGTTAGGAATTCACATACGGCAGAATCCAGCCATGCCTAAGAAGCCCCGCATCTGTTGCCAAGTCATGGGTCTGGCTCTCTGGCGAGGGCCTCCCTCTGATCAGGGAGCAACTTCCTCTGTCCTTGGGAAAGCTCATACTCTAAATATTTAACTGAAGGTTGTGAAACTTGAGCTTGTT
>VBSM01000361.1:75472926-75486899 GCA_008086735.1 Cheirogaleus medius
AAAAAAATATTCAGAAAAAAAAATTTGCAGGAGTTTACTGTAGTAATTTTATATCTTTTACAGGTTAACTTTGTACAGAAAAATTTCATGAAGATGGAAGTTACAGGGAAGCTAATTCTAGAGGTTTTTGCACAATTGCAAAGGTTTTTGAAATAGTTCTTGAAATGCTTAATTCAAAACTTCTGAAAATGATTAATGAATTAAAAATGAACAGCTCTACCTTGACAACCAGTAATTTCAAAAAATTAATATGATCGTAATCATTTAGTTTTATTATTTCTGATGTTTTAAACTTATGTTTAAGATTTTGTTTATGCATTCCTAATTTAAAATTCAAATTAATACAGTGATTATTTTGCTCAATTAATAATTCTTGGTTTTTGAATTCATTAATGTTTAAAATGTTTAGGATCAAAGGAGGTTGTATTAAGCTACCAAAAATTTACTGAGAAATTAGGAAACAAATATTACACTGGTATGGCTTTTTTGTTGTTATCCTATCTATTCTAGTTTCATTATATCTGCAATAACATATCTTACTGATTTATAATCAAATATAGATTATTTTTAAATAAAAGTTTAAATTTTTAAAATTTGTAAAACTGAACTGGCAAATGGAACACATTAACTGATTTGTCATTTTTTTTCTGTGTTTTTACTGAACCCAAGTTTACTTGATAACCCAAGGTTACATGATAGAGTTCCCCTCCTTTGACTCAGACTTGGTAATGAGTGCCTCGGGGTCAAGTTTGTCAGAGTTGCTCTCTTTTATTATAGGAGAGAGAATGCACTGGCCAGGAGGTGGTGATTTACAGAACTGATGTGAAACTTCCATATGAATATTTTCCCAGGGCCTCATCCACAGACTAAATCTACTCACTAACTGTTGGGAAATTAAATTGGATAAATTGGTTTGAATTGCATGGGTATTGGAGTAAGAAAGATGTACTTTAAGTCTCAGTCCTGTCGTTTCCCAGTTGAATGAGCTTGGGCAATTTTTTCTAGTGTCCTCTGTGCTTCAGTTTATTTATTGTTAAAATGAAGATTATCAAACCTACTTTGCAATATTATTTTGAGGAGTCAATAAAAATTTAGATATAAAGTATCAGGTATAATATTTTCCCAACATATTGTAGGCATCCACAAAAGGCAGGAATTGTCACAATAATTGTGCTTGAATATGGATGGATGTTCTATTGCTGGGACAGGAAAAGCATCTGTGATGAGCCAGGATCATGAATAAATTTTTGTTGAATCCACGAACATACAGAATATTTCCTGATAGCTGTAGATAACAGAGGCAGTGTAATAAATAAATACCCTCCCCAAATCACCTTCCTAAACCATGTGAAATAACTATGCATCTATGAAATGTCGATACACAACTAAACTCTCATTATTACTTGAAGATAGATAATGCAGAAACAACAAAATAACTTGATTAAAAAGAAAAATAAACAGATACCAGTGCTCCAGTCCCAATGGCTTCTACTTCATCCCAGCGAGCAAAGGTAGACTGAGAAAAACTTAAGACCCAGGAGAGAGGGACACTGACAAAGTAGCCTGAATGAGGAATGGAGTGACCACTGGAAAAATTAAATCCAAACCTATTCTGAAGATACTAAAAAGCAATGGGCAGATAGAACACTTCAGAGACAACTGCAAGGGGCAGATTTCAAAGTAGGAGCATCTTAAAGGGCCAGGCCAGTGACTTATTTATTTTTCACTTTTTCCATCTCAGAGCTTCATTTATTTGACTCAGTAGAAACTATTTTTCCCATTTATTTTTTATTTGTATGTATTCATGAGATACAAAGTGCAATTTTGTTACATCAATATATTGCATTGTGGTGAAGTCAGGGCCTTAAGTGTATACATCATTGAAGCAACACATGTTGTACCAGCCAAGCAACCTTTCATCATCCACCCCTCACGCCCTCTGTGTCTCCAATGTCTATCTTTCCACACTCTGCTTCCATATGTACACATTATTTAACTTACTTTTATACATGAGAACATGTGGTATTTGTCTTTCAGTAGCTGAGTTATTTCACTTAAGATAATGGTCTTCAGTTCCATCCATCTTTCTACAAAGATATGATTTCATTCTTTTTTACAGCTGAATAGTATTCCATTATGTGTACATACCACAGTTTCTTTATCCAATCTTCTATTGATGGACACCTAGGTTGATTTCACATTTTTGCTGTTGTGAATAGTGCTGTGATAAACATATAAGTGCAAGTATCCTTTTTAGATATTGATTTCTTTTCCTTTGGGTTAGATATCCAGGAATGGGGTTACTGGATTATATGATGGTTCTATATTTAGTTCTTTGAAAAGTCTCCATATTGTTTTCCATAGAGGCTGCACTAATTTACATTCCCATAAACAGTGTAGAAGTGTTCCCTTTTCTCGACATCCCCATCAGCATTTGTTAGTTTTTGTCTTTTTAAAAATAGCCACTCTGGTGTAAGAAGATATCTCATGGTGGTTTTATAATAATTTGCATTTCTCTGATGATTAGTGATATTGAAAATTTTTTCATATGCTTATTGGCCATTTATTTTTCTTTTGAAAAATGTCTGTTCATGTCCTTATCCCACTTGCAATGAAGTTAATTGTATGGTTTTGTTGTTGTTGTTGGATTGAATTTCTTATAAATTCTGGATGTTAGTCCCCTGTCAGATATATATAGTTTGCAAATATTTTTTCCCATTCTATAGGTTGTCTGTTCACTCTGCTGATTCTTTCTTTTGCAGAAGGTTTATAGTTTAATTAAGTCCCATTTTGTTTTTGTTGCCTGTGTTTTTGTGGTCTTGGTGATGAATTCTTTGTCTAGATCAATGTCCAGAAGAGTTTTCCCCAAGGTTTTTTCTATTATTTTATAGTTTTAGGTCTTACATCCAAATTCTTTAATCCATCTTGAGTTGATTTTTATATATAGTGAGAGATAGGTATCCAATTTCATTCTTTTGCATATGGCAATCCAATTTTCCCAGCACCATGTATTGGAAAGGGTATCCCTTTCCCAGTGTATATTCTTGTCAACTTTATCAAAGATCAGTTGGTTGTAAGTATGTGGCTTTATTTCTGGGTTCTCTATTCTGTTCTATTGATCTATGTGTCTATTTTTATACCAGTACCATGCTGTTTGGACTGCTATTGCCTTATAGTATAATTTGAAATTAGGCAATGTGATGTCTTCAACTTTCTTCTTTTTGCTCAAGATTGCTTTGTTTATTTGGACTATTTTTTGTTACATATGGACTTTAGAATTTTTTTTTCTAATTCTGTGAAAAATGACTCTGGTATTCTGTTAGGGATTGCATCGAACCTGTAAATTGCTTTAGGCAGCATGATCACTTTAATGATATTAATTCTGTGGTCCATGAGCATGGGATATTTTTCCATTTGCTTGTGTCATATATAATTTCTTTCTTCGGTGTTTTGTAGTTTTCCCTGTAGACATCATTCATCTCCTTGGTTAATTATATTCCTAACTTTTTTTGTTGTTTTTTTTTTTGCAACTATTGTAAATGGGGTTGCCCTCTTGATTTTGTTTTTGGCTAGATTGCTATTGGTATATAAAAACGCTACTAATTTCTGTATGTTCATTTCATATCCTGCAGCATTATTGAATTCAGTTATCAAATTTAAGAGTTTTTTGGTAAAGTCTTTAGGGTTTTCCAGACATAAGATCATATCATCAGCAAACAGGGTCAACCTGACTTCCTCTTTTCTAATTTGGATGACTTTTCTTCTTTTCTTTTCCTTATTGCTCTGGTGAGAACTTCTAGTACTACATGGAATAAGGGTGGTGAAAGTGGGAATCCTTGTCTTGTTCCAGTTCATAGGGGGAATGATGCTTTCAACTTTTCCCCATTAAGTGTGATGTTGGCTGTGGGTTTGTTGTATATGGCATTTATTATTTTGAAGTATATTCCTTCTATGCCTAGTTTGTTGCAGATTTTTATCATAAAGTGATGCTGACTTTTATTGAATTTTATTGAATGCTGTTTTGCATCTATTGAGATGATCATATGACTTTTATACTTAATTCTGTTTATGTGATATATCACATTTATTGATTTGCATATGTTGAACCATGCTTATATCCCTGGTAAAAACCCATTTGATGATGATGTATTATCTTTTTGATGTGCTATTGGATTCAATTTGCTAGTATTTTGTTGAGAATTTTTGTGTCTAGGCTCACCAGGGATATTGGTCTGCAGTTTTCTTTTTTTGCTGTGTCCTTTTCTGGTTTGGGTATTAAGAAGGGACTTTATTTAAACAAGCAAGGCTAATTTAAAGGGACAGGCAGTTTCAAGTAACAGTCTTCCAAAAGCACAACTTCTAGGGCAGAAAAAAAGGCTAAAAGGAAGGGATCTTAATGCAAAAAACAAATAAACAAAAAACATAACATAAAAGCACTAGAAGAAAGTATAAATGAATTCCTCTTTAACTTTGGTATAGACACAAGCTTTCTAACTATAAGTCAAAACCTACAGACAATAAAAAATAATTGATTTGATCACATACCAATAAAAAATTTTGTGTGACAAAAACAGTATAAACAAAAATAGAATATAACTTATCTAGGAGAAAATATTCATAACATATACCATAGTCAAAGGCAATTATCTCTAATATATAAAGAATTCTTTAAACTTGATGGGCAAATGACTACAAACCTGATAGAAAAAATGGAGGAAAGACATGAACAGATGATTCACCAACAAAATATAACAATGATATAAAAAATACAAAAAAGATATAAAAAACAGCCCTCATGAAAAAAATGGTTAAATTCATTCATAATTATAGAAATAAAAATTAAAACATTGAGATATTATTTCTAAGCTCTCAGACTGACAAAAATTAGAATATAGAATAACCATTCTATTAGTGAAGCTGTAGGGAAACAAGTGTTATGATATTGCTGGTGGGAATATAAATTGGTACAACCCTTCACTAGGGAAAGTTGGAAAGACCTAGCAAAACCACATATACACTTAGCCATTTATTCTGAAGATATACCCTCAACAATAACAAAACAGAAATATACAAGTTTATGTATTGTACCATTACTTGCAATTGTAAAATGTTGGAAACAATGTATGTCCTCAAATAGGAAAGTGATTGCATTTAAAAAAAAAAAAAGGAATGCCATGTGTCTATAAAAAAGAACGATGAAGATCACTATGAACTGTTATGGGATAATTTCCAGGACACATTGTTAAGAGAAAAAGCACTTCAGTAAGAAAGAAGAGAAAATCACTCTAACCAATGATTAAGATTGGCATCTTCAGTAAAAACACATTGACATTAAGAATCTCTTAATGGTACACTGATAAGGACACACAGCTTTTTTGTGGTATTATTGTCAACAATGTATAATTTCGTTTAGTAAGTTATTATACTGGGGACCACAAGCCAACTCCTCTGTTTTTCTTTGATCATTTTCTTCATTCTTCTTTGGCTATTTCCAGTCTGTCTTTCAGTACTGCAATTACACCTGATTCATCATCACTGCACTCCAAATGTATTCTAAGCCCTGTAATGTATATTACTTTATAAGATTACATATCTACAAGGATATAGTCCATATGACTAAACCTACCCCTTTCAAAATCTAAATTTACAATAGATATATTTTATTTATCTGAAAGAAAGTTGTGAAATTTTTCCCCTCTATTGCCTGGCATCCTTAATCCAATCATCTATGAAGCTTTGTTTAGAGGTGCAAAGAATGGACAGATATCAAATTCTGACATCTGTTAGAGTGTATAGACTGAAAGATACCCAGTTTCTCCCTGTACTAGCGTTTTTCTGAGGAATTTTTTTTGAGGGAATCTACTATAGTACAAACCATATTGAATCAAGAAGCTACTGGTAAAATTGGCAGAATGACTGATAGTGAACATTAAATATGTTAAATTATATACCTAAGAAAAATATGAGAACAAGGGGGAAGAATAATTTTAAATGACATATTCTGATATATTATATTTAATACAACTAATGAAGGAGAAGCACACCTGAGAGGGGAGATTAGAAAATCCTCATTGATCAATGAAATCATTACATAGTTGGGAGTTAAATGGTGTCATTTAAAACTGTCAAGCCAAGTATTACAAGGTTAAGTTGAAAAGGCATTAAAAGAGTATTTTATAAATGTAACCATTAGAACATAATGAAAACACTTTAAATACCAAAAGATAAACATAAACAAATAAGGGGGGGGAAGAGAATGAGAGAGATCACAAGAGAAAAAATATTTCAAAGTTAAGAACAAACATATATACATATCAATAAAAGTTGAGACTTATAAAATTAGGAAAGCTTTTTAAATTTGACTCACAGAGCAAAATCTAGCTCAATGATGCATATTGGAGAAACACCTAAGCTCCACCAGGGCATCTCAAAGGCAACTGTACCATGGAATAACAGGCTGGATTTTCTCTTCTTTAGCTCTTCTTTTAAACAGATAACCATCAGAACAAACATCTTTCCTCTTTCTGAAAGAACAGTAATATTATGTTTACCTAGATAGAGTTATAATATTTAATGTATTTATGGTATTTCATAGCATTCAATGTGATTTTATTCATTTGGTAAATGTTTATATGTAACACCTGTTAAGATGCCAAACACTGAAGTAAGTACTGTTACATAAGAACAAATCAGTTTGTTTCTTGCTCATAGGTGAGCTACATACATTTGAGAACGAATTTATCCAGGTCAATGATATCAGTGATAATACTTGTAAGTATAGAAAGCTATTTGCACTGGAGTGGAACTCAGACAGATGAAAATTTATTTTAAAGTATTTTATCTGAAATGAAATGATAAGTACATGTTTAACAGAAGAGCAAAGGGTAGGAAATAGCATTTTTTCCTCCATATTTTTTATTGACACAAAGTAATTGTACATATTCATGGGGTACAATGTGATATTTCAATGCATGTATGCATTATGTAATGATCAAATCAAGGTAATTAGCATATTTATCACCTTAAATCTTTATTATTTCTTTGTTGTGAGAACATTCAAAGTCCTCTCTTCTAGCTATTTGGAATATACAATACAGTTTGTTAACTATAGTCACCCTACTGTTCAATAGAGTGCCAGAACTTATTCTTCCTAACTGTAACATTGAACCCACTGACTAACATCTACCCATCTCCATCTCCTCCCTACTTTCTTCAGTCTCGTGTAACCACTACTCTACTTTCAACTTCTATGGAATAATTTTTTTAATATTCCACATATGAGTGAGATCATGTGGTATTTGTTCTGTTGCTGGCTCTTTTCACTTAATATAATGTTTCCCAGGCTCATCCATAGTCACAAATGACAGGATTTCATCATTTTTAATGGCTGAATAGTATTCCATTATTTATATATACCATAATTTCTTTATCCATTCATCTCTATTGATGGACATTTAAGTTGATTCCATATCCTGGCTATTGTGAATAGTGCTATAATAAACATGAGAATGCAGATGTCTCTTCAATATACTTACTTAATTTTCTTTGAATATATATTTAGTAGTGGGATTGCTGAATCATATAGATCTATTTTTAATTTTTTGAGGAAACTCCAAACCGGTTTTCATAATGGCTGTACTAATTTACATTCTCACCAATAGTGTATGAGTATTCTCATTTATTCACAGCCTCATCAGTATTTATTTATTTTTTGTCATTTTGATAATAACCATTTTAACTGAAATGAGATGATATCTTATTGTAGTTTTGATTCACATTTCCCTTGATTGTCAGTAATGCTGAGCATTTTCTCATACGCCTGGTGTCCATTTGTGTTTCTTCTTTGGAGAAGTGACTTTTCATGTCTTTTGCCAGTTTTTTAGTCAGATTATGTGGATTTTTTTTCTGTTGAGTTTTTGAGTTTCTCAAAAATTCTGGTTATCAATCCCTTGTCAGATGTAAAATTTGCAAATATTTTCTCCCATTCCGTAAGTTGTCTCTTCACATTGTTGATTGTTTCCTTTGCTATGGGGAAACTTTTTAGTTTGATGTAGTCTTACTTGTTTCTTTTTGTTTTTGATGCTCCTGCTTTTGTGGTCTTGTCTGAAAAATCCTTGCACAAACCAATGTCATGTAGCATTTTCCCTATGCTTTATTCTAGTAATTTCATGGTTTGGGGTCTTACATTTAGGCCATTAATCCATTTTGAATAGATTTTTGCATATGATGAGAGGCATCAGGTTTCATTCTTTTGCATGTGGATACCCAGTTTTCCCAGCACCATTTATTGAAGAGACTGTCTTTTCCCCGTTGTATATTCTTGGCAGCTTTGATGAAAATTATTTGGCTATAACTATGTGGATTTATATGTGGGTTCTCTATTTTGTTCCATTGATCTATGTGTCTGTTTTTATGCTAATACCATGCTGTTTTGGTTACTATATCTTTGTATTAATATTATATTTTGAAATTGGGTAGTGTGATGCTTCCAGCTTTCTTCCTTTTTCTCAAGATTGCATTGGCTATTTAGGGAATTTTGTGGTTTCATATAAATTTTAAGGTTTTTTTCCATTTCTGTGAAAAATGACATTGGAATTTTCATAGGGATTGCATTGAATCTATGGATTACTTTGTGTAGTATGAACATTTTAACAATATTAGCTCTTCCAATCCATGAAAATGGAATATCTTTCTATTTATTTTTCTCCTCCTTGACTTCTTTCATTAATGTTTTATAATTTTCATTGTACAGATCTTTCACCTCCTTGGTTACATTTATTCCTAGGTAATTTTTGTAGCTATTATAAATGTGATTGCCTTCTTGATTTCTTCTTAGACAGTTTGCTATTAGTATATAGAAATACTTTTGTAGCATTTTATATCCTGCAACTTTACTGAATTTGTTTATTGTAACAGTTTTTTGGTGGAGTCTTTAGGTTTTTTTCTATATATAAGATCCTGTCATTTGCAAACATGGATGATTTGATTTTCTCTTTTCCAATATCAATACCTTTTATTTCTTTTTCTTGCCTAATTGCTCTGGCTAGGACTTCCAGTAGTGTGTTGAATCGTAGTGGTGAAAGTGGGCATCCTGTCTTCTTCCAGATCTTAAAGGAAAAAGTTTCAACTCTTCTCCATTCACTACGATGTTGGCTGTAGGTTTATCACATACTGTCTTTATCATGTTGAGGCCTGTTTCTTCTATACCTAACTTGTTGAGAGATTTTAAGATTAAGTGATATTGAATTTTATCAAATGCCTTCTCTTCATCTATTGTGATAATTATGTTTTTAACCTTTATTCTGTTAATATAATGCATCAAATTTATTGATTTGTGTTTGTTAAATCATCCTCACATTCCTGGGATGAATCACACTTGATCATGGTGAATGATCTTTTCAGTGTACTATTGAATTCTTATTTTTAATATAATATTTTGTTGAGGATTTTTGCATCTATTGTCCTGTAGCATTTCTGGTGAGAAGTCTGCTGCCAGGCATATTGGAATTCCCTTATGTATTATTTGCATATTTTTTTTCTGCTTTGCTGCTGTAATCTCTTTGTCTTTGACTTCTGAGAGATAGATTATAGCATGTCTTGGGTTTGTCTTATTTGGGTTGAATCTGATTATTGTCCTTTGACCTTCTTATGCATGGTTATTTGTATCTTTCTCTAGGTTTGTAAAGTTTTCTGTTATTTCTTTTGGTAAGCTTTCTACCCCTTTTTAATTCTCTAGTCTTTTTTTAATGGCAATGATATGTATATATGCTTTTTTGGTGATGTCCCATAGATCTCATAATTTTTCTTTGTTCTATCTCGTTCTTTTTTCTCTTTTGTGTATTTTTGAATAATCTTCCTTGAGTTCACCAATTCTTTCTTGTGCTTAATCAATTCTACTATTGATACCCTCTATTGCATTTTTCATTATATTTATTGTGTTTTTCACCTCCAGGATTTCTGTTTAATTTTTTTGTTATTCCAATTTTACTGTAAAATTTCTCTGATAAATTTATGACTTGTTTCTCTGTGGTTTCTTGATATTTGCTAAGTTTTCTTAAAACACTTATTTTGTATTTTTTGTCTGCCAGATCATTTATCTGCATATCTATTTGGCGAGGCGATATTTCCTAGTCTATTCTTATATATTGTAGCTATATGTCTTTGTCTTTGAATTACTTTGAATAATTAGGTATTTATTCCAGTTTTCACTGTCTGGGTTTGTGACCTTCATGTTTCAGTGGGCTTGTTGAGAAATTCTGAGTGAACTATTGTATTCTTTTTTAATCACTAGAGGGCACCACAAGACCATTTTAGATGCAAGTCTTATAATGGCTCTTCCCCTTAATAACCTGGATAGGTCCCCCAGATTCCTGTTGCTGTGGGAGTAAGATGGCTGCAGATGTCTACTGTGCTATCTTGCTCCACATGCCTAGTTAGAAATAGTATTTTTGAAAGGCAAATAATTTGTGCAAAATTATGGAGATACAAAAGATCATGATAAAGTCCAAGAAGTATTTTGACATATGTGAGTATATTTGCAGAAATTGTTGTAAATAAGACCATAAAGGTAAGTGATTGACCAAATCATGAAAGCTGACATATAGCCTAATGAGGAAAAGGGGAAGAAGTAAGAGTTTTGATGATGGCTGATATAAGACAATACATTATATTTAGCCAATACACTGTAAATTTCATTCACATCAGAGGATGGTAATTTATGGCTCAGGCCCAAATCAAGCCGGCCACCTGTTCTTATAAATAAAATTTTACTGTAACACACCATCCTCATTCATTTACATATTGTCTGTTGCTTTTTTGCCCTATAAAGTCCAAGTAGAATAGTTGTGATAGAGACCTAATAACCCACATGTTTAAAATATTACTATTTGGCCCTTTATAGAAAAAGGTGGGTGATCTCCTGTGTAGATTAATAAGCCTGTAAGAATACCCAGAAAGTTTTTTTTCTGGAAAGAAAGGATGGGGCTTGTCCAATCAGATCTTAAAGTTTACAGCCACAATTTTTAAACACATGGGGACTGAGTGATACATAAAATGGATGGATAACTAGCTCATTGGAGTAGAATTTTAAAAACAGAATATTTGGATTAAAAATAATGTAGAGGTAGGTTCTTCTCCTTTTACAAAAATTAGTATATGATAAATGTGGAACAATGGGGGGAAAATTATTAAACTTATGTGATTGGGCCCATTAACCAACATCTGGAAAAGGAAATAAAGTTTCATCTTTTCCTTAACTTTATACTAAAACAAATTCATAAAATTAGTAATTATATTTTTGATAGTATAATTTAAAGAGATATAAATACCCATATTAGACCTTACATGGGAAAGATATTTTGGAGCATTTATACTAAATGCCTTTTAATGAATTAATGGTTGAAGAAATAATGATATCTCCATGCTATGGAATTTTATATAACTATTTTAAAAATGTAATAAAATTATACATAGATAGGTAGATAGTTGATAGAAAAGTAATAGATTGTTGATAGTTATTAGATCTGAAAAAAGGAAGGACTTGTGTATAATAAATCTCTCAGGAACCTTTCAGACCTGGGGAGGAACATACCTCCCAGGGCTAGTGAGTTACTGAGGGTGTTGAACAGCTGGCCTGAAACATGCCTTTCATGTGCTCACAGGCCAATTCAAGGCCATGCCCCCCACACACTCTTATGTAACTCTCACACACTAAACAAATATTGTCCCTGCCTTATATCATTCCAAGGCTAGGTAGGTACCAGGCAACTAGAGAACAGCCTTATAATTCCAAGCTTGCTGGAATTATTCAAACTGGACAATCCTAAACTGTTTTCTCTGCCCTACTTGTCTTTTCTGTGGAAACCCCAATAAAAGTTCTGGCCTGTGCCTTGTCTTTGTTTTTGTAATCTGCCTCCTGTGCATTCTGATATTTCCTGTGACCTTGTTCCCTTCTCTTGAGAAATGTAAGCAATAAATTCTTCTTCCAATGGCATTGGCCTCTCTGTGTCATCACTCAGACATACCTCTATAACTTAAATCCCAGGCGTAATTTTAGGACAGAGGTTGCCCCGTGGGTAGAAACTCTCCAATCTAGTTGGACAAGGCTGAGTACCAAACAGTTTCCAGCAGATGCCCCATGTTGCAACAGAGGCACAAATGCCCAGGGAGGTAGGAAAGAGGTGTAAGGAGTGGCTGAAAATAAGCTATAAAGTTGTACCTGCATGAAGCAGTTCAAAGCCTGTGTGGAAATGGTCATAGCAGGAGTGGCTGCAGTCAGAAGAGTGGCCAGGAGGATTCAGGATTAATATACACAAGGTGGCTAATTCAGAACCTCTGCACTATAGTCTGATTTGTGGGCCTAGCCATTCTCTGCATGTATTTTGTGTTTATTCTAATCACAATGAGTTTCCAGAAAACTCTATCAGAAAAACCTGTCCAAGTCTCAGACCTAATTCAGCAGATATTTTTTGAGCAGCAACCTCATTCCTGGTGCTGCATCAGTACTGGCCTACAGTGATGAACAAGGTAGGAAATATCTCTACCTTTGAGACACTGAACCAAGAATGACTATAAAAACCTAATTTCTGATGAAGTAATTTGAATGTTTAATAGAAGAATTTTACCCTCAATTTGACTTCTCATTGCAAGTTATTTCTTATGATTACATAGAGAAGAACCAAATGTAAGCAATGCTAGAACCCAGCAAAGAAGGAAGGACTATTTTAATGTGAGTGAATCCTATCAGTGGAGTAGGGTGTGTTATGTGTATGTTAGTAGGTCAATGAAAAATTTGCTGTTTTTGTTGTCATGAATTATAACATTTTTACTAACATTACCTTAAAGCAGAAGTGGCAATCTTTTCTTTTTGTAAAGGGCCAGATAGGAAATATTTTAGGTTTTATGGACAACTCTATAATTGTATCACAAAAGTAGAAATAGACAAATTTATGGATGTGGCCAAGTTCTAATAAAACTTTATTTATAACTGACAACAAGCCTGATTAGGCCAATAGCTTGATGATCTGTGCCCTAGGGTCTTTTAGACAATATTGACAATACTGATATTTAGGACTCGGCTTGGCCTATTTAAGAACAGATTACAATATATTTCTAGATTCAGTAGAAAACTTCATTTTATTGTTCATTTCTCTTGGAAAAGATAGCTTACATCATTCATTTTTTATAAATTTGAATCAACCTTAATTCAAATCATTAGAAGTTCCCTGCTTAATTAAAAACCTCCCCAAACGGAAAAGTCCTGGGCCAGATGGTTACACTTCAGAGTTCTACCAAACATACAAAGATTAACTCACACCTATACTACAGACACTATTCCATACCATTGAGAAGGATGGTATCCTTCATAATTCATTCTACAAAGCCAATATTACCTTGATACCAAAGCCAAGAAAGGACACAACAAAAAAAGAAAATTACAGACCAATATCCCTCATGAATATAGATGCAAAAATCCTAAATAAAATTTTAGCAAATAGAATTCAGCAGCACATCAAAAAAATAATTCACCATGACCAGGTGGGCTTTATTCCAGGGATGCAAGGCTGGTTCAACATACGCAAGTCCATAGATGCAATTCACTTCATAAATAAAATCAAGAACAAAGACCATATGATTCTGTCAATAGATGCAGAAAAAGCATTTGACAAAGTCTAACACACCTTTATGATAAAAACTCTTAACAAAATAGGCATAGACGGCTCATACCTTAAAATTATCAAATCCATATACAACAAACCCACTGCTAATATCATTCTAAATGGGGAAAAATTGAAATCATTCCCTCTTCGAACTGGAACTAGACAAGGATGTCCACTATCTCCTCTTCTATTCATCATAGTGCTCGAAGTCCTAGCTACAGCAATCAGGCAAGAGATGGGTATTAAGGGTATCCAAGTGGAGGCAGATGAGATCAAACTCTCCCTCTTCACCAATGATATGATATTATACCTAGA
>VBSM01000361.1:75486999-75570389 GCA_008086735.1 Cheirogaleus medius
AAAAAAAAAAAAAAAAACCCCAAAAACTGAGGGTGGAAAAGAACTATTAGAAAAATCCTCCAGCAACCCAGTTTTCACCCTAAGCACAAGAGAACACCGAATTATTAAGTCAGTGATGCACTAAGGGTAACAATAGCAACAAAACACAAAGCCAGCTCAAATCTCCACTAGATAGTCTCACCCCTTCAACTAAAAGATTATCAGAATAAGATCCCTACCCACTTACCAGCATAACTATTCTTTACCTTGGTTTTTACTGTTTTACATATGTTGATCGGCTTTCAACCAAAAATTATAAGTCACAGACAAAAAGTTAAAAAATAAAACAACCCATTGTCAAGAAGCAAAGAAGTTAGCAGAATCAGAGTCATATATGACTACAGTCCCCAATCCCACCCCTCCCTCGTGGAGTGGTTCAGGTCTATGGCCTGTGAGGAACCAAGCCATAGAGCTCCCCCTATCCCCCCAGCTCTACCACCCCCTCTCCCCGCTACCTTGGAAAAATGTTTTCCATGAAACTTAGGGACTGACCACACAGCAGGTGGTGAGCAGTGGGTGAGTGAGGGAAGCCTCATCTGTATTTCCAGCTGCTCCCCATCGCTGCATCACAGCTGGAGCTCCACCTCCTGACTCCCCGCCCCACGTCTGTGAAAGAGTGTCTTCCATGAAACCACTATCTGGTGCCCAAAATGTTGGGGACCACTGATATATGACACAGATGTTGAAACTATTTGGCAGGGAATTTAAATTAACTACGATTAAAATATTAAATGTTGTAGTGGAAAAGGTAGAGAGTAGTATGAATAAATGGGGAATTTCAACAGAGAGATAAAAACTGTGAGAAATAATCAAAGGGAAAATATTAAAAATTAACAATAAAACCCCCACGTGGTAATAGAGGTGGAAAGTGCCTTACATGGGCTTATCAGCAGATTTGCACAGATGAGGAAAGATCAGTGAACTCAAACACAGATCAACAGAAATTACTCAAAATAAAACTAAAGAGAAAAAATAGTAAAAAATCAGAGCAGAGAATAAATGAGCCATGGGATAATATCAAACAATCTAACATTGGTATAATTAGAATCTCACAAGGATAAAAGAGAGAAAAAAGGGCAGAAATATTTGAAAAATATTGAAGAATTTTCCAAAAGTAATGAAAGATATCAACCATCCAGAGCTAAGAATCTCAGAGAACACCAAGCAGGATAAATACCTCCCCAAAACAAAACTAGGTACATTATACTCAAACTGATAGAGTACAAAGATAAAAACAAATTATTAAAGGTAGCCGGATAAAAAAGCAAGTTCCACAGAAGAATAAATGTAAAGATTCTAACAGACATCTCATAAGAACTATAGAGATCACTATACTATAGAATAAAATCTATGCACTAAGAAAAAGAAAGAAAAATTAAATGAATGAAAAGTAATTTTTCAATGAAGAAAAGAAAACAAACATCGCCACAGCTGCTACCATTACCGTCATCACTATCAACAACAACATGATTAGTTTCTTGTAGGAATGTGTTACAATAAAATGTTTAAAAAATTTCTTCAGGCAGAAGAAATTTGATACCGTACAGAAACTAAAAAAAACAAAACCAAAAGAGTAATGCTAGATATAATACAAAGCAAAGCGAATATAAAATTTACATACTTGTTAATGATTTTTTTCTAAAAGGTAATTGACTATGTAAAGAAAATATAATAGCAATATGTTTATTCCATATTTAAAAGTAAAATGTATAATGAAGATAAAAAAGAGAAAAAAATAAGAGTATTCTGTTATAATATTCTAGTACTACACATAAAGTGACATAATATTATTTAACAATAAACTGTAGTTGAAGTTTTATGCTTCAATTCCTAGACAACCAGTATGTGTTTTATAAAGTGACCTGAATGACACTAAGCTAATAGAGATAAAATGAAATTATAAATATTACTCACTACAAAGTAAGGAAAAAAGAGGGAAAGATGATAATAAAGGGACATACCTCTTTGTTGTTGGTAAATTCAGTTAAAATTAAATGGCCCAAACATACAAGTTAAAGACTGTGATTGTTTGGATAAAAATAACAAGACTAAATTATACTCTGTACACATAAGATAGGGATAAACATAAAAGATAAGATAGGATGGTCAGGAGATTAATTTTGTGAGAATCCTGGTCCCTAAAATTTTCTACTTAGTAAGTTGATTTTCCTAAAACAATAGTGCAAATATGAGAACCCAAAAAACATGGAAGGCATTTTCGAAGTTTTCTTTCATAGATTTTTAGGCTGTATACCCTGCAAACTTAACTATCATTATAAAGTTTAAAATTAATTTGTCTAGACTAAAAATTCACCTTGGAATTCTGCATTATTTGATCTAAATTTCAGGTGTGCATGGGCATCTGTGAATAGTTTGTACATAATTGTTCAGTCCATATATTCCTTCCTGAATAAAGTGGGCTATTATTGCCAAATTTTTTACTCTGTGATTGTATACCTATTAGTTTTTGTCCCCAGCTCATTGGAGCCAGTGTGCACAGCTAACATAGGGAAACTAATTCAGAGGCTACATTCTACCAGACAAAACCTATATCCCGGGAATTTGTATTTTGATCAGTATGAGTCAGTTTGTTTGGGGTTGTGAGCCCATAACTTATTAACTGATGTAGACTCTAGAGACTTGGACAGAAAGGATGAGTCATATTCAAACGAAGCAAAGGAAGCTAGTCTGCACATATCAAGAGAAGAATAAACATAATGTACAGAGAGAAATATAAATGAGTTCTCATAAAGCTCCTAAAATATAAAGAGTATTTTATTTGGTTCCTGATGATTTTTCAGCTCTGGGTTCTAACATCCATTGAAAACTATTTGCCCTTTCATCTTATTGTTTCCATGCAATATTCCTGTAGTCTTCATATAAATTCTCTCTCTTTTTAGATTTTTTTAAAAAAAATTTTTAGGGATAGGGTCTTACTATTGCCCAGGCTGGTCTCGAACTCCTGGCCTTAAGACAATCCTCCTGTCTTGGCCTCCCAAAGTGCTAGGATTATGGGCTTGAGCCATCACACCTGACAATTCTCTCCCTTTTAAAAAATTTTCTTTACCTATTTATTTCATGAAGCTAAACTATTCTAATTTTTAAATTAATTTAATTATTCATTAAAATACTGCCAAACACCTTTTCTGATGTGAAATAGAACAATTACTATTGCATTAAAGCCATCAATAGAAAACACATACAGTTGATCCTTAGATAATACAGATGTTAGGGGTGGTGACCCCCTATGTAGTAAAAAATCCATGTATAACTTTTGGCTCCCCAAAAACTTAACTACTAATAGCCTACTGTTGACCAGAAGCCTTATTGATAACATAAACAGCTGATTAACACACATTTTATATGTTACAGGCATTATATACCATCTTCTTGCAATAAAGTAAGTTCTCTAAAAATGTCATTAAGAAAATAATAAGAAAGAGAAAATATCTTTACTATTTATTAAGTGGAAATGGATCATTATAAAGGTCTTCATCTTTATCATCTTCATGTTGAGTAGGCTAAGGAGGAAGAAGAGGAGGGTTTGGTCTTGCTATGTCAGGGGTGTCAGAGGCAGAAGAAAATCTGTGTATAAGTGGACCTGTGAAGTTTAAACCCATGTTGTTTAAGGGCCAACTGTATATTACTTTGTAATGAGACACTCAGAAATTTATCATGTGTTTATGACACTGCAACTACTAATGTGCCATGTTCTTGTATCTATCCTTGAATATATACAAAGCAGAGATAATCTTATGAATGGTGTGGTAGCAGAAATAATAGCCCCCCAAAGATACCCATGTCTAAATACCCAGAACACTTGAATATATTAATTTACATGGCAAAAGGGACTTTGCAGATGTGATTAAGTTAATATGTTATAGTGAGAGATTGTCCTGGATAATCTAGGTTGGCCAATTATAATGATGATGGTCATTATTAGTGAAAAATGGAGGCAGAATAGTCAGAATTAGAGAAAAATCTAAAGATGTTACACTCTTGGCTTTGAATATGAAGGAAGGGCTCATGAGCCAAAGAATATGCATGGCCTGTGGAAGTTGCAAAATGCAAGAGAATCGATTCTTCTCTGGAGCCTGCAGAAGGAATGTGGCCCTGTCAATTCTTGATTTTCATCCAGTGAACCCATTTCAGACTTGTGACCACCAGACTGTAATACAATAAAGGTGTGTTATTGTAAGCCTCCAACTGGGTACTAAGTTGTTACTGCAGCAAAAGGAAACCAGTACAAGTGCTTAAAAGTTATTAACAAATGGAAAAGGTCTTATGGTGAAGTTGCTATAATTCATTATGGGTATGTTTCATGGTTTCAGATTCCTGGAGTTGAATGCTATAGTTATAGTAATAATTGATTTTTGATCCAACAGAATTATCTTATTGGTGTCTTGGCTGCTCATTACCTTCTGACTATTGATCCAGTCACTTTTTATAATCAAAATCATGTGGACTCTTCAATAATCTTAATGTTTTCAATACGTATATTAAGGTACAAGAAAGTTTACTAATTTACTTAGGTTTAACCAGCTGACACCAGCTAGAAAATAGTAGACATTACATGCAAACTCAAGTCTTTCTGACCTTGAAGTCTGTGTTATTTTTGTCACACTGTCTAACCTTTGGCTCAATTTATCCATTTTATTTTTCCAAATAGTTTGTTAGTGGATATATTTTGCCTATGGATAGGGCTCTATACAAATCTGTGTAAATAAGCTTTATAAAAGCTATTGATGAAAAGTTGCCAAGAGGACAAACAAGAGGGAGAGCTACCTTCTTGCCAGTGCAGATTTCTTCTTAAAAAAAGAGAAATTTTGCCCTCTGTGACTCTAAAGTACTATATAAAAATATGTATCAAAAAAGAGATATTCATAACATGATTTTTGGAATTTTGAGATAATTGACAACCTCTCAAAATACTGATCAATCAAGCAGTACCTTCTAAACTAACCGTTCATTTTGAAGTATTTTAGAAATATAAATTAATCAACCAAAGTTTTATTTAAAATCTGCCTTTTGACTCTTGACCATAAAATCTATTCCTCCAAATTTTATGAAATTAATTTAGGCAGAATAACATCCAAAAGCCCAATAAAATCTTGGCTTTTATTAATTTATTAGCACTTTTCAGTTATTCAACTGAATCTACATTGGATAGTAAACATTTTGGTCATTGTTAATTTAAAAAATGATTAATTAGGCAAATTAACAGCAACATTGATTCAAAATTTAAAATGCAGATGTAGATAATGACAAAATTATATAAACATAATTTTGAGTACAGTTCCTCAAGAAATTACCTTTGTGGATTTTTATTTCATTATAGATTTCCAGAAGGATTTAATTTAAAAAGTGAAGGATAACTTCCAAAATCGCTAGAAAAAGTTTTCTTGCAATTTTTAACTGCATTAATGTTTTCCACACAATGAAAGACAATGTTCCTAGAAAAATAGTAAAGATTTTAAAAATTATAGGTTAAACTTTTATTTTGATCTCAAATGATGACATTATTTAAAACAAAATTCAATTAAATTAGTATTAAACAGGTTCATATACATTCTTTACTAAAACATACAATGTTTTGCTATTTTAAATTATGTTATCCCTTCATTTTCAAACTTGTAAGATATATAAGTAATTAAAGAGAGTAAAGGATAATAAGTACAGTAATAAAAACCTATAAAAAATGAAGTATCATTGTTCACATATCAGACTGTTACAAATTAAAAAGTGTACTAATACTCATTTTTGCTGTATATGTACAAATATAAACCTTAATAATGGTTTGTATTGTTTTATTTATTTTTTGGCAAGAAGATCATCTATAACATACTCTTTAATTACCATTTGGCAATACCAGATCCATGAATTCATTTTTAGTATTTTATCTGTCATTATTCTGACAAGTTGAGCTAATAAAAGTACACATTGAATGCCATTTTTGCATCACTCAAACCTTGAAAGAATATAAATTCACTCAATAGAAAGCTAGTATTAATATTACTTAATGAGAATGGTATGTGTCAATATTTGCTAACTTACTAATATACCAGATACAAGGTTAGTGAAATATGTGTAGCACAGAGAGGTGCCTTACATATAATCTCTTTTATGCAAACAACAAAGTTTTTAATCAAATAATTTATTCATTTATATTTATTCATTAGGGCATACAAGTTTCATTATAGGAGTGAGCCCAAAACCTTAAAGAAAATATCAGTCAAGAATCAAGGTATGGAGGTTAGAAAGTGATATTGGAAAGGGTAGGTTTTATTTGCATTTAATAACTTTCTGTAGCTATTAAATTTGTAGTAATAACATATTTAGCATATATATTTAAAATAAGTAAAATTATAGCCATAAAAATGAAATGTTATTAAAATATGGAGAAAAAATAGTAATGGTGTGGATTTTAAATATAAGAAATGTGTCAGGATGGATTAATCAGTTAATGTGTAAGAAAGAAAGAGACAGAACAGTTAAACCTGGGCCTACACTAACAGTCAGCCAGGGCAGCTGTACTAGATAAGTGGTCTGTTTAGCAGACTAACCTTTCCCTTGTAATCAGTGTTTTCAGTACTGTTTCTGAATTCTGAGCATCAATAGAAGAATGCAATTAGTAGAGGTGGTGAGGATGCCAGGTAGCTAGTTTAACTATAATCCAATTTGTCCTTTTATTTCTTTTTATTGTTTCTTACAGAGTTGATTAAAAAGTCACTAACAAACCCAAAACTTATTTTAGTAAAACTGGAGTTTACAAAAATCTAGAAATTTGTTATATACAATCTTTAAATGTAATCAATTCTAACCATCCATTCAATCCTTCACTCTTTATATACCAGGGAATTAGAGTTTGTTTATATCATCTGGGCCTAGAATGTACTGCCTATATCTGACAATGTGGCAAAAATGGCTGGCAAAACACCAGATTTTGTGATTCTCCTATCAGTGAGGCTCCAATAAAAATGACCTTTCCCAAGTTGCACCATCCCCCATTTACTGGGGCTGTGTGACTACTCTTGCCAATGGTACGTGAGATAGTTATGTTTGTCACTTCTTATCTTAATCTGTTAAAAGAGAGCCCCCTTCTTTAAGCTCTCTAATACTTTTCACTTTGCAGGAGGCATGCCATGGCGAAGCTGTAAAGATTGGTGGAGCCACAGATGGAAGGATTCTAGGTCCCTGAATTACCATGGAGGAAAGTTTCCTGTCAATTGATTAAACATCCTGAATCATCCTGTGAGCCAGAAATAGAATCCTATTGAGTTATGTTATTAAAATTTGAAGATTTATTTATTAAAACAGCAAGTATTACCTTAAGTAATACACACAATTTTAAATTTAATGTATAATTTATTCATTTTTATGTTGACATCTTATTTCTAAATTTGTATTAGGGAATAAAAATTACACATACACAAGAGGCATGTTTTCCCTAAATAGAAAGAACAAGGGTAAATCGTATCTGGGGAATGACATGATACAGTAATTTTAAAATGTACTATTATATGCTTTCATTTGTGTTTTCTACTAATAGTAAATCTAGGATTTGGAAATTTTGGAAAAAATATATCTCCCTCAAGACAAGATTTTTTTTATCATATTTATTTCTTTATATCTGTAATTAGTAGAACTGGTTGAGGATAAGTTTCATATAACACAATTTAGTTTGTTTTTCTGTTAGTCATGGAAAGTGTCATTGTTATGTTTATTATGTTTTTCATTTAAAAGAAAGAATAATAAAATAAAATTTAAAAACCTATCTGAGAAAGAAATAGAGAGTCCTCTCATCTCCTTGTTAAACTAACATGCCTTAATGTTGATCTGCTGTTTTTGTGCATGAACCCTATGGGAGAAGACATGCCAAATGAGGAAGGGCTCATAATATGGGCCCATTAAGTGAAACCTATAATAAACCCACAAGGATTATTGTTAAAATTTTTAAACAGATACCTATTGGAAGTTAACATTTCCTTCTTTAGATAGTCTGTTGTAATGATCTATAATTCTGATTCTAATGCTATACTATTTAATCACCTATGAAATCAACACAATATACAGAATTTATGAAAAATAACATCTGTGCGTCTCTTACCTGTATACTTATGCACTTTGTGTAGGACATTGAGAGCAAGCAGGACTATGTTCTGAAAGTTAGTAAAGTCACTGATGAAGTGAGCTCTATCCCCATTAACAAGTATTCGTGGTGGCATGCCCTTCTGAAATTCATAAACTCTAATCAAAGTTGTAGGAAAGAGTGCTGGAGCTAAATAATCCACAAATAAAGCCCAGCTTTTTTGAAAATCTGCTTCGTGTTTAGAATAATATTTTAACCTAATAGACAAATGAGGAAAAAACATGCATTAAAATTAGTCTGCTCAGAATTTTGTAAACTCAATTTTCATTCCAAAATCTCCCTTGGTCTACTTTTTAGAATACAGATTGTATAAACTTGGTTTTGATTTTAGCCCCTAGATTTGAAAATGTGAAGAGACATTATGAGAATTTTAAATCTGGAAATTACCATCCCAGAAAATATGTATTTCTTAATTGAATAATTTGCTGATTTCATCAGGTATGCTATACTGCATACATCTGAAATATGACTGAGTCTCATAATTTTAAAATGTAAAAATTAAAGTTAAAGGAGATGAGGCAAAATTTCTGCTGAATTTTGACATCTCTTGAAGAACACATGAATTTCATGTCAGGTGACCACTGAAAAATGAAATAAAAACTTTTTCTGCTTTTTAGGTAGTTTTGTTTCTCTGAAATATGCTAGAAAGCAAATTTTTCTTGTCTTATTGAGAAAGAAATTTTAATTTTATGTTTGTAGTACATAGTTTTACATCTATACAATCTGTACCACCTTTTTCAGTTAATCCTCTGAACATATGAACAACTTTCTGTTTTGCACCATGTGTGTTCCCTCCAAAACAATTTACACTCTACATCTTGCTCATCGTGCCCTATGTTCTTCAGAACTTATTATGAAAGTTACATGGTTTGTTAAACGTTCTCTGGTATTAATAAATATCCAGTATTGGGATTTCTAGATCAAATAGTAGTTCTACTTCAGTTCTTTTAGGTGTCTCCATACTACTTTCCATAGAGGTTGGATTAGTTTCCAATCCCACCAGCAGTGTATGAGCGTTCCTATCTCTCCATATCCATGCTGACATTTGTTGTTTTGGGACTTTTTGATAAAAGCCCCTATCATTTAACTCTCACTGGAGATAAATGATATCTCATTATGGTTTTTCTTTGCATGATTAGAGATGCTGAACATTTTTTCATATGTTTCTTGGCCATTAGTTTATCTTCTTTTAAAAAGTTTCTGTTGGGCCGGGCGCGGTGGCTCACGCCTGTAATCCTAGCACTCTGGGAGGCTGAGGCGGGTGGATAGCTCAAGGTCAGGAGTTCGAAACCAGCCTGACCAAGAGCGAGACCCCGTCTCTAAAAAAAAAAAAAAGTTTCTGTTAATGTCCTTTGCCCACTTTTTACTCTATGTAATACAGACAGGGGGGGCTAGGTGTTAAAGATTCATAAAGCAATTAGAACATATCCTCTGATAAACACTGAAAAAAACCCACATCTGTACCTAGGTGGTATAGAGGATGAAATAACTAACCCTGCACTAGATTATAGAAAAATTGGTTAGAACTCTGCTCTTATCAAAATACCATAACTAATTCTCAAGTTTGAGAGAAAGTATATACATTTTGAAGAACTGTCAAACTCTTTTCCAAAGTGGATGCATGGTTCCTCATTCCCACCAGCAATATATAGGTATGAGCGCTCCAAATATTCCACATCCTCTTAAACACTTATTACTGACTTTTAAATTTTAGCTATTTTAGTAGGTATAAAGTGGTAGCTCATTGTCGATTTGATTTACATTTCCATAATGACTAATGATTTAAAATATCTCTTTACATACTTATTGGTCATTTGTATATCACCTTTGGGGAAATACCTATTCCAATACCCTTTCCATATTTAAAAATTAGTGTTTTTTTATTATTGAGTTGTAAGAGTTTAAAAATATATTTTGAACACAAGTCCCTCATCAGATATATGATTTGCAAATATTTTCTCCCAACCTGTGTACTGTTTTTTTCTTTTCTCCATGGTAACATTTGTAGCAGCAAAACTTTTTAATTTTTAAGTTCATTTTATCTATTTAAAGGTCACATCTTAGAAAAAAAATACCTAACCCTAAGTCAAAAGAGTTTATTCTAAAAGTTTTACAGTTTTAGCTCTTACATTTAGATCTGTGATGTATTTTAAGTTAAATTTGTTGTGTTGTAGTAGACAAACTTCATTAATTTGCATATGGATTTTCAGTTTCTCAGCACTATTTATGGAAGACTATTCTTACCCATTGAATTATCCTGCCCCCATGTTAAAAATCAAGTGACCATGTATATAAGGGTTTACTTATTCTGGATTCTTAATTCTATTCCATTGATCTGTATATCTATTATTATGCCAGTGCTACACTGTCTTGATTACTATAGTTTGGTAGTAAGAGGACAATAGGGATTGTATTGACTCTGTAGATTAATTTAGGGAGTAATTGCAACTTAACAATATAAACTCTTCCAATTCATGAACAGGGGAGGTCTTTCCCCTTACATGAATTTTTAATTTTTTCAACAATATCTTGTATAATTTTCAGTATATGCAAGTTTTATACTTATTTTTTAAAAATTTATTCCTATGATATTTTTTCTTGATACTGTTGCAAATGCACCTGTGTTTTTAGTTTTATCTAAAATTTTTTTATTGCAGTTATAGAAATATAACTGATTTTTATATGTTGATCTTGTTCCCACCAGGTTGATAAACTCATTTATTAACTCTAATAGTTTTTTGTGGATTTCTTTGAGAAATAGAGAAATTATGGTCCATTTTTAGTGGCATTTTTTTAATCATGAAAGGGTGTTGGGTTTTGTCAAATGCTTTTACTGTGTTCATTTGGTAATCAAGTGGTTTTTGTCCTTTATTTTCTTAATATGGTGTATAATATTGATTGATTATTAGATGATAAACCAACTTGCATTCCTGGAATAAATCTATTTTATTTTGTCACTTTATTTTATTTCAGCATATTACAGGGGTACAAATGTTTCGGTTACATATATTGCCTCTGCCCTGCCCGAGTCAGAGCTTCAAGAGATGTTGCACACCGCACCCATTATGTGTGAATATACCCATCTCCCCCTCCCTCCCTTCTGCCTGACATCCGATGAATGTTACTGCTGTGTGTGCACATATGTGTTGATCAGTTAATACCAATTTATGGTAAGTACATGTGGTGCTTATTTTTTCATTCTTGTGATACTTAGTAGAACGGGCTCCAGCTCTATCCAGGATAATACAAGATGTGCTAGATCACCATTGTTTTTTGTGGCTAAGTAGAACTCCTTTATATACATATACCACATTTTATTAATCCACTCATATATCGATGGACACTTGAGTTTCTTTTATTTCTTTAAAAAAATATTTTAGGGACAGAGTTTCACTATGTTTCTCAGACTGGCCTCAAACTCCTAGGCTTAAGCAATCCTCTTGCCTTTGCCACCCAAGTAGCTGGGCATATAGGTGTGAACCATTGCACTTGGCATTTCTTTAAACATGTTCGAATATCTAATTTTAAATTTTTTCCTAGTAAGTCCACCATACAGGCCTGCTCGGAAATAATTTCAATTAACTGTGCGTGTGTCTGATTCTTTGCAGGTTTCTTACTTTTATTTTTTTCCAACAATGGATATTGCAGAAAATATAAAGTAGCAACTCTGGAAATTAGATACGCCCCCCTCACCAGGGTTTGTTGCTGCTTGGTTCATTTGTCGTTGTTGTTTGTTTAGTGACTTTCCTGGACTACTTTTGTATATTCAGTCTGTATTCTCTGCAGTGAATCATCATTGAAGTCCTGCTCAGTAAGCTTAGTGATCATTTAATGATTGGTAAAAGATTTCCTTAAATTCTTTGAACTAATGTCTTCTGCTCTTTGTTAAGGAGCTCCGTGTGTGTGTGTGTGTGTGTGTGTGTGTGTGTGTGTGTGTTGGGGCATACTTTCAATGCCAAGGCATTTTTCAACTCTGCCTTAGCTTTTACTTCTTACTTGCTCAGGGCCCCAAGGTGGGACCCTCTCAGTTCTTGTCTTGGTATGTTCGTAATTCTGTTTATGGTTGTGGTCTTCTAGATCCCCAGGAAACCTTCACAGTTTTCAGAGTCCTTTTTGAACATATTATTACCCAGATTGTCCTTTTAAGCTTTTGACCTAGCTCTTATTTTCCCCAACTGCTATAGCAGTCTCAGGCAGCTGAGATGTTAAACAATTGATGCTGATTGGTTTTTTTTACAAATTCCCTGGGTATAAGGTTTTTCTTCCCACAGAATGAGTAGTTTAGATAACTGTAATACCCTGACAATCAAATTTTTCCAGGGATCTGTAAGACAGGTCAAATAGTGGCAATGCTCTAGGGATGGGGCTTTTTTGAGGAGCTCCAAACCAAGTATGACCATTTGGTGGCTGCACAGCTGGTATTTTTCACAGCTACAGTAGTTTCAAGGCTGCTGGTTTTCAAGGTTACTAAAAAGCTGGGGACAGTGGGACAGAATAAGCAAAGTTAAAATCCACAAACCCTGTTGTTCTTACCTATGTTCATCATTTTTTTAATAAATATTTTTCAGATTGTTGCAAGCCATTGGTTAATTTGAATAATTCTGAAAATGTTTATTTTGATCTTTTTTTCAGTGTTTTTGTTGCTTTTATGAAAGAAATGAATTTAGGAAAATCCTCACTCTGGTATTATTAAAGTACAACCTAGATTATTTTTTTTATAGATGAAGAAACAGAGATACATAGAGAAAATTACCTAATTTTCTACAATTAATAATATGCAGATCTGAGATTTAAGAGAGATGTTCTGGTTCCACAGTCATATACTTAACTACTACTCTAATATTTCCTCATATAGAAGCCACTTTATATTGATTCCTTCCTATATGGCAGTCATTCTGCTACAAATGTTACATGTATTACTCAAAAAATCCTACATACAGGTCCCATTATTCTTATTGTACAGGTGGAAAACTAATTTCTCATGTCCAATATAGTCAGGAGTCAGTACTCAGATTTACTTGACTCTAAAGGAAATGATATTAAACTCTACAAAATTATTTTATATCAAAGAATGATCAATATGCTAACAAATTCCAATATGACATCTTCTAAATTTATAAATCACAAGACTCACCAGCAGAATTTTGAAATTTTTATAGTATTAACATGCAAAATACCTACCTTCCATTAAGGGACACCTTTGGAAGGACTCTCCTTGTCAGGACAACTATTAAATACTAAGGTGGTAAGTTTTTGGTAGACAACAATTTCTAATATTTTAAACAAAACCAATACTAGATTAATTCATAAGCTTGTCTATATTGCAAAAATATTATTGCCCAATAATAAATTTTAGATTATATTCTTAAGTATAAAATGACAGAAGAACTTTTGTATAAAGATGGGTATTTGAATACATGCATCTCCTTTTGCTCCCTTACCAAAACAGAAGCAATAAAACTGTAAGTATGTTTAGGGAAGCAAGCACAACAACATTTTGGAAATGGAAATCAAATAGATGAGTAGCAAAGGATTTAGCAAATCTGAGAAGTCTGAATTCTAAACCAGCAATGGGGAAAGCTAAGGCCATATATTCTGTTGAATTCTCAAAACAATTGTGAGTGTCTGATAGGCATCTCTGGAAATTGGGTTGAAGGGTGAATTGCTGAAAAGGGAAGTGTTACTTGAAAGGCTGTTAAAGAAACAAGCAGGTTCAAAGACTCCTACTGAGTCTCAATGATGAGTTAATTATATAGAGAGCAAAGTAGAGGGTTTCTGAACTACAGTAGACTGAGCATAAATGAAGGCAACCAAACTGAAAACAGGGATCTTAAGTGAATATATGCATACTAGATATTCAGATCCCGAATTTTCTTCTCTCACTGGACTCTTAAAACACTGTAAGCCAGGCCTTACCTCTTAAAGCAGAAAATGGAAAAGTTTTGGTAAATTCAACTAGCCCAAGAAGACCAGCATAAACTTAATGAGATTAGTGTTTTCCAATTAAATTCTACAAGAACATGCTCTACAGTTCAGCAGTGAGCAAGCATTAATCCTGCCCATGAAGTTTCAAATCAGCTCCTTACTGCCCCTATTTTAAATCTGTACATGGCCAAAGATTACAAAGTACCTGAGAATGTACTTTGAATAAGAGATACCACAAATAAGAGATACCACACAAAGCAAAGAAATGAAAAAGCAATTTAGGAAATACTACAGAATAAACTGCAATTAATATTCTAATATTCTCAGAGAGATATAAAAAAGTATTGTGAAGAAAAAACAATAAGAAGATACTATAAAATCTTTATTGAACTTAAACAACTCATTGAAATCATAAAAATAGCATAGTAAATAACATATCAAGAAAGAGATTAGGAGATAAATTTGAGGAAATTTGATAAGAAGTTGCAAAAGAGAAAAATGTGGAAAATAAGAGAGAAAAATGCTATGACAATTAGAACTATTGTGTAGGAGATTCAATATAGAAATAACAGAAATTCCAATGGTAGACTAGAGAAAACAGAATTTTAAATTGACTATGCACTCCACAAAATGAATGAAAAATAACACACTAAGTTACAACTGCTTGAAATTTTAGAAGCTTTGTGAAGAAAATGCTTTATAGTATTCCATAAAGACAATAAGTTATACTCAAAGAATCAATATTCACAATAATTCAGACTTATTAGCAGCTAGAAGTTAATGAAGCAATGTTTCCAAATCTGAAATAAAATAATTTTAAATCTATGAATCTATACTCAAATTATCTGTCAAGTGTTATGGTATAATAAAGGTTTTTGAAACATTCAAAGGCTCAACTTTACCTGTTGTCAATTCTTATTTTCCACTGAAAAATTGGATATACCAAAATAAGAAAGTAAATCAAGGAAAAGGATGATATAAGATGAAGGAAATTAAGTATGAAGAGGTTTGTTTACTTACCTGATTAAATCTATGCCTCATTTCAACTCATGTTCTAAAACTCTTTAGGGAACAAAATCTTTGTATTTATGTTTATATCTAACTCATTGTCAAATATTTTGTGTTGTCTATTATAGTATCCAGTAAACATTATTACTTGCTTAAAGTATCTTTAAAGAGAAAAGAAGAGCTGTGGTTGATATTAATCTCTGAGCATCAGCTTTCAGAACATACAGTTTTATAAACACAAGAGCAGTGAGAGTAAATGCATGGTCTTTGGAATCAGTCAACTCTTTATATGTCTTGTTCCTGCCACTGACTATTTATGAAACTTCAAAAGAGTTATTATTACATGCAAAAGTATATTATTGTAAGAATTGAGTAAAAGATGTAAAGAAAACTTGTAGTCCAGGCTTCCAGGCTCTGGCACTTAATACATCTATTTAAGAGGGAAAAAATCTTTAAATAGGTAGAGGTTGACACCTATGTAGACTGTCATATAAGAAAGATAGAAGTTCAGGAAGTAAAGTAAGTGTGTGAGTACAAAAAAAATTTACTGTACTTATGTGTATATATATATGTTTGTGCTAAGAACAACAAAAGAGACGTTTTTTCTGAGAAAAAGATAGAGGCAAAGACACATTTAAATTCATGAAACAGTTCATGTGGTTGTCTTTTTTATGTATTTATAAATTTGATATATTAAAAATTAATTAAATCTTTCTAAAGTAGTCTCATTCAATAGTTAGGAATAAATGCAATGAGTGTGAAAAGCTAAGCAAGTAAGTGATGAAAACTGTATCTATACACAAAAATTATCTATAACACCCTTGAACCCTTGACCTTTAACCCCTTTGAAATACTGCCATGCCTTCAAAAATAAAAAATAACTCTTTAATGTTGAGGGCTTGCCATATAATTGTGCAGCTTAAGAATTAATCTTAGGAGAAGGAGTACGTGCCCAGCCCAGAGCGTCGTGAGAGTCATACGTTCTGGTTTAGGTTCACCTAACAAACAGGGTTGCTGCTTGAAGGCATAACAAAGAGTTTGAGCTTCTGCACGTAAGCAAATGTTTCTCAGCCCCACAGCCCTGGGGGTCTGGAGGCCTCTTGATAAACATCTTGCCCTTATGGGTACTGTCTGAGCTCATGGGATGGCTGGTTAGTCAATGACGGGTAAGATTCCTCCAGGAGGAACAACCTAAGACAGGCACAGCCACAGGGGGCCAGGCTGAAAGGGATGGGAATGGAAAGTTTCCCTGTGTGGCTGCATTGCTTATCTGTGCTTATCTCAAACTCTGGCTTATGGCCGTCACCTTAAGCAACCACATTAAGACCCTGAGTCATGGGACATCTGTGTCCTAGGCTACGTGTTCTGGAATTTATGGCCATTGCTGCAATGCCTGGGTGGTCACGTATAAGGAAGTAACTTTGATTTTTAGGGTATAAAAATAAAAGGACTGGTGCGTTCGGCACTGCAGTCTTGTACCATCTTTATGTGTGTCCGTGTCTTTTTGTGTTTCTTTTGTGTTTTGTGTTCATCCCCCACCCTGCAAACGAGCCACGACACTTTAATGCCTTAGAAAAGACAATTGCCCTGAAGACATCGTAACAAGTGGCTGCCAAATCATTTTTAGATCTCTTCAATGAACAAAAACTTGCCTCAGTGAACAGGTTTTTACAAGCCTTTCATTAGCGACAGCTCTTCATATCTGACATCAGCCAATCAGAAATGACTCCCTCTAGTAAACATGCACCTAAGTGCCTCAGAGTCTCACCTGAGTAAACACCTAATACTGATGATTCAATCCATGTACATGCATGAATAAGCTCTGTACTTCCAAAATCTTCTATAAGATTAATAGGCTATGATGCTCACAGGCTGTTCCTCATGAACATGACCCACCCCTCTTTCAGGAAGCAATGAATTCAGTGTTGACTTTTTATTTTAGATAACTTAAAAAGTCTTATTCTAGAAAAACTGCTATTTTCTAGAACAGTTTAGTTTTGTATGTGACTGGGGAAATGCACAAGTTAAAAAAATAGTATTTTACAAACTATTTCCTATAATTATAATTACTTGCTCTCAGCTCCAATCTTGATGTTAACAATCCCCTTTATACCAATACACATTTTTATAACAGCTGCAATTCTAATTCATCTCACAGACATGCCAAATGGATGAACTCTTCCACTGTCCAATATAAACATCAGGCCTTGAAGCAATACTAGTAGGTAAAATATACAAAGCAGTGTAACTCTCCTGACTGATTTGTTCATCTAAATTGGATATGGGGTCCATGGGATAGATAACAGCATATGGTTAAGAAGAAGTCCTCAAATATGTATGCCTGTGTTTATACATGTTTTAAAAACTAGTCACCCTTCTTTCCTTCTCTCTCTCTTTTCTTTCTTTCTCTCTATCTGTCTCCTCTCTCCAACTCCATGTCACCCTGGGTAACATATACCACCCCAATATAGTGTTTTTCACTTCCATACCAAGTCACACTGCCTAATCATTCAATCTCATTTACTATAAAATGGGGAGAATTTTGACATTATTTTAGCTACCTGGCATAATAAAAAAGATGGTTCTTAGATATTTCCTTTCAAACATGCATTAACCAAGCTATTTTCTCTAATCAAAATGATGCAGAAATCCCGTATTACTTGTCATTACATCCTTTTGGTTTATAGATACCAGTTTGTGCTAAAAGAGCCCTTAAAAAAACCTTTCCTTGTACTTACAGTTAAATTTTCTTTTATTGTCTTTTATTTTGCTATGCTTTGTGCTACAATCCTACTTTTCTTCATATTTTTCTTATAAAATACTTTTTGAACTTTATCCAGTGAAACATTTTTTTGTCACTTTTCTTATCATAATATTCTCTGGTGGTTGACATACTGGTAAATAGGTAAATTGAAAAAGACTTCAATGAAAGAGATAGCATAACATGGAAAGATTGTTGTCATATTAAAACAAAATAACTTAGGATCTCTTCTTACCTACTGTGAAAATTTTTGTGAGCAACCTTCAGGGATGAAACATGGGCAGCCCATAAGTACTTCAACAGGTCATCAAAACTACTAGAAGGTGACTTTACATGCTATCCAAGAAGGAAAATGTTGTTAATGTTTAGGCCATTATTACAATCTCTCTTCCTAAAAACCACTTGTATTTATAAATATAATATCAACATTCTATATGAGAGGAGAACATTGTTTCTAAGTGAAAGTATGAAAGATTTAATCCTTAATACTTCCTGAAGAGCTTAATATTAGTTATATTAATTACTAGTAATGCCAAATGTATTTGAAAGAAATAAACTAAGCTTACTTTTTTGTTTATTTTTTTAAATGTTCATATTTAAAAATGAACATAAAACATAAAAATGTTTATATTGTTCAAAAACAGACTTTTAGTATTTTAATTGTTTTTCTCCTGCTATGCAATGAACTTTCCATAAAGTCTTAAAAGTCAGAAATGGGAGTGGGGGAAGAGTGTGGAAGTAGTAGGATTTGATCTCATACACACAATATAATGACCAAGTTCTCTAAAGGGAAACTTTGGTCACTTACTCTTTCATCCACGATACTTTAGTTTGAACATCAATATTTGATTCTAATTGTCAAATGATTATTTAAATCAACTCATATGTGAGTGTTTATCAAGAAAGTTAAAATAAGCTGATCAAATTTATTATAATCTGTTCTATAATTGTATTTATATATAGATTATTGATCATTTGATCTGAGATTATGATTAACTGGAACATTTTATGCACCATTAAGCCACAATTTCTCTGTGCTCAGGTTTGTGTATAATTTATTTGATGTGAGAAGAGTGCATAGGGCTGCCTCAACACTGTATTGAGAATAAGGGTACTAATGTGATGTGATGTTATGTGGCAATATATTCATATTAATATTCATAAAATCATCATAAAAATTTTCATATTAGGAATTATTTTTAGGAAAGTATTACTCAATGCTTAAAAATCCTACATAATATATTATTCAAAAATTATCTGGCTACCTTCAAAGATTATTAATTAAAATATTAAAGAAAAACCTGGTAAAATTCATTCCACATTTTCATTGCTTCTGGAAAGGATGAATGACAGCCAGAAACATTATAACAAAAATTCATTTGATCCTTGGATGGTGGCAGAAGGATGACATTGTCTGATAAAATCTCCACTATGCCAGAGTCAATTGCAGCAAGAAAGGGCATTGCAGAAAGATAATAATTAAGGTCTGTATAAACAAAAAGTTATTATTAATGTTATTAACATATAAAAGAGTTTGCTTTTTAAAGTAAAGAAATCTATCAAGAAAGTAAACCCACAGATCTAGAAACGTGGTAAAACTTAAGCAGTCATTCTGGGTAGTTTGGGAATTTTACCAGAAATTTCCCAAAGGATCATATACAACTTGAATATGCTTCTCTTAAAAAGTCTACTCTCATGAAGAAAAATAAATTTATTTTGTAGATATGTTATTTTAGACCATTGATAATAACAATTACATTGAAATTTAAATGCTAATTAAATTCCAAAGCATAAGTAAAAAAAAAAATAGTAACTTTATAGAATGCTATGTTTTTCTTTTATCAGACATTTTTATTCTAAATTTGAAAATTTGATATATCCTTAAAATATTCTAATATGTATCTAGATTTTTTTCTTGTGAACAAAGTATTATTTTATAGCATGATATAAATTTCCACTTCTATCTTAAGTATTTAACACATTGACTACCACACTAGAAAATAAATTTTTTCCTGGGGTCATGGTGTTTTATTAAAGCAAAATGATCCTTTCTAATTTGTTATTTTTTATTGTTTTCTGTGCGTGAATTATATGCAACACAATCCACATTTTTAGGATTAAATTGTCAATATTAATTGTATCAATAAGAACATCAACAAGTAAGATTTTCAGGAACCAACTGCAGGATTTTGCTTCACACTGTCCTGGGCTCAAAACTAGCCTGACTTAAATATAACTCACATGGCAATCAATGTGTTAAAGCAAGTTTTAAGGTTATTAGTTTCTTCCAGTTAATATTTTCATAGTTGGATACACTAATTAGTACATTTTTAAAGTATCTATCTATAAACTCATTTTAAAACATTCAGGTTTTAAGTTCAGAAAATTTAGGTTGAACAGATTTCCTTTTGTAAAAGCAGTAATTCTGGTTTTGGTTTTGGTTTTTATAATTGAGATTCTAGGTTGAATCAATGCTTTGTGGAAAGCTCCTCGATTTAAAGTTTATTGCATTGAACTCACCACCCCACAAACTGTCCACAGAGATGCACAGGTGATCCCCTGAGTCATGGCCACAGTCTGTCCTTTGGGTGGGATCAGCTAATCTGCCTAGCAGAGAAAAGATGTAGAGCTGTATTTATTAGGCCCACTTCTAACCTGCGTGCACAAAACCTTAACTAGATACATTTTTTTTTTGTAAGAATGTCCCAAATTCTTACACTCTGAAAAAATTGTCATCCTTCTTATCACTTTCTTTTTTTTATGATTTTTTCCTTCCCACTTCCCTTTTCTTTAACATTCCTGCTCTCTACTCTGTCTCCTAGGGCTTAATTTGTTTAACCTTTGTGACTCTTGTCTCTTCTACTTACTAACTCCTCCACTCTTCACTAACTTATTAGGAGTCAATATTCATGTATGTGAAATAATACCTAGATTTTATTTGCCTAAAATCAAATCCATAACAATTGCTTACCCACTGTTTGGCCCTGGATGTATACCTTCTATAAGCCTCAATTTTCTAGTCTACATACAAGGAATACTAAAAATAATTACCCCATAGAGGACTGGCGAATGTTAAATGAAGATGAACATGCAAAGTGCTCTGCACAATGAACACTTACTCAGTAAATATTAGCCATTATTCTGTTTTATCCCTTTTCTTTTTAAAATTCTCCCTTATCTCCTACTTTCAAAAGTTCCCTTTCGCATGTACATTGCCTGCACCTCACTTCAGCTACCTTCTGATTCAATGCCCATCTCTCTCCACCTTTCAACCATTTCCATACCTGGCTTATTCTCTCTACTCTTGTTAATCTCCTCTTTTCTCTAGCTATCCCCAGTGTTTTGACTCTTCCTTTCCCCCTTCAGCCTCTGTCTTATCCAGTATCAATTTCTGCCCTGAGTTTATTCTATTTTCCAATTATATTATTATATTTCCCAGGTATAAATTATGTATCTTCCATATTCCCAACATTTCCCTCCCTCTCTTTTTCTCTGACACATGTCATACTAATTCCAAAGTCTTTCCTTTAGTTCATTCTATGTTTTTCTTTATTGGTTACTTTTATTTTAATCTACCACTTTCTCTCCTTTTTCAAGATTTACTTTAAATCTTATGCTATTTCTAGATTTTTCCCACTCACAACACTCTCACTTTTATCCAGTAACTTATGCTTTGGCCCTTTATTGTCACTGGTTGTTTCATTTCAAACTTTCCTTCCTGACCATGTTCTAAGCCCTTTGAGGGAAGGCATGATATTCACCTTAAGTTCTTGAACACCTGCTACAACTGTCCCTTTTTCTCATCCCTCTTTCTCTTTGTTGGCACTTGCTCACCCTGCCTCAGCCTGCTGATATTCTCTTTCTCATTTCAACATTTTCCAATTAAAATTTCTGCTAAGCAATAAAAGGGAATGAACTATTGACACATAGAATGGGATGGATGACTCTCAAATTACTTATGACAACTGAAATAAACCAGACCAAAAAAGAGTACACAGTTGTTTATATGAAAATTCAGGATAATGCCATCCAAATTGCAGCAATAGAAAGCAGATCACAGTTGCCCGTGAAGTTAAAAGTTGGGTGGGATGAGCGGTCAGAGTAGTGTGAGGGGGGACAGGCGCGAGGGGGAGAGTGAGGGATAGTAGACAGAGGGGGTAGCACAGTTCCTGTAGATGTGAATACAAAGGGGAAAAGAAAAATTTAGAATAATACGTATGGTCATTATTTGTGGTGATGGGTTCAGGGCTATATACATAATCAAAACTTTGTTATAGCTTTATTATACATTAATAAAGCTTTTAAAAATCTGCTAAGCAAGCAAGAAGCATATATTTAAGTTACTTAAGTGTTGTGCAAGCGGTAGGTCCTTGTTGCTAAGCTAAACCATATTGCCTAAGGGCCTAATCAAAACTCCTCAGTCTGACTTTGAAAACAGCTCTGAAACTGGCCTTAACTGATTTTTTTCAAATTTATCACTCACTACTCTCTTTCACATTCTAATTCTCCTGTCAGTCTGGTAGTCTTGTTCCCAATACAACCTGCTGCCATTGCCATCTTCATAAATATTATTCTAGTAATGCCTCCAGCAAGCTCTTTCGTCTCCCTTCTTTCTACCACAATCTCAGCCCATAGTTATCACTCTCTTTCCTGAGTTACTCTTGTACTTATGGTCCTTATCCTGTCTTTGAGTCTTAGCATAGTGTTGGTGACACTTTCAAACAAAAGGCCAGAAGGACAGTGGGAGCAGAATAAAACATTAAACATGTTGACTTTGGTGTCCTGTAGGTAAAATGTCACATCTTGTCCTTGGCTCCTGAAGATTCAATCTTTTGGGTGGACTATTTTCATAATTTTTAATCCTGTTTTGACTTTCTCTGTTTATGCCATAAAGTTCAATGCAATTAAATACTAAGTGAAACAAATCAACCACTTACAAAAAAAAAAACAAAAAACCAAGCCAATTTATTGTGTTGTTGAATGAAAATAAAATTTTGAAAGTTGTCCAATCTAACATTCTACTTTCTCATTTGCTTACCATTGGATCCAGGGTAAAAAAATGTCCTAGGAGTGGGTGTGGAGTTGTTCAGGGGCAGGGAAGGGTTGTTTATTGTTTACATTGGACCTTATGTTTGGTCTCCTCCTGAACCACACCTCACAAGTTAAAATATTCCTTTTCTCCAGGCCAAGGATAGGCTACAAACAAGAGTTATACTGGGTGTTAGGAGATCCCCTGGACAAGCCCAGAGGTAATGCCAGCTCAGGGTGTCATGACACATCAGACCCTGCGGGATCTCCTCCCAATCTTTTCCACAACAGCACCTATTTTCTCACTGGTTCCTTTCTTCTAATACTGTTTTCTGGGAGGTGATGGTGAAGGTCTCTTTTTTCTCGAATGACATTTTTAGCCAAAACAAGATAACTTTGGATTTATGATGGTTTTGTTCCAAAACAAATATCCACTCTTTTTTCCTAAATGTAGACACTATTTTTAAGAAGAGAATATTTGAAAAAACTCACAGAGGTTTTTTTTTTTCCTTCCTGTGTCATTTCAATCTATGTCATTACTTAATATTTAGAACTATAGATAATGTAGATTAATCATATAGCCATGTATGTTTAATGTATATCACACAAACTGTTTTGTTTCTGGACATAATTCCCAGTGTTTAGAACTAAGCTTAGTACCTAGTATTATTTCAATTAATAATTGTTGGTATTGAAGAGACTAGGTCTAATATTCTGCACATCAGTGAATGTAGTAATTGCTACCCACTTGTGGTTATTTATATTTAAATGAATTGAAATTAAATCAAATTAAGAATTCAGTTCTGCAGATGCATTAACCATTTCAAGTGCTCAATAGCCATGTATAAGAACATGTGAACACAGTATGACTCCTGCTCCCCACACTGGACATTGAAAATATAGAAAATGTTTCTCATTACACACAATTCTATTTGACAGTGCTCATGGAAAACTTGGGCACATGGGGATTCCATAAATGCTTGATAAAGAAGGATTAGGAAAGAATGTGGAGAAAAATAGGAGTGGAAAAAAGAATAGGTGGAAAAGGAGTAGAAATGGGAAAGAGACAGGGAGAAATAATCAATTTTCCAAAAGGTGGTGTTATATATACAAGGTACTACTTCCTAATTAATTTACAATTAAATCAAAGGGTCACTGTAACAAAAAAGTGAGTCATTCTTACCTGTATGATATTGCCATCCATGATGTACAGGCAATCCCCACAAAATATTTTGTTCATTTTCTGGAGCAAATTTTTCAAAATATCTGGCTGTCTGATTCAATAGGATTTTATACATCCCCATTCTCTCAATGTAATTCCAAGGGTTAATGATATATTTTCCATTTTGTACACTGTAGTCACTGAATTGACCAGGGCTCTCTCTCCACAGAGGGGGATACTCATCTGAAATATCTGATGCTCCTCCTAAAGAAACAGAAACACAACCAACTATTACACAGGCCCAGGAAGGATTGAAAGCCATCGTGCGTAATATGGAGATTGAGATTATGACAGGACTTTTATTGGGAAGTGGAGGATGAGTCATATTATGTTTTACACCTTTGCCAATCAACACTTTTAATCCCTTCCCTGGAAATGATAGGGTGGAAATTGGAATGCCCTACCAAAGATGATGAAGTGTCTCCCTTGTTAATTATGTCCTAGATAAATACTTTTGATTGTGTATCAGTCCCCAGAATTTGTAGTAAGCCTTGCTTTCTTTCTAAATGTATTTCTATCTCTTTCTTCTTTCTCTCATATTAACTAGATGAATAAATTATACATTCTTACCATGGTACTTATAGTTTAAAGAAAGATGACTGTTGATCCAAATTAATCTCTAATTGGTGGGATTTTATGAACAAAATGACAAAGTAAACAATTTTAGATAGAATTTGAAAGACATTTTGGTGGCGTTTGGGATTTTACCAGGTCTTTTAAAAACTTCAGTTTGTATGCAAGCTCAGACTTGTATGTCAGATTTGTCAACCCAAATTCCACATTAGCAGAGTCTGAGCTGAAGACTTGTATGCAAGTCATTTACTAGGGGGTTACAGAGTGAAAGAAAAGGAAAGATTTAAAAAGAAAAGGAGGAAAAGCTAATACAAGTAGAGATAATTGGCTTGCCTCCACTATGAATAGGGAAACTCAGTGCTGTCGTGGGATTCATGAGGAACATTACAAAAGGCATCTCAGAACCACTCAACTCAAGGACTCAAGGAATGGAAATGAGAAGCTTGTGTCCATCCGCTCTCATCATCCATTGATCAAAGGTGGCCCAAAGGGTAGGAAAACTGTCCTGTAATTCTGGTTGGCTGGACAGGCCTACATACCACATGGATTCTTGCAGGTATCGCAGGTAGCATCAGAGACATACAAGCCCAGGACAGTAGGGGAGAGGTATAAAAAGTGACTGAAATTAAGCTGTCAAGTGGTCCCCTACACAATCCAAGTCAAAGCCTGTGTGAAACTGGTTATAAGAACAGTGGCTGCAGTCCACACAGAAGACAAGAGGATTGAGGAGTGATGCATAAGTGATGACTGATTCGGAAACTCTGCACCATAAATTATCAGCCCTTTTAGAATATGCAGGCCCAGTTCTTCCCTGTATTAATGTGCTATGTGTTTAGTCTAATCACAATGAGTTACTAGAAAACTCTCTGCCCAAGCCTCAGATTTCATTCAGCAGATATTTGTAGAGCAGTGACCTCATTCCTGGTGCCAATCAACACTGGCCTACAATGATAAACAAGGTAGGAAAGGTATTGTTTTTGAGATATTAAACAAAGTATTACTTAAAAATGTAAATCCTAATGAAAGAAAGTAATTTGATATTTGATAGATGAATTTTACCTTCAATTTGACTTCTTATAATTTATATTTTATTATTGCATATGGGAGAACTAAACATATGAGCAGTGCTAGAAGACTGCAAACAAGGAAGAACCATCATAATGACAGAGAACCCTAGCAGTGGGGTAGGAAGGCTTATGTGTAATTTATTACATCATAAAAAAATTTTTTTCAATTACAATATTTTACTAATATTATCTTAGTCATTTAGACAATATTGACATTACTGATCCTCAGAAATCGGAATGGTCTTTTGAATAAATTTTTATCTCATGAATCTAGATGCAATAGAAAGTCTAATTTTTTACTTCTTCTGAAAGAGGGACATTGGTTCATTCTTTTATTCATGCTTTGACTAACTATCCATTTTATGAATACCAACTAGGTGCAATATATTATGGAGAATGAAAAATTTTAAAAGAATCAAATGATATTCTCAGAAAAAAATTCTTAAGAGAATTATGAGTAAAGAGTTACAGAAGTTCGGAAAAGCAAGTGATATCTGTAGGTTTAAGATGGCATTAGATAAGGGAAAATTTTACAGAGAAGAGGGTATATACGTTGGAACTCATTTTTATTTACAGTCATAGCTTCTCTTCCTATCTAACTTGTTTAACCCTGAAAACAGGTGTTCCAGAAGCAGCTAGAAATAGATTGAGGTAAGAAGAATGAAGGGGTTGGCACATGGGAGGGAGAGCTCATTTGTATGCACTTGGCTGAGGTTCAGGCATGAGCTGTAACTGGGAAGCTACTGGTACAAATTCCTGTTCTTCCACATGTCTTCCATGGCCCAGCAATTAGCACATTGCCTCACATACAATAGACCTTAATTCAATGTATTTGATTGCACTTGCCATTAGCAAATGAGAATGTTTGCTGAATATATTTTGACTGTGCCAGGGAAAACAAATAAAAAAGAACCCAGAACCTCTTAATTTTTAGTTCTAAATTAATTGTTCTGTATGGAATGGCTACATTCAGACTTTTTAAAATTACCTTTTATGTTTATTAGTTCTCCTTGTTATATACCAGTTTCACGATTCTTAAAATGAAACTTGATTTCCTTGGCACTTGTATTGGGTAAAGACATTGGCCCCATAAATATTGGCTACCAATTTTTAACCATTTCTAGTTTATTTAGAATTTTAATGTCATCTGGTATAAATTAGTTGAACATGTGTGTGATGGCCAGTATTTTTCTTGATTAGCTATCAATAAGCCTCTAATGACTTTTTCCCTCATTTTTTTTTTTTTTGTCAAATGCAGTATGTCTTCTGTTTCTCAATCTATGGAAATGGCTTCAAATTGTAAACAAGGAAAAATGTGATATTATAGAATTATACTGACACTGAAACAGAAGTGGCCAAATAATTATTTAAGGACTTTCCTGTTATCTTCCAGGACATGAGGTAGTTTAGTACATCACAGATTACAGACACAAAACTTCTTTCACTTTGGTTATAATCTCTGCTATAAAACTGAATAAAGATAATATAAACATAGTAATGAACCTACTACTAACAGTACAATTTTTCATCAAGAGTAATCTTTTTGTGCGCATGTGCTATCGTTTTGATATGCTATTAGATTCATTGTTTATGTTAGGACTCAATTTGTAGCTTCTTAACCTATTTTTATTTAATATTAATTTTATTATAAAATAATACCATATCAAATATAAAACCATATGAAAAAATATACTCAAAGTTTCATTCCTCCATTCCCTATCCCTTCCCAATCCATTTTCACTCACTCATGATGAACTATCAATTAAATAGTTACTGGTTTATCTACCCTGTGTTTTTGTTGTTGTTGTTGTTGTTGTTGTTTTGAGACAGTCTCTCACCATGTTGTCCAGGCTGGATTTGAGCTCCTAGGCTCAAGCAATCATCCTTAGTAGCTGGGACTATAGATGTGTACCACCACACTGGTTCCATCTTGTGTTTTTTTGTTTGCATGCTTGCTTTATTATGTAAAAATAAGTATATCTATATCTTATCTGTCTATCTATCTCTTATTTATCCCTTACTTCTTCCACAAAAGGTATAATACTGTATATATATTCCTTGGCACCCTGATCTTTTGAGTCTTTTTTTTCCCTGGGAAACTACTATATGTGTCCTTATAGATATATTTATCATTTTTAATTTTTTTTTGCTACCTACCTAATACTCCTCTGTGATGATGTTCAATAGTTAATTCAATCAATACTTTATGTGTGACTACTCAGATTTTTTCAATACAAATAATATCATAATGAATAACTTTGGATATCAGCTATATTTTTAAGGTAAATTCCCAGAAGAAAGATTACTAGTTCAAAAAGAGAGTACATAGGAATGTACAATTCTGGAATAAAATGGCATAAACTCAGATTTCTCTGCTCCTCTCTTTCAAATACAACTACATAGCCTAGAAATTAGCCTACAGATAATAATGAAAAGACTCTGAATGAGAAGATACAGAAGAATAAAGACTGGCTAGACGCCTCAGGACACTTGGAATGATACCATGATGGGTTCTCTGGGTTTTTCTTGATCTCCTGTGCAATCCCTGACTGAACACCAGAGAAGTTTGCAACCTGTAGCCACCAACAAGAATACAGAAGAACACACAAAAAACTACCTTCTCTGACCAAAGACAGGAAAGGGGAATCCCAACACAGATCTAGTGGGGAGTTTAGGTGCATTCTACAACCTCAGCACCTGCAGGTAATCTAATGTGTTAATAGGAGTGGCAGCAGCGCAGGAGGAAACCTTGGGCCATTCTGGCTCCCACTCCACAACCAAAGAACCAGAGTATAGTCCAATCTGCCCTCAGGAAGCCTTAGCTTCCTGTTCTCTACACCTGCAACTCTCCCCCACCCAGAAGGTCACTTTGTGACAGCACGTGACTCAGGGGAGTGACATCTGCCCCCACAGATGCCTCCAGCAGAGATTGAGTGGGAGTTCAATAGCACCAGAATAGCCACACTTGAACAACACTGTAGGTCGGCCGCGGTGGCTCACGTCTGTAATCCTAGTACTTTGGGAGGCCGAGGTGGGCAGATCACTCAAGGTCAGGAGTTCGAAACCAGCCTGAGCAAGAGCGAGACCCATCTCTACTAAAAATAGAAAGAAATTAATTGGCCAACTAAAAATATATAGAAAAAATTAGCCGGGGATGGTGGCGCATGCCTGTAGTCCCAGCTACTTGGGAGGCTGAGGCAGAAGGATCCCTTGAGCCCAGGAGTTTGAGGTTGCTGTGAGCTAGGCTGACGACACGGCACTCTAGCCCAGGGAACAGAGTGAGACTCTGTCTCAAAAAAAAAAAAACAACAACACTGTAAGGGCTAAAAATTCTAAACTGCCATTGGAACTAAAGCCCACAAAAGTAGATCAGAACCCATATGCTATACATGGCTCTTGCCTACTAAAATACAAAATATATATAGGATAAAGAGTCTCTTAGCATAATAACCAAAATGTCCAAGACATTGTCAAATAATCAGACATACATAGAGTCAGACAAACCACAAGTTGAATGAGAAATGACAATCAACAGATGTCAATATGGAGATGAATCAGATGTTGGAATTATCTGTCAAGGATTTTTAAACAGTTATCATAAAAATACTTCAATATCTAATAAACATTTATAAAGCACTTCACCTAATGATAGCATAATACAAATTCTTTTCAAGTGTCCATGGAAAATTCACAGAGAGACTATCTTCTGGACAATAAGACAAACCTTAAGAAATTTAAAATAATTTAAAGTAGAGTATGTTCTCTAACCATAATGAAATCAAACTAGAAACCAAGAACAAGACAATAGAAAAATCCTCCAGGACATAACATGAACAAGCAAATGTTAATTGCATTTCTATATATTGACTAGTGGAAACTGAATTTTTTTTTTAAAAAGTACCATTTGCAATCACTCCAAAAAAAAAATGAAATACTGAGATTTAAATATTAGAAAAGAAGAGTGACATTACCAAAATGGCATAATAGAAGCAAGCTGGCTTCATTTCCCTCAAAACAAAACCAAAAACAAATATACAGGAATGAGATTATCACCAGCAATATCACAGAATGCAAATGTGAGAATGAGACAGTTCCTGGGGCCACAGAGAAGGGAAAATATGCTGTGCAGATGGTAATAGAATCACACTTTTATATTTAAAATGCTTCTCGAATCTATTAGCCACCAACCATGCAAAAATTTCTTCCCAGCTCACAGTTACTACATAGGAAAAAGTGAGATTGGGGTGGTCTCAAACTTCCCCACTATTTGGGGTTCCCTGGCAGGAGACCTGTCCTTGCCTGAAACCACTGGAAGCATCACAAGTGCCTGAATGAAGAAAAATTCCTGAGGACATCCAGAGACAAAAACGGGAAGCAGGACAAGCATCCTTAGCCTAGGAAACCCTTTCTGTACCTCGGCTGAAGGAGACTCTAAATCAGAGTGGCTGTTCAGCAGCTGCTGTAGGAGGTATATTCCACACGTCCCCTGGGCATGAACCTCTATCCAGCCTTCTCACACTGCTGAGGTATCCCCTATAGGAATTCCCCCATCCAGGATGGTCAGTTCTGTGAACATTTGCTAGAACCAAAGCAAACCTGAGTTTAAGGTACCATCTAGTGTTAAAAAGAAAGCAATGACCTAGCAAAAAGATATTCAACAGGTAAGTTGTAAAGACATCTCTAAGCAAACATTCCAAATAGAAATCAAAATAAGTCAGAGAAGACTGGAATAAATGAATACTACTTCAGTGCAGTGACATAGACATACAGCCACAGGAAACAACAGCAAACAAGGAACCATGACCTCCCCCAAACAAACAAAGCAAGGAGCCAGTGACTGACTCTAACAAGAAGCCAATAGGCAAGCTCTCTGATCAAGAATTAAAAATAGCAGCTTTAAGGAAACTTAGTGATCTTTGCAAAAAAGCCAGAAAAACAAATTAGAAATGTATCAGATAAATTTAATAAATAGATTGAAATAATAATAATAATGATGATCAAACAAAAATCCTGCAACTAAGAAGTATATTTACTGTACTGAAAAATTCATTAGAGGCTATCAATAGCAGAATGGGTCAAGCAATGAAAAGAATCAGTGAGCCCAAAGTGAAGACAGGCTAAGGGAAGATAAACAGGGAGAAGATAAAATCTTCTGAGAGGAAGAAAAAATAATAAAAACAAATGATGAATACCTACAAGATATAGTAAATTACCTCGAAAGAGCAAATCTAAGATTTATTCCTGTTCAAGAGGGACCTGAGGAAAATCAAGGGGTAAAAAGTTTATTCAAAGAAATAATAACAAACAACTTTCTAAAACATATGAACAATATAAATATTCAGGTACAGGAAGGTCAGAGAGCACCAAACCAAAAAAGACTACCCCAAGATATGTAATGATCAAACTCTCAAAGGTCAATGACAAAGAGAGGATTTTAAAAGCAGCAAAAGAAAAGAAGGAAATAACATGTAAATGAGCTCCACTTTGTTTGACAACAGGCTTCTCAACAGAAACCATGTGGGCTAGGCGGGAGTGGGACCACATATTCAAAGTGCTGAGAGGAAAAAACTGCTATCCAAAAATATTGTGCCCTGCAAAGTTATTGCTCAGACATAAAGGAGAAATATAGTCTGTCTCAGGCAAACAAAAGCTGAGGAAATCCAGACCTATCTTACAAGAAATGCTGAAAGGAGTTCTTCAATCTGGAAGAACAAAACACTAACATGCAAAAAGAAAATATGTGAAGGTATAAAACATACTGGTAATAATAAGTTCACAAACTCTCAGGACACTTTAAAACTGTAATTGTGGTATGTAATTCACTTGTAACTCCAATATAAAGGCAAAAAGACAAATCTATCAAAAATAATAATAGCTATAGCAACATGTTAAGAGATAGGCAATATAAAAATATGAAAATTGATACTGCTAAAACTCAAAATGTGGGGGAAATGGAGTTAAAGTGTAGAGGTTTTTTAGTTTTTTCTTTGTTCATTTCTCTTCTTTGTGATAAAAGATAAATTGTCATCTGATTAAAAATAACTGGTTATATCTATAATATGATCTTTGCAAGCTTCATGGTAACCACAAAGAAAAAAACTGTAACAAATACACTAAAAATAAAAAGCAACAAATTAAAACATAGTATTAATGCCAGAGAAAATCATTTGACCACAACATAAGAGAGTAAGAAGGAAGAAAGGAAGAGAAGAGTTAAGAAACAGTCATAAAACTAGTAACAAAATGGCAGTAGTAAGTCCTTCCCTATCAATAATAACATTGAAACTAAATGGACTAAATTTTCTAATTAAAAGACATAGACTGGATGCATGGATAAAGAAACAAGACTCAACTATGTGCTACCTACAAGAAACAGAAACTACAAGAAACTCACCTCACCTGTAAAGACACACATAGACCAAAAGTGAAGAAATGGAAAATGATATTTCATGCAAATGGAAACCAAAAAAAGAGCGGGAGTAGCTATATTTATATCATATAAAATAGACTACAATTCAAAGACTGTAAAAAGAAACAAATAAAGTCACTACATAGTGATAAAGGGATCAATTCAGCTAGTGGATATAACAATTATAAATAATTATGCACCAAACACCAGCAAACACAAGTATTTAAAGCAAATATTAATAGATCTAAAGGAAGAGATAGATTGCAGTACAATAATAATAGGGGACATTAACACCCCACTTTTGATAATGGACAGATTATCAGACAGAAAATCAACAAAGAAAATTGGAGTTAAACTAGACACTAGAACAAATGGGAATAACTGATATTACAGAACATTCGTTTTACCTACTGCTGCAGAGAATACATTCTTTTCATCAGCACATGAGACATTCTCCAGACCATATGTTGGATCACAAGACAAGTCTCAACAAATTCAAAAAAGTCCAAGTCAGATCAAGTATCTTTTTCTGACCACAATAGAATAAAACTAGAAATCAATAACAAGAAGAACCTCTAAAACTACACAAACACAAGGAACTTAAACAATATGCTCCTGAATGACCAATGGGTCAAAGAATAAATCAAGAAGAAAATTTAAAAATATCTAGAAATAAATGAAAATAGAAATGCCTACATAACAAAATCAATGACATACAATAAGTAGTGCTTAGAGGGAAGTTGATAGCAATAAGTGCCTACATCAAAATGTAAAGCATGTCAAATAAACAACCTTATGATGCACCTCAAGAAATTAGAAAAGAAAAAAAAAAAAAAAAAAAAAAAGAAAATCTTTGGTTACTGCAGCTATATCAGCACTGGCAGTACCCCAAGTTCAGTAATGCTGTGACTCTTACAGACTCCTGGTGATACCACCTTTGTGGACTTGGGTAAGATATGGGAGAATTCCTGGGATTACCATACAAAATCTCTTATTCTCTTCCCTCATTGTCTGTGCTGGGCTGATGGAGTTGGAAGAGGAATGACATCTGCACTCCCTTATGGCCACCAGCACCAAGTCACACCCGAAGCCTGTCCATTTTCACCCAAAGCCTGTAGATTCTGTTGCCTGGCTACCTCTAATGTTTATTCTAAGCTCAAGGGCTCTTTATTCAGTAGATGGTGAATCCTGCTAGGACTGGATCCTTCCCTAAAGGGCAGCATGCTTCCTTCTTGCTCAGGGTGGGTCCAAATGTGATCCAGAAACTAAGGCCTGGACTCAGGGACTTCAGGAGTCGGCTTGGTATTTTATTTTACTATGGCTGCGCTGATACCCAAGTTGCAAAGCAAAGTCCTCTGAACAATTCCCTTTTCTTTTCCCAAGTAGAAGAAGACTCTCCCTATCTCTCCTACTTATAAAAATGAATTCAATGTGGATAAAAGAGTTAAATGTAAGGCATGAAATCATAAAAATTCCAGAAGAAAATGTAGGAAAATCTCTTCTAGGCATTGGCCTAGGGAAAGAATTTACGACTAAGACCCCAAAAACCAAACAACTCTATTAAAGAGTAGGCAAAGACATGAACAGAAGATTTTCAAAAGAGGATAGACACATGGCCAACAAACATATGAAAAAATGCTCAACATCACTTATCAGGGTAATGCAAATTAAAAATACAATGAGATATCACCTTATCCCTGCCAGAATGACTATTATTAAAAAGTCATAAAACAATAGATGCTGGCTTGGATGCAGAGAGAAAGGAATGTTTATACACTGTTGGTGGGACTGCAAATTAGTGTAAGCTCTATGGAAAAAAGTATGGAGATTCCACAAAGAACTAACAGTAGATTTATCATTTGATCCAGCAATAGCACTACTGAGTATCTACCCAAATGAAAAGAAGTCATTTTATCAAAAAGACACCTGCACTCAAACGTTTATTGCAGCACAATTCATAATCACAAAGATGTGGTATCACCCTAAGTGCTCATCAGTTCATGAGTGGATTAACAAAATTTTGCACATATACAAGGATTGTCTGGAAAATATCCAGTCATTATTAATATCATTATAGTGAAAATGGTTACATGGCTGGATACTTTCCAGACAACCCTCATATACCATGGAGTACTACTCAGCAATAACAAGAAATGAATTAATGTCTTTTGCAGCAATTTGGATGGAACTAGAAGCCATTATCCTAAGTGAAGTATCTCAAGAATGGAAAAACAAACACCACATGTAGTCTCTAATAATATGGAGCTAATCAATGGGCACACATGGGCACAAAGGGAAGTTAAAGTCATTGGAAATCAAGAAGGGGAAATGGGGGAGCTGGTGAGGGGTAAAACCTACCTAACAGGTACAAGGAACACTATTTGGGTAACAGGAACACTAGCAGCCTGATTTAAGCATTATAATAGCTATCCCTGTAACAAAAACATTTGTACTCCTTTAATATTTTGAAATAAAAAAGTAGTTCTTGGATTATGCAAGTTTAGCATAATTTTATCATTGTCTATGCCTAAATTTTTAAATTTAAATTTATTTTGCTATTAATCTGGCTAATTAATAATTATTGAATTAATACTCAACAAGGATTAAAATGTTTAAGTTTAATATAGACTCAGATAAATTACTAACAATTGTTCATAAATTAATAAAAGATCATAAAACCTTATTGGATTTTGGGTTTTTTCCTATGTAATATAACTTCATAAAATTTGGAGGGACACATTTTCATATTTCATAGTCAAAGAGCAGAAAATTTTAAAAGAAAATTTAGACAATGAATTAAGTTTTCTAAAACACATAAAATTGAGTTAATTAAGGGGTTCTGGCTAAGCTTGAATTCAAAACACAATAGCTGGATAAATTAAGTCCTTTCTAAACAGGCAAACACTGAGGGAATTTGTCATGACCACACCTGCTCTGCACAAAATACTCATAACAGCACTCTACACAAATCAACACAACAGATACTCACCAGTGTAAATTCACCTACAACTGCCCCCCAAAAACACCGCTCATATAAAACAGCAGAACAAGAGGTAAAACAAAGCAATAAGAGACTATCCAACAGGATGAACAGACCGACATTCCACACATCAATGCTACCAATCAACATGAATTGACTGAGTGCTCCTCTTAAAAGAGATAGGCTGGCTGAATGAAGGAAAAAATACAGCCCAAATATCTGCTGTCTCCAGGAAACACATCTAAGCCACAAAGTTGGACATAGATTCATCATGAAGGATGGAAAACAATATTTCATGCAAATGGAAATCAAAAGAGAGCAGGTGTAGTCATTCTCATATCAGATAAAATTCACTTTTAGTCAACAAAGGTAAAGAAAGACAAAGAGGGTCATTATATAATGGTAAAGGGAGCTATTCAATAAGAAGACATAACAATTCTAAACATATATTAGCCCAACACAGGGGCTCCCAGATACAGAAAGCAAATCTTACTAGAGCTAAGCAAAGAAATAAACAGTACCATCATAATTGCCAGGGACCTCAATACCCCACTGTCAGAACTTGATAAATCATCTAAGTAGAAAATAAATAAATCATGGACTTAAACCAAACCCTAACTCAAATGGACCTAACAGACACTTACAGAACATTATACCCCAAAACTACAGACTACACATTATTCTCAGCAGCACATGCAACATTCTCCAAGATTGACCATGTCTTAGGACACAAAACAGGTCTCAAAAAATTCAACAAAATCGAAGTCATATCATGTATCTTCTGAGACCACAGCAGAATAAAATTAGAAATCAATCACAAAAGAAACACTTAAACCTACACAAAATCATGGAAATTAAGTAATCTGCTGCTGAACGATTATTAGGTCAAATATGAAATTAAGATGGAAATGAAAAAATTCTTTGAGTTAAACAACAAAAGGGACTCAAGCTATAAAAATCTTTGGGACACAGCAGAAGCATTCCATAGGAAAAAATTCATAGCCTTAAATGCCTACATTGAAAAGTCAGAAAGATCACAAATTGATAACCTAATGTCAAGAAACTAGATAGAGGAAGAACAATCCAAACCCAAAGCCAGCAGTTGAAACAATTATGTTAGGAAGTTTTCCTCCTTTGGTTCATGCTTTTTATGAAGTGACTAGGGTCACAGAGGATAATTTTGCTTTTCTTGAAAAAGAGAATATGTAGTAGACAAGACGGTGTTTCTTTCCTTTGCTTATTCTCTTGGTAACTTTGCTTTTAGAAATAATATAAAGCCTCAGGTAAACACAGATTTATACAGGCTTCCTTCTACAGGCTACATCTACCCAAAACCCATGTCAAAGATTAAAAAGTTTTAGAACAAATAGATTCTTTTTAATAAAAGCAGTAGCTTTTATTTTTGTTTCTGTTCTCATTGGGATTCTAGGCTGGATAGATACTTTGTGATAAGTGCATTAATTTGAGATCTGTTACATTGAATGCACCAGCCCACCACTGTCCACAGATATGCAGAGACAATCCTGATTCATGGCCACAGTCTGTCCTTTGGGTGGGACTGGCTAATCTGCCTAGATGATAGAGGATGCAGAGTTAGGTTCATGAGGTCCATTTCTAACTTGCATACACAAAAACTTAACTAGATACTTTGATTTTTGCAAGAATGCAGAAAATATTTCTTCTCTGAAAAAATTATGTCACCTTCCCATCACTTTCTTTATTTCATGACTTTTTGCTTCCCATCTCTCATTCATGTTCTTTCTTTTCCTTTAACATCTCTATGATGATCTCTGGCCTTACCTTTCTCTAACCTCTGTAGTTTTCATCTCTTCTACCTACTAACTCCTCAAATTTTTATCTTCAAACTTAGGGAGTCAATATTTATGTATATTAAATGAGACCTAGACTTAGTTTGACTAAAATCAAGTCTTTTCCCACAGTTTATCTACTGTTTGACCCTAGATAGTTTCTGTAAACCCATATTTTCTAATCTACATACTAGAGATCCTAAAAATATTACCTCCTGGAGATTTGTGGAGCACTAAATGAACAAGGACATGCAAAGTACTCAGCACAGTGAACAAGTGCTCCATCAATGGTAGACATTATTCTATTTCTTCTCCTCAGATTGGTAATAAAGGATCCATAGCATAATCTATTTACTTGTTTCTATTTCTAAATAGTTATCAGATACTTTTTTGGCCTTTATTTATGAATAGGGCATAAAAGAGTCATGATCAGCTGGCAGTTACAAACTAATAATAAGATAATCTTGATATAATATGATAGTATTATGGTATCACAGAGGAAGAATACTTAAGGTTACAGAGGGTTTAGGCAGTCTTTTTGTAAAAATGACATGGCAAAAGTTTAGGGATGAACAAATAGGAATCATTACTCAAGAAGTGGAGAAGAACATTTCAGATCTAGGTCTCACTTGAAAAGAAGTGAGAAAAAAGGTAAGGTGCATTGGGAGTAGAGGATAATGAAAATTGATTGCTGAATGAGAGTCAAGGGCAACACTTTTATGCCTTACATTTCACTTATCATGTGTACCTTAATAACTAGCTAGGAAAATGGCTTCGAATTGAAGAGACTGCCCAATCTATTATAATGTAAAGAATGGATTATGAGAAGGAGGCAGAGATGTTAGGGAGGAGTCTCTTGAGATATTAAGCACTAAAGATGGAGAGGAGGAGAGGAATATGAAAAATACTTAAAGAGTAAAGTCAACAGGCTTAGATTGGTAGGTAAGAGAGAAAAGAGAAGTGTTGTAGGGTTTCTGCCAAGTTTTTGGCTTAGAAGTTTGGATGTCTCAGATTAACCACATGAAAAAAGGAAAATTATAAGTGAAAGGGGAAGATGAGAGTGGAAAAAGTGTGCTTCAAAATAATTAGTTCAATTTTGGACATACTGAGTTTGATATACCCCACAGGTACCTAAATGGAGGTGTCCAGTGGGCTATGTGATCTAGATCTCCATAAATAAGTCACAGATTAAGTTACATGTTTGGAAATCAATGAAATATAAACAATAGCTAAAACCACAAGAAAGGAATGGATACTACATGCACTAATCAGGCAAGGGTCACACAAAAAGCCTAGACTTAAACACTGTGCAAGATATCCATGTAATAAATCTGCACATGCACCCCACAAATCAATTTTTAAAAATGAGTTTCCAACTGAAAAAAAACAAAGACACAATGATCAAGTAGATAATTTTTTTAAAAGAAAGTAAAATATGAACAATGGCTAAGGTAATAATGAATAACATGAAAATTTGTTCACAGTGATATATTATTAAAGGAATTCAGTAATAGAGGGACTGAAAAATGATCCATGGATTTCTTAGAAATCACTGGGGATTTTGTGAGAGCAAAGTTAGCAAAGTGGTAGGATTCTGTGAATTCATGATTATAAGAAAGATAAGTAAGTGAAGAAAACTACAAAGATGTTATTATTGCTAATTGTACCATGGCTAGATGGGAAGGGATGGAAAAAAATAGGAATATAGCTAGAGAAAAGTATAAGAATGGGAGGTTTTTAGAATTGGAGTTACTTATACATCCGTGTATCTTCAGACCTAGAGAGAGTAAAGATGGAGAAGTTAAATATATATAGGAGAAAGGAAAGAGTAATAAATGAACCAAAGTCCTACACAGGTCTGAGGAAATGGAAAGATAACCACCTAAATATAAATGTTAACTTTAAAAATAGGGCAATTTTTATCCTTTAGGATAGCAAATTGTGGAAGATTATGAAAATTATCTCATAGATGGAAAAGTGGAATATTTATGTATTTGTGGAATAAATATTTATTGACCATCTACTATATATTACGATTATGCTAGGTAGCACTGAGCTATAGCACTAAACAGGCTAACTGCACTCCCTATCTTGGTCGAATGTATAGACTACTTTATGCAAACAAATAACCAATTTCTGTTATATGTCTTATGAAGGAGATAAGCATAACTAAAGGTAGCAAAGATATGGAATAATTCTTGAGAGGAATTAGAAGGAACATAATGGGAATTATACTATTAAGAGCCACCTTGAAAATAGAAATTAAGATTTATGGTAACACCAACCATACCTTTGTGCTATATTCCAGCAACTTATTGGCACTGGCATATAGAAGTAGAAGACATTTTTTTGTACAAACATTTTATGATTAGAAGTTGTAGGTTAGTTAAACTAGAAAGTAAGCATGCAAGAAAGTGAATGATCCTGGTGAAAGGTTAATTCAAGCAAGCTGAGAAGTCCAGAGTAGACATAAAGAAAATAACATTTGTGTTCATAGAAAGGTTAATAGACTGGAGATGATTGAGAATCTAAAAACCTTGATGAAACCTAGGAACAAGTATATCTGCAAAGAAATGAGAGAGAAATAAGAAAATGACTGTCTAGGGGAAGATTTTAGTGTAGCAGGAGATTCACTGATGAAATTTTATTCTGAGATTTTTGAACAATTAAGAAATTTGAGAGAAAGGACTGGGTTGTTGAAATTAAATAAAATATAGAGATGAATCTCTAAATTTAAAATGTTTTATTTGGTAAGCAAGATTTGTGATTCAGGGCATACACATAGACTGGGTGATCTTTGTTATGTCCAAAGAACAAAGAGAAGACTGAAGGTTTTATAAAAAAGGAGAAATGTTATATATTGTATTGCAAAAAAATTCCTTGGCACTAGTAAAGTTTTGGGGAGATGGCAAGCTCTGATTGATGAGTAATAGCAGTGAGCAAAACTAATCTTAGAGTCACAGAAGGTTGTTTCAGTAGCCATTGGATAAAATTGGTTTCGGGTTACAGCAGGCAGTTTCAGCAGCCAGGCTTGCAGAGAATTACATTATTGGAGCAATGTTATGTGTCTTAGGTGCTTTTCCCCCCTGGCTTCTTGACTCTGTTTTAGTCGGGTATGAAAAGAATGACCCAATTTGTGTAATCAACTTTCACATGGTCTATATTATTTGTCAACATATCAGCAACACTATGAACAATTTTGTATACAATGGTAGGCACTGCATAAATATATTTTGAATTCGTGAATGGATAATAATCATTTGTTGTTGAACATCTAAGTTGAATCCATATCTTGGCCATTGTGAACAGTGCTGCAATAAATATGGGGTGCAGATGTCTCTTCAATATGTTGATTTTCTTTCTTCTGGGTAAATGCCCAATAGTGGGATTGCTGGATCTTATGGTAGTTCTATTTGTAATTTTTTGAGAAACCTCCATACTTTTCTCCATAGTGGCTGCATTAATTTACATTCCTCTCAACAGTCAATATTTTCTCTGCATCCTCACCAGCATTCATTTTGTTATTTTTTGTTTTTTTGATAATAGCCATCCTAACTGGGGTGAAATGATATCTTCTTGTGGTTTTGATTACCATTTCCCTGATGATTAGTGACATTGAGGTTTTTTTTCATATATTCGTTGGCCATATGTCTGTCTTCTTATGAGAAATGTCTGTTCATATTATTTTTATATTTTTTAATGGGATTGTTTGATTTTTTTGCTATTGAAATGTTTGAGTTCTTTGTATATTCTGGATATTAATCTCCTGTAAAATGCACAGTTTACAAATATTTTCTACCATTCTATAGGTTGTCTTTCTACTCTATTGTTGTTGTTTTTTTTATTTCAGAATATTATAGGAGTACACATGTTTTGGTTACATAATTTGCTTTGCTTTTGTACAGTTTGAGTCAAAGTTGTAAGTGTGCCCTTCACACCCAGATAGTGTTCACTGTACCCATTAGATGTGATTTTACCCATACCCTCCTCTCCCTTCCCACTTACTTGATTTCTGTTGAGTTTTACTTCCTTGTGTGCACATAAATGTTGAGTGGATTAATAAAATGTGGTATATGTACCATGGAGTACTACTCAGCCATATAAAAAATGGTGATCTAGTATCAATTATAACAACCTAGATGGAACTGGAGACCATTCTTCTAAGTGAAGTATTGCAAGAATGGAGAAAAAAACACCACATGTATTTACTTTGTTGATTGTTTCCTTTGTTGTAGGGAAGCTTTAGTTTGATGTACTCCCAATTGTTTATTTTTGCTTTTGTTGCCTGTGCTTTTGAGGTCTTATAATATCTTTTCTCACACCAATGCCCTAAAGCATTTCCTCTATCTTTTCTTCTAGTAGTTTTATAGTTTTGGGGCTTACATTTAGATCTTTAATCCATTTTGAGTTGATTTTTGTATAGGGTGAAAGGTGGAGGTCAGATTTCATTATTCTGCATATGGATACCCACTTTTCCCAGTACCATTTATTGAAGAGACTGTCCTTTCCTCAATGAGTATTCTTGGTACCTTTTCCAAAAATCAATTGGCTATAGATATATGGATTAATTGCTGGGTTATCCATTCTTTTCCACTAGTCTGTGTGTCTGTGTTTATGCCAATCCATGGTGTTTTAGTTACTACAGCTTTGTAGTATATTTTGAAATCTGGTAGTGTGATATCTTCAGCTTTGTTCTTTTTGTTCAGGATTGCATTGGTTATTCTGGGTCTTTTTGGTTACAAAAAAATTGAGCATTTTTTTTCTATTACTGTGAAGAATGTCATTGGTATTTTGGTAGAGATTGTACTGAATCTATAAATTTCTTCAGGTAGTGTGGTCATTTTAACAACATTCATTATTCCAATCCATCAGCATGGATGCCTTTTCATTTGTTTGTATTTTCAATTTTTTTAATCAGTGTTTTGCAGTTTGCCTTGTAGAGATCTTCTACCTTCTTGTTAAAATTTATTCCTAGATATTTTTATATATTTTTTGTAGCTATTGTAAATGAGATTTCCATCTTGATTTCTTTTTCAGCAAGTTTGTTCATGTAAATAATCAGTACTGATTTTTGTATACATATTTAGTTTCCTGCAACTTTACTGAATTCATTTATCAGTTCTAAGAGTTTTTTAATGGAGTCTTTAGGTTTTTCTATATATGAGATCATATCATGTGCAAACAAGGACAATTTGATTTTCTCCTTCCAGTTTGGATGCCCTTTATTTCTTTCTTTTGCCTAATTTCCCTGGCTAGGACTTCCAGTATTATGTTGAATAAGAGTTGTGAGAGTGGGCATCCTTGTCTTGTTCCAGTTCTTATAGGAAAAGCTTTCAGCTTTCCCCCATTCAGTATGATGCTGCCTGTGGCTTTGTCATATATGGTCTTTACTATGTAGAGGTACTTTCCTTCTATGTCTAATTTATTGACAGTTTTTAAAATGAAAGGATGTAGAGTTTTATCAAATGCTTTTTCTGAATTTATTGAGATGATCATATGGTTTTTGTCCTTCATATGTCCTTTTGTCCTTACATGTGATTCTAATGGGGGAAAACAATGCAACTCATAACAGATGTAGACATATTTGGGGAGTCATCATTCAGCCAACCACAACATATGCCCACTTGGGGGAAGAACTTAATGACATTATAATTGTAACGATAGAGACCAGGTGTATTGGAGACTCAGACTAGGTTACATATTTGGGAACACTAGGGCCAGCTTAAATTTGATAAAATATCACTGAAAAACATGGTTATAACTGGTTATAACTGCTGCTCCCTCATTTCCAAAGTATCTTCACCCTGCGGTAGCAGAATCACACTGTTTTGAGCAGAATTGGCATGGGTTTTCCCCATGGACAGCAGATGGGTGGTGCTTCCCAATGACACAAGAGCACCTGTGTAGATGAAAATATGTTCCTTAGTGGTTAGGGTATCGTTATGTTCCCAGGACAGATGGAAAGAGAGTTTATTAAGCAGTAGCCTCAGGTGACTATCTTGATAAAAAGAAATATATAGTATATATGATAAGAGTATTTTGTGTGTGTGAGAAATGTAGGAAAAGTAGCATGTTAATGTTAACTGATACTTGATGTAATAGACATTATATTAATCTGTCTGCCATTGCTATATGGTATAAAACAGAATTTATAATTTCACTAAATGAAACATGTAATATGAAAATAGATATTTTTTGGAAAATAACCTAAATATCCAAATCAATATAACAATACAGACTGATTAAACAGAAAAAGAAATAAATTGATTTTGGAAAACTTACATATGGAATATCTTTATTAGCACATTGAAAAGATACAATTAACAGCGGATGGTGGAGTAAAAAGAATAACTCAATTGGTAAATAAATATAAGAATACTTGTGAGGGTTGTGCTTATGGTTAATATATTATTTTAAGAAAATTTCAACTTATTTTTGGATGGTATAACTTTTGATGGCTGTTGGCATCACAGTAAGTCTGCTTTTTGCACAAAAGATTGCAGAGGTTGCTTTTAAGAATTATAATAATATGCCTGAGAAATATATTGCAAAGAAGTATTTAAATGTGATTAACAATCATATCAGAATATGATGATGAAATATGATCTCACAGCAAATGTTGGAGAATCAAATATTTCTAATCACAATTTTTGAGAGGTCAGGAGAAAAATATCCTAGATATATGTGAGATAGAGGACTCTGTGAAATACTATCTCTTGATTCATGTTTAAGAGATTTGGCAAGAATTTTTTCCCTACTTTCAGGCAAAGTCACAGGAAATTGTATGCTTTTTCCTATTTTTCAGAGTAGCTTCAGTCATTCAATAAATATTTATTGTCTTCTTATGCTAAGGACTATGAGTCATTCTGACACTAAAGAGAAGTAATTGAAATTACATTCTCTACATATGTATCTGTGTATAATGTGATAGGAATTTATCTAACCTTTTTTATAAACACATATAGCAACATATTATACACAACTTTGTGAAAAGTTTTTTTTAAGCCTGATTTTAATATATCAGTAGATAATACCCTACCCATTCCTTTTCATGGATGGCATAGAATTATCTTATATTAATTTGTAATGATATACTTATCAAGAACATTTTAACTGTAGTTTAATGCATTTATTCTTTTCCAAATAAGCTTGAATAAGTGAATAACTTTATAGTTTATTTTCTTATAGTTCAATAATATACGAATGATAAAATATATGTGGAAATTTAAATTTTTGAAAAATATTGCCAATATTACTTTTTTCCAACAGTTATGGAAAGTACATGTGTTCTCACAGACTTGTCAATACTCTTGTCTTAAATATTTTGATCATATCTATTTTTAGACATAAAGAACCATATGCATTTTTTTCCTATAAACTGTCTTTTCATATTTACCCAATTTTCTATAGGACTATTGGTATTTTTCTTATTAATTTTTAATATTCCTTTATATATAAGAGCAAGCCATTTTTGACATACTTGTATATATTTTTCCATTTATTTGTCTCTTGATTTCATTTATTAGTTTTATGTCTTTATGTAAAACTATCTCACTTTTATATAGACATAAATTAATGTGTTATTTGACCTTTTTGAACATTGGATCTTGCTTAACAAATGCTTCCAAGGAACACTGATAATATTTTTAATATGTCAGGTCATTTCGTAAGCGGCAATTTTTATTGGGAGGTAACCAAAAAATGCTGAGATTTGTGGGAAAATACAGGCATGACACATTATAGGGAAAATGTACAAAGGGTACCTGGAGCCATCAGAAGATACTTTCCCTAATACAATTATTTTGATTAAGGCCATCAGCAAAGATCTGAAGATGGTAAATTTTAGATAACTTTTAACTCTTAATATATGTTTTTTTTTTTCATATTGGAGCTTTAAAAGTAGCAAAACAAATTTAAAAATGGAAAATTATAGATTTGAATTATTTACCCTGGAGTAGCTCAGAAGCTTCCTACTGGATGGTTACAATGAGTCCTCCAGTGCTCAGACACTAAGCCTTTTTCACAATGTGTGTTGACAGTTATGCTTATATTACAGGTACTTTGAGCTCAGTCTTAGAACGTAAAGTATTTAAAATCTGTATTCCAATATTCCAAGTTGTGTCTCATAAGAATTATCTATTGGATAAAAATTTGCCTTGTTTGCCAGTCAATGTATGACCAAGCATTGAGAAAAAAAATCAATATCTTAAGTGGTATAACCTGCCATAAGCATGGATATTTGCATATTTGTATGTAACTTAGGTACTCTGTAAGATTAATTAGGCTTCCACCAGTTGTGTTGTTATAATAAAATGGAGTGAAGTGGGGAAGATTATTGTCTGATAAGTTTAGAAACACAAAGATGCAAAGGGTTATAAGGAACCAAAGAAACTTCCATAAAATAGTGATTATAACATTTAATTGCTGTTTATTGTGGCATTAAATTGCCTAACATGTAACAACATAAATTTAGGCTACTAAAGACTGGGTATTAAGAATAGGCGTTTAATAATGAACCGTCCCAAAGCCCGACCTTGTTCTGAAGAATTCATGATCTTCCAAATTGTGAAAAACCCACCTCCTGAAAAATAGATGCATTTATATTTCGAGTTAGTTAATAAAACTATGAATACAATTTATAAATCTAAAAGCAGATAAAATAAATTATATTTTCTAATTACAGAATTTGCAACATATTTATAGCTGTACCTGAAAATTATATTTGGCAAAGTATATAAGAAAATGCATTGCGTTGGGCAGTCTGAGAGCATAAATGAATAGTTATTTACCTTAATTGAGAGTTATACCTATTTAAAAATTATCAAACAGTGCTTTAGCCACAATATTGTATGGAATAAATAAAGGATAATTTCTAAGTATATTATGCACCACATAACAATATTTGTTCAATGAAGAACCACATATATGACAGTGGTCCTATAAAATTATAATAGCATATTTTTACTGTGCTTTCTCTGTGTTTATATATGGTCAGTTACACAAATATTTACCACTGTGTCACAATTGTCTATAGTATTCAGTACGGTAATGTACTGTACAAGTTTGTAGCCTAGGTATGTAAGGTTGTATCAAGTACACTCTATGATTTTCACATAATGATGAAATCACCTAACAATGTATTTCTTAGAATATATCCCCATAATTTAGCAACACATGACTGTATTATTATTTTAATTCAAATAAAAACGTTAAGACCCATGGTAGCACCCTTCCTACCCCTGCCTACAATGTTTGGTTTACTGGAGGAAGGAGACTTTGTGATTGTCCAGCTGACACTAAAACTGAGTGATATTTAGCAATTCAAGGCCCCTAGGTCTTAGATTCAGTCCATGAAATGATGGCCTGAAATCTGAAACTACTAATTTTCTCTAATTCTAAAATGCTGAGATTTAAATGTATAATATTCATTTATTCATTGATAGTTTAATATTTTCTAGAAAGGTAATATTGCATAGTAAAAAAAAAAATAGAAATTAAAGGTAGCCAGCTCCTGGTTTAACTTCAGTAGGTCTTTTTACTCTAAAATGAAGATAATATCACCTATTTTATACCATTATTATGGACATTAAATAAGATGATGTTTTACGACATTGAGCCTAATATCCATTATTTAATTGATGCTCAATAAATATATGAACTGCCTCTCTCTACACCCGGTCTTTCTACTTCCACCTCAATTATCTCATTTACTTATATTATTTATCTTGGTGGATGATGTCACCTTACATTCCGTCAACATAACCAGAAATCACTGAGTCATCTTCCCTTTTACCCTCAAATGCAACTGCAAGCCCAATTGAACTGATCCCTTCAGGCCCATTCAAATCTATCTTTTTATATTGACTCCTGCTGCTATGTCCTTGCAAATCCTAGCAAGAGTTCCAGTTTTAGACTTCCACAATTCACCTTCAATAACCTTAGTCATTTTTTGCTTTTTAAAATGAAAAATCACATCGCTTCCCTGCTTAAACTCTCTTAGCACTGCTTTAGTCTGTCCAAATATGAGAGAACTGTGCAATTCACAGTGGCTCCCGCAGTTATTCTATCTATGTATTCAACTCTTTGGAGAAACCACTCCTCCCTTCCTATAGGCTCATGATCTAAATGGAGATGTCAATCTCTTACACATTCCTTTCTTCTGGTATTACAATTATGGTTCAACAGTTGGGCACTAGACCAAGATTTAGCCAGTTAATGTTTAGCCTAGGTACTGGAGTAACAACAACAACCAAATCATATGCATTTCAGTCCATAGGGAAAAATAAGCAAGTAAATCAGTACATGATTGCTCGGTATGAAGAGGGTAATGGTGGAGATTCCACTCTAATATAAGGAGTGATAAGAATGCAATTCTTGACCTTGACATAGGTTAGCAAATAGACTGGTGAAGATAGTGGTCAGAGAAAATAAACCTTTAGAGGAATTGAAAGCGGAACAGGAACCAGTCATTCAGAGAATGAGGGGACAAGTGGATTCCAGGCAACATGACATGTTAGAACACTACAGTAGTTTGACTGGCAGGGTATGGTTTTATAGGAGGCAAGGGAGAGCTACACATCAATAATAAAAGGACCCTATTTTTACAGACCAGTAGATTTTAATCTTAATCCCCAAATGAGAATGCTATTAGATTAACAAGAAAATTTTAAAAAGAAACACGTGAAGATATTTATTTTAGAAATGTTATTACTACACTAGCTAGATTATATATTTAGGATGATTTATATAAAATCTGGTTAGGCCACTTAGGGAGATAATGATTAAAAACTAGATGAGAAATGGTAAAAATTTGCTTCAGGGAAATCCAGATATTAGAGAGGAAAGAACAGAATTCAGCATAAGAAGGAGGCAAAATGATAGGACCTCATGATTTAGGAGAAACAGCTTATGGGGTAACATGACAGTTTAATATGCAAAATATGAAATATCCATGAAATGTTCCCATGTTAATGTTCAGCAGTGAGTTCTTGGTTGGAGATAACAATAATCATATTGGTGCTAATTCAAACAATCTGCTTTGATGTTTCATCCAGAAAGAGTGAAAAGAACAGGAGCTTGAGGACAGACAACTCTGAAAAACTAAGGGGAGGATGGAAAAACCTAGAATAGTCAAAACATATGCTTTTTCACTTATATGGGGAATGATTCAGACCTCCTTTGCTTTTTCACATGCTTTGTCATAAAAGTAAATTTTGAGTATACTTCTATTACTGCACTGATGAAAATACATTGTGATAATTTATATATCCATTTTATCTACTAAGCATGAGGTCTTAGAATGCTAAGCTTTGTTAATTATCATAATATATTTAATTTACCTAAAATATAGTAGATAATAATTCTTGTTGAATGACTTATCACATATATTCAGAAGTTACATATAGCTTTTATTCACTTAGGTTTCATTCATATTATAGGTTATAATCATACCTGTGATTTTATTCAGGCTTGAAATGAGTTTTACTGAAGACAAAAATGCCTTTTCCTGTGTGCTGAAGTCATCTGAGAGAATTGGAGCATCTTGGTCTGTGAGTAGCCTGTGTGGGAAACCCACTAGGAATTCTGCTGAACTTTCAAAGTGTAAGCGATATTTTGCTGCCTCACAAAATTCTATGGCAATTAAAACATCCTCAGTCAAGTCTCTTTCAGTTGCTGAAGAATACTGGGATCTGAAAAAGCATAATTAGCAATAAGTTATCAAATATTTCATTATAAGTACAAATTAATATCCAACTGTGTGTTTGCTCCCATATTCTTTATGGTTACTATACAATTTAATGAATAGTTGACTCACCAGAATCTACAATTTCAGCATTATAGAATTAGTCCCCACAATATCTTCTATACTATAGTTGGTTGAAAAATCTCTTGAACAGCAAGAGAGAAGGCTAATTGTGAATTATAATTTTAAAAAATTATAGCATGTGGCAATCTCTATCTTACTTCCATCAGATTTATTCTTCTTGATTTCTCATTGCATTTCTTTTATTTCTAATTTCTACCCTACTCACTTCTCCTGGCATCAGTTGTTTTCCACAAAAGCTCAGAGAATGAGTAAAGTAACTCAACATAATGAGTAGAAGGTTATCGAATAGCAATTTCTGAGAATTCTGCAACAAAATACATTGCTGACCCTAATGTCAGCAATTGCATGTATATTATTAGAATTCTTTTAATTCATGGGGAATAAGGAATGAATTAAGAATTTGCCATAGTAACAAAAGCACCTTCTTGGATAGAACTCATGTGAGAGAGTTCATGGCAAAAACAAACAAAGAAAATGTTCAAGGTTTCTTTTCATCCTATCCAAACTAGACTTTAAAGTATCAAATGGCAGGCTAATTCTTTCTTGCTGAGAATAATTATAAAAATTTAATAAAATATAAAAAACATGTTTGATGGCATCAGAAAGGAAACAAATTTTGAGAAATCATAAGATAAAAATCTAGGCAAGAAGAGAAACCATATGGGGGCCATAATATATGTGGATATTTTTCCAATTGAAGCAATAGATGATTTCGAAAGCTATGGCTCAAAAGAAAAGATGAGAAGAGGTTGGCAGAATCATGGACTCAGAGAAGAAAAATTATCATTAATGACTAACTAAATGGGAAAGTTCATGATATACATTCCTATATTTCATTTAGAACCACTAAAAACCACAAAGTGAATATAAGAATGAATGAAAAATAAACTAATTGTCACAAAGACTAAAGATCATCTCTGAATAATCATAATCCCTATTTGTAGTAAGGTGATGTGGTTCTAGCCTGACTGCCAGGAGCAAAAATAAATTCTCCCTTGAGCAAGGTAATACTGCCTGTAGGCAAAATTATCTCTACAAGCTTCACTTGCATTGTCCAGCACATAATTCAAAATAACCAAACAAATAAGAACATAGCAATTAGCTGGAAAGCTATAAGAAATGCATAGACACACACACATGCACACTTGACAAAACCCAAAGGAGATCCATATTTTGAAGCTATCAGGCATGGACTTTAAAATAGCTATGATAATAAAATGCAAGTTCATAAATTTCAGAAGAGAGGTTAAAAATATAAAAACATATCAAATCAAAGTCCCAGTAGTAAATATATAATAAGTTAAGATCTCAATGAATGGGGTTAACAGCACAGTAGGTATAGCAGGAAAACAAAAACACATTTTGCGTTGAAAAATGAGAAAGAAGAAAATACACAAAAAAACAGAGATAAAAGTAATTGAAAGTATAAAAATCACTGAGGAGACTTATGGCACATGAAGAAAATTCTATTATATATTCAGAGAAGTTTCTAAAGGGAAGAATTTATATGAAGAGACAGAAGCAATATTTGAAATACATCAAGCTACAAATTCTAGAAGCACTACAAATTCTGACCAGACTCATTAAAGCAAATATGTCTAGGGACTTCAAAGTAAAATTATAGAATACAAAATAATTTAATTAAATGAAAATATTATCTAAAAAGGATCAATAATAAAATTAACTTCTTTCTTCTAGACATTAAAACTGGAAGTCAGAAAAAATTGCATAGAAGCTAAAAACTTCTAAAATAAAATATACCTATATATGCATACATACACACATATATGTGTATATAGTAACCTATAAATTCACAAAATATTAATATATAATTCATAAAAATATTCTTCCAAAAGGCAAAATCAGAATATTTTAGACAAACAAAAAGTGAGAGAATTTGTCTTTACAGATCAGGAAGAAAGGAGTTTCTAAAAGGATTTTTTAAGCAGAAGGAAAGTATACCAGAGGATAATTTAGAGATGCAGAATGAAAATAAAAAGAAATAGAAAAATAAATATGTAGATATATCTAAACAAATATTTCTTTATAAAATAATTATTTATAATAATATTTATCATGGTACTTTATGACAATAGTATATTCTGTGGGAGAGGGTGAATGGATTTGAAATGTTTTTAGGTTCTTGCCCTTTTAGGAAGAAGTGAAGTCTCTATATTAAACTTTAATATGTTATTAATGTCCTATTGAGGGTAAATACTAAAACAATGTTGAAAAACACCCCAAACTTGACAAAGTACAAAGTTGCTTGTTATACATGTATATCCTTTAAGTACATATGGGATATTTATAAAACATGTTAGGGTAAAACCCAAGACTCCACAAATTTCAATGGATTTAAATCATACAGAAATTTTTTATGCATCACAGCTAATTCATAATAAAAAAAGTAGAAAATTTCATATATTTGTATGAAATATTATATAATGTAAGTAACATTAATATGGATCAAAGAAAAATTCATAATGAAAATTAGAAAATGATATTTATTAAACCTAAAGAATATATGATATATTAAAACTTGTGGAATATAGGTAACACCATACCTGAAATAAATTTACATTCTATGAGGTATATAAATTATCTAAATTTTTATCTTTTGATGTGACTAAAAATAAAAGCAAATGGAACTAAATTAGCAGAGAGAAGAAACAAATAAGGATAGGAGCTGAAATCAATAAAATAGAAATTTAAACTAAAATAGAATTTTAAATGTCAAAAATTGGTTCTTGGAAAAAAATGTGACTTCACTAATAAAGACCAACAAAGACTTAAGAAATAAATTGCACCAATTTTACACAAAACCTTTCAGAGAGGCATTTTTCAACTCATCCCCTGGGCTAGTGTATTCATTACAGCCAAAGTTAAAAAGATTTTACAGGAAAAGAAAATTACAGGTCAATCTTATTCAAGACTATATATGTAAAATTATAAATCATGTTGGTTTACGCAATAATGTATAAAAAAGATGGTATATTATGGCCAATTTTGTTTAGTACAGAGATGGATGATATATATACTATCTGAAAATCAAATAATGTATTTTAAATCATGCAATTTTCTAAGTCTAATGATATTCAATATGCATTTGTGGAAAAAATTGTAGCAGGAAGAGAAGGGCAAGTGCTGTCTGACAAAAGTTATCTATCAAAATCCTAAACCTGATTTCATCACTTCTATTCAACATTGTACAGTGATGTTATAAGAAAATTAATAAATGTCATGATTTGAAAGGAATAAACTCTCAGTATTTACATAGTAAATTATTTATATATAAAATGTGAAAGAAAAGCAGTGTTATAACCTATTAGAATTGGTAAGTGAATATAGCAAGATCGTTGGATACTAAGTTATATAAAAAATCACTTGTATTTATGTATACCAACCAAAAAAAGGAAAATTAATTTGAAAAATCAATGGTTATTAATAATGCATAAAATTGTGAAATATATAATAATAATTCCAATGAAATATGTTAAAATATTCAACATGGGAATCTATAAAACATCATTTAAAAATATTAAAAATATACAATTTTAGGATTAATCACATGAAATGGCTGTTTCTATAGATCAAAAACAGTTGAATATTAATTACTTTATATGGATCAACCTAAAAAATGGGGTAAAAGTTAGTGTTATAAAGGTATGCATTTTCCCCAAATTGATCTATAGATTAATGCAATCGCAGTCCAATTCCCAACATTTTTTTCCACTAGTAAATGTTAAAAAATTAATTCTCAAATTTGTAAGGAAATACAAAGGGCCAAGTATGGCCAAGATGATCTTGAAAATGAGTAACAAATTTGGAGGAGTTACAACACCAGATAATATCTTATTATAAATAAGTACTAAAGAAATTGTAGTATTCATGCAAGACAAATGGAGCAAAGGGATAAATTGAGTTTACATATACACACATATACACGATAAAATACCAAGAGGTTTAAGATCTTCATAATCTTGGGCTAAATTTTTTTTTTTCTGAAATCAGAAAAAGACTAAATGACAAAGGGAAAAATTGAAAAATTAGTCATTTAAAATTTTCTACATTAAGACATCAATAAAAGAGTAAACTGGCAAGCAGGAAATAAGAAAAGTCAGTATTTCAAAATTAGTATTTCAAAATATTTTTGGTTTTTGGTGGCGAAGGGTGGTGCTGCAAATTGAAATCTGACTCAGAATCTTACCATCCTACATGCATAGTTATTATATATATATATATATATCATCTGGAATCCAAGAGCAGAAATTGAATGTATGTTGCATTCATAAAAAAATCGACTCAACATAACTACTTTATGATGAATTATACTGTTAGAGAATGTTCTGGAACTTTCTCCTGAAAGAAGTTTACACAGCCATTCTTTCATCTATCTATATCTTCAGTGATGGACCAGACGATTTGTAAGATGAATTGCAAATAAAAATGAAAAAGGTATTTCCTATGACATTCTGGAAAATATGAGAATATTTGAGGCAACAAAAGCTTATACATCATGGTTTACAATGCCAGAAAGAAATTAACAGTTAACTGTATCACAAAGACAAAATATCTTACATGTCACTGAACTTTGATTTTCCAACATCAATGGCTGCTTGATGGGCCGCCCACATATAAAATATTGCTGTATCTTGATCTGTGTCATACACAGGACTATCTCCAACAGTGGAGACTTGCTTCCTGGACTGCAAATACTACAAAATGAATAATGTGAGCTATGTGAATTGAAGAATTCAAAATCAAATTAAAATACATTTAATCACTGATCTCATGAATTCTTGAAATAGATTACTGTGAAATACTAGTCTAGCTGATTGTCTAGAACAGAGTGATCAAAGTAAATTTTAACACTTGAAGATGTCATTTAACTTTACAAGCAGATATATGCTGGTTTACTAGCATAGACAAGTACGCTTTGAAAATTACTGTATCAATTGTGCAAAAAACTTTTTATACATTAAATTATATTAATTTGTTATTAATTATCCATTTAGTATCTTCTCATGATACAAATGGGAACACTTCCAGAGTTTTGGGAGAGCACTCTATACTTATATGTATGTAAATATGAGGTTTAGTCAATTTTTAAATCATAAATCCAGTGAAGTATCTTTAGTGTCTTCATCACACAGAAAAAAACTCATCACATTTTTTAAATTTTTATTTATTATGGATATTTTTACCTGATAAAACCTTTTGACTTCATACATAGCTTGTGGGTAGGATGCACGGCATTCCTCAATCGAATAACAGAAGTTAGATCTGTATTCCTCTCGAGGTAATAACTCTATCTCATGTGGTACATTCCTCAAAAACCCAGAATCAATTGCAGCAAAAAAATACAAAACAATCACATAAAAGTTGATGCCTGAAATATAGAAGATAGGTGTCCTAGAATCAACAAGTATTCAAAAGAGGAGTTACCGTGTTTCCCCGAAAATAAGACCTACCCATAAAATAAGCCCTAGCAGAATTTCTAAGCATTTGCGCAATATAAGCCCTACCCCGAAAATAAGACCTAGTGATGGCCGTGGCTACGCAGCATATCTGCACAACCCATGCATTTCGAGGCAGAGAGGTAAAGAAGATGAGCAGCCCTTCTCATCTGCCCCATGAGAGCTCTATTGCTCGACATGAGAGATTGGGGCCAATGGTTCTAAAGGAAATAGAGTCGCAAGAAATTCAGGATGGAATTCGGGGTTTGGAGAGTTATGATGATGTTCCAGAAGAAGACAACTTAACTATATTTGAATAAATGTAGATTGTTGTACCGTACTTAAAAAAAATAACACATCCCCTGAAAATAAGCCCTAGGGTGTCTTCTTGAGGAAAAATAAATATAAGACCCTGTCTTATTTTTGGGGAAACACGGTAGCAAAATGACTAAGGCTCTGCCTATATAATTTAGTAAGTTTATCCCTCAAACAATTTTATTGAATTAGTTGGTTCTTGGAAATTCATGGGTCTAGGAGACCTTAGTCCCATTCAAGACTTCCAAATCGGGGGCTCAGTTTGGGTGCAGATACTTGTACATGAATCTACCTAATTCAACCCAGTTCCAAGTTATTGACATTCTGATTTATTTCCTCTCAATTAGGAAGTATACAATGAGGTTTGGATGAGAAAAACATTTACCTTAGTGTGGGCGTATTTGTAGATGATGCTCAATATATGTTATTTGTGCAAAGTCTTTGCGTAAACTGAGGAAGAAGTTTTGGATTAATTATTCTATCCTTTCAGTTCTTTTAGATAATTATGTTTCTGAATCCCTTTCCAATCAAACTTCAATGCATTTCCTTAACTTTCTATTCAGTTTTTTTGTTTTTGTTTTTTGGATTTGTTTGTTTGTTTCTTGATGCTATCTCATTTTAATGAAGTGCTTACTCTAGTACTCGTTTATGTTCTGTCTTTGAACTGTTTATCTACTTTTGAATCCCTGCGTTCATTTTGTCTGCCAAGATTCTGGCAGCTCCCAGGCCTGGGTTACTCCTAAACCTAATCCTCAGGTTGGTTTCTATGGTCATAGGCATGACTCCATTCTTTCTGTCCAAGAAATACATCCTCTCATGTCTCTGCTTAGCAACCAGAGAATAATTTTGATTCTCAATCTAGCTGTCAAGGAGACATCAGGATCATTATTCTGTTCTGTAGGTGGCAAATAATTTTCTCATTTTTTTAAGCCTGGCATACTCAGTGACCTCATTCCACTTATTTGTACTTTTACTCTGAATCTCAAAGTTGACTGAGTGATTGTTAATAAAACTTTACTTTGAGCTCTCTGCACTGGGCCTATGTGAATTTTGTTCATTACAAAGTAAGACCATTATTTTGAAATGTAGATTTAACAGATACACTTTTAAAAATTTTATCCCTAGTGGGTTTTATGACTAAATCTTTGTGTAGCAGTAGATATACAGTTATTAGAACTAGCCTATAGAGAAATTGATCTTTAAGCACTAAAATAAATCTTGCAATTAGAGATTTGAAATCATTGTCAAGGTTGGATTTTTTTGTTGTATTTTTAATTTTTTTTTTTAAGATTGGGAGTTTAGGAAGGCAAACTAGCGCAGGGATTAAGAAAATAGATTTTACAGATAGAAGGATGAGTATTTGGAATCTATTACCTACTTTGTGCAAAGAAGCAAATTATTCAAACTTCTGTTTGATTATCTATATTGTGGGGATATTAATATTAATATTGTGATAGCATTAAATTAAACCATGTCTCTGAAGGGCTTAAGGTGCTGGAGTGCAGATGGTTTGAAATAAACCATCTAGTTGGGAAAGGGGCTGAGAGAGCAACAGAAACTCTGAAATGTTGTGTATCTTGAAGAATCATCTTCTTTAATATCGAACTAAAATTAATAAGGTGCTATGCATCATAATTTGGAAATGGCCATAATAGAAGTTATCTTTCTTGTTTAGTTTCTTAAATTGATTAGTTCCTAGGGAAATTACACAAAAAGTTGCATACTTTTACAAAGGAAATATCAGGATTTAACTTCATATGTCCTACACCATATAAAAGCAGAATAAGCCTTATGTCTACAGATCAATAAAGCATGGGGCAAGTATAGCACTTACCCGCCCAGCCACTGTTGATTGATATGCAGCCAGGGGCTCCAGCCTCGTAAGCACAGACTGAAGTATTGGAAGGCTCCGAAAATCGATCTGTAGAGTAAACACAGTAGGTAACATATCTCTAAGATAAAAGTTTGAACTTTTAGTAGAAAATCATGAGAAAGAGGGGGAAAGATGCACATGCTCCCCTTCAAAGAATAGAAATCCAGAGTTAATTCTTGCTAATAACATGGTCCATTTATAGGCTTTCCTTATTGCAAACTTTGAGAATTGGAAGCTTCGAATCCTTGTTTGCTGAGCAGTCACTTGATTCTTCCCAAACTAACAGCTGCTTGAAATAATTAACATCTACAAGGAGTGATTTTTGATACCAAGGTATCACATTCTAATACTCATTTCATTCTGTGTTCAGTCTGAGTTTCTTGGGGGTCTAGTCGCTTCCAAAGAAGAAAATGCGGAAAAGAATTTTATGCAACTGGGAAGCTGGTCAAGCTAGCGAACCTCAGTAATAAGAAAATAGGTTCAAGGACTAGAAAGCATAAAAGCCAGATAGAGAAATTCACCTAAACACAGGGGGAACAAAGAGATGAACTTTCTAGAAACACCAAGTCCCAAGCTGAAGCATCACATCTCTACTGTTTCTTCATCCTACTTATTTTAGTATAAGAAGAGAATGGTCTAGTTACTAGAATTGTTGTTTCTTGTTTTCATTCCTTTCTTCTATCTGAATATAACAACTAATAGAAAGAAGACCGTGCATTGAATGCCATGTCTTAAATTATCGTTCCATTGACATTATATGAGGCAAAGCCCAGGCTTTTAAGGGAAAGACTGCTCTTTACCTTATTTTGTATGAAATTTCACCCCAGAAGCTTTTGTTATATTTTCTGTAATGCTCCCACTTTATGAGACAAAGGTATGATCGATATTTCTCTGAGAACAAAAGCTAAGCCAAATAATTTTACTGACAGAAAAGAGTCATTAGTTAGGCCATAAAAAGTTATGAATACTGGCAGATAAATGATTGTATTGACTGTACAATCCACTCTGAGTATTCAAACAGTAACACAAACACATTAGCTATAACGATACACTTAGAAAGAAAAAAGCAAGCTTCCTTGGAAATAATTAAAATGTACATACCTGTTCTGTATAGATATCCATAAAATAAAGTGATTCCCCACTGTATATTGCCTGTGTTGTTTTGTCCAAACTGAGCAAAATATTTGTTTGTTTCTGTTATAAGGATCTTGTACATTTGCAGTCGATCCATATATTTCCAGACATCAATGATTGTTTTGTTATTCTGTACTGGAAATTCTGCTATGTCTCCATTAATCTGATCCCAAAAAGGAGGATAGCTGTCAGTTACATCTGAGACTGACCCTGGATTTTGGGCCAATTCTACAGTAAAGAAGCTCAGGAATAGAAAAGTGGGGAGCATCAAAGAAGACCACATCTTCTCACTGCCTGTTCTGTTTAAGCCTAAGTCTCAAACAGGAGCAAATTATATATAGCAGAAAGGAGACAAACAATTTTTTGCCAGTTAGAGAATGGCAAATCAATGATCAGATAATACACTGAACAAAGAGTACCTGCATAGCTAATGACCAAATCAATGGGCATCTGCCAATATAGATTTAGTAACTAAAATGACTAACGGCTATTGAAAACTGCTTCAAGTAAATAATTTATATAGATAATTTACTGCAGTTAGTCAAATATTCAATTATTTCCTGTAGCTTAAATTACCTACACACTGTCAATTTTTCTAAAATAATGTCTTATGTATTCATTTAGCCCAAATAAATACTTGTATTATTTCATAAAAGGTATCTTCCTACTGACCCTAAGCTAAAAAAAATAATGAAAAAAAAATGAAAGAAAAGTAAAGAGAATATAGGGAAATAAAAGCACTTTTGCCTGGGGACAGATTAAAGGTTAAAGCTAAACTCTTTTCTATGACCCAGCATTGTCTATAATCTACTTTATTTTGTGGCTTGGTAATCTAGTGGTAGGGAAGAAAGAGAACTAGCATTTATTTACCTTTGATTGCTTGCTAATCCTTTTTAAATTATTATTTCATGTGATCTCACAATAATTCTTTGAGATATATATTATTGTCACTATTTTAAAATTTATAAAGACAGAGCAAAGCCAGAAAAGATTTAAGTATTATTGTCTGGTGTGTACACAGGGCTATAAATTATGTCTGTGCCTAAATGGCAATTTGAATATATCATAACTCATGGGGCATTGTGTAGAGTACACAGATAGTCTTGCCCTACAATGAGTACTGATTTAGTTTTCACAAATCTTAAAAGCAAGATGAGAAAATTTAAAATAGTTCTAATTTAATTGGTTTCGATTAAAAACATATATATACATATGCATATATATAGTATTCATATATATATGAATAAAAATGCCTAACTCACAGAACAGTAAAATTTTACTACCTAACATTCAAATATTTATACATGCTAAAGTAGTAAAATATGATCCACATAAGAAAATAAATCAACAAAAAACAACACAGAACTGAAAAATACGTTAGACTTAGCAGACAAGGACAGTGTAATACTTGTAACTACAATCTAAATATTCAATAAGCCAAAACAGACATGGATGATTTTCTAAAGGTTAAAAATAAAATTTTAGACTTAAAAACTACAACATGTTAAGTGGAAATGCATAAAAGAACATAAATAGTAGACATTGCAAAAAAAAGATGAATAAATTTGAAGACATAGCAGTAGAAACCATCCAGAAGACACAGACAAAAATAATATTTTAAAAAGTGAAAAGATCATTACTTACCTGTAAGACAAATTCAAGCAACTTTATACCTATGTAATTGGAATCCTCAAAAAAGTGGAGGGAATAAGAAAAAATATTTGAGAACTAATGGCCAACTATTTCCAAATTTCATTAAAATATAAAACCATATATCCAAGAAACTCCACAAAACCTAAGAAAAAAATGAAAAAAAACTGTACAAAGGTACATGATAATCAACTTATAAATACCAAAATAAGTCATAAAGAAGAAATATTAAAATCAGCCAGAAAAAAAAATGACTGGAAATAATACAAGTAATAAAGGAATGAAGCAACTTGTTTAAATCACTTAAAGGAAAAGAAGGCAACCTAGACTTCCATACCCAACAAAAATGTTTTTCAAATGAAAACTAAGTAAAAATTGGGAGGAGGCATATAAAACCTGTAATAACACATCACAAGCAGACTTGTACTGTAAGAAATATTAATAATGGATGTTCTTCAAGCAGAACAATGCAGATGGAAGAACACCAGATATGGTAATTACACATATAACTATACAAAATCCTCTCGGTTATTAACATCTAAATCTCTTTAAAAGATAATTGACTGGTAAAAAAATAATAACCATATAGTATGGAGTTTAGAGTATATGTAAAAGTTATAACAATAATAGCATAAGAGGGAGAAATAGAAGTATACTATGTCTGGCTTTCAATTAAAGATTATGATTAGAGGAACAAGACAAGAATTCCTGCTTTCACCACTTCTGTTTAACATAGTACTAGAAGTTTCAGCCAGAGTAATTAGGGGAAAAAAGAGAGAGAAAAGAAAGGGAAAAAAGAAAAAGAAATAGGCATCAAAATTGAAAAAGAAGAAATAAAATTATTTCTATTCACAGATGACATGATCATATGTGTAGAACACCCTAGAAATTCTACAAAAAGCATTTAGAACTAATAAACGACTTCAGCAAAGTTGCAGAATACAAAACCAACAGACAAAAGTCAGTTGCGTTTTTACACACTAATAGTGAACTATCTAAAAAAAATTTAAGAAAGCAATTCATTTACAATAGCATCAAAAAGAAGAAAAATGCTTAGTAATAAACTTCACCAAGGAGGCAAGAGATTTGTACTTGGAAAACTAAAAAATATGGCTAAAAGAAATTAAGGAAGACACAAATAAATGGAAAGATATCCATGTTCATGGATTGAAAGACTTACTATTAAGACATCAGTACTACCCAAAGTAATCTACAGATTTAATTAAATCCCCCAATAGTCCCAATGATGTTTATTGCAAAAATAGAAAAATTCACCCCCAAATTAGTAACCCACGGTTAATGTCAGAATCCATAGGTTTAAGGACTTAGCCCCACTAGACTGCCTAGATTTCAGATGCTAGTCACAAGTGTCAGATGCTCAGGTTACCTACACTTCTGTTTGACTTGATGCCAAAGTTGAAGGATTCCCTTAACTCCTCCCTTTCAGGTTTGAGAATTTGCTAGAATATATCACAGAACTCAGGATGGCACTTTACTTACTATTAAAGTGTTATTATAAAAGATATAACTGAAAGAGTGAAATGGAAAATATCCATAGGGCAAGGGGTGTATGTATGTGCAAATGTCCCATGCCCTCTCCAGACATAAAGCTAACAAGGGGCCCTCTAAGAATAATCTCATTAGAACAGAAGAGGCTCCTATCATGCTTATCAGTTAGGAAATTCCAAGGGTTTTAGGAACTTTGTGCTGGAAACTGGTGACAGAGACCAAATATCTTTCTGTGATACCACACTATGACATCAAAAGCATAGGCAAAAAAAAGTAAAAATAAATAAACTAGACTACATCAAAATTTACAATTTCTGTTCATTAAAAGACACAATCAACATAGTGAAAAGGCAAAAATTAGCAAATCATGTATCAGATAAGGGGTTAAGAACTCTCACAGCTCAACACTACCACCAGCAACAAGAAAAATAATGCAATTTAAAAATGGGCAAAGGACTTAAACAGACATTTTTCCAAAAAAAAGATGTAAAAATGGCCAAAAAGTACAGGAAAATGCTCAACATCATTAATAATTAGGGAAATGCAAATCAGAACTACAATGAGATACCATTTCACACCTATTAGGGTGGTGAACAAACAAACAAATTAAAACCAGAAAATAACAAGTGTTGGAGAGGATGTGAAGAAACTAAAACGCTTGTACCCTGTTAAAGGGAATGTAAAATAGTGCAGCTGCTATGGAAAACTGTATGATGGTTCCTCAAAATATTAAAAATAGGATTGCAGTATGAACCAGCAATTCCACTTCTGAGTATATAGCCAAAAGAATTGAAAGCAGAGTCTTCATAGATATTTGTATGCTGATGTTTAGCAGCATTATTTATGATAGCAAAAAACTAGAAGCAACTCAAGTGTCGGTTGACAGATAAATGGATAAATAAAATTCTGTTTATAGATAAAATAGATTATTATTCAGCCTTAAAAAGGAAGAAATTCTGACATATGCTACAATATGGATGAACCTTGAAATCATCATAAATGAAATAAACCAATCACAAAAAGACAAATACTATATGATTTCACTTATATGAGGTATCTAGAATAGTCAAATTCATACAAACAGAAAGTAGAATGGTGGTCAGCAGGGGCTTGCAGAAGGACAAAATAGAAAGTTGTTCAAGGGATAAAAAGTTTCAGTTTTGCAAGATGAAAAAGAATTCTGGGGATTGGTTGCACAACAATGTGAATATATTTACATCAACTAACTATACATTTAAAAATAGTTAAAATGGTAAATTTTATGTAATATATGTTATCATAATTCAAAATTTTAAAGATTACAATACATGAAAAGCAGAAAAATATTAACATAATGGGGAGAAAAATAAACCAATCTTTTTTTTTATTTCATTATATAATGGGGGTAAATAAACCAATCTTAATTGATGCAGAACTGATAGATATGTTATTAGCAAATAAGGAAATTAAGTCACTTATTATGTCAATATTCCAAATGTTCAAATAGTTAAGTAGAAATGTAGAAAATATTTAAAAGACTCAAATAAAACCTCTAGAAATAAAAATTACAATGTATGAGAATAAAAGTAGACAACCAATTACATAAACAATTGGTGAGATAACCAATTAGATAGCACTAATAAAAAGATTAGAGAAATTGAAGACATAACAAAAAATTACCCAAAGGAAACATGGAGGGGGAAAAAAGAATAAAAAATGAAAAAGACAATTATTAATGTATAAAACCCATATAACTGCATGCCACAAAATATACATTTTACTGTAGGCAAATATTTTTAAAAGCTCAAATGCTATAGCATGGGAACACAAGATGAAATGTAGACTGTGACAAATGAATGAATATACCTGTATTAAAATTGTATGATGTAAACACTAAAGGGTGTGGGAATGAAAAGAAATGACCTAAGTAACTTTGCAAAACTATTTATACATAGAATAAGTCTATTTATCTATAGAATAGGATAAACTCTATACTATTCTGCCTAGATAGAGAAAAAAAGAACTGTACAAAAGCACTGCATCCTAACTTGAAAATTTTTTTCTCTCGTGGTATATATAGGTTTGCAACTCTGACTTTGTTTATATATATAATATATATATGCACTAGGCTTGAACAAATAAGTAAAAAAATTGTAGATAATGAGTGGCTAGATTCTCACTTCTGAGGAAAGAAGTTACAAGTAAGCAAAGGGAGGATACTAGGACAGACACTGTGGTTCTGGATTAGAGTCACAGATATCAGTATGAACTCATGTTTATTTTTATATATACAGATATTTAATAGTATATAGAGAAATAAATATAGGTATAGTTACATGTATTAGTATACATATATGTTCTCTAGCTGTGCTCACTGAAAGGGCATAGAAGTAGTGACACCCCAATAGCAGTGAGAACATCTAGCACCCAGATTTTGGTTTCTAAACACCATCATCCAATGAAAGTAATCAGGCTCCTTAAAGACATGGCTAATTTTAGGGCTGGGCAGGGGAAACACAAAATAAGTATGGGGCATTTTGTGGTGCCAGAAAGTAAGAGAGTTGCAGGAGAAAAGATGAGAGCATGATCAAATGCCAACCTAAGTGAGCCAGTGGCCTAAAGTAGAACAACTTAAGCATGAAAATAAATAACAATAGTATTGGATTATAACTTAAAAAATGAAAAGTATGCATCCACAAGTACATGCTGATAGAATAAAATGAATAAAATAATAAATGAGAAAGGCATTGTTTTATGGAAGAATTCCATTAATAATTATAATAGGAATGGAAAAAAATCACCAGTAGAACATAGCAGTAATAATTACTGCAAGTAAGATTCTCTGATCTTAAAAATCTAAAAAAAAAAAAAATATTTCCCCAAAATATCAATTACTGTGATTGTTATAACATATTTCTACAGATTTTTATACTCCTTCCTAGGTTGAGCTTAATTCTTTTCTTCTTGAGTGGGCTTGACTTAGTGACTTCTAATGAGTAGAATATGAAAGGAAAAATTCATAACTTTACAGTAAAGAAACCTAGTAGACACTACCTTAACCAACTAATCAAAGTTGACATGAAGTCATATTCATATCATATCCCAAAAGTACTTCACCTTCATGATATTTTTTCCAAAGATATATTGCTTCAGTGTTATCATAAAGAAAATCTGAAAAATATAAATTTAATTAGTAATATTAATATTATATACCCCTGTTTTGATTTTGGAGTACAAAAGGGAGACTGACAGCGAATGAGGAAATCCAAACGAAGTCTATAGATTATATTATTATATTATACCAATGTTAGTCTCTTAGTTTTGATAATTGTACCATAGTTCTGTAACATGAGGGTACCTAGGCAAAGAATATATAAGAATTTTCTGTAATAGTTTTGCTACTTGTTTGCAAATCTAAAATTATCTCAAAATAAAAGTTGTTTTTAATAATTTAGTCCACAACTTCAAAAAAGTTGAATGATATCAGATAAATACATAATCACACATTGAGGAGCATTTTATACATTATCTTATGTGAAATATCTATGTTCATTTCACTGATGAATAAAATGAGGTCTAGAATGGCAGAGACTTGACCAGGCATCCAAAGCTTGGTAAATTTTACAGCTGAAACAAGATTACAGGCTTTTTAATCCCAGCATCCTCTTCTTCCAACTAAACCAATATATTAATACTTCTTTCATTAAAGTGATTCTTGAAATATGAAAAACACAAAAAATAAAGAAAAACAACAAAAATTCTTGAAACATCTTTATTGAAGCATATTAAATTTGGCCACAAATTTCTAATAGTATTTTAATCTAGCCATTATCTTAATAGCTAAAAGGCAATCTAATTAATTCGATGAATCACAAAAGTGTATACACTTTTGTGAATATTGGCCAATTCCAGAAAAATGGACAGAGCAGTGCAAAAATTCAAACATGAAAATAATGCTTATGTATGTATGTATTTAAAATTGTATCTTCTATATATCCAGGTATTTAAAGTTATATCTTCTATATATTTAGGTATTTAAAGTTATATCTTCTATATATCCAAGTATAACATGTCATTATCTTTAAATTCCTGAAAAATAATCATTCAATTTCCTACATGCTTTATAACTTTTATAATCTCATTTATGTAATATATGTTTATTTAAACAACAAAAAAGGCAATAAAAGGACACTAGAAAAATGTGTGATGCTGCCTTATTTTTTCCAAAAATGTTTAGCTGACCAGTGATAATTACTAAACATTCAAAAGTACATAAAAGTGTAATTTCTTAAAAGCCTATTATCAGTTTTACCTGAATAATCACACTCAATAAAATTGTGCTTCTCAGAAGCTATTATTCATGAAAGAGATAATAATATACAACATTAATTCTCTTAAATATCATATGATTTCCAAACAACAATTCAGCTCTGCTTGCTCTAGGAAACATGTAACCAAAATGCTAAGGTCTTCCTAAACCAAGAGTTCATAGTGTTAAAATCATTCAAGTTCTCTTGAGGATACTATACCAATATTGTTGGACTTTAACACTTAAGAGAATGTTAGAGGAAAATGAACGTACTTACTAGAGCATCTCACATACTATTAGTGATCAAGTTATTTTTTATGATTTAGTAAACAACTTTGATAGTATAAGATCAGTGTTATTAGGAATGTGTCCTTCAACTCAATGGTAAACAACCCATACATATCAGATCTTGATTTGGGGCAGTTATCTTACAAGGTGTAAAGTTCCAATACTTCAAAAGTGTACAATATATTATTAATTAATATACCATATTCCAGAAATAAAAAGAAAGCTGATGATAACTTAAAGGATTGTGGTAACAGAAGAAGAAACAATGCATAAAATTATTTATTTATTTTATTTTATTTTTTATTTTTTTTTTAATAATTTTTTTAAAAAAAAGAAATCAGTGTCTACAGAATAGGCCAAGGAATGTGAATCCTCTTACTAATCTATCTTTAAAGAACAGGTTATACACTTGACCTTTGTGACAAAAGCCCATAGGCTCAAACCGTTTACTGCTTTTGCCCAGATTTTATCCCCATAGTGAAACTGGCCTCCTCGGTAGATTTCTCTGAAGGCACAAAATGAAGTGTCCGGAGGACATGAATGTACAGCCAAGTTGGCTTTTCTATTCTAAATACAGCAATCTGTTCTATGTTTAAAATGAGGTGGCACTTTTGTACTTGTTTTTTAACTTGGTAAATGTGAACATGTCACCTAAGTTCCATCAACGCTGGGCACAAAAACAAAATTAACTTTTTGTCAATAAAGATGAACCACATCCTGGACAAGATGAGTTAGCTGAGGAGTTCCTGCCTGAGGAACTGGCCAGATTTATCTCTATCAAATTGCCTTTTAAATGATTCCATTTGTTTGATTTTCTAATAATTGAGAAAACATTTGCTGAGTGCTTATTATAAGCTAGGTAGGCACTGTGTTAGGGAGTAGGAATATAAAAATGAAAAATATGTTAATTCCTAGCATGTAACTACAACCAGTTTAGGAAGCTAAGTTGATAACTAACCATGGCTTGTGTGATAAATGCTTCCATACAGGTGAGTACAAGGTACTCTGGGAACACAATAAAAACATCTTATAGGGAAGGAAAGTCAGGTAGTATTTTCCAACTCAGATCCACATAGGCTTGCAGGGAAGGGAGTACTGTCCTTTCCTAAGATGTGACAATACTGGTATTCAGTATGAGGGATAGTGTAAAAGATCCAGAGAAATACAGAAAAGTCACATACAAAGAAAAAATTGTCCCATATCTGCGATCACCTAAGAACTCATGTAGTTGCAAATAGGCAATTATCTGAGTCTAAAATGTTTTTTTTTAATTTTTAAATTGTTTTTGAATTTTTAAATTTTATTTCTTTATTTCAAAGTATAAAAGGGGTATAAATGTTTTTGGTTACATGGGTCACCTTTATTAATATAATGCTTGAGTCCAGACTATAAGTGTGTCCATCACCCAAATAATGTTTGTTGTGCCTGTTAGGTAGGTTTTTACTTGTCTCTTTCTCTCCCCTGCCCCCAGCTTGATTTCCGCTAAGTTTTATATTCCTCTGTGCATATGTGTGCTCATCAGTTAGTTCAAGTTTAATAATGAGTATATGTGGTATTTGTTTTTCCATTTCTGGGATCCTTTCTTAGGACAATGTCTCCAGTTCCATCCAAATTGTTGCAAAAGGCATTAATTCGGCCGGGCGCGGTGGCTCACGCCTGTAATCCTAGCACTCTGGGAGGCCGAGGCGGGTGGATAGCTCAAGGTCAGGAGTTCGAAACCAGCCTGACCAAGAGCGAGACCCCGTCTCTAAAAAAAAAAAAATAAATAAATAAATAAATAAATAATAAAAAAAAGGCATTAATTCATCCTTTTTAAGTATGAGTAGTACTCCATGGTATACATAAACCATATACCATATTTTGTTACCATGAATTGATGAGCACTTAGATTCCACATATTTGCAATTGTGAATTGTACTGCAATAAACATTCAAGTACAGGTGTCTTTTTGATAAAATGGCTTATTTTATAAGTATATATACTGCTAGTATATAGCCAGCAGTGGGATTGCTGGATCATATGGTAGGTCTACTTCTAGTTCTGTGAGGAATCTCCATACTGTTTTCCATAGAGGTTATACTAATTTGCAGTCCCACCAACAGTATATAAGTGTTCCTTTTTCTCTGCACCCACCCAACATCTGTTGTTTTTGGACTTTTTAATAAAAGCCATTCTAATAGGGGTAAGGTGATATCTCATTGTGGTTTTAATTTGCCTTTCCCTGATGAGTAGGGCTGTTGAGCATTTTTCATATGTTTATTGGCCATTTGCCTATCTTTTTTTGAAAAGCTCTGTTCATGTCTTTTGCCCAGTGTTTGATTTTTTTTTCTTGCTGATTTGATTGAGTTCTTTGTAGATTCTGGTTATTAGCCCTTTATCAGATGTAAAGTTTGTGAATATTTTCTCTGATTCTGTAGGTTGTCTGTTTGCTCTGTTGATTATTTCCCTATCTGTACAGATGCTTTTTAGTTTACTCAAGCATCATTTATTTATTTTTCTTGTTGCTGTGATTTCCATTGGGGTATTAGTCATAAATTCTTTGCTTAGGCCAATATCTAGAAGAGTTTTTCCTCTAGAATTGTTGTGTTTTCATGCCTTATTTTTAAGTCTTTTATCAACCTTAAATTAATTTTTGTGAGTGGTGAGAGATAGCGGTCCTATTTCATTCTTCTTCATGTGGCTATCCAATTTTCCCAGCACCGTTTATTGAATAGGGCTTCATTTCCCCAGCATGTGCTGTTGTCTGCTGTGACAAAGATCAGTTGGCTATAGGTAGATGGTTTTATATCTGGGTTCTCTATTCTGTTCCATTGGTCTATGACTCTTTTTTTGTACTAATACTATGCTGTTTTGGTTACTATACCCTTGTGGCGTAGTATGAAATGTGGTAATGTGATATCTCCAGATTTATTCTTTTTGTTTAAGATTGCCTTGGCTATTCAGGCTCTTCTTGGGGTCCCAAAGAAGCATGGAATTAATTTTTCTAAATATGTAAAATATGTTGGTATTTTGATGGGGATTTCATTGAATCTGTAAATAACTTTGGCTAGTATGAATATTTTAACATTTTTGTTTCTGATATTTTAACATTGTTGATTCTGCTGATGCATGCACAAGATGTGTTTTTCCATTTATTTGTGTCCTCTGAGATTTCTTTCCTCAGTGTTTCATAGTTCTCCTTGTATAGATCTTTCATCTCCTTGGTTAAGTATCTTCCTAAGTATTTTATTTACTTATTCTTCTGATTTTTTTATTAGACTCTCAGCATGACTATTATTGGTATATAGAAATGCTACTGATTTATGTACATTAATTTAGTAACCTGAGACTATATTGAATTTATTTATCATTTCCAGGAGGCTTTTGGTGGAATGTTTGGGGTTTTCTAGATGCAAGATCATGTCATTAGTGAAAAGCAAGTGTTTGAACTCCTCTTTCCCTATTTAGATGCCCTTCATTTTTTCTCTTGCCTGATTGCTCTGGCTAGGACTTCCAGCACAATGTTGAATAGAAGTGGTGACAGTGGGCACCCTTGTCTTGTTCCAGTTCTTATGGTGAATGTTTTTAACTTTTCCCCATTCAGCATGATGTTGGCTTTGGGTCTGTCATATGGTTTTTTATAATTTTGAGATATGTTCCTTCTATACCAGTTTATTGAGGGTTTTTATCATGAAAGGGTGCTGGATTTTGTCAAATGCTTGTTTGGCATCTATTGAGATCATCATATGATTGATTTTACTTCTGCTCATGTGGTGAATCATATTTATTAATTTATATTTGTTGAACCATTTTTGCATTCCTAGAATGAAGCCTACTTGGTCATGGTGGAATTTTTTGTTTGTTTGTTTTTGCTATGCTGTTGAATTCAGTTTGCTAGTATTGTATTGAGGAGTTTTGCATCAGCATTCACACAGGATAGTCGTAATATCTGTCTTTTTTTGTTGTGCCCTTTTCTCACTTTGGTATCAAGGTGATACTGGCTTCACAGAAAAGTTAGGGAGAATTTCCTTCTTCTCTATGTTATGGAATAATTTCTGGTGCATGGGTACCAGCTCTTCATTGTAGGTCTGGTAGAATTCTTCTGTGAATCCATCTGGTCTGTGGCTTTTTGTTGTTGTTGTTGGAAGATTTTTTATTACCGCTTTAATTTTGTTGTGTGTTACTGGTCTGTTAAGGAATTCTATTTCTTCCTGAGTGAGCCTAGGAAGGCTGTGTGTTTCCAGGAATTTTTTCATTTCCTCTAAGTTGTCTAGTTTAGGTGCATAGATATTTCATAGTATTTAAGGATGACATTTTGTATTTCTGTGGTATCAGTTGTAATGTCTCCTTTTTCATTTCTGATTGAGCTTATTTGGATCTTTACTCTTCTATTCTTGGTTATTCTAGCAAACAGTCTGTCAGTTTTGTTTATCTTTTCAAAGAACCAACTTTTTGTTTCATTGTTCTTCTGTATTTTGTTTTGTTTTCCATTTCATTTAGTTCTGCTCTTACCTTTATAATATCTTTTCTTCTACTGGATTTGGATTTGGCTTGCTTTTCCTTATCTAGTTTCCTTGAGATGTGACATTAGGTTGTTAATTTGTGATCTTTGTCTTTTTGATGTAGGCTTTTAAGGCTATGAATTTTCCTCTGAGGAATGGTTTTGCTGAGTTCCATAGATTTTGATAGCTTGTGTCCCCTTTGTCATTAAGTACAAAGAATCTTTTGATTTCCGTTTTAATTTCATTCTCTACCCAACTACCATTCAGCAGCAGGTTGTTTAATAATTTCCATGACTTTGCATAGGGTTCAGTGTTTATCTTGTGATTGATTTCTAGTTTTATTCCACTGTGGTGTGAGAAGATACATGGTATGGTTTCAATTTTTTTTTTTTAATTTGTTGAGACCTATTTTGTGGCCTAAGATATGATCGGTCTTGACGAATGTCCCATGTGCTGCTGAGAAGAATGTATATTCAGTAGTTTTGGGATAGAATATTCTGTAAATGTCTGTTAGGTCCATTTGATTTAGAGTCTGGTTTAGGTCCAGTGTTTCTTTATTTATTTTCTGCTTTGATGATTTGTCCAGCTCTGACAGTGAAGTGTTGAAGTCGCTGGCAATTGCAATACTGCTATTTATTTCTTCGCTTAGCTCTAGTAAAATTTGCGTTATGTACCTGGGAAGCTGCTGTGCTAGGTGCATGTATATTTAAAATTATTATATCTTCTTGTTGAATTCCTCCCTTTACCATTATATAATAATACTCTTTGTCTTTCTTTACCTTTGTTGAGTTAAAGTCAATTTTATTTGATATGAGAATGGTGATGCCTGTTCTCTTTTGTTTCCCATTTGCATGGAATATTTTTTGTCATCTTTTCACACTGAGTTTGTGTGCATCCTTATGATTTAGATGTATTTCCTGGAGACAGAAGATTTTGCGGTTGTGTTTTTACATTCATTCAGCCAACCTATGTCTTTTAAGTGGTGCATTTAAATCATTAATGTTAAGAGATACAAGTGATATGTGGGATGCTGTTCTCTTCCTCATGTTGGGTAGTATCTTGTTGCTTTGTGTTCCTTATTGTGCTATTGTTTTATAAGAGTTGTGACCTTTAGCTATTTGGGGTGATTTTATACTGGTGGCATCTATTGTGCTGATTCATGTATAATGCACTTCTGAGTATTTCCTACAGGGCACATCTGGTCATTACAAATTCCCTCAGTGTTTGCTTGTCTGGAAAAGATGTAATTTCTCAATCAAATATGAAACTTAGTTTTGCAGTATACAAAATTCTAGGCTAGAAGTTGTTCTGTTTAAGAAGAATGAAGATGGGGCCCTACTCCCTTCTTACTTACAAGGTTTCTGCTGAGAAATCTACTATTGGCCTGATAGGCTTTCCCTTGTAGGTCAGTTGTGTCTTTTGTCTTGCTACTTGTAGAATTTTCTCTTTCATTTTGACTTTGGCCAGGTTGATTTCTATGTGTCTTGGAAATGTCCTGTTTGATATGACTCTTCCTGGAGTTCAATGATCATCTTATATCTGGATGTGTGGATCTCTGGTGATACCAGGGAAGTTTTCCTTCATAATTTCCTCAAATAGGTTTTCCATGCTGTTAGCTCTTTCTTCTTTTTTCTCAGGGATACCTATAAGTCATATGTTAATTCACTTCGCATAGTCCCATATCTCTCTAAGTGATTTTTCTTCCTTTTTTGTTCTCTTCTCTGCCTCTTTAAATGACTAAGTTACCTCAAGAAACTTGTCTTCTTTTTCTGTTATTTTTTTCTCTTTTTCTTTTAATTCAATACTAGTGAGGTTGAAGAAAACATTGTCTTCAAGCTCTGAGTTTCTTTCTTCTCCTTGGTTTAGTCTGTTGTTGAAGCTTTCTGCTGTGATTTGAAATTCCCTAAATGACTCTTTCATTTCTTTTAGTTCTATTATATCCTTTTGTATGCTGTCTAGCTATTTAATGACTTTTTCATTGTTTTCATTGATGTCCTGAAATATTTCTTTCACTTCTTTTTGTTGGTTTTCAACTCCATTCATCTTATTTGCCATCCATATTCTGAATTTCATTTCTGTCATTTCAGCAGTTTCCTTGTGGACGGGGTCTAATACTGTAGCTCCATTTGTGATCCCTTGGGGGTATCAAGCTATTTTGCTTTTTCATGTTACCAGGAATATTTTGCTGGTTTCTTCTCATCCAGCTCCTCTTCTCTCAGATCTGAGTTAATAGGATTGTAACACACTTGCTCTCCTTTGTTGGGAACTCTCCTATTTAATTAGGGGAAAAGAAGGGCCCAAGATGGAGCATTTGTGACCCACTCTGGAATGTTGACCAGTCAGGGGAGGGGCTGGTGCAGTGACAGGCTGTATAACAGCTGTTCTATTTTTAACCCTTCCTCTATGATTGACTCAGTTCAAGCCACTGCTCGATGATCTTCATATGGGTTGGAGGGATGTTCCCCAGCTCGTTGTTGGGAGTTCAAGTTGGGTGATGGATATGACCCTTTCCACCATGGCTGTTGTTGTGGGGGATTGCTAAGGCCTGCTTCATCCAGTGAATGTGATAGTGGCAACTGGGTAAGTCTATTTAGGCAGTGATCATGAATGACCAGGCTGTGGGCATTTGCATGAATCAGGTCCAGGAGTAATATCTGCTCAGGCCTGGGGATTCCTGTGTAAAGTATTGACCCTCAAGGGGGCTCCAGTGACCCAGAAGCAGTGGCAGAGACTCAGAGAGAGTGTTTTGGGACCTAAATTCAATTCTGGAATCTCAGGGGTTGTATCACAGTCCTGGCAGGGCCCCTGGAGCCACAGGGGCAGAGTGTTGAGCTCAGGCACAGTGACAGCTTCAGAGTTGGATCTGCAGAGTGTGGGAACAGAGCCACACTAGTGTAAGGTAGCTCCACCAGTGTGGAGATTGCTGGTGCCCAGTCATACAAGCAGGGGTTTGTATCGGAGACCCAGGGACTTCAGAGGTGTGCCAGAGCTGCTGGTCAGTTGAGGTTCTCCTCCCTTACTTAGGCTCCACTGAAGCAGTCACCTATTGTTTCCCAGGTGGTGACTGTGGTGTCTGAGACTCCTCCTCTGCTCAGATCCCATGCAGGGGGAGAGGAGTGCTCAGCTGCTAATTCTCAGGGTACATCATGGGAGAGCACTTGTTCTGTTTGCTCTCTCTCTAGCCTGGGGGAGGGGAGTGATATAAAGGCTACTGCTGGATAGCTGAGTCCTGAGCCGAGCTGGCACCATGCACCAGAGCAATCATGATGGCATCGGCTGCAAAAACGAGGGATCTGCATCACCCAGATCTCTACTGTGCCTGCTTTCTAGTGCAATCTCTCTGCACAGACTCTGAGCAGCTCCACTATCAGCCAAAGGTCTGAAGTGGAGGAGGGAGACTCCTCACAGCTTGAGCCACCTGCACCTTTTATTGTTCTCCTATAAAGTGGTATCCTCTCCAGCTACTTCTATTCTTCTCTCTTCCCCTCCCCCCAGTTGTGTGAATTATATTAGGACCTCCACCTTAATCTCTGAGATAGTAGGTGGTGCTTATGAGTAAGAATCAGTAATTCCCTGTCTGATTGAGTCAGTAGATGTTGCAATGGGCTGTACAGTTTTTCTCCCTGTCAGAAATTGCTGCTTGCAGGAAAGAGCAGCCAACTGTAGAGTTGTTCTATTTTGCCTGAAATCAGTTTTATCCCCTCATAAGAGGCACTTGAATGGCCCTAAGCAGTAGGTGGGGCCCTGAATCTCCTAGGGGATTACTTTTTCTCCACCACAGAAAAGGCAAGTGGAGAAGTGAGGCTGGGTGGGGCTAGGTCAGGGAAGCCTGCCTTCAGATTCTGCAGATGTAAGTCCTGGAACTGTCCCAGCAGGGATCAAAGGTAAGCTCCCAGGCTGCTGAGGAAGATCACTGGGAAGGGGGCTGAAGTGACCCTACCAAACTGGAAAGTCTGCTTGTGAACAATGGACCATCTGCTATTCCCCAATAATTGGCTATTGGGGGTAACTATTTCCCTCCTACTATTCCCCTGCCTCTAGATACTCCTACCAGTGTCCGGTTGTAAAGGGCCTCCAAATTTGCCATGCTCACCAGCAATGGCACCTCAGACCAGGAACCACACAGTCCACGGACTGCCCCAGTCTGAAGGTGTGGTTTTCCTTTTGGGTGTATGGGTGCCCTACCAGTTTGCTATGGCTCAGACCCACAGTGCACTTTCTTGTCTGTTCTGCCCATGTGGGCCCTTCTGATTCTGGAGTTTAGCTCTCAATTCCCCCCTCTTTTCCCCAAGCAACCCATCGAGCTCCTAAACAGCTCAGCAGCCCTCTGACCACTGAAATTATGTGGGAAGGAGAAACAAAATCCCCACCTATTGCCTTCACTGGGGTCCAAGTTTCTCCGGGGTTGATGTCTGTCTATATCTTTTTTTTTTTCTTCGTCTACTTTCTAATTTGTTTCCATGAAGTCTCCAGCAGGCTCTGGCACCTTTACCCCTGAACTACACCTAAGTTGTTGTCATTCACCCCTCTCTATCTGAAACACTTCCTTTCCTCCAGGACAATATAGCAACTGATGTCTCTAGTCATCTGTCTTTTCCTAGATCTTTGAGTCTAACTTTAATTCCATTAAACAGAACTTATCTTCTATATTTCTAATATTCATTTAATTTTCTATAATTGCCAAAAAATGCCAATATCAAGTAATTCAAGGGAAGAGTTTTACAATATTTTCTTGGGTGATTGAGTTTTTATCACGTGGAAAAAAATTCGCCAACAGAAAAGACTTTGATGGCATTTTACTTCCAGTAAAAGCATATATGTGAGCATATGAGTCTGCATTTGTAGCTGTCATATTTATATAACCTTACTTATAAGCATAAATATGTTTTATTGTATCTTGTAGAGTGCAGTTGTGCTTCAGCATTGATTTATTAAAATATGCATTTCATTTTTTCTTTTGATATCTTTTTCATGTGTCCATTACAGGATTTTCTTGATTTATTTTAAAATTGTGTGTACTTACCTTATATTATCTAAGAATTTCATCTCATGATAAAAGTGACTATAAAATATTTGTTTTAAAAAGAGGATTTTACTTAATATAGTTCTCAAATAAATAATAAATAAATCAGTAAACCTATAGTTCTAGGAGAGAGTACCTTTTGGGATACTCAAGATTTATAAAATTTTCAACTAGAAAGGAGGTAAAAGTCAGATCACCAGGAGTACTGTTACTAAGTAAAGAAAATTTATTCTATTCCAAGTCCATTTATCCTTCAGACTTTCCTTGTGGATCTGTATCAATAATGATTTGAGCTCTGACTGTCATGTAATTAGCAAGGGATTCCAGGTCTTCTAGGGACAAAAGTTTGTGTCTTGTGTTGGTGCAATTCCCCACCTGGGAAGAAGGACAAGGGTGGATCCCAGGCCCCCACCTTGGTCTTGCCCCACCTTAATCCTGCCCTAAGCTACTGCCACACCTGGGGGAGGAGGGAATACCCCATGAATCTGCCAATCGGAACTTAGGGTACCAACTGCAAAAGAATACAGAGGACTCTGTAGCCCATGGGCCAAACTGCATAGACACCATAGAATCTGGAAATTGATCTAGAACAACCTGTATGCATAGTAATGCAACTCCCAACTGTCCAATCAAAGTGGTTCCATGGTGATATCTGGGACTAGGGAGGTCCCAATCCAGGCACTATAAAACAAAATACAGACCATAACCAACCTCTTTTTGGCCCTTCCTTTTGCTCTCGTTTTGCTGTGACAACATGTCCAGTTGCTATCTGTGGCATATGTATCTCCCTAGTGGCTCAGATATAACCATGGAACCACTTTGACTGGACAATTAAGAGTTACATTACTACACATGTGGGTTATTCTAGGTCAATTTCTGGACTCTGTGTGTCTGTGCTGCTTGGCCCATGGGCTAGAGAGTCCTCTGTATTCTTTGCAGCTGGTGTGCTAAATTATTGGCAAATTCATAGAGTCTTCCCTTCTTCCCAGGTATAGCAGTCGCTTGGGAGATTAGGGTGAAGCAGGACCAAGATGGGGGCCACAGCACCCACTTTTGGCCCTAGGAGACCCAGAATCTCTTGCTATCTACCTAACAACTATAGTTTTATCTTTCCAAGAATGTCATATAGATGGTGTCAAACAGTGTGACATTTTCATACTGGTGAGAAATAAAAATAAAATCCTAAGGCCCCCAACTGACTGAGTGGACCCTCTCTTGGCCAAGGAAACCCTAAAAAAATCCTTAAAACTGAGTTCCCAGCAATGGAAAGTCAGAAACATCTCATTTTACCCCCTCCTTTGCTAACAGCCTTCAGGCTTTCTTCTCTAAGGGCTAAACAGAAACCAATCTCATGATCACTCCTCCCTTTTTGTGGTTTTGATATGATAACTGACCAGCAATCCTTCTTGGTAAGGGAACACTAACCATGCAGCAGTTCTGACCAATCTATTGAGGCTGCACAGAGAGGGTTTTTGTGTCCTCTGCTTCACCTTTTGACATCAGAGGGCCAAAAACTCCATCCTTGAATCATGCTAAGGCTGCCATTTTTTGAACATAGAACTCATAAAGGGGCAAAAAACTCAATTGTGCCTGCACATGTTTCTCTTTTCATAAATACTCATGACTCCGATAGTTTATTAAATATGTATATTTTGCCACTTTGCTCAGCATAAATTCCTGTTCCCATTGCCCCTCCTTCTAAGCCTCTGCCCAAGGATATGTTTCCCAACCTCCCAGAATGGTCACACTGTTGGCTTGTGACCCTTTATGAGAAACAAAGTTCTCCTTTCCAATTTTAATAACCTTGCCATTCTTCAGTTGACACTGGTTTTTTTTCACTCAAACTTTGTTATTCACCAAGTTGTCTGTGTCAATAATTATGTCAGGAGTTTTTTTAATGGGTGATGGGTTTTTTGTGTGTTTGTTTGTTCATTTTGTTTTGTCTTAGTATTCTATTGTATGGATGTGTGTTTATCCATTCGTCTGCTGAAGGATATTTGGGTTCTTTCCAGGTTTTGACAATTATGGATAGAACTATTATAAACAGTCAAATATAGTTTTTTGTGTGTGAACATACATTTTTTATTTCTCTAGGGTAAATACCCAGGAGTGAGATTGCCAAGTAAGTATATGAGAAATTTTAAAAGAAACTGCCAAAGTATTTTCCAGGGTGGATGTTTTAGATTGCTAAGACTGCTGCAACAAAGTACCACAAATTTTGTGACAACAGAAATTTGTTCTGTCACAGTTCTGGAGGCTACAAGTCCATGATCAAGATGTCAGTAGGGTTGGTTCCTTTTGAGGCTGTGAGAGTGAATCTGTTCCACACTTCTCTCCTAGCTTCTGGTGGTTTTATAGCAATCTTTGATGTTCTGTGGCTTATAGATGCATCACTTCATCTCTGCCTCAATGTTCATCTAGTGTTCTTCCTATGTGCTTGTCCGTGTTGAAATTTCCCCTTTTTATAAAGACACTAGTCATATTGGATTAAGGACCTACTCTACTCCAGTATGACCTTATATTAACTAATTATATTTGCAATGACTCTGTTTCCAAATAAGGTCACATTCAGAGATATTGGGAGTTGGAATTCAAAGTACAAGTTTTTTGGTTGTGGGCACAATTGAAGCCATAACAATTGCTATATCATTTTATGTTCCCACTACAATATATGAGAGGTCCAGGTCTTCTGCACCTTCCTCAACATTTGATATTTTAGTCATTCTAATAAGTATACAGAGATATTCATTATGGTTTGTATTTGCATTTTCTTAATGGTGAATTATGTTGAAAATCTTTTATGTGCTTATATGCCAGCCTTATATCCTCTTTGGAAAAAACAGTCTATGTGCATTCTTTATCATTTTCAATTGGGTTGTTTTCTAAATGTTAAGTTTAGAGAGTTCATTATCTATCTATTATGAGCAGAAGTACATTTTTAGATATGAGATTTGCCAATATTTTCTTAGTCCAGAATTTGTCTTTCTTTTCACTTTTTTTGACACTGTCTTTTCTCAAGAAAACATTTTTAATTTTGATGAAATCCAATTTATTATTATTTTATTTTGTGAATTTTGTTTTTGGTATCAAGTCTAAGAACTTATTTCCTAACTCCAGGTTACAAAAATATTCTCCTATATTTTCTTCTGAAAGTTTTACAGTTTTAAATATTATTTTTAACTATATGATCCACTTGAGTTAATATTTTGTAAGTTGTGAGGTCAAGATTCAAATTTTTAACATATAGATGACTAATTTTTCTGGCACATTTATTGAAAAAGTTATTCTTTCACCTTTTTATTGATTTTGCTTTTCTGTCAAAAATCACTTGGTCTTATTGGATCTATTTTTGAAGTCTTTATTCTGTTCCATTCATTTATCTATATAATCCTTCACCAATCTCACACTGTTCTAATTATTGTAACTTTTATAAAGTCTTAAAGTTAGATAATGTGATTTCTCTAAATATATTCCTCTTTTTGACAGTTGTTTAGTTATTCTAATGTCTTTTGCCATCCCCTTTGCCATTCTATATAAATTTGAGAATCATCTGGTCTATATAGTTTTTAAAATCCTGTTGAGATTTCAGTAGGTATTATGTTAAATCGATAGATAAATTAGGGGAAATTTACATATTTATCATTATAAGTCTTCTGTTAGGTCCAGAGCTGAGAGAGAGATGCACATGAAGCCTCATGTGTAGCAAAATGCTGTTTATTTTGAGCATCTGGGTGCAGATGGGTGGAGGCGAAAAAGCATCCACAAGAGAAAAGGGGAGGGTCTTGGGTTTTATAGAGACTTTTTCCAGGGGAAGTGGACCAGAACAGCTGCCTGTAATAAATTCTTTCTCAAACAACCAACTCCTAGGACACCCTGCCCCAGTCACATAGATCCTTCAGCTCTGGTATCATCCTTATCAGGAAAGCTAGGGAGGGATAAACTTCATCTCTATCTGGGAGGGCGAGGGAAGGAATGCTGGCTACAGCTGTCTGTTAGATCTACAAAGTCCGGGGAATCTCCAGACTCCTGCGGCTATTGTTTTACAAGTCTAAGTTTTGCATTAACCACATTCTGTCCTATACATAGTTTTCGAGTTCCCACCTGGAACAAACCTAACATCTTCCAATCCATGAACACAAATAGTTCTGAATTTCTTGGTTGTCTTATGATTTCTTTTATCAGCATTTTTAGTTTTTAGTATAAAGACTCTATGCATGGCTGGGTGTGGTGGCTCACGCCTGTAATCCTAGCACTCTGGGAGGCCGAGGCAGGTGGATCGCTCAAGGTCAGGAGTTCAAAACTAGCCTGAGCAAGAGCGAGACCCTCATCTCTACTATAAATAGAAAGAAATTGATTGGCCAACTAAAAATATATATAGAAAAAATTAGCCGGGCATGGTGGTACATGCCTGTAGTCCCAGCTACTCAGGAGGCTAAGGCAGGAGAATTGCTTGAGCCCAGGAGTTTGAGGTTGCTGTGAGCTAGGCTGATGCAATGGCAACAGAGTGAGGCTATGTCTCAAAAAAATAAAAAAAGACTCTATACATTTTTGTTAGAATTATATGTAAATATTTCATTTAGGGTGATCTATTTTCAATTGTATTTTTTTTCTGATTTTTGTTTTCAATTGTATATTGTTAATATACAGAAATATGATTGATTTTGAGGTATTGACTTATATCCTGTGACCATGATACATTGGATTTACTTGTAGATTCCATGATATTTTCTATGTAGACAATTTGTTCTCTGTGAGGAGGAACAGTTTCATATTTTTGTTTCTGTTCTGTAGGTCCCTTGTTTCTTTTTCTTGCACTACTGCATTAGGAACTGCAGTACAATGTTGAATAGGAGTGGTGACACTGAGCATCATTATTTTATCCTGATTGTAGGAGGAAACCATTCAGTCTTTCACCATTAAGTATGATGTTAAATGTGGGGTTTTTATAATGCATCCTAATCAAATTGAGAAATTTTCCCTCTATTTCTGGTTTGCTGAGAGTTTTTAGCCATAGAGTTTGCATTTTACAAAATGCTTATTCTGCATTAATTGATTTGATCTTTTAGATTTTATGTTTTAGATTGTTAATAATGTAGATGACATTGACTGATTTTAAATATCAAATTACCTTTGCATGCTCAGGATAACTCCACTTTGGAGAGGTGTATTATTATTCCTTTTATGTACTGGTGAATTTCATGAACCAATATTTAATAAAGAATTTTAAAAACCAGAATTCATGAAGCATAGTGGTCTGTGGATTTGTTGGTTTCCTTTACTTTCTTTGTCTGGATTTAGTAACCAGGTAATGATGGACTCATTAAATAGGTTGAGAAGTATTTCTCTCTCTTCTATTTTCTGGAGGAGATGTTTAGAATTTTTAATCTTTTTCCTATCTGTTTTCTTATGGATAATTTCTATTGCTCTTTCTTTCCTCAGTCAATTCCATTTTGTTATTGAGTTTGTCTATTGAGCATTTTATTTTTATTATTATATATTTCCATTGTAAAATTTCCATTTATACAAATTTTCTTTTTCTTTGTTAATGCTTTTTTATTTTCTCATTTCTTTCAAGAATGTTCATGATTTCATATTTGAGCAATTTATAATAGCAGCTCTGAAATCTCTATCAGACAATTCCAATATGTATTTCATCTTATCATAGACATCTGTTGAGTGTATTTTCCCATCAAAGTTGACATTTTCATCTTTTTTCATATACTGAGTAATTTGGATTGAGTCCTGGGCATTTTGACTATTATAAGACTCTGGGTTTTGTTTAAATCTCATGGGGAATGTTAATAATTTTGTTTCTGTAGGCAATCTACCTGCTAAAACAAAGTTCAAGCTGTAAATTTTTACCCATCTTCTGTAGGCTGTAGCTTCCTTGTTAGCTCAGTTTTTAAAGTCTTTGCAATGCCTTAGTACTATTGGATTTGGCCCTTGTGTACACCACTCAGTGGTCAGTCTGGGACTTGCACAAAGGCCTATTCATTAGCTCATTACTCAAAATCTTTGGTATGCTAATTAGAACCAGATCTATGCATACTCAGGTTAAGGTCAACCTAAAAGTTCATAAACAACTTTATGGATGGTCTTTCTGAGCTCCTCCTTGTTCTTCAATCTGGAAAGAGTTTGTGCCTATCACTTGATAACTGATGGCCTGCTAGGATCATTTGAATAATAAAAGACCTAACTAAAGCCTTCTTACAAAGAATCTATTCAACTGAGAATAAAAAACAAAAAACAAAAAAGAAAGAAAACAAAAATACAAAAGACTCTTTCTTGGCAAACCAAGCTACCAGTTTACTCCTATGTGATAGGACCACCCTATGGAATTTAAACTAGGATATAATGATACTACAAATTAAATTTTCCATTAGGATATTTCTTGGTTTTCCTTTTTTAGAAAACAAAATTGCAACTAATGTAGTTTAAAGATCCAAATGGCTTTTACTATTCTAGAATGAGGCAGTACTGCATTCTTTAAAATAGACTAAGTGCTCTGCAGGGCATGGCAGAACAGTTGGTTTTTGTAATGTGGGAACAAGGAAACAGCAATAAAAATAAAGCAGATGGGTTAACATCAGATTACTTCAGGTGACTTTTTTTCAAAAAAGATTGTGATATATTGTCTTTTCATTTTTATTTGTTTCAAGAAATATTTTAATTTCCTTCTTAATTTTTTCCTTGACTTATAAGTCATTCAGAAGCACGTTGATTAATTTCCATGTGATTGTATATTTTCTGTGCTTCCTCTTGTTATTGATGTTTAGATTTATTCCATTTTAGTCAGAAAAGATACTTGATAATGATCTATTTTTTAAATTTGTTCAGTCTTGTTTTATGGCCTAAAATATTATCTGTTCTGGAAAATGTTCCATGTGCTTATGAAAGAATGTATATTCTGCAGCAGTTGAGTAAAATGTTATATAATGTTAGTTAGGCTTATTGGATCTAACATGTCATTTAATTCTTCTATCTCTTTGTTGATTTTCTGTCCCGATGATCTGTACATTACCAAGAGTGGGATGTTAAGGTTTCCGACTATTATTGCATTACTGTCTCTTTCTTTAGATCTATTAATATTTCCTTTATATCCTTGGGAGCTCTGGTGTTGGGTGCATAAATATTTATAGAATTGTTATATCCTATTGCTGAATTGAGCCCATTATTATTCTGTTGTGAACTTCTTTGTCTATTTTTACAATCTTTGATTTGTAATCTCTTTTATCTGAGCATTTTTTCCACCTCTTCATTTTCAGTCTATGTGTACCTTTATAGGTGAAGTGGGTTTCCTGAAGGGAGCATATGATTGGGTATTGTTTCTTTATTCATTCAGCCACTCTATGCTTTTTAATTGGAGAATTAAGACCATTTACATTTAGTGTTATTATTAATAAGTACATACTACTGCCATTTTATTGTTTGTTTTTTGGTTATTTTGAGACTCCTCTCTTCCTTTCATCCTTTCCTGTTGTCTTCATTTGTGGTTAAGTGATTTTCTCTGGTAGTATGTTTTTATTTGTTGCTTTTTACTTTTAGTGAATCTATTATAGATTTTTGCACTGTGGTTACCATGAGGCTTACAAAAACCTCTTATAATTAGAACAAATTATGCTGAAGGGATTATAATCTCTCTTAGATCACAAATAAAATAATAGATATAAACATGACCAAAAAACACACACAAAAAAATTCTACACTTTAACTCCATCTCCTCCACATTTTGACTTTAGTTGTCTAAATTTACATATTTTTATATTACCTCTGTCTTAACAGTTTGCTCCATCTATTATCATTTTGGGCAGGTTTGTCTGTGGGCTTCAAACTAGAGTTATGAGTGGTTCGTAAACCACAATTACGGTACTAGAGTATTCTATGTTTGGCCATGTACTTAATTTTACCAGTTGGTTTTATACCCTGAAATGTTTTCTTTTTACATGTTAGTGTTTTTCTCTTTTAGACTGATAAGCTCTCTTTAACATTTCTTGCAAGATGGGTCTTGTTTTTAGTGACTGGTGAATTCTCTCAGCTTTTGTTTGTCTAGGAAAGATTTTAACTCTCCTTCATATTTCAAGGATGATTTTGCTGGATACAATATCCTTGAATGGCATTTTTTTTCTTTCAGCACTTTGAAAATGTCATCACACTCCCTCCTAGCCTATATGGTTTCTGTTGAGAAGTCTGTTGCTAGACAAATAGAAACTCCTTTATATATTATTTGTTTCTTTTCTATTGATGCCATTAGGATCCTCTCTTTGTCTTTGACCTTCGACAGTTTGTTACTTGTCTTGGGGTAATATTATTCGAGTTGAATCTGTTTGATCTTCTAAGACCTTCCTATACTTCAACATTTATATCTTTCTTAAGTTTTGAAAAATTTTCTATTATTATTTCTTTGGAAAAGCTTTGTTTCTTTTGCTCTTGCTCAACTCCCCCTTGAACACCAACAATTCTTAGATTTGGTCTTCTGAGATAATTTTCTAAATCTTGTGGGCAGTCTTCATTGTTTTTCATTCATTTTTTATATCTGTTTTTTTGGAGGGGTGTTTTTGTTTTGTTTTTTGTTTGTTT
>VBSM01000361.1:75570489-75669660 GCA_008086735.1 Cheirogaleus medius
GGATCGCTTGAGCCCAGGAGTCTGAGGTTGCTATGAGCTAGGCTGATGCCATGGTACTCTAGCCTGGGTAAGACTCGGTCTCAAAAAATTAAAACAAAGTACTTCAGTTGAGCAAATCTCTTTTTAAGTTTCAAGATTTCTGGGGCTTTTTAAATTATTTCAATCATCTTGTTAAATTTCTCTGATACATTTCTGAATTGCTTTTTTGTGTTATCTTGGAGATCACTGAATTGCCTTGAAAATGGTATTTTGAATTCTTGGTCAAAGAACTCACAAATCATCATCTCATCAGGGTCAGTCACTAGATTTTTGTTTTATCCTTTTGGGGAGGTCCTGGTTCCCTGTTTTCTGTTGTTTATTATGAATATATCTCTATATCTTTGCATTGAAGGATTAGTTATTTATTCCAGTCTTCTCTACCTGGCTTAGTTTGGGTTTTAATGAATATATTTTCTTAGAAAACTTTTACCACAAGTTGCTGTCTCTGTTTTGCCCCTAGGTTGTACCTTAAGCCAAGGTTTGCCTCAGTTCTAGTAAATGATCAGTAATCAAGATAATGTGGTATTGACAAAAGAATAAACAAATAGATAGATGGAACGGAATAGGGAGCCCAGAAATACAACCACATAAATAAAATCAACAGATCTTGACATGGAAACAAAAGCAATATAGTGGAGAAAGGTAGTCTTTTCAATAAATGATGCTGAAACAGGCAGACATCCATATGCAACAAAAATAAATCTAGCCACAGACCTTATCAAAAATTAACTTAAAATAGATTATAGAGTTATATAAAAAATTCAAGAAGTTGGAGGAAGTGAGGGATTAATGTGAAGAGCATAGAGGAATTTTAGGGTGCTGAAACTATTCTGTATGATACTATAATAGTGGTGGATACATATCATTATACACTTGTAAAAACCCATAGAATGCACAACATCAAGTGTGAACCCTAATGTAAACTATGGATTGATACATCATTGTAGGTTCACTGACTGTAATGTATATTCATTATATTCATCACTCTGTTGGAGATGTTGATAGTGAGAGAGGCTGTGCTTTTGAGGGGATAGGGGATATACGGGAACTCTCACTACTTTCCATTCCATTTTGCTGTAAACCTAAAACTTCTCAGAAAAATAAAGTCTGGTTTTTTTTTTTACAAAAAGTACTGGGTGCTCACCAAGTTTTCCTGGGGGAGAAGATGGCAGACAGGCAGAGAATAAGTGTTCTGTTAGTATCAAATCTCAAACAGAGAGCAAGCACTGCCACCTGGGTTATGCTATTGTTTATTCAACAATAAGAAACATGAATTCAGCAGCTGCTGTGCATTGGACACAGTGCTAGATGGCTAGAGACTGGAGATTCAGAGAGCAGTAAGATTCTAATCCTGTTCAATATAGGGAGAAATAAAGAGTATGGAGGAAGGGGAAGTGATTAACTCAGATGTAGGACAGGGAAGTTTCCTAAAAGACATGACTTCACCTGTTGAACTAGGTGGGCGGAGATTACAGGCAGAGGTTATGGCACACACATTTTATAGGGAAAGCTTCTGCTGCATGTCTGGACAGTTAATTGAACTGGTGCAAGTGATGATAGAATTGTAACACTATTTTTTTACTTTAACATTTATTTTTAACTTAATATTGCCCTTGAAGAAATCCTGTCTTTGGGTAGGAAAAGCTGACTTTCAGGCAGACTTATAGAACAATCTTTTAAGAAGGAATACTAGTTCTTTCTCAATTATGCTTTATATGCTAAGTTCTCCCTGATTTCAGGAAAATAGATCTTTGTTTAAAGGGTTGTCAGATTCTAGCAGAAATTTTTCCTCAATGTCTTTGCTTTTTAACTCTGTATTTCCAAACTGTGTTATTTAGTCACGACTCTAGAAAGTGATGTTATGTGGTATTTAATTATACTAAGTATTATATTATGGAGGAAAATAAGTGAAAACTAAACATTTGATGAAATAATCATTTTAAGATTTAAAGATCTAAGAATCTGATCTCACATTTCCAAAGAATAAAGGTTAAAGTCTCTACCATCTCCCAAAATAAACATTCTATCATGTTTGGTGGCAAAGAATTATCTAATCATCTTCCTGGAAAATTAAAGAAGATGGACTAAGAGAAAACTAAATCAGTTTTCATTTATTCTTACTTTGTTTTAGATTTGAATATTATGAAACAGGATTTGCAAAAAGCTAGGCTGTCTTTGAGGACTACATTCCTACAAACTCATTCCTATAACCATGATAAATGTTTTTTTTCCAGAGGACATATCACCATGGATTCTTATTACTGGAGATAAAGCCCCCTTTATCACTGACTGCTAACTTGTAAAGCAAGTGTTGTCCAACCTAAATTTTGTCCACAAAGCACCTAATTCTACAGTTAAGAGCCTCCAATACATTTTACTTTGTATGGAATGGATATGTGAAAAATTAGAAGCTGAATAATAGATGTAAATCATGGTGATTCATGCTCAAAGAAAAACATATGGCTTTTTCTTGCAATTTTGTCCACTGTTTTTGTTACAACAGTTAATGGGCACCTTTATGGCCCTCTTTTAATTGGCCTGCCTCTCCACGGTGTCCTGAGGCAGCATCCCCTGTAACGTGGCCTTCGATTGACCTGAAGGTAATATGAAGGCTCTATTCCTTTTCTGGGGCTCATTATTTCTGCTTCCTCCATGGGTCTCATCAACAGAAAAAAACGTTAGACACAGAGAATCTTCCTGACTAATAGAAGCAATAATTAAACCTGCCTTGCTAGAATTTGTCTATCTAGTTTTGTAGACTTCAGACATAATCACTAATCCCTTCCCCAAATTTTCACATTCTACTCCAGCCCTTCCCAACTCCTAGTTTACATAGCAAAGGTAGTCTGTAATGGAAAGTTTGAAAATTACTCAGTTAGCGTAGCTCCAGAATATATGTATCCAATCGAACCAAGTTATAAAGTAATTGAATCATTTGTAGTCAACAGTAAAAATATGGAAATTAATATGGTTAAGAAAGGAGGCAGGTTATACATTTTAAAAATTATATTAAAAGTAACTTTTTAGCTATCATAATTATATTCCAGATTCCGATGTTATTATTACCTTTTAGGATGTAAAGAAAAGAGATTGAGTGAAACGTTAGAAGCAATTTTTGTAAAACTTGAATGTTACAAACTTTAGCTTTTTATATGCTCCAACATTACTGAAACTTAATATTGAATTAGATATTATATTTGAAAAACACTGGTGAAAAACGGAGAAGCAAGCTTTTGAGATATGCAAGTGTTTAGATTTATAAAATAGACAACTAGCAACATCTAGTGGCCATTCCCATGATCAACCATTCTCTTCATTTCCACTGTTGCTTAGAATTTAGAGATGTGCCAGGTTTTGGCAGGTATTTTGAATTAGGTTAAAAAAACCACAGAAAATCAAAACTAAGCATTACTTTTAATGTGTATTTAATGTAAACATACAACACATATACTGTTCTTTACAGGTGTTTGTGTTTGGTTTACAATCGGTAGAATTAAATACACAAAGTACAGCTTATCTAAACGAGTGTTCAGCTGATTTACTTGTCTTAAGAAAGGTTGTGATTTTGCTATACACAAGAAAAGTTACTTACTTTTCTTAATATTACCAACTTTAATTTTAAAAGTTTAATAGATATTTTAAGACTCATATTATTGATAACTATTTTAACTGATAGCATTGGCATGGACTTTAGAACATTTTTTATTTTACTCAACTGTTTGAAATTGAGCTATAAGCACAGCAGGTTTCCATCCATTATCTGGCAGTGAGGTTCATACACACGTAAAGAAATAATAATAGGTAATAATGACTTGGTGGCAAAAGAAAGATACTCTGGAGTTTTTATCATTTTTGTGACCAATCTGCAAGTAAATAATCAAAAGTTGAATACAGATTAAAAAACTGTCCAGAAATGGATGATTCCTACTAACATAAATCAAATGCTCTAAAATATTATTTATTTCACATATTGATAGTATATCATATTGATATTAAAAAACATACACAGGATTGTAATCTAAAAGCCAGGAGGGAAAATGGAGGAAAGGGACTAATGATTATTATGCATATTTCAAGCCTCACTGGGTGGGGTTTCACATGCAGCCATCCGTCATCATAATTTATCCCCAAGACAATGCTGGAGGCAAGCATCTTTGCTCCCCATTTTATATGCAAAGAGATGGAGTCCCACTTCTGTTATCCCACAACTGGGAAGCGAAAAAAGGTGTATTTGAATTCAACCCAATCTGACTCCAAAATTGATGCTCTCAGAGTGTATCAACTCATCATCTATGCTAAATCTATAGTCTGGGCAAAAAGTTCTGAATATGATATCAGCATTTTTTCAGTCTTGCCATTGTTTTGAAAGCCCTGGAAAAACATGACTCCATGGGTTAGGACAATTACTGCTTTGAATGTTTTAAAATTTTATTTTAAAAATAATAATTTTGAAATAATACATAGTTATGTTACTATTTGTTTTAATAATTTGTTATCTTATGTTAATGTTTGCTTCTTTAAATGTTTTCTAATATCAAATGTTTATTTCACAGACTTTGTATCTATATCTTGTCACAATATATTATCTAAGATTAATAAAGCATGCATTTATTATCATATCTTCATTTGTTAACTGAAAAGCTTTGAAACTAAAACTATCACTACAAAAAAAATTCACTGTTTATTATGGGCATTCATTAATATTTTAAAACATATAAATAAATTATTATTTTAAAATATTATATGATAAACAAGATACATAGACCAATCTATCATAAAAACAGACATATAGACCAATGAAAGAGAATAGAGCGCCCAGAAATAATCTCACACTTAATATGGTCCACTACTCTTCAACAAAATACACAATGGGGAAAGAATAATCTATTTAATCAATTGTTTTGGGAAAACTGGTATCCACACACAAAAGGATGAAATTGAATGGTTAAAGACTTAAATGTAAGATCTGAAACTTCAAAAACCTTAGAAGTAAACATTGGGAAAGTGCTCTTTGGCATGGGTCTTGACAATGATTTAATGATGTAAATCTGACTCCAAAACACAGGCAACAAAAGCAAAAATAACAAGTGGGACTACATCAAACTAAAAAATTTCTCTACTGCAAGGAAAATAATCAACAAAATGAAAAGGCAATCTATAGAATGTGAGAAAAATTTGCAAATCATGTGTCCAATAGGGGACTGATATCTAAAATATGTAAATAATTCCTACAATGCAGTAGGAAAAACCCAAATAAACAGATCTTAAAAATGTGCAAAAGACCTGAATAGATCTTTTTCCCCAAATAATACATATAAATGGTCTTCAAGTATATGAAATAGTGCACAGTAGCACTAATCACTAGGAAAATACAAAGCAAAACTACAATGAGATACCACCTTACAACTGTTAAGAGATGAATATTATTAAAAAGTCAAATGGTAGTAAATATTGGTGAAGTTGCAGAGATAAGGAAACCCTGGTACACTGTTGGTAGAAATGTAAACAAGTACAGCCATTATGGAAAACAGTATGGAACTTTCTCAAAAAACTAAAAATGGAACTACTATTCTATCTAGCAATCCAACTTCTGGGTACATCCAAAGGAATTAAAATCAGGACCACGATGAGTTATCTACACACCTTGGTTCATTGCAGCATTATTCACAACATAAATGTTGGTCAACAGATAAATGGATAAAGAAAATGTGATACATCCTTTAATAGAATATTATTCAGCCCTTAAAAGTAAGGAAATCTTGCCATTTATGACAACATGAATGGACCTAGAGGACATTATGTTAAATGAAATTAGCCAGACACAGAAAGACAAATACAGCATGATTTCACATATGTGTGTAGAATCTAAAGAAGTTGAACTCATAGAAACAGAGAGTAGAAAGGTGGATGCTGGGGGTGGGTGGGGGAAGAAATGGGGTGATTTTGGTCATATGGTATAAAATTTCAGTTATAAGAAGAACAAATTCTGGAGATCTAATGTACAGCATGGTAACTATGGTTAATAATAATATATTGCATACTTGAAATTTGGTAAAAGAATAGGAGTTCTTACTGTGGAAAAAAAATTAACTATATGAGGTGGTAGATGTGTTAATTAGTTTGATTGTGGATCGCTTCACAATGTATTCACATATCAAAACATCTCATTTATATACAATTTGTATTTGTCAATTATAACTCAATAAAGCTGAAAGAAAATAAATAAATAAATATATATATAGAGAGAGAGAGAGAGAAAGAAAGAAAAACCTATGATTTAGAGTATTCCCTAGATTTCCCAGAAATTCTAATTTTTTCATCCTTAAATTCCCAGTATTAAATAAATAAGGAATTTGGCAACACTTCTTTAGTAGTTTTATTTATTCCTTATTTTAACAGTCCCTGGCCTACAGATCAATTTAAAATCTACCTTCAACTCTAGTGTCCATAGCTTGGAGTATTAGAATTGGGTTTTGATGGGACCTATCAAGTTGTTCCATGACTTTATAAACCCATGTCCAAAATTTCACCTCCCCATGACTTTCTTGTGAGATGAGGATGTAGTATTATTTGAGTACATCTTTCTATACACATACTAAAATTAAATAATAAACTTCTTTAAGCACAAACCACAATATAAAATAAAATATATGGTCTAATTCTTACTTTCATAAGGGAAACTTATTTGTAAAAAGTTGAAAGTAAATTTCTATTTTAAACTTTTAGACTCTAAATGAGAAATGTATTTGGATATCTTTTACATCTTAATATCTTTAATTTATAAACCAGTAATCTAGACAAAGTTAATTATTTCCATGTAATAGGAGGATGGAAACATTATAGCAGGTCTCCTCAAATAGTGTGCTATTTAGTGTAATTAGTCTATGAGCACTTATAAATATTTTTGCTACTATTTCATTACTAATCTTTAACTTAGAAATAATAACTCTTCATGTGTCTTTCTAAGCATTGGAAATATTCAACCCAAGCTTGAGGTTTCCTCATAATGCATGAAAGAAAAAAAAATTAAATGTCAGGGTTATGTCTAAAAGAGTACAGATATCATATGCATTAAGTATTTAAATACTTTGATAACACAGACTAAAGAGTTTAGCTTTTACATTTGAATACTGCAAAATATAAGAATTTGACATACAATGTAGCATGCATTTATTTTCAACAAAAGGATTTGGGGCATTTTAAGAAACATGCTGAAGAAAATGTACCTTTTATCTTCTATTAGCATGTGAAATAAATATAAGAAAAAATTTTGAGTCATCCCTATGCAAAAATACATCCCAGCAAGATAACATAGTAAAAGCATGTGCCTAATTACATTATATAGAATAAAATGAAGTGCACATGGGGGATTCTAATATGTATTTTAAGGGAGGTTTGCTGAACATCTGCCTTCTCTGTTGGTCAGATCAAGTAACAGTGTATTCCTTATGTCATTTTTTCTTCTATTTAATATGAAATATTTTACATATACAAAAATATATACTATACATAAAATAAATAAATATAACATTGTCAATGCACTTTAACTCCCTTAGGCTCTCATCCCCAATTTCTGCTCAACCTTTACCCGAGGGGTAAGTACTACTCTGAAATTTGTGCTTACCATTCCCTTGCTTTCTCACATACATGGAGTGAAGTGCAAGACTCCAAAGTGTATAGCTCCAAGAACTTAAATCTATATACATTTCTGTATAACCGGAACACAGCTTAATATGTGGAATATTGCCAGCACCCCAGAAACTTCTATTGTGCCACTCCCAGTCATTACCAAACCAAATGCAAGCAACATACTTTCTTCTGTTACCATAAAGCACCATCGCCTGTTCTTAAAATTCTTATAAATAGAATCATACAGTACATACTGTTTTTGTGTCTGATTTCTGTCATTCAGCATTATGGTTTTGAAATATATTCATTGTTATTGCATGTATGTGTAGTTTATCCCTTTTCATTGATGCATCATCGTCCATTGGATGGTTACACTACAATTTATTTGTCTATTCTAGTACTCATGGACATGGGTCATTTCCAGTTTGGAGTTAACTTTGAATAAAGCTGCTACAAACATGTTTCTACATGTCTTATTGGTAGGAAAATACATTTAGTTTTTTGTTAGATTTATACCAAGAGTAGAAATTCTGGGTCATAGGGTAGGTATATGTTTAGCTTTAGTAGATACTGCCAAACAGTTTGCCAAAGTAGACGTATCAATTAAAACTCCCACCAGTAATATTTGAGAGTTCTGGTTGCTCCACATTTTCTTCAAAAGTTGTTTTTGTCACTTTTTTAATTTTAGCCATCTGGTGGGTTTACGATGATGTATCTTGCTGTGGCTTTAATTTGCATTTTCCTAGAGACTGCTGTGATTCTGAGCACATTTTCATATATTCCTTATCCATTTGGATATCCTTGTTCATAAAGTGCCTGCTTAAGTTCTTCATTCTTTCTCAAAATTAGCTTGTCTGCATTTTGCTTAATGATTTGTAAGAGTTTTTTTAAAAAACATTCTGGATACAATTTTCATTGGACATATATATTGCAAATATACTCTCCCATTCTGTGAGTTCTTTTTTAACATACTACTCCTTCTTGATTCTCAGGTGTTTTCTTTCTGGATTTATTTTATTTGTTGGAGTGCATGCTTTAGATATACTGAGAATTTCAGTTGACTGTAAACCCTCTGTTTTGTTTATCTTTAAAAGGCTTTTATTGTTATTTTTGAAAATTATTAAACTGGATTCACAGTTCTTGCTTGAGAAATTCTCCCCTTCTCACCCCAGCACCACATCTTCCAGCTTTTATTTTGGGCTTAGAAAAGTCTACTATTTATCCAATTGATGTCCCGGTCTTACATTTGTATTCCATATTCTCAAATTTTACTTTAATATGACTTGGGAAGTTACATTTTTATCCTTCTTGAAATATGCTGTATTTCATAAAGCATATGAAAATTGCTTTATTTATATGAAAATATAATTTGGTATTATTTATCAATTCCAAAAACTTTTCAAATATCATCTTTTGGAATATTGTCTCACCTTTGCCTTGTACCACTCTCTCAATTTCTCCTACGCTAACTCAGATTAAGTAAATATGCCTTCTTAAACTCTTCCTGATATTTTTTAACATCGTTTTTATATTTTCCATTGTCTTATCTTTCCTTGCTCTTTTCTAGGTAATTACTTAAAGTCTACCATCTCATCAACTTTCTCTTCTGTTATGTCTAACCTGGGTTTTTAGTTCTTTTATTTTTTAATCATTGTAGTTGTTATTTCTAGTAATTATATGTTTCTTTTGTACTCTTTCAAGAACAAGCCCAGTAGAATGATTTTCAGTTTCAGATTATCAGTCAAATATACAAGATACAATAGGTTTACTGAGCTTTAATAAAGGGTCCAAAACAAATAGCAAGCACTATGCAGAGCAAGAAAACACTGAAGGTGTTAGACACCAGCTGTAGTTTCTCATGTGTCCAGTCATTGCACTCATCTCAAGAAATGACAAGAATGTGTTAAGAATGAGGGTCACATCAGCAAAGGGAAGCCACAGGTACTAGGCCTCACAGCTTAAGTCTCTTACTACTCTCCTAAAGGGATATGTGTCTAGCTCCCACTCTTTAGTACAGCTTCAGCACATTAATGAAAAAATATATGATAAATAATTTTAATAATTATGTACAGAGTGTTTAGGTTTATACTTTCATAATACTCAGTGCAACTGCTCTCTTAGAGTACGACCATATCAGGATCAGATAATGGCCAGGTCCATCTCACAGTGGGTCCATGAGTTTCACAGATCCTACCAGTGGTCATCTCCTCATTTCTCAAGTTATAATCAAAACAGTTATACATATTGGATCTTAGAACCATAGCAATGGTTTATTGGCCTATGGAGAAAAAGTTATTACAGTAGAAAAAGCTGAGTTGGATTCCCTGAAACTACCTTCACTTACTCCTGACCTAGATAGTAAACATAAAACAATATTGTATTCTAGATATATTGGCATAACCCTGTGTTAACCCCAAGTTTTAAGGGATGCAGGTTATGGTCTTTGATATATTCACGCTTAATTTAGCAGTGTGGTCCCTACAAAAACTTGATACATGACAGTGGACTTAGCCAAATAGTAGCCATAATTATAGCTGCTATGTTTTTACTAGACCAGATTTACAAAGCCTCTGTTATATACTGTGTGACTTCTGAGCTGGCAAATACATTCTTTTCAATACCTACAAAGAAAGATAGAAAACCGTTCTCATGTCAGTTTCACCCCAGGGGAATGCTCACTCTCCTGATTTCTGCCACCATAGAGTCCAAAGGACCACAATCAACTGGAAATTCTACAGTGCATCATGGTACTCCATTATTTGGAAAATATTGTTATTTTGACAAGATGTAAAAAAAGATGAATTCCCTGGTAAGATGTATACAATCCAGGGACTACTAGATAAACCTTACAAAGATTCAACATGTTGCCATATGAATAAAGTTTTTAGAGTTCCAGTGATCTGGGGATGCCAGGATATCTCCTCTAAGATAAAGGACAAGTTATTGCACTATCTTAGTTTGTCCTGGCTGCTATAGCAAAACACCTTAGAATGGGTAATTTATAAACAATAGAAATTTATTGTTCGCAGTTCTCGAGGCTAGAAAGCTTAAGATCAAGGTGCCAGCAGATTTGGGGCCTGGTGAGTGCTTGCTCTGCTTCAAAGATGGCAGCTCTTGCTGCATCCTCACATGGTTAGAGGCAGGCAAGAGAACTCTCTTTAACTTTTTTTTTTTATAAGGGTATTAATCCCACTCATGAAAATGGAGCCCTCATGACTCCATCACTATCACACTGGTATTAGGCTCCAACATATGAATTTTGAGAACCCCGACATTCAGACCATAACATGCACCTTGCACCTCTTTCAACTAAGAAAGACACACAGCACTTAGTAGGCCTTTTGGAGTTCTAAAGGTGGCTTATCCCACACTGTAGTATACTGCTCTGAATCATAAGTGAGGTGATGCAAATTACTGATAGTTTTGTGTGGGGCCCAGAGCAAGGAAGGGTATTATAGCAGGCCAAGTCTGTGGTTAGAGCAGACTTGCATCTCCCATAGGTATCTAGCCATGAAAGAGCTTAGGAAATTTCACCCCAAGATATGATTCCTTGGTAGAAAGAGTATTTTGAATTAAAGGCCCTTAGAGATCCAATAGGCCTTGGAAGGGGCTTTCCCTGTGTCTTCATAAAAACCAGACCCATCAAAAAGAACAACTATCTTTCCTTCCCCTCCCTGCTATCCCAATATATGCAGGGAGGGGGGAAGAATGCAACCAGACCTGGCCCAGCCCATTTCAAAGATAATAACCTGTCTCTCAGGTTAATTTAATTTCCAAAGAGAATAATTTACAAGTCAATCTATTTCCCCTCATCCATTCATTCTCCCAAGTATTTATTCATCCTCCCTAGTAGCCATTTATTGCCGCTCAACAGAATTACCTATTCCTCATCTCTCCTTCCCCTCTAAAATGAGGGTACATAAATTTCTGGACTCCATTGGGATATTAGGTAATCACTCTGTGATTCTCCCTGTGTGCACAGTAAATAAATCTGTAATCTATTTCTCATATTAATCTGCCTTATTGTGAGTTGATCTTTCAGTGAACTTTCCGGGGGTGAAGAAGTTTTCCTTCTCCCCCACAACACATAACATAGATAATATGTTAGATAGAATCCATTATTATGGAAAAAAACTAAAATAGGGAAGGAGATAGGAAGGACAAGGAGGGCTTGCAGTTATAATTTGAGATAGAATGATCAGGGCAGGCTGCTCGGAGAAGGTAACATGTTGGAAGTGAGGGAGTGATCTGTGTGGAGAGGTGAGCAAAAGCCCTCCATGAAGGACCTGACGTGGCTGAGGAACAGTGGCAAGGCCAGTGAGCCTTGCACAAAGGGAGTGAGACGAGGCTGGAGAGGTGAGGGGAATAGATTGTGTAGAACTTTGTAGTTCATTTTGGGAATTTTGGTTTTTACTCTGAGCGAGATGAGAAGCAACTGTGGCATGTAATAATAGCATGTTTTAATGAGATCATTCTGGCTACTGCAGTAAGAATAGATTTATAGGTATCAAGGGCAGAAATGAGGGGAATACTTACAGGGTTATTGTAATAATCCAAAAGAGATGATTGAAGCTTGGACCACAGTAGTAGAAGTGGAAACAGTAAGAAGTAAAATTGTAGAAGTATTTTCATGATAAAATCAAAAGAATACTTTTGATTTCTATTTCTATGGGATTTTGTTTTTAGTATCCCAGCCTATTGGAATATATTTAGATCCTATTCAGACTCATTCTTCCCACAAATTTTACATGTTCTCTTTCTTATTGAAATAACTTGATTCATGAACCTTTGGAAAAACATCTGGAAGTTTCCTTAAATGTTAACTTTGACCTTAAAACATTTTAACCTTAAAGTTTTGGTTATAAGAGTTGAGACAGCCCATCTCAAAAATCACATTTTCCTCTTTCCATTTCTCACTCCCTTTCCACCCTACTTCCCAAAACTGCTAGACTGACTCAACTAGGAAGAGGGCAGCATTTACAATCCGTAGTCTTGGCACCTATCTATGCAGCTTGACAAAGCTGTGAAATTTGGTCATTGTGATTAGGCTTGGCAGTATAGGTGGGTGTTGTTCCTAGGAGGATTATCTCTTTCCTCCTGGTTTCTTTAACACAGTCTCCTTCTTAGTAGTAAAAGATTTATTTCAGTTCTACTTTAGGGATATTTTAACTTACTTGTTATAGGAAAATGGTTATTTCACAATCAAACATGGCAGAGAACACATACAACACATAGAAATAAAAATCAGAAAATTTATTTTTAACCTCCCAAAAATCTTCCATAAGTGATCATGAAATTTATTATACTTTTCAGTATCAAGACAACTGGAAGCACAGTATGTAAAAGGACATGTTTAAGTTAAAAATGTTATAGGTGATTTCCATTAGAAAGCTCTTGATGATTTACAACCAAAGTAAGATATGCATTCTCTTAATTTTCTAATCAAAAAATTATACTTACTAAAAATACAAATTTAATTGTTATCATCTACCAAATAAAAACACTAAGTATTCACTATTGTTTGAAAAATGACAAATTCTTCCAGACTAACAGCACCTGTAGTGCAGTTTGCCAAGGTTGTTGAGCTGAGTTAGGATACTCTGCAGCTTTCAATAACCGAAGTTTTTGTTCCTACGGGTACAAAGAGGAAAAATAAATAAATGCAAAACCACCCCATAAAATTTTAGAAATTGTAGATAACAAATGATGTTATCTACACAGTCAAATTATGTTATCTACAGAATCAAATCACTAAAGAATCTTTGGGGCATTGGAAATCAGGACTCATTGCCACTTAAAAACATAAAGAAAAGTAAGGGGAAGTAAGCTAAATAAGAACATAAACATTGTCTGAAAAATCTCTAACCAATTTTTTCTGTTAAAAAGTTGTCTTATGATTTGTTATCTTCAGAAACTTTTTGGTACTAAATCAACAAACAATTTCTTCTCATAATGTAAACAATTGTGGGAGGAGATTAGCTAACAGTCATATTTTGTAGAGTATGACCTATGAACAAAGTCCAAGGCTTACTATTAAATTCCTGTGTAACATTAACCAGACAACCTCTCTGTCTCTTCATTTTGTTAAAGGCAAAATAATATTGTTCCTGTATACTTAATATAAAATAAAATAAGTTATCAAAATGTGAGTGCCCTTAAAGTAATTTTTATAGATGGCGCAACTGTAAGTGCATAATTCTGATGTATACTAATTAAGAATTCTTCTGGTTTCTAGTCAACCAAATTTATTATATCTCATTACAATTCTATTGCTTTTTTCTTTCCACAAAATATTATAATTAACTAGATAATTTTCCTATAAACCTAACAAACATTCATCTAAAGGGTTATCTGGTATATAGTATATAAAATAATAAGGCATATTATCAGGACTTTGGTGATCTTTCAGTTTTGAACTCTAGTTGTTAGAGGGTAGAGGAGAAAGTTATGGAAAATTCCTATGATTCACAATGGCTTTGGCTGTTGAGACTCAAACACATTTATTTACAGTATATTTATAAAACAAACTGAAAATGTGAAGTCAAACTCATTTCCACAGTTCCAAGGGAATCAGATAAGAAAACTGGATATTTTATTAATAAATCACTCTCAAATATAATTATTTTTCTTTAATGTAGTTCTTAACAGGAATGATGATAACACTAAAAATATGTAAACAAATTCTGAAAAAAGTGAAAATGTTTGGTGGGATTTCATCCTATTTTAGACTGGTTTTACTCAGAAACTGAAATATAAAATTATTTTTCAATCACTTAATTGTTGGTACTAGAAATAGGAACCACAATAAATGTTCACATTAAATAAATATTGCCTAAATAATAATGAAACAATACATACAGATTTTGGCACAACAGAACAGACTATGTTAATTTTATATCATAGGTTTCTTTTTGAGTTTCATCTGATAAAACTTTTAAGGTTGCTTTCTCCTTTGCAGTGGCCAGTCAAGTTTCTTCTAGAGTTCGCCGGGGAATAGCTGTTTTTCAGCTAGAAGTCTAGGCTTCCTTTTCCATTGCGATGTTTATGTTCACTGCCAAGTGGCTCCCATCACATCTTGTTATTTTTGATGTTTTTCATTTTTGAATATTTCTATAAATAAAAAAAGAGGGATCCATCAGAAATATGTATTGGAAAAAACCAGGAAGGAAATTGCCTGCTTTTAAATATTGTTTATAAGACACTTACATGCATATATGCTTTTTGAGAAATAATTGGGAGCAACGTAGAAGAATCAAAAAAGAAAAGAAAAGAAAAGAAAAGAAAAGAAAAGAAAATTCTTCAGAAACAAGGTAGATATTTCTATGAGGCGGTAGATAATACCTTAGGTTTTATCTAAAGCGAAGTGTTTTTCGGTTGACAAAATGCTTTTCTTTGCATTTTAGTTTATCCTTAAAACATCTTTATTATATAGGCAATGTAAGGTAGGAAACTGAGGCCCCACTGAAGTTGAGACCTGCCCAGTAATCAAACAAGTAGTAAGGGATTGAAGCTGATTGTGTCTAAAAATGTCTGATTCCAGACCCAACACTCTTTTAGCTCTGGCACTATGCTTACAGAATACAGCACAAGCCTAGTGGGGTTCTAAGGACTACAGAGGAGGAAAAGGGTACCTATAAGTGTTAAACTGCAGAAAAAGCAACAGGTCTCAAGCATAATCTGTGCTATCTAAAGCTCCTAGTTAACAGATGCACAAACCTGCCATTAACACAGTTTCATATCAAACTCTTAAGTAAAGCAAGCTACATTACAAACAGGAATTTTGTCTGTCTTCAGACAAGACACTTCAGTCCTTTCCACCATGGTTTTAATGGAGCCTGAGGGATGGACGGTTTAAAAAAAGCACGAATAGCAAGCACCCCAATGATCAAGAGGAACAGAAAACCAGAAATCTTTCCACCTCCGTTGTGCTAGAGATCTGTTAACCACTTCGGTGCCTCGAAACCTTGCCCACAGCCGGCACTCATAGTCCGCACGATAGTTTGTGCTGTGCATTGACGACGAATCCGTTTTGCTCTTGTGTGATGAGGAAAGCTTGAAAGCACTGAAAGCTTGTTTTACTTTACAGGCAGCTTTAGGAAAATAACTATAATAACTCCTACTAAGGACTTGTTAAAAGGTCACAGATTCGTAGTAACTTATTAGCCCAACGTACACACTGCAACTGCAGAGATAAAAGTAAAAGCTTTTGGCTGTCGACTAAAGTCAACGCTTGGCTGTGCGCCTTCATATCACGGCTGTCGGCCAAAGTCCACGCTTGCGTTCATCTCTGGCTGTCGACTATAGTCGAGGCTGGTACCGAAGTGGTTAAGTGCTAGCCACCTGAACCTGGAGTGGAATTCTCTGCAACTCTTGCTCCTGAGCACTCATTAGCCTCTGGGCGTTCTTTCCTTTCTTCCCCCTTTTCCCTTCCTTCTTTCCTTCCTTCCTCCCTACCTCCTCCCTCCTTTCCTCTCTCATGTTTCCCCTCCCTTTATTCTTTCTTTTCTCCCTCTCTTCCTTTCATTCCTCCCTTCTTTCCTTCTCTGAATTCTTTTTCTGCCACACTAGCTGTATCACCTAATATAAGTTACCTAACCTTCATGTGCCTTACTGTCTAATTTTTTTAAAAAAGGGAGGGAAAAAGGATAATAACACCTATTTTATGGAATAGTTACAAAGATTAAATGAATTAATAGATATAAAAAGCCTAAAACTGTCGTACCAACTGCTGGCGATATTGACGACGTGTGTGACACACAAAGACAAAATATAGTCTTGTGACTTCTGAGGAGCTCACAGACTAATTGCGAAGAAGAAAGGTGATGTCAAAGTAGAAGAAGTGAAATTTCTCCACACTTCATGTTAATTCTCCTGACAGCCTGAATTTATTGTCCTCTGTCAACATCTCCCTTGGTGCTAACGGGGGCTGGAGGTGGTCAGGGGTCTGGCAGGGAAGCTAGCTTGGAGTCCATGCCTGCCTGGACACATTCCCTCTCCTCATGAGTCACTGTCCTCAACTGCTGCTTTTAGATTTTTTAGGTCTTTCTTATATCACAAACATCAATAAAACTGCACACTGTAGAATACACATTATAGATGAAAGAACACAAGGTTTTTAGGCAGTATGCCCAGATGTAATTCCCACTTCTATCACTTACTATCTTTGTGACTTTATCTGTAAAAAAGGATAACAACACTATTTCTCTCTCATAGTGCTGCTTTTCTTGGGTGGGTGACAGATGAGGGAAAATGAAATAAATGTGTTATAGCACAGAGAACAGGAATCTGAAGACTTAGGTCTGAGTCCTAAGCCTACAACCTACGTTCTGTGTGTCTTGAGGAATCTCTGAATTTCATTGTGTTATCAGTGAATAAGTTTTGATAATAATAACTGAATCACAGAGCTGAGGAAATAGCAAATGAAATAATGGACCTGCAAGTGCTTTGTAAAACATAAAGTGCTACAGAATTATTACTTGCTATTACCATCTCATATTCACATAAAACTATTATAAGCCTGTAGTCGGAAAATTCAATCTGTCATCTTGACAGTTATTAGTCTCACTCTCCCTTGTCAATAAGCTGATTTAAGATAGTACATAGTCAAGCAGAAAAATGGGAGGCGAGGAAATTAAAATAATTAGATTATCTCAAAATAAAATAATAGGATTTGAACAATCTTCACTTTAGAAGGGACCTTATAAGTCACCTCTCCCTGCCTGATCTAGCCCAACCTTCTACCCAGTGCACGAGTCCTCTAAATAACACCCATGCTCCGGTGGCCAGCTCTAGTTGACAGAGCAAATTTCACATTGAATAGAAATTGTGTTCCTTATTGTATTAACTTTCAAGAAATCTCAAAATGTGCAAGAACTGGTTTTTCTGACAATTATTTAGGTTTCTAAAACCTAAATTGATTTACAACCTTTATCTTTGTTGGCTTTTATCTCCCAATCTGTTTGGAAATACCACAAGTTTAATATGGAGGAGATGTTTCTCATATTGAATTGAATATTCACTAAACCAATTACTTAGGTGATCAAATTAGCTGAGCGATTTGGAGTCATATAGACTAAGTTCCTTGGAGACCAAGTCAAATATGTATTTCATCCATAAAATAGCAGACACAAAAATGGAGGTTTTTTTTGTTTTTCTCTCTAAAAAATACAGGCTGAATAAGTGTCCTTGGATAGAATCTACATCTTTGTAACAATAACCTACAGTTCAATACACAAAATGAAGTTATAAGCATAAAATTAGACAGATAATTCTTTGAATAAGAAGATTAAAGTGACAGAAAATTTTTATTTCCTTATATTTTGGAAGGATCAAGCTCAAGTATATTTAAAAGTGATTTACATTCTCTTATAAAGCTGATGTTTCCTAAAACATTAATTTGAACCAAGGCTATTCACACTTCACTTTCCTTCTTGGGAAGTTTGAGTGTCAGTCTCCTAAAATTGCTCACCGTGATGCTGAACAATCAAACCTGCAGCAAGACATCTACCTCATTTAGGATGCAGCTTGATTATGATTTCTTGGAATTTTTCTCCACATTTTCAACTGGATTTTCATCCATGTTTATATATCTATGCCTGCCATCTTCTTCCCTTTCCTTAGCACCTTTAGTAATCAAATTGTTAGCTGAGATTGAACAAATAATATAAGTTAATAGCTACTTTATCTTCCCTCTCATTTGCAGTGATTAAGTGGATATGGCGTCATGTTTCAGAGATGAGACTTCTATTTGTACTGCCAACAACTGTTTTTGCATACAGAAAATGTTTCATAGCCACGCATTATCTTGTCAAGTAAAAAGAGGACTCTGGGCTTCATTTCTTTATTTAAAAAATACTTATTGAGACCTATTATGGGCCAGACACTGTTCTAGAACTTAAGGATAGAAGAACCTGATAAAAATCTTTGCCTTCATGCTGCTTGTGTGGGGGGGAAGTTACCAATAATAAGAATAAAGAAGGAATGTAAATAATACACTAGATAACATAAAGGAGACAGGTAATCCGTGATAGGAGGTTTAAATTTTAAATAAGGTGGTTATGGAAGGGATCAGTGAGAAGGTAAGCGTTGAAAGAAGACCTAAAGGTGATATAGCTGAAAGCCATGTGGATCTCTGGGGGAAGATTATGCCACTTAGAAAAAAAACAGCCTGTGCAAGACTTGAGGATGGAGTTTCCCTTGGTTTTTGAGAAACAGCTAGCAGGCCAACATAACTAGAGCAGTGAGAAAATGAGAGAAGTAGAGAAGTCACTAGAGGATTTTCAGGAGAGGAATTACATGATCTGATTTGGGTTTTAACACATTTACTCTGGCTGTTGTGTTGAGAAGAGACACTATGGGACACGTGTGGAACCAGATAGACTATTAGAAAGCTGGGATTAAAATCCTGGTAAGAGACAAAGGTTGATAGCAGTGGGCATGGGGAAAAAAATAGCCATATTCTAGATAATGTTTCAAGATAAAGCCAATAGGATTTGCTGATAGAGTGGATGTGATTAATGAGTAGAAGAGAAGCTTGTTCACAATACATCTAGTGCACTATTTGTTTCAAAGTATGGTCCATAGACCCCCTGAATCAGAATCACCTGAAGACCATGTTGAACTAGATTCTCCTGGTATACCTGAGAACCTCAGACTCAGACTCTTTAGAGCAGAAGTTAGTAAATTTTTTCTTTAGAGACAGTTAGTAAATATCTGTCACAACTACTCAATTCTGCTGATATAGCACTGGAACAGTCATAGACAATATATAAATGAATGAGTGTGGCTATGTTCCAATAAAAGTTTATTTACAGACATGAAAATTTGAATTTTATATAATTTTCACATGTCAAAAGGAATTATTTTGTTTTTTTATTTTTTTAACCATTTAGAAATAAAAAACAATATTTTTTCTCAGCTCCTGGGTTGTACAAAAACAGGCAACAGGACAGATTTGACTCACAGGCCGTAGTTTGAAAACTCTGCTCTAGAGAACAGATCCTGAATATGTATTTTTAGCATGCACATCATTTGTTTATGCACAAGAACTTTCATGTGAGGTAGGTATTTTTATTCTTGTTTTAAAGATAGGGAAACAAAATCACAAAGAAATGTGATTCTTTGAATTAGAGGTTACTCTTCGGTCTGTCTGGTTGCAAAGCCTAAACACTATATACCCAACTACCTCATGAAATATTTCCTAGTGGTTAATGTTCCTGTCCAGCCACAGACTAAGGAGAAATTGGGGAGTAAAGAAAAAGGTTGCTTTGCCTGGAGAACTCTTTTTCCCTTTTAATATGGTGTAGGGTTTTGCTTTGATAATTAACATTCTGCTGATGAGATCTCCCCTTGGTGAAGGCTGACGAGTAAGATTTTCCATGAGCAGCAAGCACTGCAGGAAATAAATTAATCTCTAGGGAAAAAGAAGGGCCAGGTTGTCAGTGCTGCCTAATAGGAAATGATATTTCAGAATTGCTCAAAGAATGAAATGACTGCAGGTTTTCCTTCCAGCGCATTCTTAAACATTTAGACCTTCTGAAAAGAGGGAAATAGGTTTGCTACAAAATGAAGAACATAAAGTTTTTATATCCTGGTAAGAATTAAAAAAATAAAACAAAAAGATAAACAAAGAAATAAAAAAATAAAAATGAAAAAAAAAAAAAATAAAATGAAGAACAATCTTATAATATTTTTCTTTAGGGTGTTAGTATTTCCAGACTAAAATAGCATTCCCTAGAAATGAAGGGGAAATTTTACTAATATCATTATTTTATTTATATTATGAAAAATCTGCATTGATGTTAAATAGAAGGATGAAAGATATACCAGATCTTTTGATTACCAGTTTAGAATTATCCAATAATTTAAATAACAGATTTTCTAGTCTTTGGAGTAAAAGTAATCATTGTGCTTAGAACACTACTTACAGTAACATTAAATTGTTGAGGTGTTCCTTTATTAAAATTGAGAAACAACAATGTGATTTAGATAATGATATCTAAAGTACCTATCTCTTGATAGCATATAATCACCCATTTAATCAATATAGAACCCCCACCTTGACTAATCCTCAAAATAGCTCTGATAACTTAAACTCAAGCTCTACATAAAGATTATTTTTCTACAGATCCATTGTTTATACCCTAACTTCTACTTTGGCCTCAGTAGAAACATTCCATGGACTTTGTTTCCTGGTATCTGTTTAATTTATCAAATAAGTAGGATCCTATATGTGGTGGATCACCTGTATGTGGGTCTTATTTAGAGGTGAGACGTTTGAGCTCAACAGTCTCAATGCTCTACATCAGAATATGCCATCGAATCACAAACTTTCGGAATTGGCAGGGCATAAAGATTAGCTGGTGTGTCTCCTATTTTGTGGGAAAAGTGAAGCTCAGAGAAATGAAATGGCTTCTGAAATGCTACACATCTAGGTTGTGGCAGATCTGGGACTGGAACTTAGGGCACCTGGGTTTTGTTTTCTGGCCCAGTGTTCCTCTCACTACTTAACTAGTCTAATTTATGGAAAACAAATGATGGCACAGATTTAGTCTAAAGTTGTAGCAATAATTCAAAGAACATAGTTGGAAATTTGAAGGGAAGGAAATGACATTAGAGAATGTGGAGTAGGAAAATATAAAATTTGCTCAATAGAGAACACTTATGTAGGGCAAAAACAAATAGGCATGTTTAAAAGGTTACCCTCTCTGGCAGAGATTTCAGTTTCTAGAGGGACACATAAGGAAGAAAAAGGAAAACGGCCCCTGGTGTAGCCAGGCAGATCACCAGAAACAATTGCAGCAATTAATGAGTGACCCACATAATAACCAGATCCTCCAACAACTAAATAATAATGCTCTGATCCCAAATGGCTTTGCCCTTGGCTGGAGGAAGCCACCTTGCCCACAGTCACAGTCTCTCCTCAGGGACAGCTGCATCCAATGATTGATTGATGCAGGGGGTATAAAGGCCTGTTCCCCACCAACCTTCCAAATTAGGGCAACTCTAAGGAGTCATGCCAACTCCAGAGCTCCCCGTGGGATCAGCTGAGGCCTTTGTTGTCACTGTATCATGATTCAACTTCCTCCTGTGCCCAGACCTGCTTCCGGGACTCTGCCTCAGGTGTTGTTCCTGAGGACACCTCCCAATCAGCTTTCCACAAGCAAATGAATCCGAGGAACTGGATGTGCAACAAAAAGCTTAATGCAGACATTTCCACTTAACACATGTCATCTACTGAAAATAGCTCCCAAGCTGATTGAACAGTGAAGTCCTGTGCTCCTCCTGAGCTATTGCTGCTCAGGCAAGGTGGGTAAAGAGTTAATACAGAGAGGCAGGGCATCCAGCCTCTGCACAATGGAGTGTTTCTTGTACTCTGAGGAATTGGTGACAACACTAAGGAGCGTTTCTCATCCTCTCCAATGTCCATAGCATGCACAAAGACCATAAAATTTCCAAGAAGATACAGTTCTCAAAAGGAAAACAAAATGCAGACAGAAACTTGGAGATTGTCAGAGCCACAACATCAAGTGGCCACAGCCAGCACCTTGAAGAGCATATTGTAGGGAAACGAAGTTTTTCTTAGCAATCAGCTCACAAAGACTCAGTAGTTAATTATTATCGCTTGACTTAATTGGAGTTTATTATGTACTCCACTAACTTTCACCTATTCAATCTAATGTAATCTTCAAAATAGCCTATGGTGTAACACTATTATTAACCAAATTTTACAAATAAAGACATGGAGTCTTTAACAAATTGCTCATGGCACACAGCTAGTGGGTGAGAAAGCAAAATTTAAACCCAACAATCTCAGTTCAGACTCCAAAGGTCTGAACTTTATCATCCTATCACCTAATCATCCTATTTTCAGATGATTATTACTCTTTTAGTAATTTAGGGACAACATAACATGTAGCATTAATAAAAAAATTCCTAAAATAAGACATGGGCATCACCAAGCAACCAGACTGAATCAAAGGCCCACAGAAGAAGGGCATCGATGAGATCTGGTGAAACATTTTCACCTGTTTCTTAGCAACGAGGAGCCAGTGGCTGACAGCCCTGATACTGCGTGAGAGTTTACCATACCCCTGGCTGGAACAGTCACATTACCCAGTGCGTGCTCAGCCATTCACAGCAAACCCTCTAGTTGTTTACACTGAAAATCAAGATAAAGAATTCCCTTTAGTATAATTATTAGATACATATTTGAAAAGGTTCCACCCCATCTAACTGAAAGACTAGGCCTGGATGTAAGGAGTAAAATTAAACAAGTGGCAACCATTTCTATCTTAATTAGTCTTTTTTTAGTCTGTGATAAGCTACAAAGTCTCTGCAACTACCACTATCGCCAAAAGGGAATTTAAGAAGTGACTGACTTATGTCTGAGCATTAAAAAGAGGAGAAACTTCAGACTGGGTTTCATTTGTCCATCCTCAACTCAAAAGAGGCTACTATATATTCAGAGATGAACTACTCATACCAAGTATGGTAAATGTTAACTATGGATCCAATTTCGTTTTTCAAATAAATAAGCCATATACTACGTTATATAAAAATCAAGTTTGAAAATTATATTTTTGCTCTACTTTTGTATTTTTATATATGGAATTGTTATACAATTATAATTCATATATGAGAAAGACTGTAATTTATTGCATTTACAAATGAGAAAGCAAATAAAGATGTTCATACTGGGTAATTTCTAAATGATGTTGAAATCAACTTCATGTAAGAAAGGAGATTTCATTTTACTCTCTTGAATGAAGTTAGGGAGTCTCGCTTGCCTAGAACCACTACTTTAATTCCAGGTCCTCCCCATCCTTAAAACCATCACTTACAGGTAAGAGGTTCAAAGCAGGTGCTGCTCTGGTCTGTAACACAGTCTGCACTATTCTCCCAGGGCACAAAGCTGAGGCTATCGTGGACCATTCCAGAGAGACGCATACACAAGGGAAGATTAAATAACAAGTTTTCCTGTGATTGAAACAAAAACTTTGATCTTAGGAATTGTGTTATTTGGTACTTTTTAAGATCCATAATCTTAAAGAAAAAATAGTTTCCAATGAATTAATAATGACTTGAGACTTAACACGCTGCAGCAATTTTCACTGCAGCGGTTGTTTGTTTTATAGTCACACTTGATTAGTATTAGAAATTTGGAGGAATTGCAATATGCATGGTTTTCAAAGCCCTTTACAGAATTTCATTTTTATCACTCGGAGAGAGTCAATGAAAAGGTAATAAGAAAAGCTCGATGGGATATTTTTATAGGAGTGTCAGAAGCCAGTAAGCTAACTACATGAAAGAACTCAGATTGCACAGACAGGGTTTGGAGCAGAAATACTTCAGAGACTTTATATCTAGTATTTTGACTTTTACATGTCCTTGGAGAAGAAAGTGTGCTAGCTACAAAACCAAATAAGGAGGGGAAAGGAACAAACCGTATACTTAAGAATAATTACAGTTTCAATTTTCCTACAAACTAAATGTGAAGTTTCGAAGATAAAGTGAAATAGAAACTGAGCTGGTTTGGTGTGTTTAAAATATTGCCAAGACAGAAAATTCTTATTTCCCTTGCTAACTCATCCCAAATTTCCACCAGATGGAAGTTAGTCTGGGTAGCTTAATTGAATGCTATCAACTCCTCCACAAGTCCGTTTATCAGATCACCATCTCTATAAACCAAACCATCATAACTCAAGTCTGCAAATGACTACTGATCTCTTTAAATTAAAAACATCTCAGTTATTTTAACCTCTTCTCTAGCCATAATCCTTCTTATTCATTCTTCTAGCAAAAATGTCAAAATATTATTATCATAACAATACAAGCAATTTTGAAATAAAATACTTCCTTGGCCACAAAAACCATAAATGAGGAGAAAAGTCCAATAATGGAAAACAAAGAATGGTACTGTCAATATTGTGAGTGTTTAATATCATGCTGCACTTAAAATGTCATTTTAATGAGATTTGCAGGGCAGAGTGGTCACTTTGGCTGAGCCATATATTCCAAACAAAATGGTAGTAAGAATCTGTATATTGACCCTTTGTCAGGTGGGCAGTTAAAACTGCCCTCATGTGGCTTAACTGACCTGTGGTCACATCGGTGCCTGCTACTGCACTGGATCCGTAGTTTATCTTCTCGCTGTCATCAGCCAAATCGTTCTGACAACCAACTGGTACTTTTGAATCCAGGCCAGCTTGATTTGAGTGAAGTTTCTTGGATATGTCTACGTGGTGACTCTGGAATGACACAGGGCAGAGTGATTGATTTCACAAGTAAATTATCAGTCCAAAATAAATGCTTCCCAGAGATATGACAAGGATAAACATTTATCATATGGCAAGTTATTTCTGTATGTCTGGAACAGAACATTCTACACATGAAAGCAAGTTACAATTATATGTTCATCGATATATTTTGGAAATCTAGGTGTGGAATTTTTGAGGCAACCTGAGTAAGTAGAATAAGAAGTCATTTTAGGCACAGAAAATCATCTTCAAAGACCATTTGTATATATTACCTTCTCCTTGTGAAACTTACAAACATTGTTCATTTGGAGCATTTTTACTCAGTATTTGTTCTTATAGTTAAATAATCCAGCATTTCATTATATATTACATAATTATGTATCATATAATAAAAGCAAGTTTCATTTCTGTATTATCTGTACACTTTTTATAAAACAAATCATCTCCTCTAAAATAACCCACATTTTTAATCAGCATTATGCAAATTTAACTTGACTAGCTTCTCTAGTCAAGTTAAGAATAAGAATTCATCATAACAATGAATTATTAAGGCACGGCATCAATGGCCCCTATAAATCATCTCATATATAAGAGATGTCATCATGTTTGACATTATACTGACACATTGTATGCTTCAAAAGAATCATCAGATGGGAACAAAAACTGAAGACTTCAATAGGAAATTAAACTTTCAGCACTTTGATTCAAACCCAAGTTCAGACTAGAAGCTTATCAGTTTGAATGTGATTACAAAATATTTGAAAATTCATAGAGTCAAAATTACCCAATCAATTCTGGCTGATCACACTAGCCATTTTGGCTCACTGAAAGATAGGATAATAAACAACTTTCCTATAAAGTTCCTCCTACAAACTGTACATAGCATTAAATTCATTAAAAGTTTGAATTTATGGAATCAAAGGCTTTTAAAGTTTGGAAAGGGCTAACAGGGAAATTAGAGTCCAGAATGATTAAATAATCCACTCAAGTTCACAAAGTGAACAGTGCGGAGCCTCGGTGCTATGTCTTCTGACCCTGAGTGCAGTGTGCTTTATGTCATTCATTCTATGAGTGTTTTGTTCAGTTTTTAAATGTGGTGGACTGGTTGCACTGATAGCCCCGATTCTCCACCCGCTCTGTATCCATGTTTTTTCCATGTAATTTTACTGTGCCCTCCTACTCTGACTTCTGGCTTGTCCATGTGGCTTCTTGTGTACCAACAGGATACTGATACCAACAGAGGCTTGGAAGATGCTTGCAGAGTTGGTTTTGCTCATGATTGTAATTCTACTATGCCATCAGAGCATGCCTAGACTAACTGGCTACAGGTTGCACATGAGATGGAGCAGAGTTAGGTTTCCCCAAGTGTCCAGGCTCAAACAAACAACAGCCAGCGGAGCCGCAGACATTTGGGTGAAACCAGCCTAGATCACCTAAGAACAGCTCAGGTCACCGGAACCCCACAGCCTCATGAACTAAATAAATGTGGTTTTGGCTGTATGCCATCAAGTTTTCCTGGTGGTCACACAGCATTGTGTGGTGATGCAGATAATTGTACATTCAACAGTCATTTTTCTACAGTATCTCACCCACTGGATGCTGTGTGACAGTACAAATATAAATATGACACAGTGTCAGACTCTACATCGTTCAAACACAGTTTTTTTAAATTGTTTAAGCAGAGAATTGAAATAGAGTGTGGCAAATCATTTGGGGATAATCCCCAAATTTCTTTTCTAATGACAAAGGAGGGGATTCTACTATCAAAGACAACCCAGAAGATCAGAGTTTGAATGTTGATATTAACTAGAACTAAACCACCACACTTATTTACGTTTGGCTCACCCACAGCCCACAAAAACATAAGTTCATCACTTAGTGCGAACTCTTACATTTCTGTCAGGCCTGTATTATCATATAGCTTTTGGAAAGAAGCAGATTCAACCAGCATCTTACTACTTTCTTGATTTTGAATTAGATACCTTTGGAAAATATATTATTATTTCAAGTTATTAGATGATTATTGAAGTATAGTTTTTCAGTCCTGAGCAATAAACTAGAGTAAAGAAGAGATGTAGCTTCAAGCTTTTTCATAGAACATTCCATTGATAATATTAACACATTGAGGGAAAATTTGAGTCCATGCAAATTATATATATTATAATATATCCCAGACTGCAAAGATGACATGATGAATTTTTTTAAAGAAATCCTTAAACCTGAAACTTTTGTCATGAAAGCCAGAGGGGCGAAAATAATCACTTGATCAGAATGAGTCAAGTATTGCAAAGCCCCTATACAAACTTCTGGCAGATTGGATATTTTATAAACAAGTTACCATTTCGGTAATGAAGAACCCCATTTTCCTGAAGACAATTTCCACACGGGAATCTCCTCTAGTCAAGACCTGTCAGATTTTACAGCCTCTCCTTTGCTCTACTTATTATAGCCAGGATCCTGTTCACAGGTCCTCACCCAAAGGGAAGCACATGTCTCGCACATTACTGACCCTGCCCCATTCACTCATCCTTGTTTATTTAGTCAGCCCCTCCTTCCAGTTCCCTGGTCCCCAGTCCTGCCCCAGCATTTATTTTCAGCTACATTAAAATTCCCACAATGTTCCATGCTTCATTGCCCAGTTGCCCTTCATTAACCCTCAACTCTCTCCCTTCTCTCTCCCCTTTCCTATCTATCAAATTCTCCCACTGTGCCTAGAGAACTTTGCTCATGGTTTGCAGACTTCACTACATATTCAACATCCTTTCAGAACATTGCCTCTACCTCCCTACCTTGACTGAAATCCCATCCTCCATTGAAGTCAACACTTCTGCTGTGAATGATGATGGCTGCTTACTCCTCCACACACCAGATACCCTCAGGTTCATGAGCCCCCTTGTCCCCCGGGCTGTCCATTGCAAAAAATCTCTGCTGCTTTGATATTCTCACTATCTAGCTATGCGCCATCTCCCTTCTTGCTGGTATCATGTGTCTACTAATCTCAAGTCACCATGCATCCTATATAAAAAGGGCTTAGCACCTGCATTATTGCTGTCCCTTCCAGCCCCCCAGTGTAGCCATGACCTTGGATAATAGCCACATCTACATAAACGTCCCATTCAACACCCCAGGTGTATCTCCTTATTGCAAATTAACTTGTCATTTCTCTACCTCAGCCTTTCACTCCCAGAGTCACATCTGAAATCTTTCATCACCTGAAATGTTCCACCTCCAAAATTTCTAAGTATCTTCCTCTCTCACCTAATATCCTATCCTCAAGTTTATTTTTTCCACTGCATCCAAATCTCCCATCGACAAGACTGCTTTTCCATGACTCCAGCAAGGACTACTCTTGGACTTCTTTTGCATCTGAGAGCCACTGATCACTCTTCTTTCTCTATATCTATCAGTCCTTTGCTATTTTTCCTTTCTTCTCTACCAAGCATCCATTCCAGTTTGAAAACTTTGACCGGGCCCGTAATCTGTCCGACTTCCTGTTTTACCCCAAAGCAGCCTCTGACGTGTCTAGCCACTTCCTATCTTTGCCTTCTCATTTCCTCCTGCCACTCCAAGTACTCACTCTTAGTCTCCTTTGCTGGATTATCTTCCTTCTCCTAAACAATGAGTATTCTCAAGGTTTTGTTATTGACCCAGTTCTATTTTTACTGTCCCTAGATAATTTCAACATGCATGTGACTTAATATACCACCTGTATATTTAGGACTCCAGGGCAGAGGTGGAGACTTATGAAATGAGAGGAGGGTGGAGAGGCCAGGGCTTGCATGCCACAGTAAGCACTCTGGACTCCAGGGCTAATGTCCTCTCAGCTCTACAATCCCGCCAATCTTCCTTCCTGTCTTAAGGGTCAGCTGTTACGTTTGCCTAGAACATTCTTCATAAACTTTTCCCCCTAAATTTTACAAAGCCTTGAGTCCTGCAGGTTTTCCCTCACTGTATAAGCTTTGCCAGCACCCTGTTTTCTAGTTTTTGAGCACCTTGTACTTGCACTGCAATGCGATTTTCACAACTACGTTAAATAATATCTGGTTTAGTGTTTAATGTCTATCTCCCTGGCTGAACTAAAAGACCCCCTGAGAGTAAAGGCTAAGCCTGTCTTATTCATTGTCCTCTGTTCTTATCTCAGGGTTTTAAATACAGTAGGTATTAAATAACTATGTATTAAATGAATGAATGGATTCATGAATAAAATGTAGACTTAATTTTTATAACTTTTTCTTGGCCAGTTATCAATGGCCACTATGTCGTCACATGTTCACACTCATTAGCAAATTTGGTTTAATACCTAGTCACTCCTAACGGTAGTGCTTATTATATAGATAAAAGGCCATTATATTTTACCATGTTTTATCCATTAAAAAACACATTTCAAATCCTGTGCTTTCACATAAACTCATTACTGCAATCATTGCACACACTGTATTTATATAGTATCTCATGAATCTCTGATTCCAATTACATTGGACACCTACCTACGGAAGTTATGAATCAAAGAATGGTTATGTTAGGGAAAGTGGGAATTGAGAACTGAGTGTGCAAACACAGTGGCCCCATTACTCTAGGCATGAGAATGTAGCCTGACAACAACTGAAGGAATAAAACCCTGTGTCAGGCACTACTTTAGTGACATCAAGTCTTCAACCTGCAGATAGGATCCAAGGAAAATGATAAAATTAAAATGTGTGTAAAGAATGAAGTGGAACATAGATAAATTAGAACTGGCATGCCTCAGGCCTTTGTGACCACTCTATAGTTGTACTTCAAAAATAAATCCTGTTTATTCTGTGTAATTGCCATTTAACTTACCATTAGAATCCCATCTGCTAATATGAAATGACTATTAAATTATTTTTCATGTTATTCTTGGCTTGTAGTTTCCATGTTGCTTTTCAGTGTTTCTGCTGAAATTAGTGATTTAATTATAAGGTACTGAATATTTGCCTCATGAACAAAGGAAAAAACAAATAAATATTACCAGAAAAAAAGTTAACCCAGATGTCCATGAAAAAAAAATTAAAAGAATTTTAAACTCCATCTTTTATCTCACACCTAAGGCCATGTTCGTTGGTAAAATCATCCCTTTCTGAACAATTTATTGATATTCCCAGGTTATAACTGTATTTATTTGTGACCCTTTTCCCCAAGGGCAAATAGGCTTGCTTTTCCTTAGAGATCTGCAAAGGGCTTGTCTTGGCCAGGGACTAAATATCATTCATATGTAAAACAACATGAAGTATCCCAGGTAGTGTACTTTACTTTTTACTTTGTAAAAAAATCAATCCTCTCCTGACTAAAAAAAGCAACCTCCTTCTCTGCTTATATAAACACTGCTCTTTTCCACTGCCTATACTTTTTTCACTTCAGAAAGTAAATTTAAGTGATACATAGGAAGAAATTTCAAGTGATATTTGGGAAGAAATCTCTCATTAACTAACTTTCTTCCAGAGAATTAAATTTGACTTAAAACAAGAGCAATGATGATGATGCCACTGCAATCTAGCCCAGGCAATAGAGCAAGTCTCTGTCTCAAAAAAAAAAAAAAATAGCAATAACTCAGAGACTATACTTTAAAATAAAGGAAGATCAAATCTAATCACAAGAAATATAAATTTTCTGTGCATATTCAAACTATCACCCCAGAAAAGCATGCAATCCTGTATATAATCTCTCTCCTACTGTGTGTGTTCTCTTTTGTTTGTTATATGGTTGAATCACCATAAATAATTTAGAAGATTATCAAGTATCTTTTAAGAAAACTAATAAATTTCTCATTGTGCATTATAAAGATCCAATTTAACAGAGGCAAGTGTTTGTCTGAAAAAAATATTTAAACAAGCAAGAATATAAACTGAGAAAAATAATCTAAAGCTAGTCATTCATATAGATAGTCTTCTCTTTACACTTTTCTGTATGTACTCATAAACTGCCTTTTCTGCACAGAATGTATTCTTTATACCAATTCAAAGAGAATGCTTCTGAGCTTGTTCCACACTATCCCAAAGACATACTATCTTTTGACATCTCTCCTGTCCCTTGCAGCCTTACTTTGTTTGCAGAGAGTTTACTCTGGCCTGTGTATGGCAGGCCTCACTTCATCAGCCTATCAGAAGTTCATCTCCCTCTCTCCTGCTTCTCCCAGCACTTTAGGCTGTGACCTTCCCAGGGGAGACTCCTTGCTGGCAACACTTACCCTCCTCAGCCGGTATTCTTCCTCCCTCCACTGTGCACACCTTCTTCTTCAGATGGGACCTCACTGGCTGGGCTCTGAGCTGACACTAATTGGGGCTTTACCAGCAGTCACAGGTGCTTGCATGTGGCTTGACACTTAGATACTCTTGGGCCCAAATGTGGTTGGACAGGTGAGACAGAGCTCTTTCTTCCCTGCCCGTTCCAAGTACCACTAGAAGGTCAGACATTTAACAGAGTTGGGGTTTTCGACCTACTTTGCCCTTTCCCTTGGGTCAGAGAAGAGGCAGTAGGCCCATGGAAGAGAAAGATGCCTGTGTCTATCTCCCTAGTTGCCCTGACAAGAGATGACAGCCTCCCATCCCAGCCCTTCAAGGACTTCTTCCTCCTAGACTGGCCAGGAACAGATCCAAGAAAAACCACCCCTGCTGGAATTAGGATTAAAAATCTTACCACATATCATGTATCAAAGATCTTACTGTGTTGTCTGGAAAAGAAATCCTTCATTTACAATTAAGGCTATTTTAAACCTTCACTTTCAAAGACAGGCTTCCAGAATACATTATGTATTAAAGTAAGAGATTAACAATACTCACATTTCAGTTATATATTTCAGTTGCATCTTCCTTTATTTTTCCTGCTGAAAAGTGGGATCTACGTAATTTGATATCTAGAAGTTCCACCATCCTGATCTATTGTTGATTTGACCATCCTCTTGGGAGAAATCAAATCCTAGCTCATGGATACAGGAAGAACCCAATATAATCACATGCTCTGTTTGATCAAAATGAGTGGAAGAATTTTAATCCACAGCAATCAGGTGGCAAACCTCTTCACAACCTTTGTCAAGCTCAATTCAATCTGCTTCTTGCTACCCTAACGTTCTGTGGATTTAGCCAAAGATGAAATAGGCATTTGGAGCAATACTCAGCCAACATATTTTTATTTTAAAGTGAGGCCTGAATAGGCAGCTAATATGTACAATTGTTACTCTTAAGGAGATAAATGAGAAGTCCTGCTGCTCTCAAAGATGTTAGCTCTGTCACACCAGATATTGAACAAGCATGCAAAAGGGTTTGCTATTTTAGAGATGATGTGGGTGGCAAGTGCCTCCTCTTCAAAATACCAAGGTCGGCTTATTCAAAATGCTGATGCGATGAAAACTGGAGTAGCTCTTCGTGTATAGAAAAATCCTCCTTCCTTCTATTTTGCCTTCCGGAAAACTTAAAAGTAATTAATTTGCATGGTTATTGTCATAACTTTCATAGCTCCTGTTTTAATGGGAAAATCATAACTCTTACATTCTGTGAGTATAATCTTTGGCCAAGGGCAGGAAAATTAATCTTATTTTGAATTACAAAAACTGAAATTACAATGGAATCAACTATGTGACACATTTTTTTTTTTTTGTTAGATTAGTTTTTGGTGAAATCAGTTTTGAATTAGTGGACATATGAATAGCATTTGAACAGTGGCCAGGAAGGCAACACTTGCTGCGGATGGCAGATGGGAAATGCAGTGTTCTATACTATAGGTCTGTATCTAGGAAAATTATTCTATATTCGTTTCTTAAAAATTACATTTGAAATCATCTTAACCTTCTAGGTATTAAAACACAGGCTTTGATGTGAGTCTTTAAAAAGTACACATCCTGGCAACCTGATTTAAAACATTGCTGTATTATCATTTGGGCTAGAAACAATTTTGATGAGTACAATTCATCTATTTCTTCAAGCATTCACATTACTGGATATGAAATACTAAATGGCATTCTTGCTACCAAAATGTTGCTAAAATATAAAAAGCTCACATGAACAAGTGCCCAACAGAAAATATGGGCCTAGGAGTCTATTTTCTACCTTCTCAGCTCAGCTCAAGCCTGAAAAGGACCTCTTCTAACTCACAGACTCTATTTCAACCCCCCTTTGAAAGCATTGTCTTGCACCACCATCTCACCTTCTCTGAATTTCTATAGAATCCAGGCATCACTCTTCCTCTCTAGGATCCTCTCCTGCTTTTCTCATATTGGCCTCTTCAGTTCATGTTCTCCTCCTTGCCTTCCCTCTCCCAGCAGGACATCAAAGGACCTTAATGTTCACATGTCTGTTGAACTCTTTTTCTTACTCATTTTTGGCCTCTTCTAAATACAATCAGAACTTGGACCTCGTTGTCCCTCAGAATTTCTCTTGCCTCACGATCGTGGATGCTAACACTCTCCTCCATGCTCACACTTGCTCTTCCCTCTCAGTCTTTCATTTATTTCTGCTTATTGGCCCCTCTGTCCCTCATGCGTCTCCCACCCAAGAGGTCCTTAGAACCTGCTTTCCTATTGCTTTGTTAACAGCTTTCTTACTATTGTTATAAGACCCTCTCTTTTCATTCTATTCTTTGCCAATCCCTGAAAATTTCTTTCTCTTCTCTCATTCCCAAAAGTAGCATATTACGGGAAAAAAAATCTTGTAATTTCTTATTTGCCTCTGACATAAATCCATGCTAGCTGGTGGCATCTGAGTCCTCGATGTTGCTCAGTTATCTGAGGATCTCTGCGTTAGTTCCCTACGAGAGGTCTATGGAAGATATTTCAAGCCTTTTCCTTTTTTATCAAGTTCAGTGTCACAATCTGGCATTCCTTAATTTTAGGAGGTTACTTAAGCACTTAATCCACTGAAGTTGTGGCCATTTGACATCAATCCCCACAGCTTTCCTTTATTTTCTTAAAAACACACTTGATCTCTTACGTTTTTTATGATTCACAAAGTGTCCTGTCCTTTTACTAAAGTGCCTCCTTCTTTGAACGTCACCCTTTCCCTTCCACTCTCCCCTTTACTTAATCAATTATTCTTCCCACTTCTCATGTATTCTCTGACTCTCCCTCTCCATTGCCTCATCTATTGTCTGCCAAACTTTAATAAGAGTAAATCTATTCTTACTGCTCCTTTTCCTTCCCTCTCTTCACTTATCTGGGTATTTATTGAGTAGATTCTGGTTTCACTTCCTACCACTTGACTAACAATACTTTCACCAATAGCTTTCTAATCATCCATCTGTTCTCAGATCTTGTGGCTCCTAAGCTTTCTGTTGCATATGTCTTTGTTAACCAACTCATCATTTTTTAAAAATATTTCCCCCCCACTCCCCTGTTCTCCAGTAATACTGTATTCTTCTTCTATCTCTTGGATCCTTATGCACTTATCTCTTTTGCCATCTTTTCTCTTTCCTACCAACTTCTAAATCAGTTATCTCTAAACCGTTCTGATTGCATGTTCTTAACAATAAAAACAATATGCATAAAATATAAATGTGATACATGTATATATACAGAAAATTATAAACATGCAATCTACTAACATATATAGGTATGTATATTTGCTCTACTAATATAGCAGGGGCATTATAAAACAAAGAATAAAGTTGAAATAATTTTTAAGTGAAATTTTGCTTTACTTATTAATAATACATTGAGAAAATGACTGAATTGTTTTCATAATTTTTTAAATGTTGATTTAATACTTTGTGATACAGTAGCTCCATTGTTTGCTTCATAATTCAGTTGATTTATACACTGAGCTTTAATGGCTGTCACCACTAAATATGCTATGCCACAAAGATACATGGATCCAAACAGGAAAAGTACATTGTTAATTGCTCTAAGTCATGATGCATATCTTTCAACAATGTCTACTAATTTTGCAAAGATATTATTAAAATTGGCTAGTAAATTTTATCTATCTTGATTTCAAATTGTTTTTAAAAGCTAAATGGGACTTGATTAAGTTAAAAGGCTTCTGCACAGCTAAGGAAATAATCAATAGAGCAAATAGATAACCTACAGAATGGGAGAAAATATTTGCAATCTATACATCTGAAAAATGGCTAATATCCAGAATCTACAAAGAACTCAACCAAACCAGCAAGGAAAAAAATCAAACAACTCCATGAAAAAGTGGGCAAAGACATGAACAGTAGCTTTTCAAAGGAAAATAGACAAATGGCCAATAAACATATGAAAAAATTTTCAGCATCACTAATCATCAAGGAAATGTAAATTAAAACCACAATGATATATCACCTTTTCCTTGATAGGGTGGTTTTTATTAAAAGCTCCAAAAGCATTAGATGCTGGCATGTATGCAAAGAGAAAGGAACACTTACACACTGGTGTTGGGACTGCAAATTAATACAACCTCTATGGAAAATAGTATGGAGATTCTTCAAAGAACTAAAAGTAGTCCTACCATTCCATCCAGTGATCCCACTACTGGGTACCTACCCAAAGGAAAAGAAGTCATTTTATCAAAAAGACACTGCACTCAAATGTTTAGTGTAGCATAATTCACAATTGTAAAGATGCAGAATCAACTTAAGTGTCATCAATTCATGAGTGTATTAACAAAATGTGGTATATGTATACTATGGAGTACTACTCAGCCAAAGAAGACAACAATTTGGATGGAACTGGAGACTATTATCCTAACTGAAGTATCTAAAGAATGGAAAAACAAATAACACATGTACTCACTATTAAATTGGAACTAACCTATGAGCACATATGTGCACAGAGGGAAGTAAAACCCAGGCGGAAATCAAGCAGGGCAGAGGGGGAAAGGAAGGGTAGGGTGAAAACTTACCTAACAGGTACAATGAACCCTATTTGAGTGATGGGCACACTTATAGCCTTAGACTCAAGCATTACAAAAGCAATCTACATAACCAAAAACATTTTATCCCCATAATATTTTGAAATAAAAAAAGGAAAAAAGCTAAATGGATTTGAGTTAATATTTATTTAATATTTTAATCATTGGGTTTAAAACCCATTGCAATTCTTTGGAAGATTTTTATCAATGATTAGACATTTTTTTCATGTTTTTAAAGTTTGCAACATGAAAAGTTTTATAAGTTGCACATTTTTCGGCAATGAAAGCTCATAATGTCACAAATATTCCCAAACAATCCAGTTTCAAAATATTCTCTATAGAATGATTCTTTTATGACAGTTATTTTTTTATCTTTTAATTAAAGGGCCAGTTCAAAGATGTGTATATGTGATGCTGACTACCAATAGGCACTTATCAAGGATAAGGTAGATAAATTTGAACATTCACCTTTTTGTAAAATAATTCTAAATGCTAACACATAGTTAATTTCAGAAAAGGTGTTTTTTTCATGAGATAATCAATGCAAATCTTTAGATTACACAAAAGTCATTCCCCATCTCACAAAGTATCATTAGGGTTCCACTATATTTTTATACCTTTGTTTCTATAAATTAGTCATATCTAGAACATTTTGCAGAACTTGATAAACTTCCGGCTACAATTTCTTTATCATAGCAACTTGTCTATAATGACAATGTGAATGCATTTCATATGGGGATTCATTTCTCCAGCCTTCCTTTAAGATCACTTTAAAAAATTCTAGACAATGCAACTGCTGTATTAGTGGTTGTACTTACTCAGTTTATTCATAAAGCAATGCTTTCACTAAAGAAGTCATTAAGGGATAGAATAATGGTTTCTCCAAAGCATAACAGAAATACTTCCTCATGGATTTCATTATTGAAACACAATCTAGCAAATATAATGAACAGATATGTCAGGAAAAAAAACTGCTCTCATGCAACTTTATAGAAAATCTCCCTCACTAGTCATTTGTTCATACAAATAGTATTAACAGCTAACATCTATTTTGTGCTTACTAAGTGTCAGGCACTAGTCTAAGCCTGTTACATGTATTAACATATTGAAATCTTCAGCATTTTTTTTTTCTAAGCATCCTTCAGGAGTATTTTCAGAAAAAATAAATGGTTCTAATTTGTCACCATATTGTTTCTTTATATTTATTTTAGCCATTTTCAGGAAGAACAGATGTAATCAATAATAGGTAGCTTTTTCTTTATCACTATTTTTTAAAAACTCAAAGGAGTTAACATTAGTTTTCGTGACTCTTAAATGTAATGAAGTACTAGATTAGGTGTAACATGATTTTAAGCAGCACAGAAAAACTACAGACAAGTATCTCCATATCCTTATTGCTTAGTTTTAAAATATATTGTTAATCGTGATGGCTTCATCTTCTCAGAGGCTAATAGAACATAAATGTGTGAACCATAAAATATGGAGAAGTTCATTGTCACTTAGAGTATTTTAATATTTTCATTTCAATCTTTTTTATAATTTCAGATTCTTGGCTGACATCTTGATGAATATGATTAGTTGATCTTTTTTTCCCCTCCTAATGTGGCTTATGGAGAAATAGTAGAAGTGTGAAAACCGTCAGTTTTACTTTCTAAAAACCTGTTCTCCTTTGCTTACATCACAAGTACAATATTTTAATTAATTTATTTTCTGTAGTATGTAATACTTTTAGAAAGTGCACAAATAATAAAGACACAGCTCAATGATTTTATATAAATTAAGTATCCCATGTAACTATGACCCATATCTGGAAATAGAATATTAATAGCCCTCAGCAGCTCCCTCATGCTTCAACCCAGTCAGTCACATTTCCAATGCCTTTTCCCCAAAGCTAACCCTCTCCTGACACGGAATATCATAGCTTAGTTTTTTTTCCTGTTTGGAAACTTCATATACTTTGACTCCTACAGTATATTCTCTTTTGTGTCTGGTTTCTTTCTTTACATCCATAACATTATGGAGTATTCCATTGTATGGATAAACCAAAATGTATTTATTTATTCTACTGCTGAAGAATATTTGAGTCATTTTCAATTTTTAGCTACTACAAATAATAGCTATGTGAATATTTCTGTACCTGTCTTTTTGTGCACATATAACACATTTCTATTGGGTGCACATATGCATACATTGCTAGAGGCATGTAATTGATGGGTCATATGCCCAGCTTTAGTAGGGCATATGCAAACTGGGAAAACAGTTTCCCAGAACAATACACTCTCTCCAAGAGTATGTGAACCTCCAGTTTCTCCAAATCCCTGTTGAGACTTGGTACTGTCAATCTATTTAAACATTCTAGTGATTCTATGGTGTTGGTGTTATCTCCTTGTGGTTCTAATTTTCATTTCCCAGATAACTGATGAGATTAAATAGCTTTTCAATGTTATATTGGTCATTTGAAGTACTTACTATGAAATATCTATTTTGTAAAGTAACTTTTTGAGTGTTTTTCCCACTTTCTGTATTGTGCTATTTGTATTTTTGTTACTGGTGGGTAAAAAGTCCTTTATATGTTCTGAATATAAGTCCTTTTTAGTATCCTTTATTTATTTTGCAAATAGCCTCCCCTGCTCTGTAGCTTGCCTTTTCATTCTCTTAATGGTGTCGCTAGTAGTATAATCTTTAGTCCACAGGTTGCTTTCAGTAATTTTTGAAAACACTTGCCCATTTTGTAAGTTTGGTTTTGTTTAAACTAGAAAATACAATTTTCAAACAACTTAACCAGGTTCATTGAATCTGCAACATAATATTACCCTCTGAATTCAAGAGTGCCTCTGTGTAACCCTAGGTGGGGTCCCAGACTCAGAGATAATCAGTCTCTGGAAACAAAAACAAGATCCAGTAATCAAAACTGCCCATTATCTTTGAGTTAACAATGACCATAAATAGCTGTTAACTATCAAAAACAAACAACCAGACATTATATAACTTCTGATGAAAATACACAGCACTGTCTATGGAGTAATCTTCCTAAAAATCAAATCTGCATCTATCAAGCCTCAAGATTTAACTATCAATTCAAAGGAAAATAAGACAGAACATCTTGGAAGGAAGCCCACTCACACACAAAACAATTCTGGAATATATGATATCTAGAATATGCGATATAGAATATATGACATATAATAACCAGGAAAGAAACTGATATATAATGAAATCCCATGTGAGTGCAAGCAATCTAGGAATAGAAAGTGTTTATAAAACAACAAAGGACACTAAAATATCACCAGTTAATTCAAGTTTCTACATGAGTGGCTCTGTGTAACTGGCAAAAGGACAACTGTTTCCACTCCTATTCACGTGCAACTATGGGAATACAATCAAACAAAATTCATGCTGTGATAAACTCTATAGAACAAATTCAGTTTCTCCAGCAAATTGAGAAAAATAAAAAGAAATCTATAGATTAAAAAAGATTTAAAAACATATCAGTCAATTTCAACGTAGGCACCTTAGTTAGATCCTGATTCAAACTGTAAGAAAACATTGATGAGACAACCAGGCAAATTTGAACCTTTACTTAATACTTGATGACTTTAAGTAATTATTGCTAATGTTTTCAGGTATGACACCATACCGTTTGTTTCTAAGAATCTCTACCTGTTAGAGTTTTGTAATGAAGAATTTGCTGATGAAATCAAATGAAATAATGTCTGCTTTATTTCTTCAAAAAATAGATGAAACAAAATCAATCTTGAGGTAATAGTTAATGGAGTCAGGTGATGGATACCTAAAGGTTTATTATGCTATTCTCTTTACTTTTGTGTATGCTTCAATATTTTATAATAAAAAATTTAAAAATAATTTGATCTAAGACTTGAGATCAAGACAATAATTGGCCTATGTGCAATGAGAGAGCACATCAAAAAATATACTGATGTTCAAAAAATAGTCTATCATTTCTTAAATCATCTCTTTTGCCTAAAGTCAAGGTTGGTGATGAGTATTAGGTTAGGGTGATATTGTTAGATCTCAGAGAAGAATTTCACAGATATGATTCTGTACTTCTGCAGAAGCTACAAAAGAAACTCCAGTTTAGACATTGATACAAGGGGTAGACAGGAACTAAGATTACAATCTAACAAGGCTGAGCAAATGAAGGCCAGGCCTTTAACCTTTGTGACTTGCTCTCAGAAATATCTTAATGATAATTAGAGACAGCATGCTACTAATCTGTTAGAAATAGGAATGTTTGTGTTGAGAGAAAACATTAGTCAGCATTCTTTGAAGTTCATATTGGACCTGAAGGGAACAATGGCTTTCTGTGAAAAAAATTCAAGCAGGTGATTTGAATTACCCGGTGATTGTTTTTATTTAGTATTGACAGTCCATTAGGCGAAGCTCTTAAAGTACGGATAGGACAAGTATTCTTCATACTCTCACTATATTGAAAACATCCCAGTTAATTGGTTTCCATTATCATCTTTATAGATGAAATGAATTTTCTGTCTTTTTATTACTGTATCATATGAAACAGGCTGGTTGATAATGCACTAAATTTGGATGATGTGTTTGGGATTTTTTTAGCCTTTAAATATAGGACACATGGTGTTTTCAAAGTCAACATCATAGATCATGAGAGGTACCTGGAAAAACAAGGTAGAAAATTTTTTAATCAGCTGGCACTGTGAGCAAGAGACCCGGGTACTGCAGACCCGGAACAATCTGCTATGGATATTGACAGCCTCAGAAAGCCCTTGAGTGACAGTTGCCAAGACAACTCCCCTGAACAGTAGGCACTAATGGGTGATTAAGTTGTTTCCCACATGGGCAACTCTATGTTGCCTGCTCTAGGATATGGAACATGGGTTTATTTATTTAATGATGATCAATGATTCTTCCAAGAAACGTCCGGGAAATCAGCTAGTAAGTGTTCTTTTTGAGGATTTTCAGCCACGAATTCTCAAAGCATTCATCCAACTACATACATCATTTTTTGTTAAGGAAATCATCAGTAAATCCAGTCATATAGATCTGGACCTACCTAGAGAGATTTGTTGGTAAGCAGGAACACAGATCAAATTTTCCATTGTGGCCAGGCTCACCATCCACCATGGCACTAGAGCTTGGTTAATTACAGGGAGTGAAAGAGGGAAAGATGTTGGGTCCAGTTGTCTTTTTCACCTATATTTGAAATTATCACTTAACAAGGAACAAAAAACTTGCACATGTCATTTCTCTTTTGGTATATTAGTAATGCATGTTTAAAGTTGTGTGTTAACAGAAAATTAATTTTATTATATATAATGGATACATTAAATGAAGAGACAAATTCATACTAAGAAAATATTGAATATGAAGTATGGTTGACATACACACACACACACGTATACAGAAAATGCTTCAACCCACTCCCACATTCACTTTGAAGAGAGAGAAATTCAGTAAGGTAGAGAGTAAAACTGATAATAAGGGATATTTAAGAGCTGAGTATTTATTGATATGGATTTTATGGCACCCAGATCTAGGCCTAGGATCATATAAGCATTTTAAATACAATAAAATCTTTATACAAATAGGTGATCTGTCATTATCATTTCCCAAGGTGACACCCAGCTAATAGAAGAACTATAAGAGCAAAAGCTGATTAATAAAACTCAAGTACAAAAGGATTAAACAATATCCTAAATGTAAATCAAACAAAAGTCTAGGCTATAGACTCAGCATTCTCAGACCTATGTTGGGATTACTTTCATTATTTGCCATTTTATTAATTTCTCTATATTCTTCTATCTCCAAATGTGGTCTGAGTTGTGTATTACATTGCCCTTTTTGTAATAAGAGAGCCTATGCCAGTTTTTGAAAACTATGAAATAAGTAAGGAAAAACTGAATGATCAAATAGAATAAAAGAAAAACATTTGTCAGTATCTTTGTTTTTTATGTCAGAGAAAAGGTAAAAAAAATAGAACACAAAATAGGAAATAACTTGCAAAATAATGGCAATTATTGGTTATAACTTAAAACATTGCTCATTTGATCTAAATTTTAATTTCACTTTTGCCTTTAAACTTAGGTTGTAAACAAATACTTGATAAAGCAACTGGGAGTTGTGACATGTATTTAGGTAGTAATTTTAAATTCCCACCAGATGGCAGTCTTCCCTGGCTCTTGGCAGCTACCCTCCAGAGTCTAGCTAGCTATTCATTGCTGATGAAGCACTGACATTATATCTCTGTACTCAGTTTGAATATGGGAAATCTGCCAGGACTCCGTGGCTCCAGGATTAGATGTCTCTCATTTGAAAAGAGACTTCCATGGACAGAAGCTTTTATTTTTTTCAAGTCATACAGATATCTTTAGGACAAAGGCTATTTACATAAACTTCAGGCTTAAGTTGAGCCTCTCAGGATCCCAGTTGGCACCTTTTCTTGATGTTCAGGACTCCAAAAGGCTGGTAAAAGAACTAGTGAATGTTTCAGAGTACTGTGTTTCTTCAAGCAGAGCCAAATAAGAAGTATTTAAATGCCACCCGTATCTCAAGTATTCTTATCTAATCTTAGCTCCTGGAATATTTACTTAAAACATTTTCATTTTCTTGGCAAAGAGTTATGTAAATACATTTAATTTTACCTTTTTTTAAAAAAAAAATACATATGTCCCTGAGACATCTTGACTAATGTGTTATATCTGAGGATTTTGCTCTTTAACTACATGGGCACTAATTCAAGAATAAAAGGCTTATCACAAAGATCAGTGACATTTGCATTCAGGAATTATACGCAACTGAGAATTCATCAACTCTCTTTACTGCTAGAGAGAACCTTAATGCATTTCAAACTTATTTACTTTAAATTTGTACGTCTAATAAATTTATACCCTTGACATGAATCAGTATTAGTAGAGTACTTTTTCAATACAGGAATTCACACAGTTATAGATGCTGTTTATACTTTGTACGAGGAGCCTGTGCAGGGCAAAGGGTGGGACTTTAGAGAAAGAGACTTCTTGGGGAAGGATGTGATGGTGACTCAGGGAGGTACCTATGAGGTGGGGCTCTCTCCTGATACCTAACAGAGAAAAGTGCAAGCTGTTAAAGTCCTACCCTGGCCTGGAGTCTCATTCTCTGCCCTCACTCCCACTCAATACAGTGCAGTATGCTGCAAATCTAAAGAATGTAAACTATTTTTAATATGCATACTATAAAGCAAGAGTTAGAATTAGTGTAAATTTAAGTTAAAAAATTCATTACCCAGAACTAAATTCACAGTCATCCGCAGAGAATGAGACTGTAATCCAATTGCCAAATAATGTAGCATATGTAGATACAATCATGCATAGAAAAGGAAAATTTTCTATGGATGGGGAATTTGGGTCCAAATTATTTAGGTAAACAATGCAACATGCAGAAGCCATAGTATTGTTTAGAGCAGTTTAAAACCAAGAAAGTTCTATCTTATTTCAATAGCAAAGTAATAGGTTTTTCACATAAAATTAGAGATGTCAATTTAACTTCTCTATTTAACTCCTCTATAACTCCTTTTCTATTGCCCACACTATAAATTCCAGACCTTGAAGATTATTCTGCAACCCTACTTCATGCCTCCTATTCTGTGCTTTGCTTTGTAATTCCCTGAGTAAGACCTGACTTTGCTTATTTTCAAGTTCATCCTGCTCCTGAAGTCTTTCTGCTTGTTCACCTTTGAAATTTCCCTTGAGTCCTTGACACATATGTGCTGAATTAATTAATCAATGAAGTAACTCATGGGAGGTTTTCTGAGTAGGCTGTTTCTGTAAATTTCCAAAGTGCCTGGGAACTATATGTCTATTCATATTTCCTTGGAAAGTCCTGGAATACCTGTACATTATATTAGTTATTAGTTTCCCAGTGCTGCTGTAGCAAATTACCACAAATTGGGTGGTTTAATACGAAAAAGAATTTTTTCTCTAAAAGTTCTGGAGATCAGATGTTTGTCGTTTCTCGGCTCATGGCTACACTATTGTAACCTCTGTCTTTATCTTTACATTGATCATTGATTTCTCTGTGTTTGTGTGTTTCAACTCCCTCAGCCTCTCTCTTATAAGAATATTGTGATGGCATTGAGGGTCCAACTGTTATTCCGTGACAAACTCCTCTTCTCAAGATCCTTAACTTAATCACGTAATTTTCTATATAAGAGAATATTTAAGGAGAATCAAGAGAGAGACATTTTGGAACTAGGTCAAAAGGTGAATAAGAAGCCTAAGATGAAGAATGATGAAAAATGGATTTCATTTCCAAGGAACAATAGAGTTGAGAAAGAGACAAAGAGTAAAAGTGAACAAACTACGGGACAAAAATTAACTAACTACTTCCAGCTGCCTCCCAGGGCTAAGAATGAAGGAAGAACCAGCCAATGGAAGGAGGTGGTGGTCATGTGAAACAGGAGGGCCTGGGCAGCCTACTTAATGCTGCTACCCTAAAAAAATTATGCCAAATGTATAAACTAAAATGAGATTTTGTAGGAATCAGCAATCTGCCATTTTTCTAATACTCTCGTACTCTAAGATCCCTTTATGCTAATAGGAAAACACTGGATGATTTTTAATATCATTAACTGCAGGGCTCACATTCAGCTGGTCTACCCTGCTACAGAGCAGTCCTCATCCATTCTCAATGAAGCATGCTCTAATTGGCCGGTGCCCATGTTGATTTTCGCTGGTATGATTTCCAGCTGCACCCATGGACATGTAAGGACAGGGTTGGAAAAGAGCCATTGGAAAAGGGAGCCTTGGAACTTGAGGCAGAGATTCTCCTCTGATTCCTCCAGGGTAAGCCATAGAAAATTAATTAGAGCAGGAGCAACAGGAACCTAACTGGGTTTTTTCTGCTTTGTGGGTCTTTTCTGGGCAGGTAGGAACAAAGGGCATTTACAATCATTTAAGTGCTGGAAACTCAAACACTTTGAAAGCTCAAGAAATGAGGTTCCAGTCAAAGAGTAGGAAAAAAATGAGAACAATATTTGTGACTGATTCCAGGGTTGAAGTTACCAGCTTGTGACCACCAGTAAATGAGAGTATCTTATTAGAGAAAATACTGCTGAAGTTTGGAAGCCTCTAGTGGATTTAAATGTTGCTAAAAGTCTTTATTGGATATAAAGTTTAAACTGTTCATGGTCATAGCCCAGTGATTTAAAAAATGCAACAAACATGATTTAATCAAACTTTACTGCATAGCCAGTCCAAATGATTCTTCCGAAAGTTGTTCCCGATTGGTCTAAAACCTCCAAATGTCATCAAAAAGGCTGACCATACATAAAGCCAGCTTTGTTTTGCTGAATTTCCATGGAATACATGAGAACATAAATAACTTGGCCATTTTTTTCTTTAGCTACCTGAAAGTAAAGTTAGTATGTGCTTACAAATGGTTGTAGAGAAGAAGAGAATTTATTTATTGAAGCAATCAGAGATGAACATAGCATTATACCTCCAGAGAGCATTTCCGTGACATAAACTATTAATATAAACCATTTACTGCAATCTTTTCTTTTTTGAGAAAAAAGAAATAAGAATTTAAGGGGCATTTTATGTTATATATATTTTTTATATTACCAGCAAGTAATATAAGTAAGGCTTTTAAACTAAAATTTAAAGGCCTTTTTAAAGTTTTGCTTTTGTAATCATGTTTAAAAATATTTCCACTTCTTTCTTCCCCATTATAGTATATACGGAGAGACATTTGCACATTTGCTGGCCCACACCTGAAAAGTACTTAGATTTTATAGATAACACCTATGAGAACCCAATAAAACCCTACAAATACTGTAGCTCTGTAAGAAATTCAGTTTTAAATCTTTAAATGTAGTAACCAACTTCACTATTTCTCAGCAAACATGTATTTCATAGACACAGAAGCAGCAAAAGGTATGGTCTACAATACACAAATTGTAAGCATATAGGTAAACTTGCCACTTCCTTTAAACTGGCTATTAAGTTTTGTGGTGCATTTTCAGTACTTTTAAAGGGTCAAATACCTTACCCCTCATTAAAATTAAATTATTTTTATTTTCTTTGATGTCTTTTCTTATCTTGCAAATAGCTGATTGTTTGATGTTACTTATCAAATTTCACTTGCAATATTATAGACTTAGAATCATAAAAGAAGGGAGAATTTGCTAGACATATTATGTACTCCATAACAAAATAAAAATGCAAAAATGAAGTGAACGAGGAGAATAAACCAACTAAGGATATATAATAGTTCCAAAATGAACTCTTAAGGCTTGAAGCTCACAAAAATCTAGAGGCACTGCAGAAAGTGTTCAACTAGGAATTAAGAAATAAATTATGGGGCATGTGAGAGGAGCCATTGTGGAAAATAGTACAGGGGGTTGTCAAGAAATTAAATGCAGAATCACCATATGATCTAGCAATTCTATTTCTGGTTATATTAATATATACAAAAGAATTGCAAGCAGAGACTCTAATGGATGTTCATATACCGATGTTCATAGCAGCATTATTCATACCAGCCGCAACCCAATTGTCCACTCATGAATGAATGGATCAACAAAATGTGGTGCATACATACACAATGGAATACTATTCAGACTTAAAAATGAATGAACTTATGACACATGCTACACTATGGATGAAGCTTAAAGACATTATGTTAAGTGGAAATAAGCCAGTCACAAAAGGACAAATGTCATATGATTTCACTTCCATGAGGTATCTAAAGTAGTCAAATTCACAGAGATCAGGAGATGAGGGGAAGAGGAAGTAGACAGTTATTATTTAAGGGGTACAACAAAATTTCAGTTTTGGGATATAAAAACGTTCTGAAGATAGACGGTGGTGATGATTGCACAACAATGTGAATGTCCTTAACATACTGAACTGTAAACTTAATAATTGTTACAATGGAAAATTTTATGTTATGCATATAGTACCACAATAAAAAAGATTATAAGGAGTATTTCTTCTTGGATTTTTCAAAAATTATTTATTGAAAAGGTCAATATATAAAAGAATAAATTATTTTAGAAATAATCTACAGCATTTGAAAGAAGAATCATTAAAGAAAGGAGAGAGAGAAAGTGGACTATTCTTCTTTTGAGGAAAGTTAGCATGCTAATAAGTGGTTCAGAGAAGAATACTAAAAGGCAAGAAGTACCAATAAGGACTGTCTTCTCCAGCTTAAGATAATGGTATCTCAGCTTCAGTGATAGCTTTGCATTTGAGCCCCTTAATTTTATCATTTGGCTGCTAATCTTCTGGGCATCAGACATGCCAGATATGATGTCTAAGCCTAGGAAAATGCTGCCACACTCAAATTTTCTCCCACCCAAAGCCAAGTTAAATAAAAAAGTCTCTTTGACATTTAGAAATTTATGGATGTGAATGGAATGAAGGAAAAAGGTTCATGTTAAAAATATGCTTGGTGTTTAAGAGGAAGAAAATCATGAAATCTCTGGAAAAAGAGGAAGACAGAATAGTAATGTTCAGAGGATGCACCATTCAGTCCTGAAATGTAATGGGGATAGAGTATAAAAGGTTTCTTAAGATAGAGTCTCTTAAGAAAAATGTACAAGTGTTTCTTAGTTGCTATGGCATTAGCTTTGTGGGCAGATGCTGAATTCAAACAAAACTACAGACATCTTATTGTGCCCCAGGCTGCTTGACATATTTGTGATAATGAAAATGATGATGATTAAATCAATTACTTTCATAAAGCTTAACCCAAATTCCTCAGGTAAATAATGCATCATAAAAGCAAATCTTTTATTTAGAATTGGTTCTGTTGAAAATAATGTATAAATAGTGAAAAGCAAGTCAATGTTTGCCAACATTATTCTAGTCATTTCTGTATTATGCCCTAAGGTATTTCCTTAGGTAAAAGAACAACTCACTAGATTTTGCTTCTAACAATATATTGTTATCCTTTAAAAATTTTTTTTTGGCTCAGAATAAAAAGTAGATAGTAAAGACAAGTAACTGAGATCTGGCCATAAAACTTTTTATTAACTCATTCAAATAGACTAACTTTTAAAATATCTGATATCAGGTACAGGCTTAGAGTTCCCCCCAGTATAGCCTGTTTATTGACTACATCAGGAAATTATTCTCCAATAAGTTACAGAAGCTGCAAGTATCTTTATCGGGTTTTCTAGAGTCTGATCACTTTAGCTCAGGAAGTTAAAGAGGGGTTGATCCTGTGGAAATTTTTAGTGGAAACAAAATTTGTCTTTTGTAGTCTCTTCTTGCTCACTATTCCTATTTCAATTCCTCAACTTCCCTTAATATCTTTATGTTACACCATGTCCTTCACACTGTATCACCTCCCCAAAATATACAATTGCCAAGTATGAGATGGAAAAGACTAACATACTGCACTCCCATGTTCATGGCAGCATTATTCACAATCACCAAGACATGGAAACAATCCAGATGTCCATCAACAGATTAATGGATAAAGAAAATGTGACATATACAGATATAGATATATACAATGAAATATTATTCAGCCTTAAAAAAGAAGGAAAACCTGCCGTTTTTGACAACATGGATGGACCTGGAAGACATCATGTTGAATGAAATATCAGTCATAGAAGAATAAATACTGCACAATTTCACTTATATGTGGTATCTAAAATAGCCAAATGTATGAAAGCCAAAAGAAAAAGAAAGAAAGAAAGAACAGTGATTGCCAAGGGATGGGAGGAGGAAATGGAGAGCTCTTGTTCACTGGGTATAAAGTTATAGTTATACAAGATGAGTAAGTTCTAGATACCTGATGTACAACATAGACCCTAAAGTTGACAATAAAATGTTGTACACTTAAATATTTCTTAAGAAGGTAGATCTCATGGTAAGTGTTCTTACTACAAAAAAAAAAAGCCAGGACACAAGGAGATTTGGAGGTAATATATGTGTTTATTACCTTGATTGTGGTGATCTTATGGATATTCACATATGTCCACATTCATCAAATTATATACATTAAATTTGTGCAATATTATTGTAAATCAATTATACCTCAAAAAGCTACAAAAAGAATGAAAAAGAAATGAGATACAGTGCAACTTATGTCAAGATGGCTCCTTAGCTGAAAGTCAGTGAAATAGAATCTTCTCTTTAACTTCACAAAACAATCCACCAAGCTGCCCCAAAACAGCACATTTATATATAGCTAACTTTCTCCAACTCTTATGGAAAGCAATTTGGAAATATGTATTCAGGCCTTTAAATACAACTGAACTCTTGACCAATAATTCTGTGGAAAACATGCCTGAGTAACTAATATTAAAAATAAAATGCTTTAGACAGAAAAATTAGAAACAATCACTCAACTGACAAACAAAAATACCCAAATAATGCAGAATAACTAGGGAAATTGTGGTGGATCCATAACGTAGATTTTTAAAGCTGTCAAAAAAGATAATCTATAATGTTTATAAATATCTTTATGCTATAATTTTATATGGGAAAAAACAAATGACAGTGTGGGTATAGTCATACAATGTATATGTACTACTGCATCAAACTATAAGTACTGGTCTGTTGGTATCAACATAATATATTAAGTAATATACCCTGTGTGTGGATTGGAGTTCCAATTCTAATTCAACATTATTTCCTCTCTAGTGCAGTGGGAACAAAAAAAGATAATTATACACTGTCTCCTGCTAGAAAGATGGGTTAAATAATATCCAGTTCAATCACCTATTGTTAGTTTTTATTTTGTTTCTAGTTATTGGATCATTGATAGCTAATTGAAGCTACATGTGTACAAATAATATGATTACTCCATAGGACACATGCATTCACAAAAGACCTAGCTGGTCTCTGTTAAGGCAAGAATCATACCTCTGAATTCTCCTGCCTTGAAGTAAAGAATTTAAAAAATTATGTTTACTTAAAGGAAAAAGTTTTCAACTTATCATTTAGACCTATTCTCTTATATTTATAAATATGGGTAGAATTCTCAATGGTTATCCCTATTACCAGAATAAGATATAGAGGCATAAAATGCCTGATATTAATATGCCTATTTAGAACCTTGAAACTTTGTTTCAAACTTAGTTTATATCCAGGCATTTCTCCATGTCTTCCCAAGTATATCTTTTACTGTGTCCTACTTCCAAGGAACAATTATTTATTAAATATCATTAGGTTTGAGCCACATGTGAAAGCACCTCCAAAATATGAATGGATCAATGAAGAGATTTTAATTCTTTTTCACAGAAAAAGTACAATACAGCTAGACTGTCCAGGGCTGGTGTGAATTGCACATTGTCAGGGATGTGTGCACATGCTCTCTCTCCTTGTCTGATATAATATCCCCAAAATACTGTTTTTTTCTCATGGCCAAATGGCCACTGAAGCTCCAGTCATTACAGTTACTCCAGTGACCAGCCCTCCACCTACTTAGAGACACTTCTTGGAATTTACATATATCATTTTATTTTTATATCTCATTGGCCATAACTTTGTCCCACAACCAACATAGCTTCAAGAGATGCTGGCAAAGAGTCTATATACTGGAAACCATACCTTAAAAATCATAGATTCTATAATACTAAGGAGGAAGTAAAAAAGAGCAATTATATTAAAAGTCTCATACTCTACCAACTGAGCTAGCTGGGCAACCAAGAATAACAATTTGAAAACAATTAGCAATCTGGCACACAGACATTATTCTTCCTTATATTCCTATAGTACCTATCAGAGTGCTTTGCACAAAATAAGTATACAAGAAACAGTTGATTAACAGTATCTTTAAATTTTAATTCAACTGAGTTAAGCTTATTCAATCGCAAATTCGGTAATAAGATATGGAAGTGCCAATTCTAGTTATTCATATCAAATAATCAAAGATGTGCTAAAAGATTTAACAAGAAGGGTACACTGTGTATATTAAAATATTGTTTTCAATACTGAAAAATAAATGATCAACAATACAAGACTGGTTATATATATTATAGTATATCCATAAAATATACTATGCATAAAATATGTTGGCTTCACATTAATTTAATTGAAAAGAGCTAGTTACAAATCAAATTCAGCAGGGCAAAAAATGGAAAGAAGATTCATTAAAATTATTAAAGTAATTAATTATTGAAGTATAGGCAAGTTTATGCTCATGTTTATCTCTTTTTCAAAATATTTTTATATAATAAGTATTTTTGCACAAGAGACAACTCATAGGATAAAGTTATTTTTAAAAATTATATTAGAATATATATATTAGAATATATATTAAATATATATTAAATTATATTAGAATATATAATTCTATATTCTATATTTTTGTCTCTCTAGGCTCTTTTTATTAATATCAGACACCCCCTACCCACACACACAGATAGCAAGCCAGCTATAAATGAAGAAAGGAATAAGAAGAATAAACTTCCAGGGAAGCCATAACACTGTTAAAAATATAATGGTCTCAAAAAATGTTACCTGTTATGAAGATAGCACACATAAGAAGAGACTCAATTTTTCCACACCTGTTTTCTACAATTAGCAACGCTGCTAAATTGGGGAATGGCTGGCAGGATCTGCTATTAGTACTATTGCTTGCCTCTACTGGCTGGATTACATCCATTTGTGTTTATTCACTTGAAGAGTGCCTTAGTCCATTCTCTGTTGCTATAACAGAATAATTGAGATGGGTAATTTATAAAGAAAAGAGTTTTATTTTGGCTCATAGTTCTGAACGTTGGAAAGTCCAAGAATGGGCGGCTGCATCTGATTGGCTTCTGGTAAGGGCTCATGCTGTGCCAAAACATGGTACAAAAGCAGAAGGAGAAGTGGGCACATGTGAAAAGGAGCAAAACACAAGGGTATCCTCCCTTTACAACAACCTGCTCTCACAGTAACTCATCCAGTCCTGGGAGAGCAGACCTCACTCACTCCTGCAATAATTAATCCAGTTCTACCAAAGTGGCATTAATCTCTCTTAATGACCGAATCACCTCTTAACTGACCCACCTCCCAATATTGCCACACCTGAGACCAAATTTCCAACACATGAATTATGGAGGATAGGATCTGCTTTACCAATACACATAATCAAGATCCGATGGCCAAACTGAAATGTCATAAATACTGCAGCAAAATAAGAATTTAAAACAAGACTTTTAATCCCAGTTCTATTACTACTACTATTTAACCTTGGGAAAAATCACAGTTTCTCAGAAACTCAGTTTCCAGGTTAACCTAAAATAATATAATTACGTACTATGTAGATGCTTTACAAAATTAAAATTCAATATTCATACCTCAAATTATTTCATAGTGAAAGCAGCCCTAGATTGAAAGCCAAGAGACTTAAATGTTCATTCACAATTCCATTCTGAACTTTCATTGATATTAGGCTAGGCAATGGATCAGGAGCTAACAGCGTATCTATAAATGAAGGAGTAGGATAAGATGAACTCTAAGGTCTCATTCAGTTTAACATTTCATGATTCTTTGAGTATAACCTCTATAACAATTTCATATGCCAGAATACTGCCTTTGGCAAAAATCTCCTCACAGTAAAACTTGATCCAGCCCTGCGGATATTTTGCCTTTTGAATCTAGAGCTCTCTGCAGGGTGAAAGCTATTCTTCCTTTATCTGGAAAAGCCCCTAATTTTTAAATCTATGCCCCCCATAGTGTAACTTCTTTATCATCCATTGTTCAAACCTGACAAGAGCATAAAGATATGTGGTGATTATAAACTGACTGCAAGCAAAGCAACTGAGTTCAATATTTATTCAAACCCCAGGACTGATGTTCTCTATGTCAAGTTAATGAGGAAGAAAAGTCTTCATGAAACCAGAGATGAGGTATTACACATCAGCAGCTTATTTTGAAAGAAAATTTTGAAGCAGAAAAAAAGGATCATATTTATTAAAAGGCTCTATCACATTTTCAGTTCTTCCTTAGGCTTTTTGCTGTGTATGCCATATGCCTTCATAGGAATTGGCATCCCAAATGTAGCAGTAAACTTACAGGTAAGTCTGAAAGAGAAGCTCTGACAGGGCCAGAGACTTTCTAGAGAATTTGTGAAAGGTGGTTAAAACTCCAGTTAAGTAATCTTATTCTATAAGACCCTGACAAAGCATCACTGGGCCAGAGGGTTAAATGTTTCCAGACCTCACTAGATTAAAGTTGAAGTTGAAGCCATAAAATAGGCCTATCCCCTGGACATACAGAGGAACTGAATGTTTATTAGAGTATAATACATCACAGAACATTGCTGCTAGCCCCATTGACCACAATAACACCATGTCATGAGTTTTGCAGAATATAGAAATAGATTTGGAGTTTTGAGTAGACAAGATATTAATAAAAAGTCACTTTGCCTGATATTTCTTATGGCATTAATAAAAAGTCATTCCTAACCTCTGCTGGATTCTGTCCAGAATGGGAGCACTACATCCTAGATCACTTAGAAATACTTATTAGAAGTGTTCTAACAAAGTGTTAATGGCATCATTATAATCATTGTTATTATGGAGGTATTACCATACTTCCATCCAGATCTCAGTGTACTAACTCTACTGGACCTAAGTTGTAATGAAAAAACTGTCCTTGCAGTGGTGAGGAAAATTACTGATATGCTTCTAATAATTAATAGCATATTCTGGTGGGAGAAAAACAATAAAATGATATGGTTTATAGATAATGCTATTGAGTCAAGTATGTTTTTTTATAGCCTTGGACTATAAGAAAAGTGTCTTTTCATATAGACATTTCAAGCACTGATTTTCTTTATTTTTATATATACCACATATAATATGATATTGAACTGCAATATAAATAATATGTTCAAACAAACCAATATTACATAATTCTTATGGTAAAACTGTGAAATGTGTAAGGAGTTGCAACTCAGGATGCTGTGACCAGATGATGCCGTAATAGACTCAGATTCTTGCTATCTCTCTGCTCTGCCATTCTTGGCATTCCAACTTTGTCCACTGGTCAATTCCTCTTATGTTCACAAGATTGTTACCAGCAGCAACTCAACAAAATGCTTCTTAGCTCACATCCAGTAGAAGACATGGAAACTCTTCCTGGACCAATATAATTTCCTCCTTTCATTCTCATTGAGCAAACTTGGATCATGTACTTATCTCCAAATCAATGCTGGTTGCTAGAAATTGCCTTAAATTTAACCTTGGGGCTTGTAATGGAAGCTTAAAAAGGGAAGGGGCTATATCAGGAAGAAGGAAGAAAGCAATACACTCTAGGCATTTAGAACGCAAAGGAATTCAGGAAGGACAGCAGTGGAGACAACAAAAAACAGATGAGCAAAGAATAGTGAATAGTGTCGACTGTTCAAATTAGGAAATTGTCTACAAGTTATCTATTGACAGTTTGAGGAATTTTTATAATATTCATAATGAAATATGCATGTTGAATTGTGTTTCTAGAAATTATTGCAACCCATTGGAGAATTTTTCCAAGAAATCAGGTTAAGAATTATCTTAAAATTCTATCACATGCTTTCTTTTTGAAAAACTTCCTTAAAAACTATATGACAGCTTATTATTTTGGTAATAAATTCTTTAAGGAAAAATCCTGGTCTGCTGGTATGCAAAGCATCTTTTCTCTAAAACTACCATCATCAACAAAACATGTGTGTTCCAGGAACATATTATATAATGCTCCAACACAGTATCTAACATTAGCATTATCATCACTAATTAGATTTTGGCACCACAATTTGAGGTTATAGCATAAGATAGGTACTGAATTCCTAAATTAAAAAATACTTAAATACTTTTCAAGTTAAAAGTTCTTATAGAGGACTGGTTAGTTAGACTTCCCAATCTAGGTAAGCTTCTCCGAGATAGCAACGGAGAAGTCAATGAGAAAGAATTATGGGGCTTTTGATAAAACATTTTACATTTTGATCCCAAATATATATTTTTCCCATCGCCCTACAGAATGCTTGAAGTAACCATATGGCACATCAAGACATCATTTTTTAACTCCTTTTTTTACTTTGGTATTAACTTACTATGACTTTTAATTGTGTATTGTATAAACATCTTCCACAATCAAAGTAAAAGCAGAAAATAGTAACATTCTCATTCTACATACTTTCAATATTCATAACCCATCCAAGCACAGAAAAGGATCCATGGTATGTAACCAAACTGTGCCATTAAACAATCTTCTTTGAAAAAAAAAGGAAGAAAGAAAGAAAGACTTCATCATCATTCTCTTTAGAAAATTAGGAATTTTGTTTCAACGCGGTTCCATTTAACTTTCTAAAAACCCACATGTAAAAATATCAATATGCAAGCAGACACTCATTTGCATTACATTACAAGTACAACTGTACAGAGCTGCTCTCGGTTAAAAAAGGTAGCACACAAACATCTCATTAACTTGTAGATCAATGCCACAAATGCCACTATAAAATCATGGACAAATTTTACTATATCTAAGGTTGTTACTAATCAATTTCACTTTTGCAGCAACACAAAAGATGAAAACTGTTGTATGACAGCCTCTAACAGAATGCTTCTGTGACCAAATTCAATTTTATTCAAGGTGACCATGTGCCCATCGCCTCTAATGGTTACTTTTGACAAGATGATAATAAGAATAAAGAGATGAGAATTATCAATATACAAAACATTTCAAAAAGCATTCTGGCACTTTTAAATGAAGCTTTTGGTTTTTTCCTTCAACTCCTCTGTCACTCAACTGCATCACCTAGTATTTTTCACTAATTATTAACTATTTGCTAATAAGACAACTTCTTTATTTAGCTGTGGAAATAAAGCCTACATGATAGTTTATTTTCTAGTATTTTAATATACTAGTCAAATTAATTCCACAAGTGAGTTTCATCAGAATGGTTCATTGCTTAGTTTTTATGAGAGAGGAGTAATGTTGCTTTGAACTCCAAAATGTGCCTACTCTCCAGTCCAATTATTTATATGCTAACAGAAATGCCACCACAATTAATCCTGGATTATTTTTTTCTGATAAGTGAACAACATATAATGACTTTCAATTCAGACATTTGCTCATTAGAACATGTCTACCAATTTGTGATTTTTGTGGCAAAAATAATAATCAACTAGTACTATTCCATAATGGAAAAACCACCCTATTTTAGAAAGGAAAAGTGTGAAATAAAAAATATCTGTACTTCAAGTCAAAAACACATTCTGTCATGCATAATAAAGCTTTCCAATAGAACTTCTTATAATGATAAATATCTTCTGTATCTGTGCTGTTAACACTAGCCACTAGCCAACATGTGGCTATTGGACACTTAAAATGTGGCTAGTTCAAGTAAGTAACTAAATACTTAATTGTAGTTAATTTGAATTTAAATAGCCCCAGGTGGCTAGTGGCCACATTATCTATGATCTATGGTATAGTACGTTACTGATCTGCAAGTATTGCTGGAGTTACTAAAATGTATCTAAGCCTTGGATAATATATATAAATTTATTCTTGAATAGACAAAAATGTTCTAAAAATGTAATAATCTCTAAAGACACTATATGTTTACATACTTTATATGTAAAGAGAAATTAATTCTCCCATGCATTAATAAATACAGATACACATAGATAGAGATTATATTTACATTTGTAAATATGTAAGTGGAAGTTGCATATGTCACATGTCACATTTTATTGGCCAAGTCAAGTCACATGGACAAATCTGATATCAGTGGTGCTGAGAATATTACCATCCTTCAGGAATAACCTGGTAAAGAGAAATAAGAGAAGGGCAGCAAATATTTTGACAATAATACAATTTATTCTCTATAGATAGAAATATGCATACATAGATATAGATAGATAAATTATATTCACCATAAATATATATGTATATACACACACAGGTATATATACACATTATATTAATATATACTTATACAGTATATATTATAAAAGAGATTTGAATTATTTAACAATTATACATAAAACCAATAGATTACAAAACATGAAGAACTAAGAATAAAGTAAAAATAAAATCTAGTCAAGAATAGGAAGTCTATAAATATCAAATCATATGGTTGACAAAGTTGGACTGTAAAGTGGGTTCTAAAGTTCCTATTATCCCTAAAGAGGGATATAGAATCAATTTTTATATTGATATTAATCATAAGCTAAAAATAAATCAATTTTACTGATTTATAAAGAAAAATAGCTTTATTGGAATAACAATTTATGTAAACAATATGTGATAAGTAAAAAAAGATTCCTTAACAATTACCTTGAAATAAATCCATATTATATCTATAACATATATAAAAGTATATATATGCATATTATATATGTGATTATATATGATATCATATATTGTATATATGTGATATATATCACTGCAATAAATAAATAGCCATCATGCCTAGTAGGCTCTCAATAGATATTTATTGAATGAATAAAAGAAAAGCAGGAATGTCAAGTTTCCTATAACAGCTACATTAAAAGTCACTTAATGTAAGTCAAAAGTATAACACTAATGCTCAAAAAAGTAAAATATCTTTTACAGGAAGACAAATAAATAAATATGCTTATGTATACTGAGATTTCTAATTGTGTGGTTTGATACAAAGAAAAATTTAGAGTATTTAGAGTAATGGATGGACTACAGATGATTTAGGTAATCATTCACAAAAGAAAGAATTATTGGATCACTTTGTGAAAAAGAAACTGGTTCTTTATTGGACAAGTAACATGATCAGAATTATAATAAAAGGTTACAAGACTTAGAATCCAAAATAGTGTATTTTAAAGCAGATAAGTAAGTGGTACATGCACACTTTAAGGACTTAAAAACACTTAACTGACACAAGAACTCAATGCTAGAAATGTCAAGAAGGCTGGAAAGAAATATTCTAGAGAACTGAAGTTATATTAGATATTCTCTTTTAAAATAGCTATGTATTACATACAGGAATTGGTTATATTTTCAGAATTTAAGAAGAGTACCTTTATTTTAATTAGGAAAGAAAAGGAGTTTGTCATATAAGCATAAATTTATACAGGAGAGTTAAATAATACTTTTAAATAAAGGAACCAAAAACTACATCTCTAACTCTAACTTCTTGCCTAATCAATGGACTCATATAAATAATATGTGTTCAACTATCCTCCAGTGGGTACAGTTGGATGTCCAAAGGGGCATTTCAAATTTAATATATCCAAAACTTAATTTCTCACTTCCCCCCAATCCAATCTTTGTATATCTTGGTATACTTCCCTTCCAATCTTTCCTATCTTGGTAAATGGAAAATTCATTCTTCCAACTGCTCAGGTTAATAACCTTGGAATCAACCTTAACTCCTTGTCTCATATATGTCCATCATTGAATTATGTTGGCTCTATCTTTACATATATCCAGCATCTAACCACATATCATCACATCCATCCCTACATCCCTGGTCTAAGCCATCCCTCTCTCTTCACAGAATTATTTAAAAGACCTTTTGCATGATTTTTCTTTTTTTGCCTTTATCCCCTTACAATCTCTTCTTAATAGAGCAGCCACAGGTATCATTTCAAAATGTAAATTGAATTATTTAACTTCCCACCTCAAAACACTATGTTGTTTTATGGTGTCAGATCTTATTGTTAAGGCTTTCATCTATTTTAAGTTGATTTTTATATATGATGTAAAACAAGGATTCAATTTCATTGTTTTCCATTCCATTCCACTATTTTCCAATTTCATTCTTTTCTAGTTTTCTCACCACAGTTTATTGAAGAAATTATCTTTCCCCATTGTGTATTCTTAGCACCCTTGTCAAAGATCAGATGACCATCTATGTGTAGATTTACTTTTGGGCTCTGAATTCTTTTCCATTGGACTATATGTCTGTCTTTATGCAAGTACTCTACTATTTTGATTACTGTAGTTTTGTAATCTATTTTGAAATCAAGAAGTGTGATGACTCCAGCTCCATTTTTTTCTTAAGATTGATCTGACTATTTGTGGCCTTAATGGTTCAACATGAATTTTAGAATTTTTTGTATTTCTGTGAAAGCTGTCATTGGAATTTTGATAAGGATTACACTGAATGTGAATATCGCTTTGGTAGTATGGATATTTTAACAATATCTATTTTTCCAGACTTAAACATAAGACCTAAAACTGTAAAACTCCTAGAAGAAAACATATTAGAAAAGGTTCTTGACACTGGTCTTAACAATCATCTTATGAACACAACACCAATAGCACATGCAACAAAAACAAGAATAAAGAAGTGAAACTACATCAAAACTAAAAGCTTTTGCACAGCCAAGGAAACAATTAGTAAAATGAAAAGGCAACCTATAGAATGGGAGAAAATATTTATAAACTCTATACCTGATAAGGAGTTAACATTCTAAATTCATAAGGGACTCCTACAACTCAATAATAAAAACAAACAAACTAATAACTTGATTTAAAAATGGGCTAAAGACTTGAATAGACATTTCTCCAAAGAAAACATGCAACATTTAGGGAAATACACATCAGAAACTACAATGAAATACCGCCTCATACCTACCAAGATGGCTATTACCAAAAACAAACAAACAAGAACAAAAACAAACAAACAAAAAAAACCAAGTGTTGGCAAAGATGTAGAGAAAAGGGAATCCAGGCACACTGTTGGTGGAAATGAAAAATGGTGCAATCATTATGGAAAACAGTACGGAGGTTCCCCAAAAATTAACAATAGAACTAGCACATGATCCAACTGTCCCGCTTCTGAGCATTTATCCAAAAGAACTGAAATCAGTATCTCAAAGAGACAGGAGTACTCCTAAGTTCATTGCAGCATTATTCACAATAGTGAAGATGTGGAAACACCCTAAATATCTTTTGATGAACAGATAAAGAAAATGTAGTATATACCGGGAACACTATATGGCCTTGAAAATAAAGGAAATTCTATAATATGTGACATGGATGAATTGAAAGACATTATGCTAATTGAAATAAGCCAGTCACAGAAAGACAAATACTGCATGATTCCACTTATATGTGGTATTTACAATAGTCAAATTCATAGAATCAAAAAGTGGAATTGTGGTTTCCAGAAGCTGAGAAGGAAGAAGAATTGAGAAGTTATTAAGTTTTAGTCCAGCAAGGTGAATAAGCTTTAGAGATAGAGATATTCTGCACAACATTGTAGCCATAGTCAACAATATTATATTGTACAGGTAAAAATTTGTTAAGCAGGTAAATCTCATGTTAAGTGTTCTTACTGCTGTAGAAAAAAAAAATCTATTGGCATCCTATCTTACTCAGAAAAGTAAAATTGTCACTGCTTGCATGACCTGGCTCCCTGCCAACTTTCAGATCTACTTTCAGTAGCCTACCACTTACTTTCACACTAGCCAGGACAAGAACCTTATCCTCTCAAGGCCTTCTCACTGTCTCTTCCCTATACCTGGAAAAGTTCTTCTCCCAGAATTAAACATGACTGTCTTGTTCACTTCATTCTCTGACCACTCATTAATTAAAATAACTGTCACCATCCCCATCATTTCCTCTACCCAGTCTAAATAGTTTTCAATACTCATCATGCACAAAAATGATATTAATATTTAGCCTATAAAATCGACATTGACCTTGCATTAACTTATCATTTCTATCACCTTCTCTGAATTATCTCTTCTTGCTGCCAATGCAAGAAGCATTCTTAAGTAAACAGAAATAATACATTCAATGTTGTCCACTAAGTTACTAACTTCCATAAAAATCAAAGAAATACTAATCAGCTATTTATCTGCACTGAAAAAGAAAAAGAAAGATAATTCCTAATAATTAGAGAACCATAGAGTCATTACATAACTTTGAAACAGTTGGGTTGGGGGAGGTGGGAGGAAAGGCAAAGGGAAGCTTTCAATATCCCTTTTGTCAATCAATCCCAACCTGGGTTTGTTCTTTTACTATTTTGAGACCTAAGAGTTTAAGAAATAGAAGAATTTGCCTGATTTCCATGACTAACTCATAAAGGGAAAGTCCATTTCGAAAGAAAAGGATGAGCATTACTATTTTAATTTCAGTGCATTCACCAATGATCTCTCTAGGTGATTAAAATAGTCTTCATCCTTGATATGCATTATATAGTGCTTCATAGCGTACAGAATGCTTTCGTATAGATTATCTCATTGGATTATCAAAATCAAGATTTATCCTGTGGTTATGACTGGATTAACTAATTAACATGATCCTCAACAGAAGTTAATTTTGAATGCCCAAAAGAATTGATGGTTGTTTGAGTTAGGTGTTTCTGAGCAACACTAGGCTTTTGTATTATAGAGTAGATTATTATTAGAAATGATTTAAAAACAAAGACAAACCAATTAAAAGCCTTTGTCTGTTACTCTCCTTACTTATCATGACCCATGAAAAAAATTACCTTATCCACTTGCAAATGGTTGAAAATACATAGAGATGACTTTCTTTACCTTCAATTTCATTCTCTCCTTATATAAATCTGCTTGTCCATCTGGCTACTGAATGCTTGAAATGTGGCTAATCTGAACTGAGATGTGTATAATATATACACTCGATTTTTAAAAATTAAAAAATGTAAGTTTTGTCTAATAATTTTTATACTGATTATACCTAAAGCAATGAAATTAATGATATTTTGTAAATATTGGGCTAAAGCATATAACGTCATTTAATTTTCCCTCTTTCTTTTTGTTTTTTTGATATGGTTAATAGGAAATTTTAAATTACATATATGACTCATAATCATGGCTCACATTATATTACTGTTGGATAGATAATTCTGAAAGGGGACATATTAGATGAATCTATTTAATCCTAAAACTAGTTTAATTAGGTGTAATTAAGGAAGAAATAAATGAAAGAATCCTGTTATTTATCAACAGTTTAGGGAAAAAAAAGACAAGAAAGTGTACAAGATATTCTGTGTCATAAAATTGGCAATGGAAACCTTTATGATTGGTAACATTTACTGAGTCCTTACTAGCTACCTAGCATTATACATACTTCATCACATTTAATAATATACTTATAAGACACCTGTGAGGTAGGAAACAAATCTGGACCAAACCTATTTCCTGTATATTTTTCCATGGTCAGTTGCCAAAACTTGGCTTCTCTTTCTCTTTCACTTGCTTGAAGTCTACAGACTTGAGGCTTTTTCACTCCAGCAACTTAACTTTACTTTTGAGATAGAATTAATACTAAAGAAACAGATGCGTGTGTGGAGCAAAATCCTGTGATCAATGAGATGAAAATACAAAAGGAACTGCTTCTTAAGTGTATACATAGCTATCGTAGCCTCAGAGAAGACCTAAATGGGACTCTAGTCCTCAAACACCGCCCCTTACACACTCAACTATTTCAGACCCTGTTTTCCAAAATAATGCATTTGATAATAATGCTTATTCAGGACAGGTGCCATGGTGAGGTGTTGCACACTGGCACTACTCTAAGGCAGTGGTGATCACCTGTAATCATCCTGTGGCTCAAGAACAGCTTGTGCATTGTCTTCCCATTATTCTTCCCAATCTACGATCAAATTTTTGAGTGTCTGTATTTTTTTACTAATTACTTAAAATCTCCAGAAGTTATTTCAACTGTGCTTTTCCTGAAGAAATTAATATAAATGTTGTATGTTTCGTGCCCTCCTCTCTTTCCATGTTATCGTGAAGTTAGAGTCCCCTAACTGCAGTAGGAATTTGTGCTTCATTTTGTTCTGTTATCTCTATTTGTATTGGCCACCACCAGGGAAACCTCATTCACTGTGAATCTGAAAGTTTCACATAAACTACAAGTGTCCCATAAATCTAATCTTGTTACAAGAGACCCTTACATTCTCAAGGATACCCCCTGAGACTTTCAAGAATTCTCAAAGTCAAGGATACTATTATAGCACATAATTTTTTCTTAAAAATCCAGTAATGCAGAATGAAAGAAAATGTAAATGGTCTCTTCAGACTCTCAATGTGTTTCTTGAAATACAAGGCCAAAATCATGCAGAAAGTTATTTGAGGGATAAGAATTGGTACTTTCTTAGGCCTCTTTATTGCTCACCAAATTTAACAGTTGGCTATTATCTGGGAAATATTTCAGAGAGCAACAAAGTTTTCATCACGTTATGAGCATAACTGTACAGAAGATGATGAAGACAGAACAATAAAATCCCAAATTGGGATGAACTGCCAACTAGAGAAAAATGGATGGGGAAGCTGACATCACTTCACTAGCTGTGAAGCATAAGAGATTCAATTTCAGTTGTGGTAAATTACAAATTATTACATGCTATTGCAACTGAAGATTGTAAATAATGAAGAGAATTTTATAATGACAAATATAAGGAACTACTACTTAAGCTATTTAATAAAAATTGAATTGTATTGGGTATAGTCATGAGCCCCATAACAATGTTTTGGCCAATGATGGACCACATATACAATGGTGGTCCTGAAATATTATAATACTATATTTTCACTACATCTTTTCTGTGTTTAGGTATATTTAGATACACATATACTTACCATTGTGTTACAATTGCCCACAGTAGTCAGTACAGTAATATGCCTTACAGGTTTGTAGCCTAAGAGAAAGAGGCTTATAGCCTAGGTGGGTAGTGGGCTATACCACCTAAGTTTGTAAAAATATACTCTATAATGTTTACACAACAAAATTGCCTAATAATGCATTTATCAAAATGTATCCCTGTCATAAAACAATGCATGATTGTATTCAAATGCTAGCTAAACAATACAAAATTGCTTGAGAAAATCTGCAATTATTCTTAAATAAATCTTTACTGATTCTCAACCAAGAGCAAAGTTTTATTGAGTGGCTAGTGGCAAATGTAGAAGCAAATAGATCAAAATTTAGCACCTGAAATTCAAGGCATCTGCCCTCATGGCTTTCAATTTGTGGTACATATTTGAAATCACTGTCTAGTTCTCTCTGCCCTTGACACCTTTTTCCTGTTTTTCAAATTTTCATTTTTATTTCTTTGTTTTTGAAACTTTTTTGATAAAAACCAAGACACAAACACGCATTTTACCCTAGGCCTATACAGGGTCAGGATAATCATATTACTGTCTCCCACCCCCATATCTTATCCCACTGAAAGGTCTTCATGGGCAATAACATGCATGAAGCTATCATCTCCTATGATAACAATGCCTTCTGGAATATCTGCCGAAGGACATGCCTGAGGCTGTCTTACAGTTAAGTTGTTTTTTTTTTTTTACAAGTAGAAAGAGTACACTCTAAAATAACAATAAATATATTCCTAGGTGTTTTATTTTATTTGTTGCTATTGCGAAGGGCATTGAGTCTATGATTTGGTTCTCAGTTTGACTGTTGGTGTAAAGGATGCTACTGATTTCTGTACATTGATTTTGTAACCTGAGATTTTGCTGAATTTGTTTATCAATTCCAGTAGAAGCATGGCAGAATCTTTGGGGTTTTCTAGGTATAAGGTCATATCATCAGCAAAGAGCAATAGTTTGACCTCTTCTGCCCTCATTTGGATGTCCTTGATTTCCTTTTCTTGTCTGATTGCTCTGGCTAGGACTTCCAGCACTATGTTGAATAGAAACAGTGATAGTGGGAAACCTTGTCTGGTTCCAGTTCTAAGTGGGAATGCTTTCAATTTTTCCCCATTCAGTATGATGTTGGCTGTGGGTTTGTCATACATGGTTTGTATCATCTTTAGGTAAGTGTCGTCTATGCCTATTTTGTTAAATGTTCTTATCATAAAACGGTGCTAAATTTTGTCAAATGCTTTTTCTGCATCTATTGAGAGGATCGTATGGTCTTTGTTTTTGCTTCTATTTATGTGGTGAGTGACATTTATAGATTTGCTGGATTTGGGTTTGATTTGTTCCTCTTATTCTAGTTCTTTGAGATATGACATTAGGTTGTTAATTTATAATCATTGTGTCTTTTTAATGTAGGCATTTAAGGTTATGAATTTTCCTCTTAGGACTGCTTATTCTGTATCGCATATATTATGATAACTTGTGTTCTCTTTGTCATTCAGTTTGAGGACTCTTTTGATTTTCATCTTAATTTCATCATTTACCCAAGGGTAATTCAGCAACAGGTTGTTTAATTTCCAGGACTTTTTGTAGATTTGAATGTTTCTCTTGGAATTGATTTCTAGTTTTATTGCACTGTGGTCTGAGAAGATACATGGTATAATTTCAATTTTTTTTAATTTGCTGAGACACGTTTTATGGCCTAAGATATGATCAGTCTTGGAGAATGTCCCATATGCTGATGGGAAGAATGTATATTCAATAGTTGGGGACAGAATGTTCTGTAGATATTGGTTAGGTCCATTTGTTCTAGAGTCCCATTTGAATCCAGTGTTTCTTTATTGATTTTCTGCTTTGGCGATCTCTATGGCTCTGTCAGTGGGGTGTTGAATTCTCCAGAAATGTTGTAACTGTTTATCTCTTTGCTTAGATCTAGTAGTATTTGCTTTAGGAATCTAACACCTCCTGTGTTAGGATTATATATATTTAGGATTATTATGTTTTCTTGTTTGATTGCTCTTTTTACCATTATATAGTGGCCATCTTTGTCTTTTTTATCATTGTTAATTTAAAGTCTATTTTCTCTGATATAAGAATGGCTATATGTGTTCTCTTTTGGTTTCCATTGCGTGGAATGTTTTTTCTATTTTGTCATCTGAGTCTGTGTGAGTTGTTATTTGTTAGATGTTTTCTGAAGATAGCAGATACCTGGGTTGTGTTTTTTTCATCTGTTCAGCTGGTCTATGTCTTTTAAGTGAGTTACTCAGACAGTTCCCATTGAATATTAGTATTGATATGTGCGATGCTGTTCTGTTCATCATTATGGGTGATACCTCGTTGTTTTGTTTTGCCTTTTGTGTTATTGTTTTATTAAAGCTGCGAGCAACATTGATTTCCCCCATTCTTTTTATTTCCCCATAATTACAAAATTATTCTATGAGCCCTTGCCTCACTATTGCTCCTTTCTCCTTCCCCAGGGTTACTGCAATCAGCATGTTACATGTGTATCATATCATGTATATGTATCATAATATATATGTGGTCATATGGAAATGCACAATTTTGTTTTGTAATTTTTTAAATAAATTGAAAAATACTATGTATTTTGTTTTACAATCTGCTTTTTTTCACTTAATAATATATCTTGGACACTTTTATTTTTCAATATGTCTGTATCTGTCTCTGTTTCATTCTTTTTCCTAATTTATTTAATCATTCTCCTATAATGGTCATCTAGATTACTTCCATGTGTTTATTATTTGAAATAGTACAACAATAGTTATTCTTAAGAATGCACATGTATATTTTTTAAGACAGGTACTATTAAGTGGAATTGCTAGGTCAAAAAGTATAAATACAGGCTATAAAAACTTTTTCCTCACACTGTCTGATTATTTAATTTCTTTATCTTTTTTTTCAATTTTGCCCCTGATGAATTAAAATATCTTACTTTAAAAATTTAATATTCTTGAATTTTAGTGAGATTAAGCAGTGCTTCATATGTTTATTCATCATTTGCATTTCTATAAATTTTCTATTCATTATATGTTTCCCTATAACATACAATAGGGAAACAGGATTATTTGCTCATCTCTCAGTGTTCATCTGTTCACAGAGGATTTTTAGAAAACAGTTCTTATATCTGAGCTAATATATATTTTCTTTCAAATTTAATTGCATAAAGATTGAGGTCTTGAGGTCATCCTTTAGAAAAAAACTTGGTTGTGATGCTTCATTTTTCTATAGCCAGAATCACTCAAATGTCTTCTTGTTTCTGTCATTCCAAAGACTACATTCTCCTCCTCTTTAGTAAGCATACTTGCCAACAGATTCTAATTCTTATGGCTCTTTCCTGGAAACAAAAGTAACATCTTTGAAATCCATTGTCATTATGATGTTTATACGTCCAGAGAAATCTAAAAATCTAAGAAGTTCTGGTGAATAATTTAAAGCTTTCATTTAGGTAGCTCACTAAAGGTAGGGGGGACATGGTCTTGAAGGAATTCTTATTCTATAAGAAGTTAAAATTTGTTTATTATACTTCTTTTGGCTCTGTAAGTCATGATCTATTTAACATAAAAATGAAGTTATGTTAAATCAACTTGATAGCCCTGGATAAGTTCCAGAATTCAATGTTTGGATGCATATAAAAATATGATAACTCAAACTAAGGACCTAAAGTAACTTTTTGCATGATTTTGAGGCTAGAAAAATAAATAAGAAGCTAGAGATAATCCCAAGGTTTTTCTGATAAGACAATAGAATTTTGGCCTGGAATGCACTCCCATGGGGAGTAAAACAAAGAATGTACTCTTTATAATAATCTCATATAATTAAGCTAATATGGAAGCATTAAGACCTATCAGATAGTTTTTGGAGTACCAGTTTATTAAAGAATCACTGGTTTTGATCATCACTCATACTCCTGATATATTTCAGCATGGCTAATATGCCAAGTTCTAATGCTAGAAACTTCCAAAAGAAGAATTTATATTTTTAGAGCACATTTGAGCCTCTTTATTCCATTTTTACCATTAAAATTGGGACACTGTTAAGAATAATACGTAAAGATCTTAAAAATACTTCATGTTTGAAAAAGTTATGTTTTTCTATGCCTGATAAGCCACTACAAATCTAAACTTCCGCTAAAGGAGTTTAAAAAGATCTTTTCATGACAACAGGAAGATTATGGATATTTTCATCACATACATGACATCTGGTATCTTCTTTCCTGCCAAAATCTAAAATGGCTTAAACAGTCACTTAACTTTGTAAAAAGCAGCCTTAATAAAGGAGCAAAAAAACCTAAAAAACAATAATACAGCAACAACTGCACAAGACTCTAATATTGGTGGCTATATAATTATATGCCAGAGAAAAAGACTTAAGATTAGCTAAATTTCAAAGTGAGAAAATTATAATTAGAAAAGATATTCATTTTTTTCCAATAAAATCTCATGTTCTTATATAGTTAGTAGCTTATATGAGACTCTCAGTTATCTATTGTTGCATAAGAAGTCACCCCAATATTTAGTAGCTTAAAACAACACCATTGTGTTGTCTCCATCATTCTGTGAATCAATTGGGTCGAGCTCCATGTGATGTCTACTAGGTCTGGAACATCCAAGATGGTTCCCTACATGCCTGACACTTTTGTGACAAAAGCTAAGCATCTTAGCTGAGCTTAGTTGTTGGGATGCTGTGACAACTGAGCACCCCAACGGTCTCTCCAACAAAATAGTGAACTTTTTTACATGGCAGCTCAAGGATATCCTAAAAAGCAAAGCAGAATCTACCAGGCCTTATTATGGCTTATAACAGGAACTGGCCCAGAGACAACAGTACTACATTCAGTTGGCTAAAGCATATCACAGGGCTCGTGCAAATCAATAATGGTAGAGGACTACAAAGGGACTTGAAGATCAGGAGAGGGGTTTCATTGAGGGCCATTTTTGGATAGTAGCTATCAGTGTTAGCCCTCTGGCCAAAGATGATGCACATTTCTCCCACTTTCAGAATACACTCACCAATCTCCCTAAACCCCCACAGTCTCATCCCTGCCAGGATTATACTTTTTAAGTCCAAGATCTCATCATGTGAATCAAGTCCAGGTGCAGTTGAGACTAGTGTGGTGGGGTGGGGTGCTTTCTTGTGATTAGAAGACTGTCAAATAGAGAAACAAGCTATATGCCTCCAACATACCCACCTTACAATAGGGAGACAGGATCAGGAGAACCACAATAGACATCTGCATTCAAAAAGTGGAGGGACAATGTAGTGACATTGCAGTCACTGGGCTGAGATAATTCTGAGATCCAGTAGAGCTGTGGTCTCCAACTCCCATGCTGTAGACTGGCACTAATCCGTGGCCTATTAGGCAGTGGGCCACACAGCAGGAGGTCAGTGGCAGGTGAGTGAACAAAGCTTCACCTGTATTTACAGCTGCTCCCCATCTCCCCATCACTTGCCATCCCCCCCAACCCCCAGTCCATGGAAAAATTGTCTTTAATGAAACCAGTCCCTGGTGCTAAAAAGGTTGGGGACAGCTGCTAGAGCACAAGCTGCCATTTTATCTTGCTCAGAAGGCAGGGAGTATATTGATTAGGACTCAAACATGTTCCCTGGGGGTGGTTCTTTTTGAATCCTTCCTGGCCCCACGCTATGGACTCTTGACACTACCCTCTGAGTCATCCTTCTATTCCTTAAGAAATGACCCATGTTTGCAGCTGAGTAGTGTTTTCAGCCTGCTTCCTGCCCATGGGAAGTTGGAGTCTCAAAGTGTTTTTGTGTTTTGGATAGTGCCAATTGCTTTCAGTTGAAGCTGGTAATTCTTTTTGAAATCTGTGGACTTGTTATGTATAAATTATAATCAAATTCATTAGATAACAGTGACATCCACATATTTTTCTAAGTAGAGTCTTTATTTGGGGTCGCTTGTGAGGATGCAGAGGCTCACAGCAGAGTGGGTCAAAGAAGCATGTCCTCAAAATTATTAGAAGCAATTTCTACTGAGAGGAAAAATGAAACTCTCTTCTACAATTTTCTGAGATCTCAACAAAATTACAGCCACCCCTTTGGTCTGATCATAAACCTGAGGCTACAATATTTTTTGGCAGCACTCTGAGTTTATCTGTTTTCTCTGAATTTGTTTTCCATCAGCACCCCAAATTATGGCCTCTTTGCTGTGAAAGTCCTCCACTCCTGACAACAAATAATCTGCTCTGTTACTATAGATCAGTTTTGCCCTTCTATAATTTTATACAAATAGAATTATTCAGTATTTACTCCTTAATATCTGGCTTTGTTGGCTCAGTATAAAGCTTTTGAGAGTCATTCACGTCTTTGCATTCCTTTCATTGCTGAGGAATATTTCATTGGATGGCTATACGACAATGTCTTCATCAATTCATCCATAAAAAAACATTTGGTTCTTTCCATTTGGGGTTTTAATGAATAAAGCATCTATAAATATTCCTGTACATGTCTTTGTGTGAATATAAGTTTTCATTTCTCCTGGTAAGTACCTAGGAGTAGAATGGCTAAGTCTATCGTAGGTTTATGTATAACTTTAAAGACTGTCATGCAGTTTTCTAAAGAGGTTAAATCATGTAATTCCCACTGGCAGCATATGATAGTTCCAGTGTTTCCACAAGAACACCAAAAGTTATTATTGTTAATCTTTTTAACTTTGTGGTTTAATTAATGATAATGATGGTTTTAAATACAGAAGATCTTTTCATATATTTATTGGCCATTTGAATGTCTTGTTTTGCAAAATGTCTGGTCATATCTTTTTCTCTCTTTTCAATTGCATTGTTTGTCAAGTAGTTGTTGTTAAGTAGTCAAGAGTTTTATTTTTTTGTATAACAAATACAAGCACTTTTCAGACATATGTATCTCTAATATTTTCTCTCAGACTGGAGCTTTTGTTTTCATTTTCAATAGAATATCTTTAACTGAGAGATTTTTAAATCTAATGAAGTTTAACTTAACATTTTTTAATAGTTCATGCTTTTTTTAAAAAAAAAATTGGCATTACCAAATTGTGGAGATTTTTCTCCTGTGTTTGATTCTAAAATTGAATAATTTTAATTTAGCTCTATGATTCATTTTAATAATTTTTGTGCATAGTGTGAGGTTAAGCTTAATATACATTTTTTTCCAACAGATATCAGGCTGTTCCAGTACCATTTTATGAAAAGACTATCTTTCTCCATTGAATTACATTGGCGTCTTGTCTGTTGAGCATTTATATGTGCATTTATTTCTCATCTCTCTCATGCTTCATTGATCTGTAGTTCCATACCTTATGGCAGTAACATATTGTTTTGATCACTGCAGATTTATTAGTAGCAGTGAAATGAAATAATGTTTGCCCTACAACTTCCTCTTTTTTCAAAATCACTTTGACTATTTTAGGTCCTTTGCATTTCCACATCACTTTTAGTATTAGCTTGTCAATTTCTATTCTTAAGAAGGTAGCTAGAATTTTCAATGGGATTGTGTTGAATATATAGATTAATTTGAGGGATAATTGACAGCTTAACAATATTTAATCTTCCAATTCATGATCATGGTATAGCTTTCCATTATTTTGGTCTTTTATAAGTTTTTCAATTTTCTTGGTCTTTTCAAAGAAGCAAGTTCTGGTTTCATTAATTATTGTTTGCTCATTATCTATTTCTTTAATTTCCACTCTTTATTAATTTCTTCCTTTTCCTCACTTTACATTTAATTTTCTCTCCTATGTTTTTAAGGTGGAAGATAGATTATTGATTTTAGATAGTACTTTTTCTTTATCATGAGCCACTAAAACTATACATTTATCTGAAATGTTGCTTTAGCTGCATTCCAAACATTTGAATATATTTTCAATTGGTTTGAAATATTTTCTAATTTCCCTCGTGATTTTTGTCTTTGATCCATGAATGTTTTTAAAAAAATATGTTGTTTAAATGCCAAATAATTGAGGATTTTTCCTTATATCTTCTTGTTATTGATTTCTAATTAATTCCATTGTGGTCAAAGAATTTACTCCGTATAATTTGTCTATTCTTCTAAATTTGCCAAGACTATTTTTATGTTCCAGCATATGTTCTGTGGTAGGCAGCTTCTAAGATGATCTCCCAGTGATCACTGCCTTCTGTATTCATGCCCTGGTATAACCCCCTGACTTTATAGGCTAAATTTAGCAACTAGCTTCTAACAAATAGAATAAGGCAGAAATGATGGAAGCTTGCTTCTGAAATTAGGTTATTAAAAGTCTCCAGCTTTTGTCTTAGGTGATCTGTCTTGGACCTCTCCCTCTGGGGGGCTGCCAGCTGCCATTTTGAGAGACAGCTCTGTGGAGAGGCTCATATGGGTGACTTTGGATCAGAGCATCCGAGGCCTCCCTTAAGCCAGGTGAGTGACCTTGAAAGCAGAACCTCCCTGAGCCAGCACTATAGATGTGTGTAGCCCCACCTATACCTTGATTGTACTACATCATAAGACACCCAGAGTCAGAACCACCCAGCTTAGCTGTTCCTAGATTCTTGACTCACAAAAATTGTGATATAATGAATGTTTGCTCTTTTCATTTACTATGTTTTGGTATAATTTGTTATGCAAAATAAATAACTACTGTAGATCTTGGTTATGTTTCTTAATGAATGTTCCATGACTTGTGAAGAAGGCATGTTTTTGTGGTTTTTGAGTGGAGTGTTCCATAAAATCACCTAGGCCAATTTAGAGGAGAGTCTTGTTTAATTCTTTCATATGCTGTTTTTGTTTTTTTTCTTTTTTCTATCAGTTACTGATAGGAGTAAAGGAGTATTGAAATTTCCAACTGCAATTGGAATTGTATTTAAAAGAGTATTGAAATTTTCAGCAGCAATTGTGGATTTGCCTATTTATCTTTTCACTTTAATGGGTTTTTACTTCATGTATTTTAAAGCTCACTTATTAGTTGCATATGCGTGTAAGAACTGTGATATCTTCTTCATGAATTGTCCTCACTGTTGTAAAATTTCCACCTTTATATCTGATAGTATTCCTTGCCTTAAAGTCTATTTTGCCTTATGTAGCCTCTCTAGCTTTCTTCTGGATAGTTTCAATGGCATATCATTTGCCATACTTTCACTTTAAAACAATCTAGGTCTTTATATTTACAATGTATTATCTGTAGACAGCCTACAGGTGGGTCTTTATTTTTTATTTACTTTGACAATTCTGCTTTTTAATTGGAGTATACATCGATTTATATTAAAGTGATTATTGCTGTGTTTGAGTTTAAATCTGATACCTTGTTTTTTGTTTTCTATTTGTTCCATCTTTACCTTTTTATTTCCTGTCTTATTTGCAAGACAGGAAATTTATTATTTCCTGTCTTAATTGCAAATATTTTAGGATTTTGTTTTGTCTTCACAAGTATCTTATTAGCTTTACTTTTTAATCTATTTTTAGAGGTTGCTTTAGGGTTTATAATATTGATCTATAATTTGTGGTAGAGTTTTTTTAAATAATAGTATGCCATTTTCAATCATTTTCAATGCCATTCTTCACTATAAGACCTAAGACATTATGTTCCGGATAATATATTTCATATTTTTAAATGACAATTTCCAGTACTCAAAATATAAAACAGAGAAAAGATTTGTCATATGACACTATACCCTAATAATGATGTGATGAAATCATTATTCAGATGATTATATTTTTAATGAAAATATAATTTGGGCTATTTGAGAATAGCATGCTAATTATTCTTTCAGACTATGAAAACTTTTTGAAGAGCTGGCTTGAGAACTGGAAAGCAGGTGCTACTTACCAGATGATGGATAAATACCATTATGGTTTGGGCTGTGCTCTGCTATCTTCAAATTCTTCAATGCTTTCAATATTCCATTAACAATTATTTATATGATAAAAGGAGTGGTTATTTGTTAAAACCATGACTTGAGCTTTCTGAATAGGATGATTCACTAAAGATTGCTTTTTCAGTTTAAAGCTGTAGATACCCAGAGTTCTATAATTATCTCTGGAGGGATGACTAGGTTCCCTAACATATGACTCACAAGAATCTATTCTTTGTGAAATCAAGATTGTAAGAATGCTATTCTACTTACTATTACAAAAGCTGGAAATTGACACATACACAAATGGAAAATTACTACTGAGTTGCTTTCCAGAATTATGTTAAGTGAGTATATACCTAAACTGAATGTAGAAATCTCAATGCATTCTCAATCCTAGAAGAATTATTGAGCAAGTGAAATAACAATTACATATATTATATGCATGTTTGTGTATGTATATGTCTATCCTAAAACCAGTGCTTAGAAGTAGCAAACCAGGCAGCACTATCTAACAAACAGAAGCAAATATAAAAGAAAGACCCCTTATGATAATCTTCCCTATAGCACAGGTTACATATAGAGGAAATGAATTTAGGACTGAATTGGATTTTTAAAATTAGCTAGCTTTCCTCCTCTCCAATGGTAGATTTGTATATAACCAACAAACATCTGTTACCATTCTTTCACTGTCAACTTGTATTTTTATATTTAAAATATATTTTCTGCAGACAATATGTAGTTGGATCTTTATCTTTTTTAATTCAGTCTGACAATTTTTGCCTTTTATTGTTTACCCATTTACATTTAATGTGATTACAGATTTCACCTCTTTGAAGGAATGTATTTATCACAGGAACTTTGAAGATTTCTCACATGTTTAACCTTTTTTTAATTTGCCAGCCCCTTTAGAGCAGGCAGCCTATTAAATCTATGCCATAACAGTGATCCTTTTTGTACATATAAACCATGTGTTCATTAAAAAGAAATCACCAAAGCATAAAGTTTCATTTTCTTTATGTGTTGCATTTTATTTTTGGTAAGTTATATATGACGGTACTTTAGCCGGGCAGACTACCTTGAAGTGTTTATTAAAGTCTAGTCCTAAAAGTCATTCAAATAGAATTTTTTTTTTTTTTTACTAAAAAAGTAGAAGGAATTGGAGAATAAAGAGATGATACCTATTGAGTTGTTTGAACCCAAGATTTCATTTTATGGTGTCAATTTTATTACCTTGCACAGAAGCAAATTGATCTAACTCAGGGGCTACTTCATATTATATATCTGGAGGAGGTACATACTGAGTTATTACAAAATTCTCTCTCTCCTGAGAAACATAGGCAAGGACTCAATGAAAGAAAATTTCTGCAGAAACCTGAAACTACAGACTGCCTACATGTAAAGATCAGTCAATCTGTCAAAAAGATAGTTACTGAGCACATTCAGGGTTCAACATATTCCTCTAAGTGCCTGATCTCACTTACTCTTGGCTTTATCATCTTTTAGAAGAAATTGAAAGTTCTTCTCCCTGACTGATCCTTTCTTAGGCATTAGATAATGATAAACTATATCTTTAAGTAGAGTTTCACTTCAGATACATTCCCTTTAACAATACTCCCCTTCTCAGATCTTTTAGGGATTTAATATTGATTTTTGAATTTATTTATGCATTCTCTTCCAGGAAGGGAAACACACAAGTAGCTTTTTCATGTTAATATTGAGAAGAGATGATTAAATTAACATTGTCTTCTGGACTTTTCCAATCATATGGACTCAATCATCAATAGTTACTATATTCATGTTATTTTGCTCTTTCATTTACCAAATAAAATTTTAAGCCACTAAAAAATTTGCTATGCTCCACGGAATAAAACATTGTCCCTTACTTAAAGAATTCAGTATTTCTAATGCAGTGTAAAAATTACTATAATAAAGACATGGCATGAATTGATGCTCATAATTCATTTTTCTCTAAAATAGTGGAGCCTGCCAATTGGCAAATCAAATTAGTTAAAGCTGTGTGATATAGGAAAGAGTCTACGACCTCTCTGGCCTCTAGTTGTTCCACCATTAAAAGACACTTAGAAGCTTAATGGTTCTAATTATACTATTCTATATAACTCCAATTTTCCTAATAGTTCAAAAAATTTTATTTAATTAGAAATAGTTCTGAAGGTATATTTCTCCAATGATAACCCTCCCTATCAAAAATTTATCTTCTCAAATTCTATTTCCCCTTCCTCCAGCAAAGTCCTAACTCATTTAGGCTATATCCCTCTCTCTAATTTGTCCACACGATGTGAGCGAAGCACATGCCTATCTCCAGAGCAGAATGTGTAATCTTGACTAGTCAATAGCACATTACATTCTCTTGGACACACAAACACACAGACAATTCAGGGATGCATACATGACCTAAAGCAAGCCAATCAGGGAAAACAAAACTCAGTTCTGTGGCTTCTGTTTGAGTCACTGTCAAAGCAGAAATCTTTCTTTTGAATTGAATGTCTTGATGACATGGCTCTGAAGATACTGGAGACTGCAATGAACTGTGAACCCAGAGGTGGTAGACCTGAGATGGATCCTGTGTTCAGCTCTTAATCCAGTACTTCTGAAAGAGCTCAACCCCTGGCTTCTCAGAATATATATATAATTACTTAAGCCAGTTTGAGATGAATATTCTGTCACTAAAAACTGAAAAAGTTCTGTCTTAAGGTTTATCTATGAAAGCATTTTAACTTCAAATAATCAGATAGCAAAGGCAGTCACACTGTATCTATCTAATATTCATGGTACAATGAAAATTACATAACATTAAGTCAAAACTTTGGTTCTTAAGTTCTAAACTCTTTTTCTAGATTGATAAATGTAATTAGAAAATGTTATGTGGAGTATATTTCTCTTCTTTAGGTCTGATTTGGTATAATCTTTACTGTATGAAAAGATTTAAAAAACATAATTATTAAAGTATCTCAATTTACTCTTAAAGTTGAAGAACAACTGGTGAACCAGTATAGCCATCTTTGCTTGCTTATTTAAAAATCAGAGCCTTGGGAATATTAACACATATAGACCAAAAGAAAAGTAAGAATACTTTTAATGAAGTGAATCATTATATCAGTATTATGCTTAATATTTAACTGATATTAATATCATTCAGAATAGAAGGCAAACAACTACTTGTCTTTCACAACTAATTATCATTGTTAAATATTCTGAATTAGCCATTGTAATTGTATATTAAAGCCATTCATGTAATTCCCATTTACTTTTACTGACAGGCTCAAGTTTGCTGATATTTAAGGTACTAAATGTGCCCCATCTTATAACGTATACTTCCCTTAGTAGATCTCTTGGGGAAGCAGCTTTGTCTGCCATTAAAAATTTAAATATTTCATAAAAATATTAATGACTTTGATGGCTTTAGGTATCCAATAAAATATTTTACATTTTTTTATTTGCACTCTGAGACAATCCTCTCAAAAAGTGCAATTTTATAAATCATATTGAAAAAAAATGCAGTGTGCTTATTTTTCTGAAGTAACAAAAGGCAGAATTACCCTCTTATAGTGCAGTTTTCAGCCTACATATTTGAACAGTAAGTAGAATCATAATATCTTCAACAGCTTGGCCATCTGTTATTGTTCCAAAAAGCTTTAGGGAATATTCAGTGTAATGGAATGTAAAACATTATCAACTGCTATTGTCTGAAATGTTGTGGAATATAATCTGTAAATCTTTCTACCCAGATAAACCAATTCAGAAAAAATAAAATGTGACTTATACTGCGAATATAAAACCAAAATTTAGACAACAAAAATAAGAGGTGAGTTTGCTAATACCTGAACTTATATATTTAAAATGAATCCACCTAATACTGATGGCCAGTGTTTATTGGGTATTCATTACATGCCAGGTGCTATTCTAAGTGTTTTCCTGAAAGGGCTTGCTTGATCTTCACAACAATTCTTTGAGGCATATTATTATCCCTATTTTACGAATGAGAAAAGGAGAGATTAAATAATTTGCCCAAGATCAACAGTTAGGAATGGCAGGCTAAGGACCTCTGAAAATCCATTCCTGCCTAAAAACAATGAACACTAGCAAAAATTAGCAGAATCAATTTTTTCAAACTCTAGAAATTAGCTAAAGATTTGCAACAATGTAAGAAGCCTTTATTCAAGAAAAATGACTGAATCTTAGTAAGAACAGTGAACTCTAGTGTTTTTATTTGCCCTATATCTACTCCTCTTTCCCCAGTTCCACGATAGCCTTGAAAAACAGTGGCCTTGCAATCATAGTAACTGTGAAAATAGCCACCAAAGAGCTGGGTTTGGAGCTCCTCAAAAAGCCCTATTCCAGAGCATCACCACAATTTTACCAGTTGAGAATCCCCCCTGAAAAAGTCCCCTTGTAGGTCTTGTCTGTACTTGAACTCATTCCACTCACTCTCTAGGATAAGCCCTGTCACTAGGGCATTTATCAAAGAATCAGTGGCAATTCTTTTAACATTGCATCATCCTGAGGCTGTGATACTGATGGTGGCAAACAAGATATAAGACGTTTCTTACATATTCTAAATCCCCCAACTTTCTTGTTTATCTCTGTCTCTTTCCAGCATCCTTGCATGCAGATGCACACACGCACACACATACACATTCATACATCATACACACACATGCACACACTACCTTCTTCCTTTAGCTAGAAAACAAAAACTTTGCATATCTACTCTTATAGATAAAAGGTACCAGAGATTTCCAATCCATTAAATCTGCCAGCATGAATCTAGTCTGCTCAAAACTGATACCCTGCTGCACCCAAGTCACCATGTTCATTGTATGACATCACCTTAAACTTGGTATGTTTCAATGAAATTGAATCCCACTGCCTTCTCTAGGGAAATGCTTTCATCTCCTCATCTCAGCAGTCCTGTGAGTATGTGCATACATATGTGTGTGTAAAGAACTCCATACTTGTACATTTATTATTTCTGGGATCTCTTTTTGAATGTATCATTGAGAACAAATGGCATACAGAATATTTTGACAACTGATAACATAAAATGAGACTTGTTCCTCATCAGTACAAGCATCAACATGTCATGAGGCTTGTGAAGGGAGAACATCAGTACTGTCTAAAATTGTGTTGGGTCTACTTATATGCTAAGAAGTTAGCCTCCTGTAGTGATGAGTCGGTAGGTAGGAAGGTGGGTAGGTAGATGGATAGATAATAGACAGATGTTATCCTGAGAGTAAACACAAAGTCTCTAGATCAGAAAACAGTTTAGTATTCACAGAGCATCATAGAACTGGGGAGGCTAAGACGGCCTAATGTTACCCTGCACATACAGAGGTAATGTACCACAGACTCACAAAACTATGATGCTCAAAGCTTTGGCTGGTTCCTGGATCCATCCTCCCCTCTGGTGAAGGAGAGTCCCTTACTCTGGGATGTAAGCAAATGTCTGCAAGAGAGAGAAGTCTCTAAATCTCTTCGAAGCAATATACTATCTCTATCTTCCAAGGTATGTTTGCTATTCAACCATACTTACACCAAGGTCACCAGCGGTCTTTCTTCAAAAATGTTAGACCATGTGATGATATGAAAGTGTTCATTCATGGAGAATTGCCTCCCAATAATCAGATTCAGGGACTGAGGCCAAATGCTGAGTGACATTTCCTGATTTATGCTACAGTTTGCTATTATCGAATAATGAAAGGTTGGAGGACTAATATAAAGGAAGCTCCATATTTCATAAGGAAAAAAATAAAATGCTTTCTTTGCCATTATTGAAATTTTCATTAAACAAATGAATGATATTCATAATTATTGCCTTATTCCAAACGACCTGAAATTTTTAGAGTAATCATTTACTGACAATAACAAGGTAACATAATATTCTCAGATCATAGCATTCTATTTGAAAATAAGTTCTTTAATATTTTAGCCCTCTATCTTTTCTTAGAAAAGTACAAAAAAGATCATATCAACAGATTATCTCCTTCATCATAGAAGAGGCAATAAATCTTTATATTTTATAAATTCTGCTCAGACAAGGCTATTTCACTTAGTCCTCACTAATCTCAGCCCGCTCTCCCAAAATATGGCAAAATATTAAAGAAATAAAATTGATTTCATTTAATCTGATATAGTAAAAATATTTTCAAATAAATTTCAAAATCAAAACAAAATGGCCCTATTATCTAGAGTACACTATAGGAGCAAAACTTCAGTGTTCCAACCATCTGAGAGCCATAGTGATTCTTTTAAAGCATGTCACATCTCTGCTCCAAACTCTCTGATGTCTTCTCTCCTTTCAATGCCCTATAATACCATATGTGGCCTATCAGTCCTGGTTAACAGTTTCTTTTTGTTTGTTTTTATTATGTTTTGCTGTATCTACATATTCCAACCAACTGATAGGTCATTCAATGAACAATTGGGTATGAGTAGCATACAGCTTAGAATTAAGTCTTAGAGATTTTTAGTTTTGCACTGAAACTGGATGAATTCTGTATATAATTCAAATGTTTTCACTGGAAGATTTTTCAAGTATTGTGAAAATTTGTTCTCTTGTTCAACACCAGACACAGACTTATTAAGCTTCCTTTGAGGTTAGTCATACATGTATTCAAAACATGTCATTTGCTCTACAGGATATCCCAAGTCCAACAAAGGAGATAAAGCATATAAATAAATATTAATAGTACTTAATAACACATCAAAAGAAAAATAAAATGTGAAAGAATTCTAGGGAAACTGTGGTTGACATCACTTGATTACTTGGTCCAAACAGGAAATTCTCCTGAGTTAAGTGAGGAATATCCAGAAAGGAAAGTAGAGCAGATTAGAGAGACATTAATTTTGTGAAGTTAAAAAAAATAAGTTGACAGCAATGCCAACATGCAATACAAATATATTGGCTTAATGCACAGTCTTGGTTCACCTGATTAGCACACGGAACTACAGAACCAACTAGAAAACTGGTATAAAACACATCTCTCCAACAATGTGCCAGCAACATCACTTTTATATTAAAAGAAAAATATAATTGCTTCTATACTTGTTATTGATGTACCTAATCACAATACCTTTCACCTAGAAGAAACATCATTTTTTCAAATCATGAAATGTGTATGATTTGCATAAAACTACTAAAATTAAGTCATCTTTTAAGTGAGGCACATATTAATTCCCTTTTGATATTTTTTTGACTGGTGCTCTTTCTTTAGATTTGTCTTTACCACAACCCTGTGAGGAAGGTGCTATTGCTTGGTCAAAATAGAAACTATAAACATGGCTTCATGTAAGGAACAAAAAAGCAGAAAAGATGAAAAAGACTGTCTTACGCCAGCTTCCTAGGAGGCATCATCTGACCATGAGACGGAGATGTACCTGGGTCCTGCTGGTGGAAGACAAGGGAGACATGGTGACACTGATCGTAAACCTTGGAGCCTCGGGCAAGTTTTCTCAGCTATGAAATGGTGGTCACAATACCTATCTCACAGGGCTGCATTACATCAGCCAAATAAGATGAAATACACAAAACCACTCGGTTGCATTATTACACTTGCTGGGAAAGACACAACTTTAAAAATCTGCAATATATTTACCAATAATCTGATGTTAGGAAAATTCTGAGAATCAACATTTCAGATTGTGTTTCTGGCTCTCAAAACGCTCCTCATTTTGAACCATTCCCTGAAAAGCCTATGTCGCCAATCAAATCTGACTTACTGCTTACCTCTACAGGACCACTTTCCCAAAGGCTGATTACCTTTTAACCGCGATTCGAGATTTAGTTTTCATAATAGGAAATAACAGTGTTGCGGCGTAGTCTGGCAGGGCTTTACAGAACAGCGTCAGTCAGGCTGACATGTGCTTTTATTAACCATATTTCCTGTCGCTGCACAGACAATGAGAAATCCACTTCTATGAACAGAACCAATTATAACTGAACAGGTACACTCTTCCCCCAGCCTGGTCATGATGTCAAATGTTTGATTAGAAAGGTCATGTGCGTTTAACTAAATGAGAGTAAATTTCTTTCCATTTGCAAGAAAAAGCTATTTCTGTACCTCATTCCACAGCCTCTTAGTATCTAAATTCTGCTCTCTCCATGGCAAATAGAGTCACAAATGTAACCCCTTGTGATGGGGAAAACAATATTGTTATATTTGTTTGAAAATAAATTGAGTTAGTTTCAGGAAGGAATAGGGTACACTACTGCACAGAATTAGATGCAAATGTGTGATCTTGGAGGGAACAGGGACAAGCCACATGTAAAGAATGGGTCCCAGTGGGAGAAAAATGGGGACAGAGTGGGTAGCCATTGAGAGGAATCTCAAGAGTGACAAGTGAAGGGAAACTTTAAGATCAAATAGATAAATAGGCTAGTGGGAGTACTGCCATGTACATATCTAATGGCGTGGCACACCACAAGTATTCAGGTTTTGGAACTACAGGAATAAAATAGGGAGGAGTAATTCTTTCATTTTTTTAGAGATAAGGTCTCTCTCTCTGTTGCCCAGACCGAGTGCAGTGGTGCAATCATAGTTCATTATAACCTCAAACTCCTGGGCTCAAGCAATCCTCCCACCTCAGCATTCCAAGTAGCTAGGACTATAGGCTTGCCACTATGCCTGGCTAATTTTTTGTAGAAGACAGCTCCTGGGAAAATCCTCCCAGAGAAGGTAAGAAAAGATGAAAATAGGCGCCAAGTTCCTACTATATGCAGGATTAAGAAGAGAAAACAGGTCCCGTTAAATCGAGCATTACAGATAAGGGCTTCTCTTTGGTGCCAAGGACAGAGAAATTTACAGGCAATGTCACCAGGAAGACCATAATCCTCCAGAATACCATACTATCATTTGAGGATCCTTCCTTCTTCTTCTCTTTAAAATTCTTTAGCTGTACCAAAGCAACCTGTTGCTATTTTAAGGAACCCAAATGAAGATCTTCAGTTATTTTCAACTCTTTACTGGCCAGTGTATAAATATAGAATCATGGATTGGTAGAATATTTATTCTGGAAAAAATAGTACTTATCATTTACTCTAACCTCATTTTATGGGCAGAAACACTAAGATTATCCCAGATCACATGACAAACTAGCAACAGAGCCAGGACAAGACCATATGCTCCTAATTTCCAAGTAACTTTTTTTCCCACTACAGATATCTAACTCCAGATTAAATTTTCAATATTTTCCAAAGAAAATTACATCTATTTAAAATCCAAGAGAAGAAAATTCTGTTAATAAACACAGGTAGAAATAAGCTAAATTTTAGAGGTCAGCAGTAAAGAAATTATAAAATGAAAAGTCCTCATTGCAAATAAGAGAGAAAAATGCAACCCAGAAAAAAAATACTTTTAGCTTTGCATTCTAAATAGATGTATTAATAAAAAAATAACCATTTATTGTTAGCTAAATTTTTATCTTTCCAGTACATGGCTGTATCAGGTATGGCAATGTGCTCCTATATAGTCTCCCTGTTTCCATCCTTGCTCCTATACTAACAGCAACACAAAAGCATGAATGAGCCCTTTAAAATGTGTGTCAGTTTATCTCATTTCTCCACTAGATCCTACTCTGTGTCTCATGAAAAATTAAGCCAAAATCATTACAATGACCTGCAAGGAGCTACACAATCTGCCCCCCACCCCACGCATTTAATCTCCCATCTCAGCCCTTTTTGTCTCCTTCAGTCACTATATTCCAGCTTTTCAGGCATTCTGGCTGAATTTTCAGCATATTAGGCACATTCCTACCTGAGGATTTGTACCATCTCCTTCCTCTGCTTGGAACACTTCCCCCCATGCTCTTCTACATAGCTCATCTTATGCCATCAAGCCTTTCAACAAATGTCATCTTCTCAATAAGGAATACCTTGACATCCTTTAAAAAATTATTCTATCTCCCTTATACTCTTAGTACTTCTTATCTTGCTGTATTTTTCCACATAGCCTTTGTTATACTCTAATGTTTACCTGATCATTTACCTGTATGATTTACTCCCACTAGAATGCATGCATTAAGATGAGTATCAAACCATTTACCAAAGTGTTTTATTATCGATGATTATGCAGCACCTAAAACAGTATGTAAAATATAATAATCAATAAATATTTGCTGAATGAAACACTTGACTAAAAGATTCATCATGTTCAAAGACATAATCTCTGGTTTTACTCAGATGAAAGTATGTAAATACAATACCACAGAGAGTACCATATCACTGAGAGTTCCTAACACTCAAGGAAGGGATCTGCTACCTCCAATATGAATTTGAATGAATGTCAGAAGTACACAAGTAATTGTTAGAAAGATACACATGGCTTTAATGAGAAGATTTAGCTAAATGGAATATCAAACTATTTACCAAGATGGGAAAACCAAGTATATAAAAATTCATGTTCTCCCAGATTAATATGTTTAACATAATTTTGATCAAAAGCCTCACCAGATATTTTTTATAAATTAATGAGGTGTTTGAAAAGCTCAGTTGAAAGAATAGGCAGCTTAGAACCTAAATATGTACTGAAAAAGAATAATTATAGGAGGAAAAAAATATATCTATAGATTTTTAGATTATTAGAAAGTTCCACACCATAAGTAACTGATATTGGTGTAAGACAAGTTAGGTAAATCAAAGACATAGAGTAGAAAGTTGCAAAACTGCCTCCTGAATGGATAGGTAAAGAATAATTTAGTCAATACATGGTACTGGGAAAATATATTAATCATTTGTAAAAAATAGAATTTGATCCTCACTTCATTACTACAATGTCCTATACTATATACAAAGTAAATGCCTCATGGATTAAAAAGCCCCAAAATATCCTGAATTAAAAAAATAAAATAAAATAAAGGCATAGTTTTGGAAAAAAGTTAAATAATAAAATAAAGATTTAGAATAAATTATAAGTAGATCTGATTTTAAGACAAGTAAGGCTTTCCATGCTTAACATTACAGAACTGAACTATGAAAATGAACATTTTTAATGCATTTAATTTATTATTATTAAGCAAATAACCAAAGTGGGCTAATCCTGGGTAGAAAGGAATTGATTTTATGAGATGAAAAAGTTTGGAAAGGTTTAAGGTCAGAGATGAGGCATTGGGCTTAGAACTTTCACTTCTTGTTCCTCGATATTGTCACCAGACCTTCAACAAATTCTTCTTCACCCACAAGTGCATTATTAGTGGTTCCTTGAAAAATAAAGGAACACATTTCATTGATAGCCTGGGGCACTAAAGACCAGAATACCTTATACAGTTGGAATACTTGTACTGAGAAGACCCACGGTGACCAAAAACTAAACAAGAAATAAAAATGAAGAGCTAGAGAGCAAAATAGAGAAAAGGAGAAAAAATAAAGCTCCCACATAAATTTTTGGGAATAATGGGGGAAGGCATTGGACTATCAAAAATTATATGACATTGAGGGTTTATTTGATTTTACTAGGACATTAAAGAATAACTTGACTTACAAAAGGATAACTAGAGATAATAGCATTACATGTGCACACACACATATTCGTATCTGTAATGTGTACACATAAACACACGGTTATATAATATGCAAAGCCATACACACGCACATACTCGCAAACAATTTATTGAGCACGTTGGACTTGATAGAGTATAAACAGTAGCCAACTTGATTCTTGCTCTTTGATATTCTTTCAAATCTCTGTGAACTAGTGGTTGTTCTAACCCTGCATAAAATATTAGGGAAATCCCATAGTTTTAGTGACTGAATAGTTCATAAAAATCCACATTCGTGTAATAGCCATTTAACTCCAGCTCAGTTTAGTATAATAACGAAGTTCAGAATCCTTCCTAATTCAAGCCTTCTTCCTGCAGTAGCTTAAGCCCACTTGCAAGACTGGTTGTTTTTCAAGTCTACAGCAAAGAAGCAAGTATTAATATGTTTGACTTCTGAATTGTGATCTCTCTCCATCTCATTTCCGTGCTCACTAACTTTTCTTTTTGACTTCTCCAGCATAGAGTGAAAAGGGAATAAGGAGAAAAAATACATATTCTTGGGTCACAGATATCTTTGTAATTTGGACATGGCAGGAGTCAAAAATTGACCCTTTCATTCATGGGATACTTCTGCAGATTGCTTGGAAACCATTTCATTTGGAACCATACTGAAGCCTCCTTGACTAAGGCTAACTAACCACTTACAACTATCACCCTCCGCTCCTCTACTTCAGGAAATACACCCATTAGTCAAGGTCCCTTCCCCTCTCTCCAGTTCACATCTTGTCAGAGAACCCATATACCTTCACTACTCTCACTCTGCCATTGACACAAGTGCAGGTTTCTTTCAAATAACTAAGCCCAGGCAGAGGGAAGCTCTGGTCACAGGCCCTTATCTTTAGACTTCGTAGATATGGATGAAATGCCAGTTTGTATTTTCCTCAAACTCTCACAGCCCAATGGTAAAAACCTCCAAATGGATCACTTGAAGATCCTATCACATAAATTGAGGTGAGGAAGAACCCAACTTCCTTTGCCCATATTCTGGGGATAAGAAATTTACAGGATATGATTAACAACTAACTACAAAACAATCTTCTCTGCTTACCTTAATAACTTCTCAATCTTTCTCTTACTTGGCTAAAGGTGAGAAGAAATGCCCTAGTTTAAAGAACATTTGCCCTTGGCTTCCAAGATAGGACACTGGCTAATACTGCTGGCACTGATTGCAGGAACTTTATCTTCCTAGTACTTCATAGATGGAACTTACTTTAAAATGTGGGGGCTCAAAGGCCTGCATTTTGTTCTTAGGTTTTGGGACATTGGTTTAATTTTGGGATGAAGAGTCAATGAAACAATCTGTTAGAAACTACATATATGTGTACATTTGCATATATGTCCATACATCACTTTATCACAGAGATAAATACAGAATCATACATGTATGTGTGCCTGAGTCTATATGTGTATGAATAATGGAAATAAAATATTGATAGAACAAAATAGTAATGTAACAAGATTATTGTCAATTTTATTTCCTGCTTTAGTTTTTTCGGTCTTATCCTCCAATATTAATAGCATGCCTATTCTTAAAACCATAAAAGTGTATATCTATATATAAACACAAAATAATGGATCTTATTTTAAAAGTATGACCTTACTTCAAAAAATAAGAGATCACTGGAAAAGAATAAACAAGAAACAGAATTTTATGTAAAGAAATTTAGGCAATAAAAAAGCATCAGAAAATTGGGAAGAATTATTTAATAAATGATATTAAGATATTTTGGAATCCCCCTCATAATAAATATCAGATGAGTTCAATAGTATATAATATATGCATACACATGTACACACACATGCATACATATATACACCCTGTAGGTATGCATATGCATATATACACATGTATGTATATACAGGTGCATGTTCATACATATATGTGTGTGTACATGTGTATCTATATTGTATAGACATAATGTAGGCATATATGTGTGCATGCATGTATATATGCATGTGCATATGTGTATATGTAATTACAGCCTTTAAAAGAACTAAAAGAAAATACACTTGATGAACATGTATTAATCACTGGAGTGGAAATAAGTTTAAAAGCAACAGAAGTAAGCACAAATGAAAAGGTCAACAGATTTTGCTGCATAAATGTTTAATACTTCCATGTACCTAATAAGTTAAAAGAACCAGTATTCTAGAAATACCCCAAAATATGACAAATTTTCAGATTATTTTTAATATGTAAATAATTGGGAAAAAATAAAATAAAAATTTCTCTCTTCTTCCCACAAACATTTATTGAGTGATTGATATGTACCAGAAATTTTACTAAACACTAAGGAAACAAATACAAATACAGTCATGCTCCATATAACGTAACATTTCAGTTAACAATGGACTGTGTATATGACTGTGGTCCCATAAGATTATAATGGAACTAAAACATTCCTGTGGACTAATGACATTGAATCTGTCTTGATGTCATAGCGCCACACATCACTCTTATGTTTGTGGTGATTCTGGTATAAGCAAACCTACTGCACTACACTTCCAGGCATATTAAAGTAAAGCACATACAATTATGTCCACTATGTTACATAATACTTGATAATGACAATAAATGACTATGTTACTGGTTTATGTATTTATTATGCTATACTTTTTATCATTATTTTAAAGTATACTCTTTCTATTTATAAAAAAGTTAACTGTAAAACGGCCTCAGGCAGATCCTTCAGGAGGTATTCCAGAAGAAGGCACTGTTATAGGAGATGACAGCTCTATGCGTGTCATTGCCCCTGAAGACCTTCCAGTGGGACAAGATGTGGAGGTGAAAGACAGTGATATAGATGATCCTGACCCTGAGTAGGCCTAGGCTAATGTGTGTGTCTTAGTTTTTATCAAAAAAGTTTGAAAAGTAAAAAAAAAAAAGAATAAAACATTTTAAAAATAGGAAAAAGCTTATAGAATAAGGATATAAGAAAAGAAAATATTTTTGTACAGTGGTACAATGTGCTTATGTTTTAAGCTAAGTGGTATTACCAAAGAGTCAAAAAGTTAAAAAAATTAAAAGTTTATAAAGTATAAATGTTATAGTAAGCTATGATTAATTTAGTAGCAAAGAAAGAAATTTTTCTATAAATTTAGTGTAGCCTAAATGTACAGTATTTATAAAGTCTACAGTAGTATACAGTAATGTCCTAGGCCTTAGAATTCACTCACCACTCACTCACTGACTCACCCAGAGCAACTTCCAGTTCTGAAAGCTCCATTCATAGTAAATGCCTTATGCAGGTGTACAATTTTTTATCTTTTATACTATATTTTCACAATACATTTTCTATGTTTAGATACACAAATACTTACCATTGTGCTATTATTGCCTACAGTATTCAGTACAGTACCATACCATACAAGTTTGTAGCCTAGGAGCAATAGCCTATACCATACAGCCTGGGTGTGCAGTAGGCTCCACCATCTAGATTTGGGTAAGTACACTCTGTTATAGTCACACAACAAAATCATCTAAGGATGCATTTCTTAGAACATATCCCTGTCATTAAGTAATGCATGACTGTACATATTACCAGGTCTAAAAAAGCACAGAGTCCAGTTAGTCTGATAGATAAGTAACATAGCCCATTGTAACACATTATAGTAAGAGCTATGGTAATAATTCTTTAATAGCGTGTTTCCCCCAAAATAAGACCTACCCATAAAATAAGTCCTAGCAGGATTTCTAAGCATTTGCACAATATAAGCCCTACACCGAAAATAAGACCTAGTGATGAGTGTGGCTACGCAGTGTATCTGCACAACCCATGCATTTCATGGCGGAGCAGTAAAGGAGACGATCAGCCCTTCTCATCTGCCCCATCGTGACAGCTACTAATCCAGAGGTGACCAGAAAGGTGCAGGCAGCCCCACCAACAAGGTGGGCTCCCCCTGTCAGTTCCCAGCCATCCTGTGAGTGCTGCAAGCTGAGGCTTTGAGGGGAAAATAACACATCCCCTGAAAATAAGCCATAGGGGAAAAATAAATATAAGACCCTGTCTTATTTTCAGGGAAACACGGTACCAGTTATGGAAACTCAAATTAAGAGCACCAAACTCAGACTTCTGAGCTAGGGGTTGGGAGGTAGCAGAGTGCTAAGGAAATTTTTCAGAACAAGTAACAACATAAAATGGTCTAGAAGAAAGATGAATAATGATTTAAAACTCTAGCTCTAACACTTAGTGGTAGCTCTCTTTCCTCAGATACTTTTTGAACTCAGATCACACTTTTAAAATAAGATCCATAATTATTCACTCAACATCAGTTTTCTTCTCCATAAATTGGCAATGCTAATAACACTCATGAGGATGTTAAAAGAACTTAATGAGAATTATTTAATTGTTTAGAATTTAATAGGCTCCCAATAAATGGTTGTTAAAAACAAACAAAAATAACAAAAATCCATTTGAAATATTAAGAACTCAGGAGACAATAAAGTCTTTGCAAATAGCAAATTGTTTAATATAGTTAAATAATGTATAAATGTGAGGCAAGGTATTGAGAGCAGTAAGACATTAGAAATAAATAAGGGAGAGGTGATAAACAGTTAAAAGGAAAGCTGCAAAGGATTCTCAGCAGGGGAACTATATGATAAGATTTTCCTTTTAGAATGATCAAATCATCAGTAATGTGGACAATGAATTTGAACATGGTGTGACCAGAAACAAAAAGACTACTTAGGAGATGGTGCGGAGAAGTATGACGAAGACCTGAAGTGAAGAGGTGTATATGCAAGAGATGGTAAAGAAGTAGAATCTTTAGGATTTGATAATTCACAAATGGAAAGAGGAAAGAAAAAGAAGGCCTGTCCCTATATGTCTGGTTTGCCTAGTCAAAAGACGGTGGTGGCATTTGCAAAGATAAGAAACACAGAGGGAAAATTAAATATGAAGAAGATTAATTTTTTTTAAGACAGGGTAGTAGTTCTTACATTGTTCATTAGTAACTGGTTTCTCTCTACATTCAAGCTTATTGGAGTGTTACACTTTCTCACTCAAACATAGACATGGATGTGATTTTCCTCTGGCCAATTAAATAACAAATAAATTACAGTGGACAGAGATAGAGATCTCACATTTGTGCATTATTTGCAGTTCGTGATTCTCCACATTTGCTTACCCACGCCATGATAACCAGCCATATTCCAGAAAAAAGGGCCAGTTGAGGATAATGTGTTTCAGAAAATTTTCCTTTGACAACATATGTTTGCATGAAATTTTAAGTTACAAAATAAAAACATTAATGGTTTCCATGATTTTTGTGAGGGAAGAACAATAAGCATCTATCAGCCATGGCTTGAATTTTGATGCTAAAATCACAAATATTCTCCCTGTGTCCCTTAAGATATCACTCAGTATTGCTATCTGAAAGGCAATAATCCAGACTTGTGGTTTTAGAAAGTTACCCCATGTTGATGAGCCTTTTCCTGCCTGTAAAATTGCGATAATAATAATTATGGGACTAACTTCATTGGGTTTTTGTGAGAATTAAATGAGTTAATACATATAAAAAGCTTAGAATAGTGACTGATTTGTTGTATGCACTAAGTTAATAAACCTTCTTGTTCCGATCTTTTAGGCTTTTTACATATTTCTTTTGTTCCTTATATTTGGGACTTCCTCAGAGAAGAATTCCATCATCTTTTCTTCTCTCATGGGCTACACACTCTCCAGCTTCATCTCAACCTGTCAAAGAACTTTCTTTACCATTTACATTTGATGGCACTTGAATCCTTATCCTCAGCCCAGACTTCTTTCCAAAATTACAGACCCCCTAAGTACCATCACACTAGGCATCTCCGCTTAGACATTTCACAGACATTTCAAATTAAACTAAACTCTAACCTTGACCCTGCAAAACCATCCTCCTACCTATGTTCTGTTCTTTATTTTAATGAGTTTTTAAATGAATTTTAATAAATTTCACCACCATCCATTCTGATGCTTATGTCAGAAATCTGGATACTTTCCTTTATTGTGCCCTTCTTATTCCCTATGTATTATCAATCACACGTCCTACACACACCAATCCTAAAATTCTCTTCCATTCACAGAAGCAGGCATCCTCTCTCTTGTATTACTATTAATACTTTAGCTTCCTAAATGGTCTCCCTGCCTCTATTTCAGTGGATTATCAGTTCTATAATTAAAGTATGTTAATAGCTTTATTCAGATATGATTGATGTCACCATTGTAAATGTACAACTCAATGATTTTAATAAATTTATAGAGCTGAGCAACCATTAGCACAAACCAGTTTTTTTTTATTTCACCCTGTTATGGGGGTACAAATGTTTAGGTTACATATATTGTCTTTGCCCCATTTGAGTCAGAGCTTCAAGCATGTCCATCCCCCAAACAGTGCGCACTGCACCCGTTAGGTGTGAATATACCCACCCCTTTCGCCCCCTTCCCATCTGCCCAGCACTCGATGAATGTTACTTGTGCACCTAAGTGTTGATCAGTTAATACCAATTTGATGGTGAGTACATGTGGTGCTTGTTTTTCCATTCTGGTGATACTTCACTTAGTAGAATGGGCTCCAGCTCTATCCAGGATAATACAAGAGGTGCTATATCACCATTGTTTCTTAAAGCTGAATAGTACTCCATGGTATACATATACCACATTTTGTTAATCCACTCATGTATTGATGGGCACTTGGGTTGTTTCCACATCTTTGCAATTGTGAATTGTGCTGCTATAAACAATCCAGTTTTAGAAGCTTTTTGTCACCTAAAATGTTTTCTCATTCCTGTTTGCAGTTCATCCGTGGTCTTACTCACCGCTCTAGGGAACCACTGATCTGCTATCTGACTTTATAAATTGTCTTTTTTGAATGTTTTGTATCTAAAAAATAGAAATTTTATTGTTAGTACTCTAGGGGAAACCCTACAATGACCTCCATCTTTCCTCTATGAAAAGTCTAAATTCCTGAAAAATTAGAGCAGTTTAAGAAGGACCAGTCTTTTTCAATATGGAGTACACCTGATTTGTTTTTTCTTCATACTTCGTGTGACTAGAAGAATAAAATGCAGTATTTCTTTTATCGAGTACAAGGATGAGGAGAAAATGGGAACTAACTTGTTTCAGGTTTTAGCTGTGAGCTTAATGGGGCATTAGGTTCTCTTATTAAAGAAGGAGTGAGAGTAGCAGGGTAAAAAGAAAACTAAATGAAATGGCTAAGTAGAAGAAGGAGAAGGGATGGTAGTGGGGTCTCCGAAAAACCTCATAGCAATCCTTGGCAAATTGGCCAAGGAGAGAGCGGTCCACATTTCATGTAATCATCTGATGGCTGAACCAGGTAAGGAGCAGGTCAAGTAACATGAAGCCCGAGTCTTGACCATTGGGAGAAAATGGCATAGCAGAACACATAATAAGTTGGTATTGAGGAAGTCTCACTCCCCATCTGCAACAGACTGATTAAGAAATGAACTGAACAACTTGAGAACCCTGAGCTAAGAAGCTTGGTAATGACACACATTTCATGATCTGTCCCTCTTTGCTCTTCCACCTTCATGTCATTACTCTCCGATCATGATAGAGTTATGCCTACACACTGTCATAAACACATGATATTCCTTCTCGCTGGACCACACTAAATATTTCTCTGCATCTGACTATTTCCCAACAGATTTCAACCTGGATGTTGAAATATCCTTTTCTCAGCTCAACGCCACCCAAATTTTGATAGGAGTTCTTAATGAATTTTCCCAAAGATGCTTTACTCCCCAGCTGATAGCAATTTTCTCTACAGTGTTTATATTGTAACTGTCTTTTTCCTATATCTGATCCATTAGACAGAAAGTCTCTTGAGCATAGATACTATAATTCCTTCACCTTGTATGTCTCCAGGGCTGATCATAGCACATGGCATATAATTAAGGCTTTGTACCAGTGGAATTAAAATTGTGTAAGTAATTATAATAATAATAATCACTAACATTTTAAAATATAATAACTGAAGATATAAATAATTTAAATGCATTGTATATATAACACACAATAATATTTAAAGAAATGCAAACCAATAGCTTTTTAATCTTTTCTCTCAATCTTTTACTGCAATTACATAGTTCTGGTTTTCTGCTATGTAGCAGTAATACTTTTTGAATTTTCTATGCTTATTAAAAATGTGTTCATTATTCTGTACTTCTTAACACATTAACCCTTATTAGCCCTTTTCTTGTTATAAATCCATATCTCCCTTAATGAAGAGAAGGCTTCATATTCTCTCTAGATCTTGTGTTATCACCTACTTTATATGAAATTCCAAAATTAAAAATCTTAGTTCTAGTCTTAATTCTAGTTCCTGAAGTTTATTTCAGCTAAACCCTGAATTGCTACTAAAGAGCTTTTTGCTGATGCCAAAGCTCAGCAGCTAAAATTATAATGTCACTTAGAGAGTTCAAGGCATTCTCAACTTTCTTCTCATCTCTGGATCAGGAAAGAAGAATTCTGAGCATAATAAGCCTACATTCATAAGAACATCATGTCAGTAGGAAGTGCCTTTCCTTACCTGATCACTTCCTCTAACCTTTGATATCTTCCAGAGGTGAAAACGTTATAACTGCTACAGAACTGACACACTGTGATAGCCTGGCAATTGAACTTTCCTTAAAAAGATGACATCTAAGCACATTTAAGCAGATTTTAAAAGAAAAATATGACATCATTTCGTAGTTGCTTCCCTTAATAAATCCATATTCATAATTCTACTGACAGCTATTTCATATGTATAAAACAAAAAAATGTATGAGTACAGATAGGAACTTCAAAAGTGAGCATAGAGATAGAAGATCGAGCTCTAAGGCAGTTTAACATTAAGAGTTAAGGAAATCAGATAAAAAGCCACCGCAAGGGATGAGAGCAAATTCAACCACTGCAGTATGAAGAAACCAGGACAGCATGATATTCCAGAATACAAAGAAAGGATTCTAAAAAGTATGTCATGCTCAACTGTGCCATTTACTGCCTAGTATTCAAACAGTACAAGGACTGGGGATCTACCACAAAATTTGGCAACCTGCGTACTACTGATAACCATGACATATTACATACTTCTTAGCTTCAATTACCTCATCTGCAAACTAGAGATAATCACAGCACCCATGGAGCTGTCTGGAGGATTAAAAAAGGGAAAAATACATGGAAGCAACTAATCTATTGTCAGCAACAGGAGTTCAGTAATGAGCAGCTGGTGTTGTTATTGTAGAAGATTGAGATCAGTCTGGATCACAAACCTTTGAATGTTTTATTAAACACAGGATACCTGACAACCCTGTGAAAGAGAATTTGGTTGAGGAAGAGTCTAGCATGAATGGAAAATACAGAAATGATCATAGCTCAGGAAAGAAGCTGGAAACAGAGTTAATGAGGAGAAAAATAGCTTGGGTAGGGCAGTTCCCATCCTTGGATAGCAATTGAGAGAACACACCTAACGTGACTTTGTGTTTTATCCTATTCCACAAGTGGTAATTGTGTACTTTTAAAACAGTAATTAAGATTCATGAAAGGACTTGATGACAATGATAAATGTTTCCTAGGGACATACAATATATAAAGTTTAGTGATCTGAATGAGAATAATGTCACAAGGTAGAATAACATTTTTACACTAAAAGAACAAATATTTATTGCTTTTTGTGTATTGTGTGGCTGCACAATTTTATAATCAGCCTATTTCAATTTTGTGTCTACATAAATAGCAATGGATTTACTATATAGTTCTTGTGGTCTTTATTATACGAATTGATTCCTATTTGGCTAGTTTTGTCATCAATAGCCTTCTGATTGGTTCTCTCTTATTTCTTATCTTCTCATCAGATCTAAAATCATCTCTGTAATTGGGTCCTGATAAATATCTTAAATGAGAGTATATCTCACAAAGCAGCTAAAAACAACTTGGTCTATTAGAAGTTCATCTTGATAATTGAATATTGGGTAAAAGGTTTCTAAGACTTCATGATCATGTCTGAAGTTAGATTCTAGACAAAGTATATGAAAAAATGTTTAGGGCTGTAAAAAGTTTGCTGAGAGTTTTCCCTTAAATAATGGATGTATGTATCATTTCTTTCTCTATAAATTTTTAGACTATTAATGGACCCTCTGGTCTCTTAAATTCAAGGTTCATTTTCACTTTCTGCTCCCTTCCATTTTTAAGAAAATCTTTTTCTTAAGTTTTCTACTTTTCAAAATTTGAAAAAATAATGATTTTTGAAAGCCTATCCTTATGATTCTTTCATAGCCATCTAATGCTCATTTTCAATCCTAACATTTATCCAGGAAATTTGGTTTGGGATGTAAAATATAAATATCTTTGTTGATGTAGATCTGACATCAATGAAAACATCACCAAAGATTAAAAGTAAGGGTTGGGTTGCAAGAAACTAGAGAGTTATAGTAAAACTTATTGCTCAAATATATGGCTTATGTATTATCAATTTATTTCTAGGAAAGGTTTTTATTCTAATGTAAATTGAGAACTGATAAATATGGTAATAGAAAATTCAGATAAATAAGCTTGAAAAACTGCATAGCCAGCTGGAACTTATCTTTCTACTTTTTCTCCAACTACTCTTTTGAGTTTTTAAAATTAAAAAAAAAAAAAGACAACTGAAGGTAATGAGTCAAAGAGTAGAACTTAAATATCTAGTGAGCCCATACTCAACTCAGTGATTATAGGCACTAAAATCCCTGCAGGGATTATAAGAAGCTGGCAACTCAAAGGCTTCCACTTTATACATATTGTGCATTGAACATTCCAAACTGACAATTCTTCTATTATTGCTCATCATTTCTAACAGGAATTTCCATGTCATGAACAGATAAGAAAATGAAAACTGTTCTAATTTTCTTAAAAACCAGAAGTAATTTACTCCAAATTTCACTCATTTTGTTAATCTACTAGAAAAATAAATACTTTTTAAAAAAAATTTATATTTTTTGCAATGTTTCTGTTTTACCTTAACCAGTTCTTTTTCATTTAAAACTCTTTTACATTGAGCTTCAGCTATCCAGCTAGAATTATTCACACAGTATACATCATGCCTAAAGCAAAACTTTAAAAGTTCAGATTACTCTCCTACTTCCAGAAGCACGAAAAGAACTTATAAATATTCCACACATGCCATTGGGCACATATTTCTACCTTTGAGGTTTCAGTTGTAACTCAAGTTTGGCTAATTTTCAACCCAGCATTCCTTTATCCATCCTTCACCCTCTCCTCCCATCTTTTTCACTCCTTCCTATATAGTTGCTGTTTACAGGCCACACCACTTCCTAAACTACAAACCATGGCAACTCAAAAACCATGATTTATTAATCTGTATATGTCTTACCCTAAGGAACGCTCAAATATATACTAAAAATGCTAAAAATTGTATCTCTACATTAAAATTTGCCAACTTTGTAAAAAAAAGTTCAAAAGTTCGCTTTATTTTTCTTATTTCCAGATTCAAAAGCCCAATTTTTAAATACATCCATTTCTTTCTTTGTCTATGGTCTTTGAAAAATGCTATAGCAACAATCTTCCCTATTTAGAGGGAAAACAGATTTATAGCTTCTATGTTAGACCAAAAGAACACAGCAAGAATAGATAGAGCTCAGAGTCAGTTACAAATTCAAACACCCGTATTGTCTTCACACTACATCAGGATAACAAAAACAAAAGCAAAGCGCATCCTTTGTGACCAAATCCTATTAATAACAAATGAATGGATATAATACTAATCTCTGAAGATCTAGATTTATCCCAGGAGCGTGGGTTTCTTTAACACATTTCAGCCACTCTAACTGTCACACCAGATCAGAAGTGACATTTTAGCACTGGCAGCAGCTGCTGAAGTGTTCTCTCTGCACTTCCCAGGAACTATTGCTTTCCTTTCGCCTTTTCCAGCCTTCACTCTAATTCTGGTGCAAGGTTTCTCTTCTGCTCATTTCACAATATGTTGCCATTACTGCCTCCCTTGCTCTTTGCTTAATGTCTCCTATGGGTGTTCTTGTCTGACAGAAATCTAGAAATTCCCGCAGCAAAGTGGACACTTGGGCATTAAATGACCAAACAGAGTTAGTGAAATGCAAGATTTCTGGTCCCAGCTGCAGTCTCCAAAGACATGGAATATCTCATCTTTCAACCAAAGGTTTGTTTTTCTGTCTGGTTATAGGCCCTTTCATCAGAATATAGAAGTTACATATCTCCTGTGTGGTACTCAAAAGTCATAGCTATATATATCCACGACAGGCAAAAACCCCAGTGAGGATATGTTCTTCCAAACTATCTGAAACTACTTCTGACATAGAAACCAACCTTTGAGGAAGGAGAGTCTACCCAACAAAATTTCTGTTGAGAATATAATTTTAGGCCCAGCTTCATTTAGTCGCTTTATAATATTGTTTCCATAAGCTTAAAATTCCAAATGCACACATCCGAAAGAAACTATTTCTACATTATGTCATAAGCCTAAAGGACATTCTGAAGGGTCCCTTTGTATGTCCCTACCCCTTTGTTTAGACCCCATATATTATTATTCCAAAGAGTTAATTATCACATTTAAAAAAAGAACAATAATATTCTTCCTTGCAGAACCTCATAGGCCTTGAGGTAAGCTGTCATCTCTGTTGGCATCCATCCCCCACCCTCACTTGCCCCAGCCTATGCCTAAATTATAATTCTCAAGTTTCTACATTTACATATATATATATATTTCTTATTTAGGTATTGCTAAAGCTAGAGAGCAGTTGGCAATCTTACTTTGGAAAACAATCCTTTCTACTTCTCCTACTTCCTATAACCTGTTCTCATATATTCTTAATTTCCAAACTTTTTAGATGAACTTGTGTCAGTAACTGACAATGGATACTTGCTATAGGTGAATTTGGCTAATACTGAATACATTTTACATTCTTACTGTTAGACTGCCCATACATCTGTCCTGCTACTTAAAAATGCAAAAAATCATTTAGTAAAGTTAATGATCCATTGGGAAGGCAAAAATAAACTCATATAATGAAGCATTTAGTACTCTTCTTTATGCATATAAAACAGCATTTTAATGAACTAAATGAGTTTGAATATCTAAACTCTGAAAAACCCTTACAAATTGTTGTCTGGATTTAAAGCAATATTCCATATGCAATCTAAAATCCTAGAGGCTTGTTTTATTTGGCTGCTTCCTACATGTAAACTAAAAAAAATGTTCTTCAAAAGTACACATGATAAAAGAGCTTTAATGTAGATATCAGAAGAAACATAAAAGAAATATATGAAAGGATGGCATTGTAATAATAAGAAATAATTGGTCGCAAGACTTTTTGGAGTAGATTATGCAGAAACTGACAGAGATTCGGTTTATGTTCCATAAACAATCTACTAAGCAGATTCCTATCTTTATGGTGAAACAAATTATTGAAAATAATGAGATCAGTAGGTCTAAAACAGGTAAATTATAGCATCCTCTGATATTTTAAAGTGATTTCAGAGTAAATATAATGCTTTATCTACCACATTAGAATCGATGGAACTAATCATAAACAAAGAATTATAGACCCTTTCCAACTGTCTGATAAATTCTCAACCAAAGCAGGAATCCCCTGACAACATCACTGACCTATTGTCCTCTATCTTCTGCTATAACCTTTTTGGGGGCAAGAAATCTGTTCCAACATATTATACCAAGTTTGTCCTTCCTTTGACTTTATACTAGTGTTGAAGATGTTGTAATGGAATATAAGATGTCACTCTTTGCCACAGAGCAGCCTTTAAATGTATAAAATAACTATTATCATCTAGTAACATGACTTTCAAGTTTAGACTATCAGTCAGTTCCCTCAACCATTCCTCAAATGAAAATGGCTCCAGAACCTCTTAACATCTTAACAACTCTTTATAAACTCCAGTATTCTCTAGAGTGGGACTCAGAACTGAAAACCAAGAATCCATGTGGAGTTTACCAGTGAACAAGCAGTTAGGATCTATTAAGCTGATCTGGAATCCTACATGTATGAGTTTATTCAAAGAATACATTCTCTTTATTATATTATAGTAGCCTAGGCATAACATTATTGTTTTGTGAGTTTGTTTCCTAATAGAACACTTAGATCATTTTTATCTGATGCTTTGTCAAAGGACATTTAAAAATTTTTTTAATTTATTTTTACTTATAAATGCTTTCTTAGTGGTTCTAGAATTTTTTATCTCTTTCTTTCTGATAGTAGTGGACATCTATTATTTTATATCTCCAGACTTTCACATACTGCGGTTCTAGTATCTCAATTATTTGAGGCAACTAGAACTCATTGTCTTACCCACTGCTATGGTTTGAATGTTTTTTGTCTCCTCCAAAATTCCTGTGCTGGGAACTTAATCACCAATGCAATAGTGTTGGTAGATGGGACCTAATGGAAGGTGTTTAGATCATGAGACCAAAGCCCTCATGAATGGATTAATATTGCTATAAAAGGAGCTAGTTGTGGGGCGCGGTGTTCCGCCATTACAAGATGGCGCCTAGTTCCGGGTGCA
>VBSM01000361.1:75669760-75730648 GCA_008086735.1 Cheirogaleus medius
GAAGAACTCCAAGTGTTGCGTGGTCCTTGCTGGCGAGGGGCGCGCGACAGCTAGTAGGAATGGATTCACTCTTTTTTTGTTCTTCTTTCACGTGAGAGTACAACGTTTTTCTCTCCAAAGGACATAGCAACAAGACCTCACCTTGGAACCAGAGACTAAACCTGCCAGTACTTTGATCTTGGACTTCCCAGTCTCCAGAACACAGAAGGAATAAATTTCTGTTCTTTGTAAATTTCCCAGTCTATGTACTCTGTTATAGTAGCACAAACAGATAATCCTCCAATCTTGCCTCCAATTGAGGCAGGCAATAAGTTGATTGAGTCAGGAGATGGGCTGTAATCCAATCAAAGTCCTTCCCTTTTTAAAATTTGAACAAGACAAAGAGATTGCATCTTCTCTAGGGGTGAAACTATGAGATGTGAGATGCAGGAACTCTCAGCTATAGCCTGGGAAAATAAAATCTAGGAAACCTAGCCTGGAAAAATAAAACCAGTATGTGATGAAAAGTAAAGACCAATCTTGCTGTTTTGAAAATCCTGGTTCCAATTATTCCTGAAGCTTAGCTGTATCCTTAGGTTCTCCACATGAGCTAATAAATTCACTTAAAGAAAAAAATAAAACTGCTTTTCCAGCAAAACAAGTCCTCCTAACTTACATATAGATTTTACTGTCGAGGCTTTTACTTATTCCTCACTCCCAGCTTTATGTGCTATATTATCTTTCTATTGTTGCTGTATAGTAATAAATTACTATAAAGTTTGTGGCTTAAATAGTACAAATGTATTCTCTTATAGTCCTGTAGGTCAGAAGTCCAACAGAGTAGTTCTCAATAGCTAAAATCAAGGTGTTGTTAGTTGCATTCCTTTCCGGGGACTTTAGGGAAGAAGCTGTTTCTTTGTCTTTTCCAGCTTCGGGAGGCCATCTGTGTTCTTTGGTTCATGGCTCCCTTCTTCCGTATTCAGAGGCAGCGAAGTTACGTCTCTGATCATGCTTCTCCAGTCACATCTCCCTCTAACCCTCACCTCAACTGGAGAAGGTTCTTTTAAGTATTCTTGTGACTAAACTGGACCTACTTGGATCATCAGGAAAATCTCCTCATCTTAAAAGGCCCTTATTTTAAATACATGTGCAAAGTCTTTTTTGCCATGCAATGTAACATACTCACAGGTTCTGTGAATTCAGGCACAGACATTTTGGGGCATAGGTGGGCATTATTCTGCCTACCACTAAAAACAAGAAAAGCATTCCATTTTTCACATTGTTCATCTCAGTGATAATAATATGCTAAACAAGAGAAGTCAAAGACACTCTTCACATTAATAGCAACATATTTGTCAACATGATTTGGGAACCATTGTATTATTTGAAAAGATTCCTTCAAAATTGTTTTTCTGGAAAGGAAGTTTCTGCTGGTTTTATCTTTTTCTAATGATGACTTTGGAGATTCTTACTGGGTTTCCCCAGCATACAAGCAGAATGCAATCTCTGAGATATAAAACCATAAGTATTTCCATATCCATATACTTGAAGCCTATGGCTCTGCTATCATTCCTGAGCATAGAAAGTAAACACAGCCTCTCTTTGTTTTACTAATTGCTTTGTTTCTCTAAGCTGTGAGCACAACATCTGCCAGGCCAGAATGCTCTCCTTCCTCACAGGATATAGAACCACGGCTGGATAAATGACCTACACATCATGGTGTAAGGGCAAGCGCTTTGCAGGCAGCCAGCAGGCAGTTTTCAAGAGGCAAAGCCCTCCAGTTAAAATAAAGCTGAACCACCCCCGAAAATCTTTAGAGTGATTATGGAGTTGTTGATTCTGTAATGATCTCATACTGTCTGTAATTTTATTGATTTTGTTTTGCAATAGAACTGTTAAAGATTACAATTTTAAGATCAGCAGAATGTGGGCAGATGCTCACATTCTCACGCACAGTTCTGCCAAGATATTTTTACATCTTTCTGCACATAAAACAAAATGAAGACATGTGTTATAGATGCATGTTACCAGTAAACCCCCCCCCCACCAAAAGAAGGGAGTTTATTGTATGCTCATTTCCTGGATGAAGTATTAAAATAATTCTACCTAGAAAAAATAAAACAGCACTTCCAAAATCAAAGAGATTTTCTTCTGAAGCACCTTGTAAAACATTCTTAATTACCAAAACCCCTTGAAAAGGCAATTTGGGTCATCATATCCAAATGCCATCCCTACTCTTCCCAATTCAATATAAACTTCATGCCACATCTACTGGTTAAGCATCAAAATACGAAATGCTGCAGTACCTTACGCTTTGTTGATGTTCATTCATTTACTGTGCATCAGAAAGGCTCATTTCAAATATGGCATGAAATAAAGAAAAGTAAGCAAAAAACAAACTCAGAAAAGACTTGAAACAAATTGCCTCTGGAGGAAAAACTGCAAAATCATAGCCTTACCTTGGGAGATTTAGGCAGATCCACTGTCCTTTCTTCTGCTGTTAGCAAGGTTAACTTTGTCTCCTCCACCGAGGGATGTTTGGGAGGGCGAGGTGGGGGATGTGAGACAGAGCTTTCATATCTCCGCATCATGTAATATTGTTCTTCAGTGATCTCTTCCACCAGAGTTCTGACTAGAAATGATCCTGTGTCCTGAGACAAATTACTAACTAACTGAACAGTCATATTCAAGCGGCCAACAGGGATTTCCCAGCACTCCCTGGGGTTGGCAAAGTCACTTATGAGTAGGTAAGAGTCTGTGATATCTTCCTCCAACTGCAGTGCTGGTGTAGCAGCCAAAATGTCCTCTTCAATGGAAAGGTCTCTCACAGACACCTTCACATTGAAGGGCAAGCGGAACTGTTTACAGAGCTCAGAAATCTGGTACTGTTTCTTGTCATGAATCACCTCTACAAAACCTCCTTCCATGTACAAAGGGAGCAGCGCGGGCTCATAGGATTTTTTGAGGATTTTTTCACAGGCCAGAACGTTCACCACCTTTTTTATTCCCTCATAAAGGACTTCCGTAGTCTCTGAGTGATGCACTAGAAACTGGTCCCCAACAGATACAGATGACAGCTCGTCATGAGGGGGATGAAAGGCTTTGGTGGCCACCACGTGAAGAGGCTCCTTTTCACTCTTAGCTATCTCCAGGTCATAGGCTGTTGGGAACTCCCGAGGTCGCCGCTTGAATTTGCCTTTATAGCTAGTGGGGATCAAAAAGTGTCTTTTAGGGAAATTGCTTCTAATTTCGGAAGCTAAGATCCTTGATGCCTGGAACTTTTTGTGAACCACGATGGTTTTCCCAGGCTGTAAAATATTTCTGGGCAGCTGGCTTCCCTGAGGTGCTTCTATGACTTCAGCCACTATAGGGAACTCTTTGCTGGTCATTTCAAAAAGATCTTCTGTAGATACTAGCTGAAGAAACCAGTTAGCATCATAAGAGTCAGTAATGTCTTTGACTTCAACATCTAAACTGGGGAGGATGCGGACTATATCCTTTCGAACTGAAAAGAAAAGAAAAAAAAGACTATGACATTTCATGCATCGAAATGTTTGCTGTGAGATACTTTTCTGGTGCCATAGACAGAACATAATATAACATTTCTCTTATGTGTGACATTCCTTTTTTCAAATTTTAAGATCACAGAGATTGTATATAAAACACAACACCCATAAGTCCATACTCAGTTTAAGAAATAGACATTAACTAGTACCCTGGAACCCAATGACCCTCACTAAAATCATGGCCTCTTCACTGCTATTGAGGGGTAACCACTCTCCTAATTCTAGTGTTTATCACCCCTGTGTTTAAATTTATAGTTTTATCATATATAATGTACATGAGTATGGGTGAAAAGTCATATTCAAGCAGCCAACAAGAATTTCCTAGCACTCCCTGGGGTTGGCAAAGTCACTTATGAGTAAGTAGAATCTGTGATCTCTTCCCCCAACAGCTTCCCTGGTGCACCATATAGAAATGTATATATGTGAAGATTTATAATGTTTGATCATTTTAAGTCATGTTATTGAGGTCCAGACTTTATATGTAAAATTATCATAGAAGAAAGCTGTCATACTTTAAAAAAGACCTTTCATGTGTAAGTCCCAAATATACATTCTTTATACAAAATCCTATCCTGTGGGATAACAAAATATTGCAAAATCATGAGATCTAAGGGACTTAAGATTAATATATGGAAATGAATACCAAGATGCAATTTTTTTCCAATGTCAAAGTTGTCTCTTTCTTCATTGGTGCTATGTTATACCCAGACAGGGAAGGGGTGGTACAGGTTGGGTCACAGTGAGAAGCCACACTGGAGCCCCAGGAAAGCTGGTGGGTGCCCATCGAAGGATTCTTTGCCTCATGTGTCATGGGAACCAATGAATCTCTGTATTCATTCTAAGCACTCCCTGTTCCAGGAGTCTTTCTTTGGGACTACAGAGATACTTAAAATATTGTCCTGAAATTATTTATCTGTTCTCCATGTACTACCCCACATGGTATCAGATAAATGGTCTTGAATTAAAAATAAAGTAATGTGTTAATATTAACAGGATCTTATAATAGTTTACATTTTCTTGATAATTTTCTAACATAAGTTTTATAGTACTTTCATGATCCAGTGTTTTTTCCCAATATCTCCAGCCATCCTTCTATAAATATTCTTTCTTCCTTCTACGCTTTTGAAAATGAAAAATTTGGGAGACTTTGAAGACAGAATTTCCTCTTATAAAACATTACTTGTGTTATTAACTGTTTACACAGCATCTGAAAACCCCAACTCTATAATTTGTGTCATATTACTCATACATCCCATATAATTATAGAATTTATGAAGGCATAACATTAAAAAGTATTATTTTATATTCTTTAAAAGAAAAAACTTAAAAATCAATGACTGCCTATACTCCCTATAGGCTTAAGGTCTATAAAAATTATAAAGATTTTTTAATTTTTAGAAAAAAAGAAGAGGGCTATAAGAACACTTCTTACCTTAATAAATTCATTTTATAAAGTTTAGCATACCCTAACTTTTGCAATATATTGGGTGATTATAGCTCACAGGTAAGTGAAATGAATGACAGCAATGTTATAAGAGATGAAAGGAAGAAATTGAGAATACTTTCATGTAAGATAACTGCACTAGCCATGAAGTTATTTATGTTATTTGAAAGTGGACTTATATTAGTTATAAATGTATATTGCAAACTCTTGGGCAACAACACAAAATGTTTGTTAATAGTATAACTGAAAGGCTACAAGAGAAAAGAAAATGGTATAATGGAAAAGTTTCAACTAAAACTACAGTAAGCAAAAAATAGAAGGGAAGAAATAGCACATCTAATTTGGGGATAGGGATAAAGGCAGATATTATGAAAGTCTTAGCCACAATATGAGTCTTTAAGGATGGAAAAAGATTACAGGCCAAGACAGAGTAGGAGGAGAATATCCCAAATGGCAAGGACACCATAATCAATGACAAGGATGGAAACTGAGTATTGTCAATAAATAACAAGTAATCCAACCTCTTGAGATTTTAAATTATAACAGAGGGACTGTACAGGAGACCTGCTGAAAGTAAAACTATGAAGATAAACTGACCCCTTGAATGCCAGGCCGAGAAATGTATAACTACTTCAGGAAGAGATCCAAAGTGTTTGCAATTAAAAATACCAAATTAAAATTAGGAATCTGGCAGATTAATTTGATAGCTCAATCGGAGAAGAGGCTGAAGTCAGGAGAATCTACCTTTCTCTACTAACTGCCATGAAGCCCACAGATATACAATTTACTGGCAACTCAATCTGCCTACTTATTTTAGCACAAACTTTAAATTTTATATATTATTCTCTTGTGTCTGTTAATACATTAAAATAAAACCCCTTTTCATTTTTTATACTATTCTACTTATTTTTTGTTCATGTTCTAAGTTTTCCATAGTCAAAAGTTAAAAATAAAAATTTATATTTGTTTAAAGTTATCTACAATTTGGCAACAACATCCTCAAGTTTTTAAACTGGAGTAGGTTTCACTAATTTTTATGACAAATATTATTATACCTAAGCATCTCTTCTAGGGAAAGATAAAGAAACCAACACTTATGGGTTATTTTCTTATAACAAGTTATATGCTTTTATAAAAATATAAGAGGAAAAACCATTATAACTTTTTATTTTGGTATATCCAGTTCTAGTCGTGTGTGTGTGTTGCACATACTATAAATTCTTTAAACAAGCATTTGTTATTTTACAATTAGAAAAATGTAATCCTTTCTCCCTAAAAAAAAGGCTAGAGAGTATAAGCTAAATTAGAAAATGTCATTGTCCAAAAGAGTGCTTTTTGATTTCAAAATGATAGAGAGATAAAAAGACAACACCTGAGAGTATGAGAAACATTCCTAAAGATATTTATCACAAGTTTTTCTGTTTCAAACTAAACTGAAGTAAAAACAATATATACTTATAAAACCTTAGTTTAGACTTTCCAAAATTTCTTTCTGGGTGAACACGAATTATCCTCACTGGGTATGTTTTCTGTTATCCAAAGGGAGTGCTTGTGAAAAACAATTTCCATTCCATTTTCTCTAAAAAGGCAATACTGGTTTCCTCTCTATGTTGCTGAGTCATTTCACTTAACGTTGCCTTTCTGCCTGCTCTTTCAGGGAAAGTCCCTTCACGGTTAGGGCGAGTGTTAATCATAAGGTGGTGTTTTTCTGCATTTCCCACTGCAACAATTCTCCTCACTACATTTGAATGTTGAGGACCCCGCTAAAAATTATCTTTAAAGAGAAAATAAAGAACTACATTTAAGCTTGGTTGATGTTGAGCAACATGTGTTTTCTTGTATATTTATATTCAATTCTAGAATACAGTCAGTCTCAACTCAGCAAATGGGGCTCCACCCTTTGCAATTAGACCTAAATTATTAATAGTATAAGGTTGGAAATCCACTAAAACAGTTTTATTCAATCTTGAAGACAAGATGATTGTTCCTACATATTTTTTTCTAAACAAGTTTTGTAAATTCTAGCTTTACAGTTTCTCTCAAAGTCTATAATAATAATACATAGTGCCTCCTATATTGTTATTTAATAATTATAATAATTAATATTTTTTTTGGACATTTTCACTTTCTACGTTTGATTTCCTTCTTATTTATCTCCAGGACTATGCTTATTTTTCTCAAAAATACTTTAATAAGCTTCATCTCCATCTCTCAACTACTCAATGAACTGTTTACATTTTTGGACTGCATTATATTCTTTATTAAAAGGCCATTATTAGACTTAGTTATGGTTTCTGAGCTCTGCCTTGTTTTACACTTTTAAATTAAAGTTTGATTTACAGTTTATCCATTAGATCTCAATTTTCTTTGATATTCTGTGATTTTGTTTTTTATTTATTCAACTTCATTTCAACTTAAGAGAAGCTATACTGTAAATGTCCCTTTTGGTAGATGGTTCTCTTCTGCCTCTTCTGCCTTTTATATTTCTAAACATAGAAGCTGCCTTTAGAGGGCTGTCTAACTTTTGTATTAGAAAAGAAAAATCATCATAACCCTCATTGAGAAATCAAGAGTCACTTAAAATGAATATACTTGCATTTGATATGGGTTTATTTATAACACTACTTTGTCTTTTACATTTTCATTTATTTCATAAAATATAAGAAAAACGAACAAATATTTTCCTATACTAGATGACAGATTTCAACATGTTTTCCACTGATGTTTGTGATGGTTAGTTTTAGGTGTTAAGTTGGCTAGAATATAGTATCTACTTATTTAATTGAACTCTAATCTAGGTGTTGCTGTGAAGGTATTTAGTAGATGTAGTTAACATCTACAATCAGTTGACTTTAAGTAAAGTATGTTATTCTTTATAATGTGAGTGGACCTCATCCAAACAGTTGGAGGTCTTAAGAACAAAAACTGAACTTTCCCAAAGAAAAAGAAATTCTGTCTCAAAACGGCAGCATTAACTTATGCCTGAGTTTCCAGCCTGCCAGACTGTCTTACAGATTTAGAATTTATCAGCCCCCATACTTGCATGAGCCAATTCCTTAAAATAAATACATAAATAATATTATATGTAGTAATATAGCAATTAGGTATATTTAATATAATATATTATATCTAATATACATATTCTGTTTCTCTGGAGAATACTAAACTGACAAAATATTAATAATTGGTAATGTAAAAATATATACATAATGAAAATATGTACCTTCCTCTGCTCGTTGTTTGATATTTCTATTAGCAATACGGTAGCAGCCTAAAGGAATGAGATGGAAGCTGACTACAGTATCCACTGGTTCTAAGTAGCATGATGTCACAGAATTTTCATGGACGCATTAGGAAAAGTATCATTAATAAAAATCAAACCTGTTATATGAATATAAGTGATGTCAACATTGGTGTCATGAAGTTAGTATTCTTAGCTATTGATCTCATAAATATGTCATCATAATAAAACAAATCTGGATATAGTGAGTGAAATAAATCCTCTTGTTAGCTAAATAGGAGCTTTGTACTGTGCAACACAAATATATGTGCATAAAGAATACTTTAGTTGCTTTATTCATCCATTTAGTTGATTTACTGAATACTTATTGAACATTCACTCTGTCTCAAGCACCGAGAAGATAAAAATGAATACATAAAAATTAACTCTGATATTTTTAAAAATTACTGAAAATTATGTTTTGCTAAAAAATATTAAGTTTATAAATTATACTTGTTGTCACGTAGCATTATTAGCAACTGGTCATTTGAGAGATTATAGTAGGTCCAGGAAAAACTCTAGCTTAGGATTTATTTAAGTAAGTAGTGAGGTTTATGGGTGAAATATATACCTTTCCAAAGCCATCTTCCCTCAAATTTACCACAAGGGTAAAAAGACAAAAAAGAAAGGAAAAAAAAAAGCTTCAATGAATCTAAAAGACATCTGTAATCTTTAATCTAATCAAAGACAGAAATTAGATGAAAGAATGGTAAATGACTTCACAGAATAGAAAATGGAATGCTTATTTGCCTAAAGAGACAGAATCCAATGAAAAGTGAATCTTTCTTGCCCCTATGGGACAAGAAGGCTTAGGAATTGGAGACATGAGTCCCCCTCTGAAAGTTTAAGTGAAGGTAGGAGGCGAAAAATGCGGGGATTATTTGAATGTCTGAAGCATGGTTAAACCCAGGTCTCCATTCTAATCTATGGAAGAAGGGTGACCACCCCTTCCCCCTCTCTCTGCAACAATGTATACAGGACCTCAGAACTGGGGAACATGGGCACAGGTGAGCAGGAGGAGAAGCAGGAGACTAAAAGCAAAGCAGTTAACTCTAAATCTGTAGGGGGAGTGGTTAGAGCCTCAGCTCCTTCCACACACAGCTCCAATAGCTTCCTAACCCCCAGAAAATATCAAGAAGAATCTCCTTGGGTGGAACTGAACAAGTCCCAGCAGGAAAACTCAAAGAACCTGAATTTAGAGAATGTCCCAATAAATGAGCTGGCATGATGAAACCTAAAATTCACAAATACAGAACTTGTATATAAATGGTACTTCACCTGTAAGTTAAAAAGAAATAGTGCCTCACATGTAAATGTGAACAAATGGCAAATAGTCTCCAGGCGTTTGATAAGAACATTGAACAAAAATGGCAGACCAAAACTTAAATAAGAAAAAAAAGAATTCCAAAGGAGGGAGAAAAATGTTGGGAACAATAGAAAACTTTAAAATAATTCTAAGATATTCTCAGAGAGATGAGATACTACATTTTAAAAACAAGAACAGAGTGAAATATTTAAAATGATATAAGAAATAACTCTTGGAAATTAAAAATATGATAGCTGAAATTAAAAATTAATTAAAACAGTTGGAGATATGGTTAAGAAATTTTTCCTGAGGGTAAACCAAAGACAAAGAGACATAAAATAGAAAAGAAAAAAGTCATAAAAGATAAGTATGAGAGCTTCAATAGGAGATTAGACGTTAAAGAGAGAAGAGAATATATAATTGAGAGGACATAATCAAAGAAATTATTCAAGAAATGAAGAACTAAATTTCCAGATTGAAAACTGCCATCGCAATGAAAGGACAGATCCACCACAGAACGCATTCCTATGAAACTTCACAATACCATGGATAATCCTGCAAAGACAATGCTGGAAGATAGAAGATAAAGAACCAAAGCTTTCAAAATTCTGGGGGAAATTATCTTCAACCTGGAATTCTATAAGTAGCCAAACTATCAATCTTATGAGCACGTACAATAAAGATTTTCAAATGTGTAACTTCTCTAATTCATTAATTTAATATCCTATGCACCTTTCTTGGGAAGCAAGCAGGGAATAGAATCCATCAAAATTAGAAGAAAATCAAGAAAGAGGGAGTTAGTTATTTGATTCTGGAAATAGCTAGATATTCTATTCCAGAAATAGAGAGCAAAGAAGCAAGTCAAAAGGATACCACCAGGATGATTTTAGAAGGAAGCCCCAGGACAGTACCTATGCAGTCGGTCTAGACAGCAATAAATTCAGACTGGAACATGAAAATGGAGAACTCTAGGAGGAGTATCTTTAGGGAAAAAAAAATAATAGAAAAGGCAGATTCTTGAAAGTTTGGGCTCTGTGGAAAATTGCATTGAGTAGCTTTATATTACAGAGATGTTGGAAAATACTTCAAGACTTAGGAGAGGATTGAAGAAAAACAGGCAAAGAAAACAATAAAGTCATCATAACAGAGCAACAGTTATGCAGAAATGGAATTATACACCACTTAGTTGAGCAGCAAATTGTTACAATGATGAAAATACCAATGCTTAACCATAACTTACCATATACTGAGAGAATGGGAAAGGGGAAGCAAGAATATAAAAGTATTAAGTCTTCGTTGCCATATGTAGAAGTCAAAAGTTACTATCTAAAGTCAATGACTTGAAAAATAGCAATATTTCTTTATTATTTGGAAATGTGCTGGAAAGCAGGGGAAGCTATTTAAAGGCATTACCTCAGAATAGCAAAATATGAGGAAAATTTGGCCCTTATGTCGAAAAGAAGGGTTTACTGATTACTTTGTTATAGTTTTTTACTACTATTTGACTTTTTTGACTTTGATAAATATTGAAATTATTTTTTAAAATTAAATGAGAAAAAGAAGAAGTCTCAGAATATTAAATATTAAAGACCAAAGTGTTTTTTCCACTATCCTTTTATCTCTATTATAGAATATTCAGATACTACATTTTTGATACCACTTTTCACTTGTGTGATGTCAGCCCTCTGCTTATAAAATGAAATGATGTTTTATATATCTGAGCAAGAAAACATATCCCCAAATTTTGGAAGGCATTGAGGTTTTCTTCTAAGAGGAAAGGGAATTGTACAACTCTGAAATTTTCAGTTACTGAAAAAATTATTGTCAACCTATAAGTCAAAACATAACACTATTTAAAAAGTTTTAATGGTCAAGACCTCTGGCTTGTTGAAGCAAATTTAAATAACTGACTCAATTTTCCATGTGCAAATATTATGCATTCCATTTACTATGATAATATGAATTTTATCTTCCTGTGAAAAGCAGAAATACATCATGAAATGACTTATATAACACTAGCAGTTAGAGGTTTAGACTGTTATTTATATCTATTTTCCAAAGAGGGATAATTTTTGAAAAATTATTAAATGTGTGATGCAGGTTAGTGGGGTTTTAGGCTATTACAGGGACTTTGGCCAACAGTTTCCAGTAGCAAGTATTTCATTTCAATACTTAATGATACTTTTCTTCTTTATAGAGACTAAATTTCCTATTAATAACATATTAAACAACAGTAATAGGAGTAGATTATCTTATATTCTCTGTTGTCTCTACTTATTTACTATGTTCTCTTTATAGCAAATCAATATTTCATAGCTTCTTGTAGTTCTCAGTCTTTTCTCATCTTGCTCTTTCCCCTAAGATTTCTAGAAAACTTCCTACACCCTTCTCAGACCTACTCTTTTTCTTATCACTTTAGAAAGGAAGGACTCAAGCCAAGAAAGATTTGTACTGTGTCTGACACTTGAGGTCTGTGGAAAGCAATTTAGCAACATCTCTTGAGTTCAGGCAAGTTTGAATCTTCAGTATAAGAAAGAATAATAAAAAACAAGACCACAATGGATTCAAAACATGGTGTACATTTTATATTTAGGAAAAAAAATACCTACAGCAAGAATTTTTTAAGTTAGGTATTCATGGTGGATACCCATCCTATATTTTCAGGGACTATTCTGCTGTGAATACGTATGGAAGCCAGTCTCATACAGCATCTTTCCTGAAATTGTTATATAATAAGAACCAATGTTCAAAATAATCCCTAAGAAATTAAAGATTCAGAATAAATTAAAAGTTTAATTTTAATATCATGAGAGAATGAAAATTGAACTAAAACATTTTGTAAAGGATATTATTTTAAACAAAGGCTTTTTTCAGGGTCTTGGTTAGCAGAAAACCATAGTTAAGTCTACCTGAACAATTCTATTAATATCCTTTGCTCCCCTGATATTTATATTTAATAAACTATACCTCTATCCAACCAGTAGATCAAGCCAGAAATCAGGTTGACTTTTTTCCCCTTCCAGTAGACCTCCAAATTCTGCTGATTGTACTTCTTAAATACTCATTAAGCCCAACTACAATTCTGTATCTTTCCCACTGATATCTCTACTGTACTAACCTCCAGGACCCTGCCTGGAGACCCAGCTGGCCTCACTACACTCCTCTGTCCTTGTTCCTCCCAAGTTAAAGCTCTTTATTGGTTTGCCCTTAGGACAAATTTCAAACTCTTAGCATATATTTCAAGACCCTCCATGGTTGAGTTCACTCCCCAATTTCATGTTTTCATATTTGTCTCAATCTGCCCTCCTCTTCTGTTTCTCTCCAGTTATGATCAAGCTCCAATCTCTCACTTACCTGCTTTCCCACATACTGCCACTGCTTCATCCAAACTTGTTGCCTCCTTCTTTGGCTATCTCCTATGCATCCTTCAAGTCTCAGCTAAAATGCCATTTCCTCAGAGAAGCCTTTCTTGTTCTCTAATCTAAATTTATTAAATGTTGTAACCACCTTGCCCCCTTGCTTAGATTCTAATTTACAACCATGTGATAGATAAGAAATGCCAATAGTTTTAAAAGGTAACAAATTTTTAAGTGAGAAAATGCTTTTGATTATTTATAAAAATCAAAGAAAACTCAACTACCCATTTAAATTGCACATTTTGGGATAGCTAACAGAACATTAATGTGAGGTCTAAATTTTGCTGTGGCCTCAATTTTTTTTTTTTTTTTTTTTGAGACAGAATCTCGCTCTGTTGCCTGGGCTAGAGTGCCATGGCATCAGCCCAGCTCACAGCAACCTCAAACTCTTGGGAACAAGCAATTCTCTTTCCTCAGCCTCACAAGTAGCTGTGACTACAGGCATGCGCCACCATGCCCAGCTAATTGTTTCTATAAATTTTGTTGTCCAGATAATTTCTTTCTAATTTTAGTAGAGACAGGGTCTCACTCTTGCTCAGGCTCGTCTTGAACTCTAACCTCAAGCAATCCTCCTGCCTCGGCCTCCCAGAGTGCTAGGATTACAGGTGTGAACCACTGTGCCTGACCCTCAATTTTTTTAATATTAAAAATAATCTTAAGTGCCATTCCTTCCTTATACATTTAGTTAAAAATGAAATTCTGGTTGAATATTTGTGTGTGACAGAATTTGACATACAATTCTAAAACCTGACAAAAGATTCAAATCTACTTTTTCATAATTATATATGTAACCAACAGTACTGATCGGAGCAGGGATAGATTTTGAGATATCTAATTAGGTTCCTTTTGACCAAAGACTTTTACATACTGTTTTATGTTATCAAGAGTATTATATAATGGTACCTGAATAACACCTTATTTCTCTCTCTAAATAACTCCAACAGGAAGGCAAAAGGGTATCATCATTTCCTTTGTATAAACACAGGAGTTTAAATGGCTCATCCAAAGCCTATTAAGTTATTGACCTAGAATTAGAACTCAGGACTCCAAGTTCAGAACTCTTTGCTCTACTACTTGCCCACTTATGTGCCAGAATCTTGAAAATTCAAAGTATTAGTACCTTTTGGGGCAATGAACCTCTCTCTAGATATTTCTATTTTAAACTGCAAATAATTCTATGAATATTGAACATTAAAACACACCTATGTATAAACTAATTTATGATATCATTTTCCTTTAAGGCAGAGGGACTCTGAGCTAATAGAGATTTATAACCAGTGATGGGTGGCTGAGAAAAAACAGGTTGTCATAAAAATAGGAGTAAAGGAAAAAATTAAGGAAACTTTGCATTCTTAGCTCTTCTTTGACCAACTCCATACAAGACAGACTCATTCTAACCAAATATGCTCTATTCTAAAAAGGAGCTCTTTTTAAATCATGTTTTAACAGGTAGTAATAAAAATGAATTAGTATTTTAATCTGTCTGTACTTGATAGTTATAGCATCTTACATTTGAATAGCACCAGTTTACAACATACCTGGATATACATTATTCAATTTGATTCTTGCAATAGATATGTGGTTTGCTAATTGATAGATAAGGAATCTAACTCTCAGAGGCTTAGATAAAATAGGGACAGAGTCCCATTTTTCAGGCCCTAAAACCTTTTCTCTATTCCAAACCCCACAATGCTTGTGTTCACAGATCATCATTCTCAGTGGATACTCACATTTCATCACACCTTGAATTTCATAAACAGGCTTGAGAATCAGAGTACCACAAAAGTCTTTAGGGAATGGATTTGTTGAGTCCCATTTATTTGAAAAATCTGTAAGTTTCACAGTTCGTGTTCTGTTCTTGGGAATCTTCCATTCGACAATCTCTTTTAGCGTATAAATATGTTCATCTTCACACTCATAGAATTCTCCTTCTTGTGACAAAGGCAGGGTAAATGAGTGATTTTGATGATTCCTTACTACTCCACAGTTCACCCTTATTTCTCCATCGATCTCTTCAACTGAGTTGAGCATGATTTGCTCTCCCTGCTTTACGATGAGATTCTGTAGTTTTATATCCTTCTGATGATAGAAGCAGGGATGTCCTAGTCTACTTGTTCCAATATGAATGGTCCTTGTAATTTCTTCCATAGTAAGATATGGAGTTTTATCAGCCACAATCTTAAAGAGACCTAAGAACAGAATTGTGCGAATTAGAGTTCTTACAATAACAGTTCTCATAATAAAATCACAATGATACAGTAATAAAACCAGTATTGTGTAGCTTTTAAAAGCACTGTTCGCCCCTATTCAATAAATGGTGATGGTAAAACTGGATAACCACATGCAGAAAAATGAAACAGGACCCCTGTCTCTCACCACTCACAAAACTTAATTCAAAATGGACAAAAGACTGAAAAGTAAAGCATGAAACCATAAGAATTCTTGAATAAAATGTAGGGAAAACTCTTCTAGATATTGGCCTAGGCAAAAGATTTATGAAATAGACCCCAATGGCAATCACAGCAACAACAAAAATAAATAAATGGGGCTTGATTAAATTAAAAAGCTTCTGCACAGCAAAAGAAAAAATCAACAGAGCAAAAAGACAACCTACAGAATGGGAGAATATATTCACAAACTATACATCCAATAAAGGGCTAATATCAAGAATCTACAAAGAACTCAAACAAATCAGCAAGAAAAAAACAACCCCATTAAAAAGTGGTCAAAAGACATGAACAGAACTTTTTCAAAAGAAGATAGACAGATGGTCAACAAACACATGAAAAACTGTTCTACATCACTAATCATCAGGGAAATGCAAATTAAAACCACTATGAGATATTACCTTATCCCTGTTATAATCGTTTCTATTAGAAAGTCCACAAAAGAAAATGTTGGCGTGGATGCAGAGAGAAAGGAATGCTTAAACACTGTTGGTGGGACTGCAAATTAGTACAACCTTTATAGAAGACAATATGGAGATTTCTCAAAAAACTAAAAGTAGACCTACCATTCGGTCCAGCAATCCCACTACTGGGTATCTACCCAAAGGAAAAGAAGTCATTTTGTCAAAAAGACACCTGCACCAGAATGTTTATTGCAGCACAGTTCACAATCTCAAAGATGTGGAATCCACCGAAGTGCCCATCAATTCATGAATGGATTAACAAAATGTGGTATATATATATTGGCCAGGTGCAGTGGTTCATGCCTGTGATCCTAGCACTGTCAGAGGCTGAGATGGGAGGATTACTTGAGGTCAGGAGTTTGAGGTGGCTGTTAGCTAGGCGGACAGCACGGCACTCACTCTCCCCCAGGCAACAAAGCAAGAGTCTGTCTCAAAAAAAAAAAAAAAGTGTAGTATATATACCATGGAGTATTACTCAGCCATAAAAAAGAATTAGTTAATGCCTTTTGCAACAATTTGGGTGGAACTGGAGATCATTATCCTAAGTGAAGCATCTCAAGAATGAAAAAACAAATACCACGTGTACTCTAATAAGTTAGAACTAACAGATGGGTACACATGTGCACAGAGGGAAGTAAAAGTCCTTGGAAATCAAGCAGGGGGAGTGGGGAGAAGGAGAGGGGCATATCTCTACCTAATGGTTACAGGGAACACTATTCAGGAGATAGGCAGACTTACAGCCCTGACTCAAGCATTACAAAAGCTATCCATATAACAAAAACATTTGTACCCCCTTAATATTTTGAAATTTTTAAAAAAGTAAAAAATGAACAAAGAATAAGAGGAGGTAACTCAGAAAAAAAATCCAACTGCTATGTAAGCATATAGCAAGATACCTACCAACTCAACCTTACTAATGATTAAGAAATGAAATAAACAAGTGCTACAAAAAGTTTAAATTTCTATTTTAAAAGGTACTATTCCTTTGTAAAGATTAGAGATACATGTTTTGATCCTGAGTTCTTCTAGGTAAAATTTTAACACATTGAAAAATAGATTACTGGATCATCAGACCAGGCAACACAAATGGAGACAAGAGAAAAATACCTTGAAATAGGAAAAGCTGCATTCTGGGAAATGGGAAATCTGAATGAGATACTGGCTTTGTCCCAACTACCTGTGTGATCCCAAGCAAGGCATTTAATTTCTCAAAATCACATTTTTAATTTTTTTGGTTTTAAAATAGATGATTGGATGTTTTTCTATGACTATATTCTGTAGATAAACCAAAATTAAAAGATAGTCCAGAAGGAAACTGATTCATGGTCAAAGTAATGATTAAAAAGCTACATAGTTGGAATTAGATAGTGGTGATGATTGCACAATGTCACAAATGTACTGAATGCCACTGAATTGTACACTTTAAAATGTTAAATTTTATGTTTTGTATATTTTACCACAAGGAAAAAATATCTCCGTAGTTCCAGTTAATGTAAGATATCTCAGAAACTTTAGATGCGTTGAAACTCTTCAGAGGGAAAATATGACATGCAGAATTTCCCAAATTTCTTTGATCGTAAAACTCTTGGAGGAAACGCATATTAATAAGTCACAATATAATATATCACAGTATATTAATGTTCCTCATAATCCTCCTTGAAAATGCCATGTTATATAACTGTTCTGAATTGACTATGCTTGATAATATATCGATCTTTCTTCTCCATCTTCTCAATATATCTCTAATTTTTCCAACAGAAAGACTCACTATTTTCATTATTTCACTATTTGAAATGTTTTCTCTAATTCTATCAGGATAATCACTATTACAACAAATTTTTACTATTTAAGTATAGCTTTTTATAATTGCATATTTAAGTGGTTGTCCTGTTTGAATTATTTTATTTTTATTTTATGGGCATATCTGCCTTGTATCACTTTCAGGATTTATTTATTAAATAGATTTTAATAAATTCCAGAGAAAATAAGAACAAAGAAAAATTAGTTAATTGCTTTCTTAACTCAAAGCAAATTAATGGGAAATATTATACATTAGCATGCTCTAAGGAAACAGTATATTTTAAAAACTTACTAAAATGAGCTTGGAAAATCATTAGTTTACTTAACAAATGTATTCCAATTAAATTCATCTATACATCAAATCATTATTAACCAGATTATATTGTCTTATATATTTTGGGGGGTTATTGTTCAAAGACCTCTTCTGATCGGTTGTTTTTAATTTTTTTTTTCGTCACACACACAAAAAAAGGAATCTTGGTGATTTTTAGACATAAACTTCCTGAAAAAGTATGAGTGATGCAATCCTGATAAAGAATGAGTAAAATAGCATGTGCAATCTGTCCCAGAAACTTTAAGAAATTGAAGTGCTCATCCACTGCATGGTGTGCTTGAAGACAGTAAGGAAAAGAAACATTTACTTTGAAGGAATTTCTTATTTTATTATGTCTTGTATCAGGGAAAATCCAATAAAATACTGTTCTTGAATTTGCCACAGTAAATGAATTTGTGTGTGTGTTTGTGTGTGTGTGTGTGTGCTTGTGTGTTTAATCTCATTTGTCTGTACATGAAGATTTATTTCTAAGCGTCCACAATCATTACCAAGGTATAGAAAATTCAGCAGTTTTTGTGAAATAAGTTTTTTAAAAATAGCTACCTAGAATCTCATAAAAGGTAGAGACACATAGTTTTATTTTGATATTGATGACATAAGTCACAGAAGAATTAATTCAGCATCATCTTTCTTGGGGAATAAAGTTCACCTATGGTAATAACAGACCTAAAATATTATGAAGTAGGGAAAGCCTAAAACCCTAAGGGCCGCCATTATTTCAAGTTAATCACACTACTCGGAGCTGTCTTGCTGTATGTCTCTGTCGCGAGAAAAATGTATCTATGGATCTGTGTGTTTTCCCTTAGAAGATGATGAAGTGCACAGTTTAGCATACGAAGTGGCAGAACATAGAAAAAAATATTTGATTAACTTATCTCATCTTATACTATTGCAGCCAATCCAAAGAGTCCCTCCTTAAAAACAGCTATTTAATACCATAAAAACCAGGGCATTTTTAAAAATTAAATATGATGTCATATTGGAACTTCAATTTCACAATGAAGGAAGTTAAATATAAACTAAAGCACCCTCAGGACTGATCAGCTATAAATTTGACCAGTGTTTCCTCCATCTTTTTCACAAAGAGTATAATAGTTTTATGCTGGGAAAAGTATGCTTTATTATTCTTTCAAAGAAAAACAAAACACATTTCAGGAGCTGAGTAATCATGAGACTTATTATAAAATAAGCCAATATGTAATCTTTATAAAATAAGTTAGAAAGCAGAAAGAAAATAGATTTCTGTTTCCACCTTGGATTATTAGCTCTTAAAATGGATTTTATTGTTATTTCTAAGTTAGTAGAAATTGTTCATAAGAAACATGTCATTTAAGAAATAAAAATTATAAGGAAATGAAGTAAATTGAGCTATTAAAAATTAGTCAATAAGTGAATTTAATCTTTTGAATCTCCTCCCAGAATTTTAGGTTTTGGGGGACTTTATATTTTTAACCAATTCTTAATGATTTGCAATCATTATTATTAATAATAGCAGTAACAACTGAAATTTGCTTAGAAATTTACATTTGAATACTTTTTTCATATGCATCATTTACCCTTGAAATAATCTTTTGAGGACAGTAAAATAAATATTACTGGGCAATGTGAAAATGGTCACGATTTGCACAGCTTATACTCCTGGCTCTAGAATCTGAAATAAGAGCTTTGACATCCAAGTCTTGCATCTTGCCACCAAGCCAGGCTGCCTCCCTGTTACATGCATGACTTACAAGGACATTACTCATGAGAATACCATGTTTATCTCAGTTCACAAAACACGTTTATGGGTCTCAGCAGCTGGACCTCCCTTCGCATGGATCAACCTTCCCCAGATGCCCTAGTGTGAGAAGTGCAGCAATAATCTCCTGGTTCACTGCGCAGGATTTATGCTTCTCAGATTTTTTTCTACTTTTTCCTCTTTTTCCTTCCTGAATCTCCACCCAAATGGTAGTAATTTTCAAAATTAAATTCTCCAAGAATATATCACAATTAGCCTAAGATTATAGTGAAGATTTCACAGTCTTTTTTTTTTTCCTCCTTTTATTTCATCATATTATGGGGGTACAAATATTGTTAAGGTTATTCACAATCTTTTATTCCTAGTCTAACCACTGGCCTGCTTTCTGAAGTATAACCAAAAATATTTCCTCCATCTCTGAGATCAGGAATTTGAAGTAAACGTTGCCTACTAATTCTCATCCTTTTCTCATATCAATCTTCTCAAAATTAGGATTATTAAAATATTAGCAGTTTTGAATGTGCTGGCAGTTTACATGTATGATGCAATCTCATTTTCAAAATGGCAATATGAAGTAGCTCATATTAACAAAACACAAGTAAACACAAACATTTCACAGATAAGGACATGAAATTTTAAAAAGAAGCCATAAATTTTCTATCATCAGAAATCACAAGAGACAGAGTAGGTTTTTGAGTTATATACAAAAATTTCAACCTTTCATTATTATTGCAAATCATAAATTGTTCATCCAGTCTTTCATAAGCTAACAGACATAGTTCCAAAGTGGGTATCCACCACCCTTTTGGGTACAGGAAGATATAGAACTTTTTAAATCTAACAACTAAGAAATCGAACTTCACTAATATTTAAGACATTAATTGATACTAGTCTCATCTGTTCACATGTCAGATGGCCACCTGCCTCTGGATAAAGGTGAGACCTCTTAGAGAGCCTGGGAATTGCACAAAGTGAGGGTCAACAGTGCTGCCTACACAAGTTCATGTACTTTGTGGTATGTGCTGCAGGTCACCTGGCCATATTCCAGAATATATTACCATAGTTTTTAAATAAAGTAACCCTCATAAAATGGATAAATGGCTTTAAACATTTCCTGAAAAAAAACGTGTATTGAAAATAACACTAATATAAATATAAGTGATGCAGCAACACGGATGGAACTGAGGTCATTGTGTTGAGTGAAAGGAGCCAGGCACAGAAAGACAAATCTTGCATGTTCTCACTCATATGTGGGAGCTAACAAAGTGGATCTCATGAACATACAGAGATTGGTGGTTACCAGTGGCCAGGAAGGGGAGGTAGTGGATGAAGGAAGAAAAAGATTATAAATGTATTTATTGACCACCGAACTGTACACTTAAAAATGGTAAAGATGGTGAATTATATACGTACATTTTGCCTCAATAAAAAATAAATTAAAAATAAATACAAGTGAATAACAACAAAAAAATTGACAAGAGTTAACATTTCTACTCCCACCTAAGCTTTTCTTCAGCCATATATTATGAGGTAAAACAATGATACTGTAGCCCAATATGAAAATTGGCTGAAACATCTCTAACACCTTAAAGTTATCAAAATATGGATTTATATCCACTATCATTATAAAGAAATTTGCCCTTGAGATACAGGTAAAAATAAATCAAATACACACAAACACAGGCACATACGATTTTAAATAAATACATACAAATGTATTTGAGATGCATGTCCAAAAATTTCTAATGAACTGAGGTAAGTAAAGTAGAAAGTTTGGAGACAAATCATGCTGCCCTGTCTTTCTGATCATGTGTTTTGTCTATCAGTAAAGCAAAGGGTCTCTTACTTATTTTTGTTAGTGTGTACCTCTGCCTTTTGAAAAACTACACTTTGTTCTGCAATAACAATCCTAAACACTCTTGTTATTACATATTTGCCTATATGGATTTCTCATTTCACATGTTGCTTGTGGATTTTCTATCAGTCTGTTATATTCCCAAGACAACTCTTAGGTCAATATATTCTACAAGACAATCCTCTTCAAGACTACACCAAATCCAGTGTTTCCATTAGAAATTCTAGTTCAAGTTTTTTTATTTAACATCAAACTGAAATGGTGTGGGTGAAATGCCCTATCAAAGCAAAAACCTCAAAATTCTCAAGCAAAGTATTAGAATGTACAATTATAATTATGTCCAAACTGTGAGAAAATTCTCCAGATTTGAGTCAATTATAGGATTGTTAAACATTATCAACTAAAGAGTGACTCCAACAATCTTTATAGTAGAACTTTCAAGAGCAAAAATAAGGAATGTTAGGAAAGTCAAAGTTTGTGATAAGAAAATGGTACATAGTAATTTAACTGAATATTTGAGAGGAAAGAAGATAGGTCAACAATGATGACCAAGTTTCTTAAATGTTAGATGAGACTAAGTGAGGCTGTACAATTCCTACATTTGATTGTATTTGCATTAATATTAATAATTGAATTGGAATGATCTGCAATAGCTAACAGTTTCTAATAGTTCTTTCACCTTCAGGTAAAATAATATATCATAAAATGTTTCAACTCATTTTTACCTCTTTGGTTCCACTGTTGCGGGGTGGGGGGGAAACATAAACACCTCTTTCCCAATAACATTTAAACTCCTTGAAAAGAGTGCCTATCATATCTCATATGTTTAGGATATTTAACAAATAATTTACATTTAACAATGTTAGCTCTTGAAATCAAATGATACGACCTGATATCTATGCCTATAGCTGCTATAATTAGAACTTATTTATTAACGTATCATACATACTTGCTCATGTCAAAACTTTCTCTCTCCCAAGCAGTAAAGATAAGTAATAGACATAGGATGAAGAGAAAGAATGTGGGAAACTGTTATTCTCATACACCTTGGTGACAACAGCTCCCTGGATGCTCAACAGTTCTGCAGGGCACTACCCTTTGTGTTATGGGAAGACACATTGAGGCACCAGGGCTGGAAAGAACCTCCACAGACCTCAGGCATCCCAAAACGTCCCACTAAGTATTGTTGGCAGGATCTTCAATATACCACAGACTTACTACTACTGGCCCCTCGGTGACATTAGGCAGTAGACTTTTCAGGGTAGGTGGAATGTAGTTATCCCAAAAGTAAAGTGGAGTGGTTAAGAGGATGGATTGTTGATTCTGACAGCCTGAGCTTTAATTCTGGCCTCAGCCACTTCTTTAACATGTAAACTTAAGAATTTATACTCTCAGGGCTATAATTTCCTTTGTCCTAATGTGAGAAAGATTATTATCACCTACATCATAAGGTCAGAAAAATTAATACCTATTAAGTTCAGTGCCAAAGAGGACAAACCAGATATTCTAGTCTGGATCAAATTAGAGGTAATAAATATATAGAATCCACAGCTCAGAATCTGGCACAGATTGAGCAAAAATTTCCAGCAATGATAATTTGCACAGATCTCGCCAGCATGTTTGAATATGGAAATGAACCTCAGGTGACCTCTTTAGGTGGACTGCCTTTGGGGAAATATTTCCAAGTTGCTTTCAGGAGTTTGTCTGATCTCATGCTTTGATAAATTGTTTTGAATTTAGCTACCATAATTTTATGCCCATAATGAGCAGATTATAGGGAGAATAAAAGATGGAAACACATTTTACATGCAGATATTGTGCTGCATGTAGTTATTCACAAGGTATGCATTATACACAGTTTCTAAAGTTCCCTTGAACAAAAGAAACAGCAAAATGCCAAGGCATTTTAAAAAACGTGTTTTATTCATGACTCTGAAAGGTGGTCGGAGCCAATGGAGAGAGGAGTATACCCTCCCTCTATTTTAGTGATTTTAATTTTGCTAATGGAATGTTAGTAGAAAGAGTTTAGGAGCCATGTGGAGCTGATTGTGTTGTTCAGTATTGATGTTGCCCGCAAATTAAATGCACCTAAGTAGCCACCTGTTTATGCTTACGATTATGTAAAGCCCCATATGTTTCTCTCTCTACACATGGGAGGTAAATATTGAAAAAATTATTCTGGTGTGAAGGGTGAAAACAGCAGCAATTCTTCTATAACTGTCAACATATGCTGCGGTGTTTCCTCGTAATGTTGTGCTTTGTCTGACATATTTGCTGATTTTTACCATGCAGCATTAAAAAAAAATCTGTTTCCCATGGTTATACAAAACAATTAAAAATCAGTTTACATTAAATTCAAATTAGCAAGAGGTATAATTTTCTGATGTAGTCGTAAGTTTTAAATGAATGTCAGAGCTTAGAATTTAAATAGATTTTGATTTGAACGATAAAGAAAACTGAACTTTTTTTTTCTAAATTCACCAGCATATAAAAAGGAGCAATTTCTCTCTAAGCACATCCTTTTGGTTCCATATTATTAGGCAATAAAAACTGACTCCAAAGACATGAATTTGAAAATCCCACCTAAAATCAGTATTGGGCTCTTGAACTGGCTAGCTCACCCACTGTCCCATGGGATTTGATTTGGAAAGCACCTTGCTGGCCCCTAACAGAAGATCTGACCTGGTGCCTGGTCCACAGGAGTGCCTGAGCAGTTTTGAGATAAGCTACTTCAGAGCATTGGGAGGTCTAGTGCAGGTAACCCCTATTGAACTGCCTCAAATCTATTCAGAGATTGGCCCAGACAGTCACTTCCAGGAAAGACCAGAGGGTCTGAACTTGCTGTTGTTGACCATTTTAGACACCGAAAGTAAATAAGTTGGGGTTTTCTATGGTTTGTATCTGATTAAGAGGGGATTACATATTGACCGTCTAGCAGCCCTAGACATGGCTGTCCCTGATTTCCCAGTGAAGTATTCACAAAAGGACACATAATGAGATAAAAAGAAGAAAACTTACCACATCACCAAAAACTAAGAATAATAGACCAACTACTCCAAAAAGGCAGAAACAAGTTACTTTAATAATAAGGTGGACAGAGCTGAACAGAGAAGAACATTAGAGGCCTACTAATCCTGAGCTTAAGAAATGGTACAGCCCCTCTAAATTTTAAAAACACAATAATAATGAGAATAACAGTAGTTAACAATCATTGAGTACTTGTTATGTGCCAAGGTTTGTAGCAAGCACTTAACAACCACTTCTTTTAACTTATTTCTCAGATGAATTTTATGAGATAAATAATATTAATGTTTTTTGTACTTTATAAATGAGGAAACTGATAAACACAAGTAGTAAAATGCATCAAGGAACTCAGTCTAAATTTTTGTGTGTGTGTAGTATGTATATATATCTATGCATATATATACCCTATAAAAATTTAATAAATTTAAAATAAAATTTAAATCACTCATATCCCCACTAGACTGAAATAGCCTCTTTAAAAATTTTGGCATTTTTTTTTCACTCTTGATTCATACACAGATAGACAGAGATAGAAATGTCTGAAACATTGAAACTCTACGATATATAGTCATTTGAATCCTAATGGTTTCACTTAACATCGAACCATGATTAAACCTCATGCTTTAAAATATTTTTCACAAATATAATTTTTAATTGCTGAATAATGCATTGTAAGAAATATATTATAAACAATCTTGTTCCATACTGTTGGGCATTGAGGTTGATTCTATTATTTTGCTATTCCAAATAATTCTAAAATGATTATTTCTTTACAGTTAATTCTGGCGAGTGGAAGCACTGAGTTAAAGCCTTATACTCTATAAAGGCTCTTTTCTCAGCACAGTGCTGGTTTCAGGATTGCAGAACCAAGATATAAGTATATAAGGATATTCAATCCTTACCTCCGTATATGCATAAAATAAATATTTGCAGATGGCACTTGAAATATATCAAATGTATCTTCAGAGCAGATACTAAATAAACTTGATCTATTATCAAGTTTATTTTCAGAAAGATTACAACAATCTATATATTCTTCAGTTGGGTTGGAGAGTAGTAATCATTTGACAATATCCTTCTCAACTTTATTATCAAAGTTGCAAAAGCTCAGCTAATTAAATATGTGGAAAATTTGTTATTATGTTAGTACAAACTAATTTCTATGTAATTATAAACCATTTGAATTGCTTCTGTCCTTTGTCCATTTTCTAGTTAGTGTTCTACTAGAATTTTTATTGATTTTTTTGGTTTAATAGTTTAGTGATATCTAATCTTTTTAAAACTGAGTCATTATCCACACTTTGCTATTAAACTTTTCTTCCTTTTTGTTTTAATTTCTGATATACAAAAAGTTCTATTTTATATAATCAAATATATTGTTTATTTATAGTTTTCCATTATATTTGTAATCTAAAAGTTGTTGCAAATACAGACATAGGATAATTTTTCTTAAAATATAACTTTCTCATCTATTTCAAATTTCTTTTTCCATGTGGTATAAGGTTGATGATTCAATTGGATCTATTGCTTGTTAAATTGATAACTATACTAGAACAATTAACTGAATAACTCTTCCTTTAACCCCAGATGTGTAGAAAAAACTTTATCAAATAGAAAGTAATACCCTATATTAAAATTTGTCTCTAAGCAATAAATGAATGCCTAAGTACATGGAAACTACAGTCAAATTCAAAGCATTTCCCTGATGCCTCTAGAACAATTAGTACCATTATTAAAAAAAGTAATTTATTAATGCAGATTTTGATTTTCTGTAAGTAACATAAAGTGCCATTTATTATGACTTTATATTATGTTTTAATGTTGGCAAGACAAGTACTTCCTCATTGTTCTATACATAAATTATTTGTTTGAATATTTTCACTTGTTTATTCTCCCAAATAAACTTGAGAATTACTTTTTCAAGAGCCCACATAATAAAAATTATGATTATAATATGGGGATTCTGTTTAGCATTGTGTTGAACATAAATTAATACATACGCAGTTGATATATTTGCAATACTCAGCTTTCAGATTCAAGCACTTAATGCCTTTTTATTTTTACTAGGTAAACTCTTTATGATATTCTTTAAAAAAGTAAATAAATGAGTTAAAGTTGTATAGTATGTTACCCTTACATATTCTAAATGGTTATAAATGGAAAGTTATGACTATATATATTCTTGTGCATAAATATGCTTTTGTACATATAATTGTTTCACATATTTGTTTTCATCCCTCATCTTATGAAGCTTGCTTATTAATTTTAACAAGCTTCAAATTTGTGTTTCATTTGATTCTATCAGTTTTTCTGGGTAATGTTATTATCTGAAAATAATGATTATCACCTCATTTCTAAAAGTTTTCTGATTCATTCGTTTCCGGCCATATTTATTTACTCAAAATTCTAGACTGGTGTTAAATAAGTCTAGACAGACACCCTCGTAGGAAGAGCTCTTCCTTTGTGTGACTCACTGGAAATGCTACACATCTTTGTGCTCCGCCAGGATCAAGGTATTGCTGACAGTGTGACCCTCTGCTACGTCTGTCTGGGCCTGCCATATTCTAGGATGCTGAAAGTCTTAAATTTTATGTTGCTAAAAAACTGGGACAGGGATACTAAAACCCACTGAATTGTATTTTTTAAACAGGTGAATGTTATTGTGTATATATTATATTTTAATAAAGCTGTTAACTTAAAAAATGGGAAAGGAGAGATGAACAGTTAAGTCATAGCCTCAAAAAAGCAGTCAGATCGGCCCCCTCGAATGTTCCTGGTGGGAATGCAAATTGGCAGAGCCTTTATTAACTGTGATTTGGCAATATATATCAAGATCTTTAAAAACATTTTTACTTGTACTTCTGAACCAGTAGTTATAATAATCAGAAGTGCAGACAAAATTTTAGTTTAAAAGGCTGTTCATCAAAGTACAAATTGCATAACTGTTCAGAATGGATTTAATAAATTATGGAATATGTATATGAGGGACTATTACATAGGAAATAAAAATTATGCTTGGAAGAATATTGAACGGCACAGGCAAATCCTCAGAAACAAGGTTTTTTTTTTCCCCATTATGTTAAAACCTGTGTCTATATGTGTGTGGATGTACAATGAACTAGAAAGCAATGTAAAGAAATATACCAAATATTACTACCAGGCAACTCTGGTGATGAGATTATAGTGAGTTTTATTTACTTCCCTGCATTTTCTTCCATTTTCTAATTTTCTACAAAATGCACGTGTTACTTGTAAAACAGAAAAATCAATATATTTTATAACTTTCAAAAGTTAAGTTCCTTTATAGCCACACAAAAACCTGCACACGAATGTTTATAGCAATTTTATTCATAATTGCCAAAACTTGGAAGTAATCAAGATGCCCTTCAGTAGGTGAATGGACAAATACACTGGGGTACATCTAGACAATGAAATAATACTCAGCACTAAAAAGAAATGACTTTCCAAGTCATGAAAAGCCATGGGGGAATCTTAAATGTGTATCGGTAAGTGTAAGAAGCCAATCTGAAAAGGCTGCATACTATATGATTCCAACTATATAACATTCTGGAAAAAGCAAAATTATGGAGATAGTAAAAGCATCAGAGGTCACCTGGGTTTAGGGGAGTGGGAGGGATGAACAGGCAGAGAACAGAGGATTTTTATGGCAGTTTAACTATTCTATATGATACTATACAGGTAGACACACGTCATTCTACATTTATCAAAACCTGTAGAATGTACAGCATCAAGTATGAGCCCTAATGTAAACTATGGACTTGGGGTAATAATGATGTGTCAATGTAGGCTCATCACTTGCAACAAATGTATCACTCTGGCATGGGATAAGGATGGTCAGGGAGGCTGTGATATGTTAGGTGTATGGGGTGAAGGGGTATAGGGCAACTCTGCTTGTTTTCCAGTTACAGAATCTCTAAATCTCCAAAATGTAATTGTGTATAACTCTAGAAACATGCTCTACCAATGTTCAGTGAAGAGTCAACAAACTGAAGACCTGATTAAACAATCTTGTAAGGGCAATCTAGTTCCTCTTATGAGAATCCATCCTGGTGGTACAGTTGAGGTAACATCATAATGAGCTTTTAGAAGAATTGTGCATGTAGGAAATGAGGATGGTAAGAAAAAGGAGTGACGAGATAGATTTTAGAAGATTGACATAAAGATATTAACACAATGAAACTTGTAGAACGGTGCCAGCTGTAAAACAGCCTATTTAAAAATGGTCTTTCCAACAGAATTCTAATCGGATGCTAAAATGCACATAGGTGAGTAAAAAAATCATTTTAGCTTAAAATTGCAAAATCTGTCTTCCACATAAGATACATGGTAGTTATCCAAAGACCAAGGACCTAGATAAACAATCTGATCATGTACTAAAGAGTCGAAGAAAAAATAGGCTAAAAAATGCAACTGAAAATTATTGTCAAAGCCTGAATTTCTTCTGCATCTTGATCAATTCACATTTTCTTGTGTAGTTGATACAGAATACTCCTTTTTTTCTGGGAAAATACTTTGTTTAATAGACACAGCTGAATTTATTTTGCTTAAGTGAGCACAGTTGGGAAGATGTTCCTTAAGAGAAGTTGACCCAGAAAATCTGGAAGAATATATTGCTCCTGATTCCTTGGATAGTAAGTTATCTAAAAGGCAGGGAGCTCTATTTATGGCTGCTCTGAATCATGCTTCATTGCAACATCTAGATGGAAAAACAGGAGCAAATTCTGCCTTACATCTTGCTTCCTTTGACAGAAGTCCCTCAAAAAAAACGGAAGATAGGTTATTTAAAGCTATTAAATATACTTAATTTTTTCATAATAATTTTCCTATCAGGACCTTTTGAAATTGATATTTTAGTCAAATAAAAAATAGGTACAATAATAATATAGTTAAAGATGAAAAATTAGTCATTTCAATAGTAGATGAAAATACAATGAATGACCATTGAACATAATAAATGTTTTCTATTAATCAAGTATATAATTCTCCAAATGAAACAATGGGGAAATTCATTTTTAAAAATGGTGATATATTAGTATTTTGGTACCCAGGAATAATGGAACAGGTTTTATAAATTTTAGCCATTTAACCTTAACCAATGTCTTGCAGAAGCAATTTCATTAATCCAATTTTTGTCATTGGTTATTTTTAATATTTTTCTAAATTTTTCACACTTATAATAAAAAATCATTTTTAAAAGAGTCTTACTCTTAAGTGATATAGATATTCTGGAAGAGAATTCTCCATGGCATTTCTACATGCCTTCAGGAGCTACAGGTAACAGACTTGTTTCCAACCAGTATAAAAATGATCGAGAATATCTCCTATCTTAGAGACATTCTAAGACAGTAAAGTCTCCCTCCTCTCCCCAAAAGAAATTTTTTTATAAAGATAATTTTATAAAGGTAATAAAGATAATTTTCTGTGAAGGGTAAAGGTTGGCAGTTTTGCCTGCAGCTCCTTATATGTTTGGGGTTTCTAAGCTATGGGTTATCCAGCTATGAGTTCAGCACCCACCTGGTCTGCTCTATGTCACCTCATGGGGCTTGGTGGTCAAAGGGAACCACTGAGACACGAAGCTCATGCGGCCTGCTGTGCTCTGAGTAAGAAACCGCAAAGCCCACTTGGGCTTACTGTTTCCTTACTGACGTAATTTATGGAAATGTGGTGTTAGCCTAGAACTATATGGCTACTTACGAGTTGCTTGATCACTTGACAGAAAAAATCCATTTATCTGGTAGATATTAATTTAAGTAGAAAGCATTGACTAAAGCTTGTTTTTAATACATGATTAAAATCCACAAAACATATGAAGGAAATTTTATATTTAGTCGATTCAGTGAATTTTCTAACGCTCATCTAAAAATTCCTGTTTTATGTTTAATTTATGAGTGCCATTAATTCTAATATTTTTCAATATTACAATGCTTTCTGCATGTAACAGGAAAATCCCTTATTATGACACTGATATTGGTTAACAAAAAGACCATCTCATTCTTTTTCTATGAGTAAGCAAGAAGTGGTCCAAAGCAGACTCTGGAATCACACATCGTGTTTAGATCTGTTATCTAATACAGTATCACTATTGGGGCCATCACACTGAGCACTTGAAATGTGTCTTCTTGAAATCTGGATAACATGAATTGAGATGAGCTATATGTAGAAAGTATATACTGCATTTTAAAGACTTAGCATAAGAAGAATGTAAAATACCACAATAATTTTTATATTAATTAGTTGTAGAAAGGGTAATATTTTAAATACACATTTTTAAATAAAACATATTAAAATTAATGTCACTTTTAAAAAAAATATCTGTGCTAGGTAGCCTCCAAGGTAGTCCCCAGTTACTTGTGCCTCCTGGTAACCACACCCTTGTGCAGTTCCTTCCCAGATTGCACTGGCATTGGTCTGTGTGATCAAAGGAAGATGGCAGAAGTGACGCTATGTCACTTCTGAAATTAGGCCATAGAGGACTGTGGTTTCAGCCTTGGGCTTTCTCTCATTCTTAGATCACTCACTCTGTGGGAACCCTACAGAGAGGATCACATGGTGAAGAACTGAAGCCTCCCAGCACAGCCATATGAGTGAACTTGGAAATGGATTCTCCAAGCAGTCAAGTGTGCAGAGAGTGCACTCCCTGCCTGTAGCTTCACTGCAACCTCAGAGAGACCCTGAGGCAGAACTACACCACCTTAACGCACCCCCAGTTTCCTCAGCCTCTGAAAGTGTGTGAGATAGTAAGCATGTGTTGTTTTAAGTTGCTGAATTTAGAGAAAATTTATTATGCAGCCATGTATAACTAATAAATGTGGCTATGAAAATTTAAAAGTATATATGTGGCTCATATTTTCTTTTTATTGGAGAGTGCTAATAGAGATTCAACTTATAATAACCACTTCCTATGTGATTGTGGACAAGTTACTCAGCCTCGTGGTGACTGTTTTCTCATTTATAAATGTGAATTCGATTAGTCATTATATATACATAAAAGTATTTAGAAAAGTTTTATAGTAAAAGTATTAAGAACAATGTCTGGCATATCATCAGTATCCTCATTTGATTATTTGATATTGACAGGATAGGGTGTAGGGTAGTAGAGGATGTTCCATCTCTAATATTTCCTCAATGCCTCCTAACTCCTGAAACAAAATTCCTATACAGTATTAAAATTCATAGAATATTGTCTAAAAATTAAAACAGAAAAATGTCTTTAATCTAACCTTGTAATTTTACTGTTGATTTTATAGCTACAACCACAGCCTTCCTTGAACATATGGTTTAGAGACACTTAATGTAAACTTGCTGTTTGGGAAAAAAAAAAAATCTCTGTTCATCATAAAAATGTATCAAAACACTTTTTTTCAGGATATTTCTCAAGACTAAAGAGAAGACATTCATTATTCATGGTTTGTAACACCGTAAAAGAGAAACAAATCTTTCCAGGAGGTAATCCAGAAATTTAGAACTTCATGATAAACCTAACACTACGTGATTTACCAATCTATGGGGATAATGCAATCAACTACCAAATATCAGTATATCTTTTTGTTGTGTTTGGCAAGAATGGCATGTTTTCTAACTCATGAAAAGACTTAGCCAGAAGGGCTGTCTTCTAAAAGAACAAAATGTGCTTCTAAAGCAGTATGTTTAGTTCCATACAAAACTGAAATGATTGCTTTTTATTTCTTTTAATATATTTGAACATATTTTTGAGGTGACAAAATAGAGACATATGGAAACATAATGTTAATATAAGATGGAACCAGTGGTATTAGTTTCACATTCACATTTTAGCAAAAAAATACCAGGTTCCAGTTTGTCCCCTGAAAGTGTCCTCAGCAAATCTCTGCAAATCTTTTCTTTATTGGCTTTTGCTTGAGCTTGTATTTGCTGAAGGTGCATCTGCAAAGCTATGTTTATTGGTCAAAGGCTGGGTAACTTTTATTAGCAATTTTTTTTATTTGCAAAGAAATAATTCTGGGCATCCTTTCCAAAGTTATTGTCATCTTCATCAAAATTTTAAATTACCATATGAGATTGAAGATCTGTATTTATATACTTTAACACAGAAAGGTGGATGATGTTAGCAAAAACGATGGAATAAGAACCTCTAGAAATTGTTACCTTCATAAAATCAATAAGACCACTGGTCCAAAAAAAAAGTATCAGGACAATTTTTCAGAACTCTAAAAATTAACCAAAGAATTAGAGCAATCTGGGGAGCATTTCTTTTAAAAAAAATGATGGAATCTTGGTAAAAACCGCAAACTTTGTGGCATTTTATCATGTTGCATTCCCATGCTTCCCTGCCCACTACTTCAGCTCCATTATAGACATGAAAACTAACAGTCTGTGTTCATGGCAAAACCATCAGCCTAGCAGTCACAGGAGGGATCAGAAAGGGGTCGAGGCACCTTCAAAACTCAACCCCAGAGAATTGTCATTACTTGACATGCCCAGTGGCCCCCTGGAAGATCTTACTTGCATAGCCATCTTTATTTTATCTCATTTAAACTCATTAACTGGGGAAAGACTTTTCCTCAGAACATTTGTTGAAAACGATAAAAGAAAAATGTTTAACTTTTGTGGCTATGTGCATTGGTAGGGAAAAACAATAGGTTAACCCAAATGCTTAAAAAGAAAAATCTGGGAAATCAGATTTCCATAAGGACACTGAAAAGTTCCAACATATTCTGAGAATCTCGAAGGTCACGTACATAAATAGATCTGTGCACATGCCCAGGATCGTATGCATACTCAGAAAAGCCCTGAGAAGACCTGCAACTCTCAATTATTTTGGCTTTGAGGCTGTACATGAACCTGAAGTAAAGGCTAAGCAAGACTATTCAATTGCCTGGCTGAGTGTTGAAGTTATGCCCCAAATAAACACAAGAGCCCCTCCTCGAAGACTGGAGACTTCTTGGTTTCAGTTGTGTAAGAAAATCTCTATTCAGACATTAGTTGTCCACTAAGCTAACTTAGTAGAGACTTCAGTGGCCACATGTGACAAAGAATGCAGACTTTACACATTTAATTCAGAAAATTCACTAAACAAACAACTGGCAGTAACAACAAGCCCTGAGGAGGGAAGAAAATTCAATTTCTAAAAATACTACATTATATCCTTTAAAGTGTTCAGTTTTTAAGAAAAATTATGAAAAAGGCAAAGGAGTAAGAAAGTATGATCCATACACAGTTGTGGGGGGGGTGGCAAGTAGTCAATAAAACCTGTCCCTAAAGAAGCACAGACATTGGAATGACTAGAGGAAGAATTTAAGTCAGCTGTTTTAAATATATTCAAAGAACTAAGAAAATCATGTCTAGAGGGACAAGATGGCAGACAAGAAAATCGGCCAGCCAGAGTATCTCTGCAAGACAGACTTTAGAAGAAAGTGAAAAAAAATAAACAGGCAGACAAACATAGATCGGATGAGAGTCAGAAGGAAAGGTGCCTGAAACTACAGGAGACTCCACGGGAAGAAGTTGTGGAAGAGAACTGGAAGGAGAAAGGCCCCCAAGAGGCTTAGAGACCAGAGACAAGGGTAAGTGGAGCAGTTAAATTTTCCCTCCCTTGCATCTTGGACTGCTGGTGGGCTCCTGAGCAGCTGGGAGACCTGTCAACATAAGCCCAGAGACAGCCACCACCAGTGAGCCTCTTGCGGACGGGGCACCAGGCTCCCAACTCCCTCAGGGCACCTCCCCACGCGCAGACCCCAGTGGATCTGCAGGCACCATATTGCTTCATTCTCCCCTTCCCCTTCCCTTTCCCTGCCACATCTGCTGAGAGAGACAATTTAGCCACCACCCGGAGGCATCTGCAGGGAATGGGACCTTTCCTTTGGAGGCCCTACAGCAGACTGGGGCGTACTCTGACTGTGAGCTCTCTTCCTGCCAGCCATCCCAGGCACCGCTTGCCTGGACTCCAGGAGAGCAGGGCAAATCATGAGGCACATCGATCCAAGCTTGGGCACCCTGTGAGTGACTTGAGATCAGCACTCCTCTCCCTGGCAGGGTTAGGGATTGATCTCTGGGGCTCAGGGGACTGGCCTGCAGACCAGATCCCTTACACCCAAGTCTCAATTGCATTGCCCTGGGCCATAGAAGGGATATTTGTGAATGAGCCTACTGAGGTGCATGTGCCTTCAGGGGCAGATCAGCATGCTTGAGGGGCAAGCCTCCTTCTGCAGGAAGGCCATGCACCCAGCCTGCACCTCCTATGCAGACCACCCGGCTCACATCACAGCCAGGGGAGCTCTGCTGGCTTGAGGTCCTACCTGCTGGCAGAGGCCTAGGAGAAACTGTGGAATACGGGAGAATGAAGGAGCGAGGCCTGCTCCAGACTGCAGGTCTCAGACAGCCCCACTCACACATGCAGACTTTTTGGCTGACTGGGGCCATTTCAGCCCCTCCCTCGCAGCTTTGCCCAGAAGCAGAGAACAGACCTTTGACTCCTGCTAACAGTATTTGTGGAGCTTGAGGGCAGGCTCACCCAATCCTGCTCCACCCAGACTCACTCCCTGACCTGTCCCCACTGAGGTGGAGAATAAGGACACACCTGAAAGTCCCAGGGTCCCACCCACCACCTGAGGGCCTAGAATGCCTCTCCAGAGGAACAAGAGCTGGTTACAGGACCCCAAAACAACACTGCTGCTTGCTCATCCCACCAAGTGCCACCTACTGACAGGGAGATCATTCTGCACTCCCTTTTACTGCATCTACTGACTCATAGTACAGGGTGTGGTTGAATCTCACCCACAAACACCACCTACTGGCTCAGAGACTAAACAATGCATGTCATTATCCAAATGAAAATCTAAAGATAAGAAGCAACAGCTGATCCAGATGGGAAGGAATCAGCGAAAGAACTCTGGAAATATGAAGAATCAAACAGCACACCACCAAAGGAGAACACCAGCTCTCTAGCAATGGACATCAAACAAATTCAGAACACTAAAATTTAATTAGCATATCTATCATCTTAAACATTTATCAATTTTTTTGTGTCAGAAACATTCAATATTCTCCTTCTAGCTATTTGAAACTATAGGTTACTGTTAATTATAGTCATCCTACAGTAGAATAGATCATCAGAACTTATTCCACCTATCTAGCTGTAATTTTGTATACTTTACAAAATAGATTTTATTTATCTTTGGTTTCAACAGTTTGATCATGATGTTCTTAGGCAGAGATCTCTGAGTATATCCTACTTGGAGTATGTGGATAGTTTTTCATCAAATTTTGAAAGTTTTTGCTATTATTTTTTCATATATTCTTTCTATACCTCTCTCTGCCCTCACCTTTTGGGAATCCTATTATTCACACATTGCTGTGCTTGATGGTGTCCCAAAGGCTTTTGAGACTCTGTTCACTTTTCTTTATACGTTTTTTCCCTATTCCTGGGAATGTATAATCTCAATTTTAATATCAGTCAAAATAGACTTTAACACAAAAAATGTTACTAGAGATAAAGTAGGATATTATGTAATGATAAAAGAATCACTCTAACAAGAACAGATAACAATTATAAACACATGTACACCTACCATTAGATCCCCAAAATACATGAAGCAAAAGCCGACAGTATTGAAGGGAAAAATAGACAATGTAAATATAATAGCTAGAAACTTCAATACTCTGCTTTCAATAATGAATAGAGCTAAACAGAAGATCCACAAGGAAATAGAAGACTTGAGCGATTCTATCAACCAGAGACATCTGTAGAACATTCCACTTGACAAGAGTAGAATATGCATTCTTCTCAAGTTCATAGACAACATTCTCCAGCATAGGTTATATGTTTGTAAGACAACTCTCAATACATTTAAAAGGATTGAATCATACAAAGTATGTCCTCTAACAACAATAGAATGATATTAGAAATCCATAGCAAAAGGAAATTTGGGAAATTTACAAATAAGGAAGGATGCTTTAAAGCATCCTTTGGACAAAAGCAACTATTGTACTTTTGAGTTTAAAATCTAATTGGGAATTTAAATTGAAAGTTTTAAATATAGTATAAGTAAAGAGATGTTGCTATTGATATTTTTGAATAATATTAGTATTCTTGATTTTTATCTTTCTCCCTAGTGCTGAGGTAGCAAGATTACTCTTATGTCCGGGATCTCTTTCATCACCATCTAGGATTCCTCTTTGTTAGAAAGTATATCCTGACCATCACCAATCACTTTACCCTTCCACTTTAACCCTGCTATGTACAATAAAACTAGTTTTATAAACATATTTTTCAAATTGTTGCTCAATGGATAAAAGATTACCATGTCAATTGAAAGCTCAAAGGGATATTCTAAATAGCAACTCCTCAAGTTAAACTGTTAGCCAAAAAGTATGTGTTTTCATTACCTATTAAGAAACACTCCCTCTACCAAAAGGTTCTAATCATTTTAACTTACTAAATATTTATTATGTGCATCTTATTGTAAACACTGTGGGGATTACAGTAGTAAAAGAGATTCAGATTCTGCCCTCAGCAACCTTGTGATCTATTAGGCAGATGGTACTAGTCGGACAAGTGTGCAAATAACCTCAATTACATGCAAAATGTAATAAATGCAATAATTAAGGCATGAAAGACTACAGTGATTTAAAAAGGGGATTATTACATCTAATTAGATTACTTAAGAAAGCCTTCTTATAAAGCAATGGTTCTCAACCTTGGCTGCTCATTAGTAACGCTCTGAGAACTTTAAGAAATTTTGGTGACCAGACTTCCCCGCAGACCAAATAAATCAGAATATCTCATTCAAGTGGCCTGAGCGTCAGAATATTTTTAAGCTTGCTAAATGATTCCAATATGCAGTCAAGTTTGAGAACCATGGTTGTAAAGGACAGGGATGAGGAAGAAACAGAATTGAACAGTGAGTAAGTTTTCAGTTGAAAGTGGATAGGATACTATAGAACATGGCAGAATCTTCACCTTAATATAGCTAATTCATTTTCTTTCTCCAAATCTCAGCTCAATTAAAACATTCCCTGAAAAGCTTTTCCAAACTCCCCTGATGATAGTAATAATATCCTAACAATGGTAATAAAAGCTGACACTTTTTTATAGCCCTTGCTATATGCCAAGTACCATTTGAAGCATTTAAATATATTTCAATATTTAGTCTTCCCAATAACACTAGAAGATAGATAATTTATTGTTTCCTTTGAGAGGAGGGTAAATAACTTGCCAAGTTTATACAACTAAAAAGCAGCAGATTTGGGATACAAATATGATAATTCCAGAATCTATGTTCTGACACACAGCCAACCATAGTTTGTGTTTCTCATCAAGCCTCCCATAGAACCCATGTATACGTCAATCATATCATGAAACACATTACATTATAAATTCTTAGGAGATTTTCTCTTCCATTGTGACTGAATCTCATTCATTCATTCAATAAACAGTAAATGAGCACATACTCTGTGCCAGAAAATATGCTTGGTACCAGAAATACAAAGTCACATGTTCATATTTCATCAGTCAAGGAGTTTTAGGCTACAATAGAGGTCAGCAAACTACATTTGACAGGCCAAATCCTTCTGGCCACCTGTTTTTATAAATAAAGTTTTATTGAGCCATAGCCATGCTCATTGATTTGTGCATTATCTACAGGTGCTTTCATGCTACCACAATAGAGTGGAATAGTTGTGACAGAGACCATCTGGCTGCAAAGCCTAAAATATTTACTATCTGGACCTTTGTAGGAAAAGTTTGCCAATTCCTAGTCTGGAGAATAAGACAGACAAGAAAATCATCAATGACTACCCAATGAGGTGTATGCTATCATACCCAAGAGACATGATATTTGAACTCATTTTGGAAGGCTAAGTAGAGTTAATTAGACAAAGAAGACCAGCCAGACTTGTCAGTAAGATCCGACAGGGAAGTTCAGCAGTGATCCAAGGAGCTAGAGTAATGGCAATAGGAATGACAAAGAGGGTGGGTATTGTTTAAGTAATACTAATTAGTTGTATAGACTTTATGAAATATATCTTTGATTTCTCGATTCTCACTATCTAGCACAGCTAATGGTGCATAAAGTTGGAACTCCCTAAATATTTTTTAACCAAAGCGATTAATTCTTAAGTAAAAGATGTTTATTAAAAGGGGGAGAAAATATTTGCCTTGTATCAGTCTTTAAAGTGATTGAACAACAAGAATTCTGATTTCTTTTTACCCATTATCCTAGAATGAAAAAAGACCACTTTTTCATTGTTTTCAGTTGTGTAGATGTACGTGATTATTAACAATATAGTTGCACAAATGAGAAGTGTTTGTAATATCCTGTACCTGGAAAATTCATAGGCAGTTCAAATGGTTGTGGAGACTCACAGCCTTCAATGCGCTCACAAATTTCAGCTATGATCTTCTTAGTTTTGAGTCCTGTAATTTTAATCACTTCTCCCGTGGACAAACAGCATTCGTTTCCAAACATTTCATAAATAGAGCCTAAAAAGAAAGAAGAGTAAAAACAGCTTTTTAAAAAGAATTGAACAGTGGAGAACAAATTGGAGTCAAGGCCTCATACAGGGAGGGTGGGAGAGGTGAGAAATGAAAAATTACTATGAGGTACAATGTACACTATTTGGGTGATGGGTACAAAAGCCCAGACTTCACCACTATACAACATATGTGTAATGGAAAAATAAATAATTTTGAAAATAAAATTTAAAAAATAAAAATATGGGGAAAATCCTCATTTTTACTCAGTCCTTCTTTAGCTACCTGCTAAAGAGGAATTTAATCAAGGTTGGCAATATGTATAGCATGTACCAGGAAAAATATTAGACTTTCACTTCATCCACTGGGCCAAGTATAAACAATCTTTTTTCCTTCATTATTATGAATTGAATTTATGGTTTCCTCAGCACCTTTAACTCATCTTTCCAAGGTCAAACTAGAAACATGTCTCCCACTGCTGGGATTTATGATCTGTTTTTGCTGGGTCACAGAACTGGGCTCGTATGACTCAACAATGATCTAAGTAAGTACTGCAAACGAGGTTGTAATACAATCCAAGATCCAAAGACAAAGGGGTCTGCTCACCAGGACTTTATAGTATGAGCATCATAGCTATTTATTAGATTGGGGTTTCTTCTTTATTATGAATGTAAGACTTTTTGCCCATTTTTATCTCTTGGATTTTGACAAGCTGGAAACAACTGTCAGTATCTTTATGGCAATAGGAGCAGACCAATGCAGATAAAACTGAAAAGCTTCATTTTAGTTCAGGATTTCAGTCTCCTTCCTGACAAACCTTTTATCCCAAATGTAAAAGCTAAGCTTTTCATTCATTATTTTCCTTTTGTATCCCCTGATAAAAGGACAGTGAGCAGTGAAATAACCGGAAGATGAGCAACAGGAAAGAGCAGAGGCAAAAGTTCTAAATAATCTACCCCTAGTGAAAAAGGAACAACCCAAAACTACAGCTGTGGCATATAATTGCTTTACAATTGAACAGTAAACTAAAGGTTGATGTAAATAAACACCACAGAATGGTAGGCTTTTAAATATATCATTTTTTTTCTTACCCCCAAGATGGTTTATATTCTCTTTGCCACACTAAATATAAAGTATATGAACACAGGATTTTACGTTGGCTTGTTTGCTTTCTGAATTTTTCTCTATCAAACCACCTCCCCCTAGAATCTTTCCTGATATATATAGCAGGCCACTAAAACATATTTGTGGCATTAATGGTTGTCATAAAAGTTATTAAGTCTGGCAACCAATCTAGCTCTAAACAATTCTGCAATCATATCAGAGTCCCAACAGGTAACGGGGCACACTCAAATTAGAATAATTTGAGGAGATTTAACATAGGGACCATTTAAATAGAGGCACAGCCAGTTCTAGGCAGCCCAGGAAAATAAATGTCCTGACCTCACACTTCTATCAAGGTACCCCGTCAGCCAAATTCCACCAGAAGCCAGAGGACAAGAGAATTTTGATGTCCCTAAAGAAGGCAGCCTCCCAGGCAGAGTGGAAATGATGATCCAACACACCAATATTTTTATGCATCCATACCTTAGCAAGGAGCATTTTTGCACACAAGCTAGTCTATCTATCTGTTCCTCATGCTTTGAGTATGTATTTCCACAACCCCCTCCTTTTCTCATACTATTCCCTTAACTACCTATGTGCTCATACTTCTATTAACTTCAATGCATAGTGTTATCAGGAGTCTCAAGTTGCTTGTGGAACAAATGGAGGTATTAAACAAAAAACTAATAAATCCACAGTGACATTTTCCTCCAATGAACTCAGAATGGTTATTTGCTACGATCCTCATTTAGCGATTAATCACATACTAACATTTTACATCTTTAGTATTATCTCACCCTGTACTTAACTTTTTATGAGTTTAGTTTTTATTACTCCCAATTCAATTTTAAACTTCATGAGAAGAAATATTACATTATATTTTTGCATGATTACAATACATCAATCTCCTTTCTTTATTCATTCAGCAAACTTTAATAAAAACCTACTATGTTGGTGATTGGCAGTAGGTATCAGAGATAGAATACATAGGCTCTTCCTCCTAGAAGCAATGTCTTGGAGGGAACAAATAAGTAAGCAGACAATTGCAAGAGATTATGAGAAAGATTATAGGAAATACAGGACATTGTGGGAGTATATTGAAAGTATTTAATTAAGCAGTTACTTGGGAAAGAGATTAGGGAAGGGTTCCTGGAAGAGATGACAGCTGAGTTGAGTTTTAAAGGAAGTGTCACAAGATGCCAGGATGGGCAAGAAATAGTATTTGAAAGGCACTGAGATTTGAAAGTACTTGATACATTTTGGAAACTTCAAGTAGTTTGTTATGTCTAAAACGTAAAGAAAGAAAGGAAAAGTGGTAATAAAGGAGACTAGAGAAATAGGAGTCTCAATCATGCAGTCTTTATGAAATTACCTAGAAACAAAAAGCCATTCAAAGGCTGAAGCAACCTCAAAGTCAGAGAATCTACATTTCCAATTATCAGGGTCCAGGAACAAATGCCAATTTAATGAGAGGTTATTTGTACTCTAGGCATTTGCTACCTAAAGGCCTACTGCATCACCTGGGAGCTTGTTAGACTCTCATCCAGACCCCAGACCTGCTGAATCAGAACCTGCATTTTTAATAAGATCTCAAGATAATTTATAAGTAAATTAAGGTTGGTAAAGCTTTGGTCTAGGCAACAGATGTATTATATGACAAAATAGTCTCTGTTTTGACATTGCTGCAAAAGTAACAAAGAGGGGAGATCATGCCATGCAGAAGAAGCATTAGGTGTCATTGAGGTGGAAGATGTTACAAGTAGAAACAGAGAAAGGAAGGATTTTAAGTAGGGAAGTGACATAGTAAGATTTTTCTTTGTCACATGAAATAGAACATTTAACCTAGCCCATTTCAGCTGAAGTCTGTTGGGCTTAATTTCAAAGTAATGAGTGTCTAATTGTAAATATAATGTATATCAAACTGGCTGGCTTGGAATGCCATCTTTCTTTCTAAGGTTCAATTGGAATTCAAAATGAAAAGATAAATTTGGGTGAGATTGCATATCAATGCACAGGGAATAGAAGCTAGAGAATTCTATGAAGTGAAAGTTCTGTGAGTGTTGGTCACCACAAGAAAAGCTTTTGACTCTTTAGGTCTCTTTCCAAGCATCTCTCTCCTTTTGAAAAAAAGAAAAATCACTGCTTTCAATTATATAAGAAAAAGAACCTCATGCAAATGCTAATCTTTAACATTTCTCTTTAATAATTTGTGACTTCCAATTTTTTCTAACCAAGAGAGCTTTTAACTCATTTTTAATAAGGAGAGTGGTCAGAGATGTCCAGCACTAGAAAGTTATATCTATGATAGGTGACAGGGACATATAGCAAATATCAAATCCCTAAAACTGGAAATCTTATTGTACTTTGTTACTACCAATATAATGTCTCTTAAAATTTATTTTTTCCTTAGTGATAAAATAAAATGGTGGATTTAAAAAGTAGCCAACTTTCATAATCTCAGAACAAACACATAATATGTTTAATCACTTTTTAAAAATTTGCTGAGGTGTGTGTCTGAATTATATTTGTGTATATATAGACATACGTATTAAAATGGTTTTCATTTTAACCACAAAACCTGTATTATGAATATGCAAATCTCAAATCTATTAAATCTTTACAGACTGATCCTTTCCAAGTCAGAGCATATGTATTCAGGATAATGCCAAACATCAGAGAAAGCTGGAACAAAGCAGCCTGTTTTCAGTGATCAAACATCGCCCCTGAAGGCTGTAATGAAAGAGCCATGTGCCTTTGAAATCACCTTTTCTGTAATGCTACTTTGCTCAATAAAAACGACACATTAATATCCTTTTATGAGCTCATCCCTTGTTTGACAATCCATATAAGCAATGCTGTGATCACATCAGAACAGCCAAAACAATTGGTTCAATAGATTTTTTTTCCATCTTCTCTACAAAGTTAAAAATGTGTGGCAGTCAAGAAAGAAGAAACTACATTGAAGGGTTTTTTCCCTTTACTCAAGTGCACTCTGCCCCCTGCCTCCCACCACTATATCACGCCACTCATCCCTGTACCTCTTCGTCAACTTATCAAAGTCCAACCAATTCTAAAGATTCAGCTCATATTCATCAAAAACCTTCCTTGATCCCCATACCTACATAAGAATTAATTCTCTCCTCTGTGTTCTAATAGTACTTTACATTTATCTCCATTATAGCCCTGATGTGATTATTATCACTGCCTATTATGGTATTATTTTCTGACCATTGATATCACATATATTTTGGAATTTATTATGAGTTCCTAGAGAAGAGATGTCATCTGCACTATATTTATACAACCCCCCACAGCTAATAACACAGTTTTTGTCACTTAGTAGATCCTTAGTGAATGTTGTTATAACCTAGCTTTACTGTAAAATGACAATTAATTATTGTGAACATAGTAGTGGTCTTTCCACATCAGCAGTTTAAAGCATGGTCAACTCAAGGTTTTGGCATGGGTTATATCTTCACTTGGTATGTTCCATATCAAATGCATATATAAGCTATCTACCTTATGAATTCCCTAAACAAGGAGTATTAAGGGTAAGTGATTCTACAATATGAATCTCTACTTGTTAAGTTTGCATGATAGGGAGCTTGTGGGATAATTTGAGATAGATTTTGAAAAGTTAGGAAATTAAATCTGGAAAGTATGGTTAATAGTGTCTGAAAATATATATAGAACCACATCAAATTGGGTTGCCAGTGGAGATGCATCTTTGCTTTTCATAAATAGGTGTGGTTATTCTTTGCTTAAGGATAGTGCAAATTATCAAGGAGAAAACATCCCTGTAAAGGAAATGTGTAAGTGTAAAACTATTTCACTGGCAATTGTCCCTAGACGTGGTGGTTGATATGGCATTAAGAAACCATTATAGTGATAAATTCAATTTTCCAAGTGAATCTCTAAACAGTTGACCACAGGAATGAACCTTAAAGGAGGCTAGGATTGCAATAGACATTTACAAGGCAAATCTTCCCTAAAGACATGGTCTCCATTCCCCGTAAGGTCAAGACAAAGTCATTCCCAGTACATGAAGAGTATGTCTAAAAATAGATGAACATGATATTTGAATACAGTATACAAATAAATGGGCCTGCAATAGCAAGCTTGCAGCCTTACCAGGGGTGGATTCTACCAGTAACACACTGGATATACTCCCAAGATGTGTATCTGAACATTGATAGGAAATGATCTTTCAAGATCATAGAGATTCTCTTCCCCCCTAAATAACTATATAAAGAGGGCAAGGGGTTAGGTAGTAAGAAAAATGATGGCTGCACTAAGAAGAACTAAGTTATAATCTCTTTAACCACTAAGAATATGAGGTTCTTTTCGTGAATTTTGGGTTGAAGTATTATCCAGGAAGTCAAGCCTAATGACAGAAATGAGCAATAGACTGTAGTGAATTTAAGTGAATCTTACTTAAAAAGTCTAAACAGGGGGAAGCAATAAAGGCTCCCAGAGTTGGAAAGTCTGGAGCCTGAGATAAAAAAATCAGATTAAAATAGTAGTAGGGCCAAAAACTAAAAAAGCTCAAATTTTCAACCACTCTGAGTAAAGTGCATGGCATTCAAATGACAGTTTTAGTGGTTGAGAAAGAATAATTCACAGTTTCGTACACTAGCTAAAAACTTGTTTGTTTAATGGCAGAACCTATTAATTTAATATATTAAAGGAAACTGTACTAAGAGGGCTTGCAAGTGGTTATGATAGAAGTCATCCTGTGGCTCTTTGTGTCAACCATTATCAGAACAAAGGGACTGAGAGGCATGTGTATGAGACGAACATCCCTCCTACACATCCACAAAACATTTCCCTATGGTGGTGGAACAAATCACTGGTTTCACATCTCCTGATGCTATTATTGACCAAATATTTCCCACATTTTACTCACATTTTAACCCTCAAAATGACTTCATAAATAATGTCATAATATTTTATATAAACAGTATTGCATTGGAGTTGGCTTATTCTTTTAGGAAGGACTTGGTTTCAAGTACATTTTATACATTTTCTTGTATTTGCCTATGTTTTTATCTTAAATGTTAAATAAATCTACCGTAGACCTTTATAGCCATTTAAGATCTTAAACCTGTTCTCTACTTCCCATTTAATGAATATAAATACACTGATTGCATTGATTATTCAGGGACCCTAATGCACTATAATGTGTTCACATAATACATAAAAAATAAAGCTTCACTATATTATGTATTTCCCTAAGTTCATTTGCATTAATTAAATACTTTTTAAACTATTTTCCTTGTGAATTATACTTTAGAAATTGAGAGTAAAGATTCATAAATTTTTATAAAAATTTTTGAGGTTATGTTCATTGAAATTGTGCTTATATTTTATAAGTCTTTCTTTGATTTCATTTTATAATGTATTTGTATTATAGTTTATCAAAGTACCAACCTGTGATGGATTCGAAAAAGAAATAAATTGGGCCTTTACCACAGAGTTTGAGAAGCACTTCCGGTAGGCATTGAGTGCAAACCATGACCACAGTCAAGGCAGGAAACCAGGATGTAGACTCAAGGAGTTAGAGTAAAATTTGAACATATAAGAAAAAGGTAAGTTATGACCTAATACACAAAGTCTTAATCAATGTTATTAACTCATCTATCTCAATGACACAGCAGCCTGGGTGCGCTAAGTAAAAGGGACAGGAATTTTAATCAACTTGACAGTAATAGTTCTAATTGCAATTTATTCATTGGCATTCTGATTTCTACATTATCCTCTTCTCAGTTGTACAATGCAGTGCTCAGCCTAATTGACCCTGGATGCTTTGAGTTGCTGGACCTACACAACTAAGATCCAAAGCCATGAGAAGGTGAAATTCTCCAGGAGATGAATTCTATGAGTTCTACCTAAATAGTATGCCAGGTATCCCTCATAAGAGAAATGGCAAAGATATGTAGTACATTCTACCATTTGTCCCTACCATCATTAATCATCCATGGCATATTTCCAGCTGAATCCAGATGTGGCCTAATAATCCTCCTCAATATAAAGTTCCAGGTGACTATCCATCAGTTGAAGATGGCATGCCAGGTGTAAGTTATTCCTAGTCCAGTTCTGCACTATGACTGATCTTGCTTCCTTTAAGCCCTCTTGGCTGATATTTATTTTTAAAGATTTTAATCCTCAAATTGGGCTAATTTACTCCCAAAGGCTTAGTCAAAAGAAATCTGGCAGAAGAATACAGATCCCTCAGTCCATCATTTATTCCAGGGCAGCTGTCTGAATTGAGGCATAAAATGTCTAACTTGATAATAATCACAACCTTATATAGCCCAATGTCAGCTGTAGAATGAGTTTAAATTTCATTTACATCTTTAAGCAAAATGCCATCCATTGTCATGATCTCTTGAATCATTAAGTCTCAGTGTCAGATAGGAACTTAAGTACCCTCTTACCCTACTGTGTCACGATGACCAAGTCCCTACACAAGATCTCTACTAAGCAGTTGTTAAACCTTTATTTGAACACTTCCACTGATAGAATTACATTTATTTTCAGGTGACCTGCTTTACTTTTGAGCACTTCTCAGTGTTCGAAAGTTTTTCATTTTATTAAGCATAATCTCTGTTCCTGTAGGATATATATTTACAATTATTTAAGTCCTTTGAATCATACAGAAATCAGAATTATTTTAACTATTCTACATAGAAGCCTTAATATGTTTAAAGATAGCTGTCACCAGTAGTTCTTTCTACAAATAAAGCTATCAGACAATTGGAGTATGTTCAGGGCCACTGCTTTAAGCATAGTTTGACCATTGTAAAACTGCTCAAACCGCAACTTACATAGATGTGAATGGCATCTTGGGAGTCATGGAACATGGTGTCCTGCCTCTCAAAAATGTATACTTGTCCAGGGATGTCCGAAGGAGGTTTCCTGCTGGGAAACTCAAAATCTTTGTGTGAGGAATAGCCAGCCATTTTGTATGAAACATTTGGCTTTACTATCCAATGGTAGAAGTAATTCCTATAGCAGAAAAAGTAACAATGCCCTAAAGCTGAGTAGTAAAGTTAGGGAAACAATACCTTATCTAAACTGGATTCTTCCCCTGTCTCCCTTCCACCATTAAAGCCAAGGAGGTGAAGTTTATTTCCCCAGGGAGGGAGAGAGAAATTTTAGTCATTATTGAGCTCTGAGATTCAACAAATATTTGAATACTTAGGGAAATAATAATCTTGAAAAGATAGGCTTTATTGAAATGGAAAAAGATTTTTCACAATTGCCAAAATCTTCTCATGTGAATATAAGAATCAAATAATGAAAGGTTATCATATAGGAGATTTTAGACCAAGAGGGACTCATTGTACGACATAAAGGAATTTCTCACCCTGCTGAAAAGAAAATTAGGATTTTTTTAATTACACAGAGAAAAAATACCAAATGTACTATTTTTTACTTCCAAACTCTGCCCTTTGTGCTACATCAGAAAAAAAAATAATGGTTTTGTAAATTGAAGTGCTATTTCTTATTGAAAGAAGTAAAAGCCATGTCTTGAGGAAGAAGGGAATAGAATTTATGCTTTGCAGTTAGTTTGGAAAGTGCATATAAGAATCCAGACTACTAGGGGAGTGCCGGGAAGGGAGAAAGGTGAGTTCAATGGAGAGCTATCTTGGAGAAGATTAGTTGGGCCTGATTTAGAGATCCCATAGACAGAGCTGTGGAGACTTCTATAAAAACTCAGCATCCTATATGATCAGCTTTAGGAAACTGTCACTGTAGATTATGACAAATGACCATTCTAATAAACACTAAATCAACTTCAAGAAACAATCTCAATTTCTCAGCTTTTCAGTTCCATCTGTTGAAAGCCTCCTTCAATAGCTACTGTGTTTCCCTGAAAATAAGACCTACCCATAAAATAAGCCCTAGCAGGATTTCTAAGCATTTGCACAATATAAGCCCTACCCCGAAAATAAGACCTAGTGATGGGCATGGCTATGTAGCGTATCTGCACAACCCATGCACTTCCTCACGGAGCGGTAAAGAAGATGAGTGGCCCTTCTCATCTGCCCCATGAGAGCTCTATTGCTCAACATGAGAGATTGGGGCCAATGGTTCTAAAGGAAATAGAGTCGCAAGAAATTCAGGATGGAATTCGGGGTTTGGAGAGTTATGATGATGTCTTCCAGAAGAAGACGACTTAACTATATTTGAATAAATGTAGATTGTTGTACCGTACTTAAAAAAAATAACACATTCCCTGAAAATAAGCCCTAGGGTGTCTTCTTGAGGAAAAATAAACATAAGACCCTGTCTTATTTTTGGGGAAACACGGTAACTGAATGTCCAGCAAAATGATGTTTGCCCACACGTATCAGAGGTCCCCACATCCACTTTCAGGTTTGATGATCTACTAGAATGACTCATAGAAGTCAGAAAAGTGATTATACTCACGATTACAGTTTATTACAGAGAAAGGATACGGATTAAAATGAACAAATGAAAAAGCACAGAGTCCAGGAGAAACCAAGCACAAGTTTCCAATTGTCTTCTCTCAGTGGAGTCACATGGACATAGCATAATTCTCCCAGCAATGATGAGCAACAACATATACAAACTATTGTTAACTAGGGAAGTTCACCTAAGCCTTGATGTCCAGGAATTTCACTGGGGGTCAGGTACAAAGACACTCTTATCAGGCAGGATAGTCCAAGATCTTATATGATATCATCAAGAAGCCAATCAAGGGCCTGTCCCTTCTTTGTAATGTGCAAAGTTTGATCATACTTCATCCCAAAGATACAAAGCTGTTTCAATATCCATTGAAACAGCAATGGATAAAGCAATCAGGGTAATACATTGTATTAATAGGCTAAAAAAAGGGCATATGACCATATCACTTGATACAGAAAAAGTATTTAACAAAATGAAACACCCATTTACAAATTTTTTTTAAAAACAGAACTTGAAGAAAAACTAGAAATACAGGAAACTTGCTCAAATTGGTAAAGTGAATCTACAAAAAAAACCCAGCTAAAATTATTATACTTGATGGTAAAAGTCTGAATGCTTTCTTCCTAAAATCAGAAATAAGTATATCCATTCTAACCACTCTTATTCAACACAGTCCTAGAAGTTTCAGCCAGTGCATAAAAGGAAAGAAAAGGAAAGAAAATCATACATCTCAGAAAGGAAGAAATGAAGCCATCCTTATTTGCAAATGACATAATTATCTATACAGAAAATCCCAAAGAATCTACAAAAAAAACCTCCTGTAATTATTACATGAGTTCACCAAAGTTGCAAGATATTAGATTAACATAAAAACTCAATTTTATTTCTACAACTAATAATGAACATTTGGATGACAAAATTGAAATTATAATATAATTTATAAATGCTGCCAAAAATGAAATTCTTAGTTATAAATATAACAAAATACATACAGAACTTGTATGCTGAAAACTAACAAATGCTGACATGAGAAATTAAGGATCTTAAAAAAATAGAGAGACAGACTGTGTTCATTGATGAGAAGTCTCAATGCAGTAAAGATGTCAATTTTTCCCAAACTGATATACAGGTTAATGCAATTCTGATCAAAATTTCAGCAAAAATTTTTTGTAGGTATAGATAAGATTATTCTAAAATGAATATAAAACGGCAAAGGAACTAGACAACCTAAAACAATTTTCAAAAAGAAGAATGTAGGAAGAGGTAATCAGACTACCAAAGTTCAAGACTTATTTGACTACAGTAATCAGGACTGTATGGTACTGGCAGAGGAATAGATACATACATTAATGGATCAAAATATACTGTCTAGAAACAGCCACACAGAAATAAGTCCATCTCATTTTGGACAAAGTTGCAAAAGTAGTTTAGTGGAGGAAAAATAAGCTTTTTAAACAACAAAAAAGTGCTGGAAAAAAATTGATACCCATAAAATAAAAATAATAAAAATAATTAACCTAGTACATTTGACCCTTAAACAATGCAGAGATTAGAGGTACCAACCCCTGTGCAGTCAAAATTGTAAGTAAAACTTTTGACTCACCAAAAACTACTATTATAATAGCCTGCTGTTCGCCAGAAGCCTTACTGATAACAGAAACAGGTGATTAACATATAACATATATTTTGTATATTATATGTATTATAAACTGTATTTTAACAATAAAGTACATTAGAGAGAAAGAAGTGTTATTAAGAAAATCATAAGGAAGAGAAAACACATTTACAGAATTGTATTGTATTTATCAATACCGTAAGTTTATGTTGTCTGTTTACAAGATGAATTGTCTGTCTGAAGTGGTGGGTAACAGCAGCCGCAGACCTCAATCTATGGTACCTATCAAGCAATTCAACTATTTCTTTTAATGTCATGACATTTCTCTGCTTCTTGCGAGCACTTCCAGCATCACTAGTGGCACTTCACATGGATCCCATAGTGTTACTCAAGGTTTACTGTATTGCACTAAACACAATGAGAGATAACTTTTTACTGTAATATGCAATTTACTGGAGAGACAGAACTTTTCACATGAAGATGATTAATGTCACATGGAGTTTTAAGGTGGTAACACTTGAGCTCACCACAATAGCAACAGAAGGTGGCTACAAAATTATTATAGTAGTACACTATGTACTACAGGTAATTTAATGTGTGATGATTTAATACTGCATCTTTACATCTGCTTACATTTCTCTTAACTGTGAATGGCCCCATGTATGGTCTATACATGTTTGTGTGTATAAATATTGATACATTTTCACTTTTTATAATAGATTTCTATATATTTTATGGTATTAAATAATAAAATAGACTTGTAATAACATTTTATGCATTCATGACATACCTAACATTTTCTTAATTTTTTTAATATTTCTAGTTTACATGGTTCATCTGGGAGTTTTTCAAATTGTCACAAATCTCAAGAAAGTTTCCAATATATTTATTGCAAAAATCCACATATAAATAGACCTGTACAGTTTAAACCCATGTTGGTCAAGGGTCAACTGTACTAGACCTTTATGTACAAATACTAATTCAAAATGGATTACGAACTTAAATGTAAAACAAAAGAACTTTTAGGAAAATAAAATAGAAAATGTTCAGGACCTAGGGCTAGACAAAGAGTTCTTGGATTTGACATCAAAAGCATGATCCATAAAAGGAAAACTTAGTACATTGGAATTAATCAAAACTAAGAACTTTTGCTCTGTGAAAGCCAATGTAAAGAGGATGAAAAGACAAGCCACAGATTGGGAGAAATATTTGCAAACCATATATCAGATAGAGAATTTATATCTATAATGTAGAAAGAACTCTCAAATCAAACAGTAAAAATTCAAACAATACAATTAGAAAATGGTCAAAAGACATGAAAGACATTTCACCAAAGAGGATATACAGATGGCAAATGAGCACATTGTTAGCCATTAGTGAAATGCAAATTAAAACCACAATGAGCTATCACTGCATACCATAAAAATAACTAAAATAAAAAATACTGACAACACCAGTGCTGGCAAGAGTGCAGAAAAACTGGATTACTTTCTACATTTGCTGGTGAGAATGTATGATAGAGCCACTCCGCAAATAGTTTGTCAGTTTCTTAAAAACAAAGAAACAAACAAACAGAAAACACCAAACTTGCAGCCATTATTTGACCCACAATTTCACTCATGGGCATTTATCCAAGAAAAATGGAAACTTGAATTTTCACACAAAAATTTGTATACAAATGTTTATAGTAGCCTTATTCACAATACCCAAAAACTGGAAACAGACAAGATGTTCTTCGATGTGTGACTACTTAAACCATGGTACATCCATACTACTGAGTATTACTCAGCAATAAAAAAGAAAAAACTATTACTGATACACTGGAAAGACTGGATGAATCTTCAGAGACTTATGCTTAGTGAAGAAAAGCCAATCCCAAAAGATTATACCCTATATGATTCTCTGTTTATATAACATTTTGAAATGACAAAATTATGAAAATGTTAAACAGATTGATAATTGAAAAAGGTTAAGGAGAGGGTGGGGAGTGAGAAAGAAGTGGGCATGGCTATAAAAGACCAACGTGAGTGATGTAATGATATAAATGTTCTGTATCTTGACTGCATCAATGTCAATATCCTGGTTGTATTAATAATATTGTACTATATAGTTAGGCAAGACCTTACTATAGAGGGAAATTGTGTAAAGGATACATGAGATCTCTCTGTATTAATAATATTTCTTAACAACTACATGTGAATTGGCAACCATCTCAAAATAGTTTAAACTCTTTATTTATTTATTTAAGTTAATATACATGTGCATGCAAGGTGAAGTAGTACAAGCAGTTTCAGGAAAATTTATAACCCACAAACTGCAGTAAGCCATTAGGAGAGCAAGATAGCAGAAAGAGTGGCAATGGGTTATAATGATACTGGAAATGTTAGCTTCTTCCCACCCTGGGACTTTCAGAGGGACTCAAAAGTGGCACTGTCCAATGTAACTTTCTGCAATGATGGAAAGTTTATCATCTGAGCTGCCCAACACTGCACTTAATAGCCACATTAGGCTCTTAAGCATTTGAAATATAACTAATGTAACAGAGGAACTCAATTAGTAAATATATTTACTTTTTTATTTTTTATTTCAAAATATTAAGGAGGTACAAATGTTTTTGTTACATGGATAATGTCTTTTATGATGCTTAAGTCAGGGCTTTTAGTGTGCCCATCACCTGAATAGTGTTCATTGTACCCAATAAGTAAGTTTTTACTCCTCCTTCTTCATTTCCAATGACCTTTACATGTCTTTGTGCCCCTGTGTGCTCATTGATTAGCTCCCAATTATTAGAGAGTACATGTGATGTTTGGTCTTCCACTCCTGAGATACCTCACTTAGGATAATGGTCTCCAGTTCTATCCAAGTTGCTGCAAAAGACATTATTTCATTCCTTTTTATGGCTAAGTAGTACTCCATGGTGTGTGTCTGTGTGTATGTGTGTGTGTCTATATATACACATATTAGATGCATACATACATTATGTATATATATATATAGCACATTTTCTTAACCCACTCATGAATTGATGGGCACTTAGGTTGATTCCACATCTTTGCACTTGTGAATTGTGCTGTGATAAACATTTGAGTGCAGGTATCTTTTTGATAAAATGACTTCTTTTCCTTCAGGTAGATACCCAGTAGTGGGATTGCTGGATTGAACGGTAAATCTACAATTACTTCTTTCAGGAATCTCTTAAATATATTTACTTTTAATTAACTTAAATTTAAATAGCCACATATGACTGGAGGCTGCTGTATTGAATAGCACAGTTCTATAAAAATGTGAAAAGAAACTTAAATGAGAGATAAAATTTTGCTATTGGTAGAGTGCTTCAGAGTTTTGGTAATTTGGTCATCCATGTGTCACCTTGATTGTCCTCTCATGCTAATGAAGACAGCAACAGACAAGTCAAAGCATGATCTCCTACACATGTAGTGGTTGATATGAGATTATAGCAAATGGGGTCAGTCTGGATGGCTGGTTATTAATATTGATGCTGTTGGAAAAATGGCACCAATAGACTTGCTCTGTGCGGGGCTGCCACCAACCTTCAATTCGTAAGAAACACAGTATCTATAAATGACAATAAAGCTGAGCACAATGAAACAACGTATGCCTGTATGTATGTTCAATAGTTTTAACCCTGGGGAAAGGATGAGGAAAATGCTAGTGAACATGTGAAGTACACTAATCAGAAATATAAACTCACAGTGGCTAGTTAACATGCAAAATATTAACCAGAAGTCCACACCACTAAAACAACTATCACAAATATCGCCTCTTTTTATTTCCTATTAACACAGGTTTTATTAACTAGAGTAATAGTTATTAGTAAGGTTGCTTCATGGGTGGAATGAGTGGTGTTCAGAGTGTATTGATTAACATAGGCAATCCTCTTCTTGAAAAGAAGTAGAAGCGTCTGGTGAGCCCTATGCCCTATGGTCTGGGTTCAGCGGCTGATTCAAAGCAGTTTTGTTATCTGACTCTAACCAGAAGGATATCTAAATCCTGCTTGCCCGAACATTGCTGCAGAAGTCTCTAATGAACTTTCCTTGCAAGGTACTGTCAGAGCACTTCAAAAGACAGCTGAAACTACATCAAACTGACAAATGGGTCACGTAACTGTTGTTATGCCTGCTTGTAAAAACAAATGTCTTTTACATTTGGCAAAATTTGATCTAAAGCTTTCTTTCATTGTACTAGGCCCTCAAGTTTGTGGGGGAAGAGATCGAGGAATGAAGGCTACCAATACTACCCACAATAACCTAATAATGGTGAATGACCAAATTGATTCTGGTCAGTTAGCAACAAAAGTCATTTTCTTGGAAAAGTTTGGCATGCTTTTTTTTCTATTGACTCTTCATAAACGAGATTAACATTCGATAGTTTACTTTAAGAAATAGGAGCTGTTGAAATTTACTGAGCTGTGAGTCTGTGGTTTTATAAAAACATGATACTTTCTTGAATAATTCTGCTTTGTTTTTTCAAAAGGATCTAAATTAGAGAAGCATGAAACCCAGCAGTAAAAATGCAATGCCACAGGTCACTTGTCAGATGAATGGCATCTATCAATAGTTAATTTGCACTGTCAATTTTTTAATGAATGGCTTATTGTTCTTAGTAAGAGAACATTGTTACTAATGGCAGAAATTTAAATTTTCATTAGTGCTTCTGTCTTCAGTGGATTAAAACACTCATTTAAGCTTTAAAGCATGTGTTACAATAAGAAGTAATTTGCAAAATGTCAACTTAGAAAAAAGTCTTTTTTCAAGATAATGTTATTTCTATGCACAAAGTTCTCTTAGGTGTATTATATGAAAATTCAGGTGGTCTAATTATATTAGTTGACAGAAACAATACCAATCCAAGAGTGATCACCTAACCTGTTGAGCATACATTAAGGGGTAGCATGTCTTGAAATGTCTTTGTAACTGTTACATACATCTACTTCGTGACAGAGGCCTTGACTTGTCTGAGAGTTAGGGCCATGGTGATTTCGTGATCTTGATTGCTTCAAGTTCAGCATACTGCCAGGTATCAAAGAGTGTTAGCCGAATAAATGGATATTCTTGGACACTTAGTTTATTCATTGTTCGTTTATCTGTTTCCTTATATTTAACTATCATTAAGAAAAATAGTTTTTGATCCTGTTAATATGAAAAGAAAGTTTTATTGTCTTTTTTTAACAACGGGTGAATGGGATAATTCTATAAAAACGTGTGACTGAATGGATCTCTGCCTCAGTAAAATGAAATTATTTTACAGCATTTTAGAATGCTGTCTCATTCTTCAAAAGATTAGATTTACTAGAAATGTAGATTTTTTTTAATGTGCAAATTATGCGGGAGCAGGGAGTGGGGGGGGGAAGAAAAAAAAGGGGGTGTTTAGGACCCTTAGGGAAGGGAGATGGAGCAGCTGTTCTGGGCCGCGGGAGGTGACAGCGTGCAGTGCGGGTAGAATCCTGGCAGCTTGCTCGCGTCTTCACAGCCTGCCTCTGGGTCGGGTTTTAACCCGGCGTATCTCTCTGAGCCGGTCTTCCGCGATTTACAACCCGCCCTGCGCAGGCTAGTTCCAGGGCTCCGAAATTCCCGACCGGCCGACGGGAAATGCTCCCAGCCCAGACTCCTCCACCGGGTCTGGTCCAGTCTCTCGGATCACAGCCACCTTGCTCTCCGGGAATTTTAAGGCATGCAAGGCGTGTACGGTTGATCTGGCTGTTAGATCTGGCTGTAACCCTCTTAATTATTTGTGTTTCTTTGAATGAAAACTTGATGGCTGGGGTTTTGTTTTACAGACTTCCCTTTCCCATGCATCGTGATTCATCTCAGCACATAACAAGTGCTCAAAGTCAATTTGCATCAAAGAATATCTGAAAATTTATCCAATCTCATTTGTCTAAAGTAAAAATGAAGATGGAAAGAAGGGAAAGAGGGAGGGAGGACAAGCCTGTATCTGATCTGAGACTAGTTCAAATTTCCATTATTGTCAAGATTCTGTAAACTCTTTGAACATGGTAAACAGTTGCTAATTTTTTTAATTACTAGAATAAACACATATGCTGTGTTTAAATAGGAAGTGTAGGACAACTATGTTACTAATTTTAAAAATCAGAGTGACCTCTGCTAATGAATAAATAAATTCAAAACTCTCATGATTTGTTTCAAGAATTATGGACAAAAACGTTTTGAATATGCTTTAAGCTTTTCTTGATGCCAATAGAGAAGTAAAAAAAAATGTACTTTGGTCTGTGGTTACGATTCACAGTTTGTGGGGCAGATATTTTTTCTGTAACTGACACAAATACTGAATCACTAAAATCAACCTTTCTAACCTAAGAAAAACCCTCTTTACTCCTAATTATTTTTTGCAATAATTAGAATATAGAATAGCTAATATGATAACATAGACCAGTTATCTAAGAAAATTTGTCCCAATAAATTATTTTTCTTTAAAATAACAACAAAAAAGTATTGTCGAATAATGGCTGACCACCTCCATGTAAAAAGTATTATTTCATGTGAAAAGGTATGTTTCATTCGAATACATTTCATTTCATAGCTTTTGTTAAAATTTTGGCTTTAAAAGGTGCAACGATTGCAAATATTTATTGGGAATAAGAAAAATTAGATAATTCAACTGAAATGTAAAGGTTTTACGTTCAAGAGCTTGAATATTGCATCAAAGACAGACATTTCTAAAATCAAGTTTTATGATTTTTTTAAACACACTAACTTGAAGTTACTTTCTCTCCCGTTTCAACACTTACTAATCATTTAGCAGTGCCTAACAAAATCTACCCGTATTATACTATGCATAACATAATTATTAATACTACTCTCACTGCGAAAATTTTGATTTTATTTTTCTTTAGTAAAAGTTGTTCAATGTTAAAAAATTGACCAATAATTTGTACTTATTAAAATGAATTTAGGTAATTAATATCCTTGCCCAAAATTTTCATTTCATTTAAAAATCTAGCAGACTATAAAAACTAAAATGTTGCTTAATCTCTTGCTCATTGTTTATACTTAGAAAATGAAGGAAGCATACACGTGATCTATATTTATATGATTATATGAGAAAACATTTGCCAGTATTCCATTTTGTAATTTTGTATTACATGGTCAAGGTTGGCACTTAACAAATAAGTTAGATATTTTCAAGTACGAACACTCTTCCATCGGTGTACATAACATACTCCATTGTATAAAAATGTCCACATTTTGGCACATCGCCACTTAAGTAAACACAAAAAATGTTCTGGCAGTTATTTTCCTCCACAGCTTTTGAAGATAATACAACTGAAATTGCTTTTATCTAAGCTTATTTGCTGGTTTTTAATGCACCTGTTTTAGGGCTTTTTTCTAAAATAAGTCCTGCTTAAGCTAAATTTTAGGGAGGAACGTGTTCCATTCAAGCACACACACAAAAATGCACTAAACTTTTAAACTTCTAATTTCCATTCCTAAACTTCATATGTTTTAATTCTCATTTTCAAAAATGCAATGTCTAATTACACTAAAAGAGGAACTTTTTGTTGATTTGTGGTATATGGCCTAAAGGCATTCTAGAAGCCAAATTATATAGCAGCTAAAGTGTCAAGTCTTACATAGCAAAAAAAAGTTCCCTAAGTTTTGAAAGAAAAAATAATCAAACATCACTTCAAATGAGATTATGCTTTTAAGAATGTAGCCAAAAATATAATTTTTGCATATTATCAAATTAGTATAATTCCAGTATATTTTTACTTTAAATTGAACAATTAAGGTTTCCAAATTCTATTCTGACAGTCATTTTAGTGTCCAACCATACACAAACAGAGAAAATTTACATTTATTTAATAAATCATTACCAACTTTTAATTTCAGGATGTAAGTTTTTGCATAATATACAAGCTTAGATATAACAAGTTTGAAATTTTGGATGTCTGTGACTTTTGGTGGTCTTAAATCAGAGCAGATTCATACCTGCAAAGTCCAACAGAATGTGTAAACACATAGAAAAATTCTACTTTAGAAATGTAATGCTTGCCCGTAATAAATTTTTACAAATACAAGTTCATATGGAAAAATACTGGTACTTTGTTTAGCTGTAATTATTTTTTTTAAATGTGACTGGACATATTCCATTAGATTTCATATAATTTTAATCCACTTGAGTCTGTATAAACCAATATCAATGTTGTAAATACAAATTTAAAAGAAAAGTTTTTGTTTTGTCTAAGCATTGAAACCTATGAAATATGAATAAACGCAAGTAGAATACAATGCTGTGAAAATACTATACACTGGGTAGTTTAAACAACAGGAATTTATTTTCTTGTAGTTCTGGAAGCTAGAAGTTCAAGATCAAGGTTTTGGCCTATTCTGTTTCTGGTTAGGGCTCTCTTCCTAGTTTGTAGTCTGCTGCTTTCTCCCTATGGCCTCATATGGGCTTACCTCAATGTGTGTGTGTGTAGGGAGAGAGTGAGCTTTCTGGTGTCTCTTCTTATTAGAACACTAATCCTATCAGATCAGGGCCTCACCCTTATAACTCATTTAACCTAACTATTTCCTTAGAGGCCCCATCTCCAAATACTGTCACACTGGGGAATAGGGCTTCAACATATAAGTCGGGGGTGGAGGGGAGAAACACATTCAGTCCATAACACAAATTATAAAAATACCATATTTTTATAGTTTCCTAGATTTATTACAGTAGAAATTCAATATCCTTATTATAGATCAGAAGCCATTTAAACTATGACCACAAGTTACTTGACTACCTACTATTTCCTGAGTAGTTTTTGGACTCCATTTTGAGTCTTATATAACCTTCTGAATAATTTTCTCTCATTCTGAAAGTTTCTTATTTACCCAGTCATCTTTTGTATAGGTTGTAAGCCTCAGCTAAATTATCACTTCTTGTTGAGCTTTCTCTGATTTTCCTGGGTGGTGAGTTATACTCTCCCCAGTATTCTCTGGATACTTTATGTCAGTTAGAGTCCTTCTTACATTGTATTATAAATACTGAGTTAAATAAAAAAAAAACTATCTCCTTTTACCTGCCTATGGAGTCTTTAAGGGCAAGAATCATACTTTATGCATTTTATGGAAGGAAATAGGGAGAAAGAAGAAATGATGAAAGAAAAGAAAGAAATGAAGGAAGTAGATATATAATTTTAGAGAATAATTTTCATGATTTTTAACATTATTTTTTGTAGGAACAAGAAACAGTATAACATTTAATCTATCCAAAACATGGTACTTAAAAATCTTAACTCTGAAGAGAGAAAAAAACATCTTCTTGGCATTTAAAAATTGCCACAAGGAACACTTTGAGCATCATATTTTTGGGCTCAGTTAAGCACAGCTATGCTTTGACTTTTGCAAATATATGTGTGGTTTTATCAACATTTTTCTTCTTGATAAACAGTGAAAATAAATGACTCATGCTTTCTAAATTTATAGTTAAGAAACAACTTCTAGTATTGTTTTAGCTGTTTTGGGCTAATTTAGTTTTGTATCTCCATGTTCCCCATTGGATATTGCAATATCCGAAAGAACCATATTTAGTTCTCCACCATTTTCTCTATGATACCATTTCTGATCACTCTTCCCTTCCTTCCACTCTCGATGGTTTCTCAGTTTTCCCCAAATATGCCAATATATTCCTGCCATGGTAGTTTGCTAAAGATGTTCCCTCAGCCCGGAAAACCGTTCACCCAGATATCTGTCTGGTTACCACCCTCACTTCTTCCAACTAGAGCAAGACTTTTCTACTTGAGTCATTCCCAGAATGCTTTATAAATGGGTGCAAAGTTGATTAATTCTTTCAGTACTTGAGTTTAAGGATTTAGAAATCTCTGGCTAACTCAAAATGGGTCAGAGACCTAAAGATAAGAGATAAAACTCTTCTAAAGAATACCACGCAGAAAGGTTAACTCCATGAGTTTAGGGTGCTCAAACCCCAAACATTCTAAAGAAAAAACTAACCCTTGATGGGTTTCTGAGAGAAAACCTCTGCGCCCTTGGAATATCCTGCTAGATAAGAGTGTTTTTGTATATCTGGGATCTTGGGTCATTTCAGACAGTTTCAGCTAACAATGTGACTTATGGTAAATTTATGTTTTTGTTCACCCAGGGTCCTGGACTACACTGTATCAATTTGATGTCTGAAGGGGCCAGAGACTGAGTAGCTAAGGTGAGTCCTATGGGCACTCCATGTATTGTGTCTGTCCCCAATAAAAATCCTGGAAACAAAGGTATGAGTAGGCTTTTTGGTTGAAAATACTTTGTACGTGTTGCCACACATCATTGCTAGGAGAATAAACCACTGTCCATGCGTCTCTACCTGGAGAGGATAACTGGTAGCTCACACCTGAGTTCTCTTGAATTCTGCCCTATATACTTTTTTCCTTTGCTGACTTTAATCTGTATCCTTTCCCTGAGTATAACAGCTTTTGTGAGTTCTGTGAGTCCTTCTAGAAAATCAGCAAACCTGAGGATAATCTTGGAGACCCCCAACACAAAAACAGAAGAGGACATTTTTGTAACTTTGGTTAGACAACATGATACCAAAAGCCCTAAAGGAAAAAAAAAAAGAAATAAATTGAATCTCATCAAAAT
>VBSM01000361.1:75730748-75833736 GCA_008086735.1 Cheirogaleus medius
GAAAGAAAGAAAGAAAGAAAGAAAGAAAGAAAGAAAGAAAGAAAGAAAGACATTTTATCAAAGAAGACAAATAGAAAAATTAATTGCTAATAGGCATAGGAAAAAAGTGCTCAACATCATTAGTCATTAGAGAAATGCAAATTAAAACTACAATGAGATACCACTTGCCATAATATAAGAAGATAGACAACACTGAATTTTAGTGAGGATGTGGAGAAACTGGGATCCTCATACATTATTGGTGAAAATGTAAAATGGCATATTAGTCATAGTATCTCCAAGCATGAAAAATCTGAGTGTCCTTCAACTGGCATTAGATAAACAAAATATGGTACATCCATACAATAAAATACTATTTACCGGTAAAAAAGAACAAAATACTGATATATGCTACAACATGGATGAACCACAAAAACATACCAAGTGAAGGAAGCCAGATACTAAAGATTACATATTGTATGATTTACTTTATATGAAATGTCTATGGAAGGCACATTTATACACAGAAAGCAGATCAGTGGTTGCCTGGAGTTGGAAATTCCAATGGAGATTAATGGCAAAGAACCCAAAGGAATTCTTTGAGGTGATGGAAATGGTCTTAAATTGGTGATGATCACACAACTCTAACAATTTACTAAAAGGCATTCAATTATATAGCCATAGTGGCTAAATGTTGTGGCATATAAATTAAACCTCAGTAAAGTTTCAAGAAAAATCTAAAGGGAGAGGACAGACAAATAAGCAATAAATAAGTGACTTGTGTGCAAGAAGGAGCTAGGTGCCTTGATATAAAAGAAAATGAAGACCAGAATCTGGAAGAATAAAGGGAAAGGGAGTGGAAAAATTGCAGGAATATATAGGTGGTAGGGTAAGCCTCATAGAAAAGGGAGTGAGGTAAGTTGATGTCTGGTAGAGAGTTTTCCAGCCCAAGGAAACAGCATGAGCAAAGCTTTAAGCCAGGTGAATATCCTCAAGTTTGAGGAACAGTGAAAGGCTAGTGTTGCTGGAGTAAACAATAAACTCAGACAAATAATGGGGCAGGGAGACAATTTAGGGCCTTATTACCCACTGTAATGTTCTTATTTTGAGAAAAAATGGAGAGGCTGAATGATTTTAATAGAACAATGAGGTGACTAATCTGACCTACATTTTAAAAGCATGACTCTGGCTGCTGTGTTGAGTGTAGACTTAGGAGCGAAAGAGTAGAAGCAGGAAGACTATTTAGGTGGATATTTTGGTAATCCTGGCAAATAAATTATGATGGTTTGAACTAAAAAGGTAGACAGAAGGTGTGGGAAGTGGTGAGATTCTGGACAAAGCGTGGGGAAAGGAATTGGGCATCAATTTTCTCTTTTTAAAATTCATACTTTCATAAAATTAAAAGAGAATACATCAAAATGTTAATGGTATTTCTCTCTGCTTGGTGGAGTTACAGGTAATTTTGTGCTTCTGCATTTCTCAAATTGCCAGCCATGTATATGTGTGTATACATATATATTTGTGTATGTATGTGTGTGTATATATATATATAAAGAGAGAGACAGAGACAAAGAGAGAGAGTCAGTCTCATTATGTTTCCCAGGCTGATCTCGAACTCTTGGCCTCAAGTGATCCTCCTGCCTTGGCTTCCCAAACTGCCGGGATTACAGGCATGAGCCACCATGCCCAGCCCAACCATGCACATGTATTTTTATAAAGCAAAAAAATAATTTTTTAATATTCAGCTCATCAAAATAATCATAACTCAAACCTACTTTGTTTTTTGCCAAATTATTAAGTCAATACCAAAACGGTTACATGTATGGAGTAAACAGTGGTAAGGGGTAATGTTAGCAATATGGACAGTAGTTAAATAAACAACAGATAATGTTTCCCAAATTGAGAGTGGTGAACTCACTCTCCTATGAATGTATGGTAGCATTATTACCCAAGAAATTTTTCTGATGTTATATGACTTTCTCCAGGATATATCTGGTATCTAATTTTATTGAATTGATAATAATTTCAGTTCTAGTTATAATAAATATAAATTATTATTATAAGTAAGTTATAATTGATTATAGCTCACGGATGTCATTATATCCATGAGAAAAGTTTAGGTTATATAAAGATAACACCTCAAAATCTCAGGGATTTAAGCAATGAGGTATATTTCTTATTCCATTACATGTCCAACAGAGCTGGATAAGGAGGTCTCTGATGATTGCAGTCACTTAGCAACCTAGGCTGTTTACGGTTTCATTTCTACATAGTCTACCAAGATGAAATATGTTAAAGTATGAACTGGTTCTTAAAGCATATGCCCCCACACGTTACATGTTACTTCTGCTCTCATTACATTATCCAAAGCAGCCATCTAACCAAACCAGATCTGGGAAATACAATAATACCATGTACTCAAAAGAAGGAGAAAACTGGAATAGATGAACACCAATTTTGTTTTAATTTTTCAAACTTGTTCCTTGGTTATAAACTGCTCTTTCAAAGAACTGAAGATGACATGATAGCACAGGACCATTTATCTATGATGTATGTCATAATTACCCAGAGTTTTAATCTGAGAGGGACTTACGATGGCAATTAAGTTATCTCCTAGCAGGGATCTCTAAAGTGGGCTACATATTCCATATAGTATTATAAGATGTGAGGTCAGATAAAAAATATTGGATATCATATTTGTATTAAATATCACATTCATTTCTACATAAAACAAATAAGAAAACTAAACTATGCTATTATTTAACAGAACTATTTATAAATATTTCATTTTAAACTTACTAGTATTTAATATGAAAAAGTCCTCAGTTATCCCTACCTCAGATGGTCATGTGACATGTATTGTACATGACATACTGAGACAGATTGGGAATTCCAAAAAATGAGTTAAAAGAATTGTCCTCATTCATTTATCTTGAATATACTACCACATAATGGAGTTGATATGTGTCAAGTTAAGTTGATTTAAGAATTGCTGTAATGTAATTTTAACTATACTAGCACTCACAAAATAGATGATAACTTTACAAGATGCCTACACAGTCACTTGTGTACTGATGATTGCAGAGCCTATCAAGAAGCGAATGACAGAGTGGCATGTCTCCTACCAGTGCAAACTTGTCATCAATTGCATATACTTGCTATCTAATGAAACTGCCAAAATCAGATTTATGAAGATTATTTCACATATAGAGTGATAGCCATAAACATTAATGCTAAACCTGCTCCATGCATAGATTACAAATGGAGTACACTGGATCTTTATGAGGTATCTTTAATAGCTGTCATTCAAAACAAGTACTAAAATAAATTAAATTAGAACCATTTGGATCTCTGTACCACATGGTGTTTAATCAACATTTTCAAAAATATTAAAATATTCAGTAATAAAAATATTTAAATATTTTCAATAATTTTCAGTAATATTGCTTTCACTAAAAATTGGTTAATAGTTAATATGTTATGCTCTCATTCATATGTGACAGCTAAAAAATTGAAACAGAAGGAATAGTGTTCAATATTAATAGCATTTGATATCTAGGGCTCTATAGCACAGTAGAGTGAGTATAGTTAACAATAAGTTATTGTATGTTTCAAAATAGCTAGAGGAGAAAATTTGGAATGTTCCCAACACAAAGAAATGATAAATCTTTGAGATGATATGTATCCTAATTACCCGGATTTGAGCATACACATTGTATGCATGTATCAAAATGTCACATGTACCCTTTAAATACATACAATTATTATTTATCAACTCAAAAAATAGCTAATATGTTATAATAAAGTTAACAGCTTTTATGAGATAAAAATGGTTTTGTACTATTAATTAAAAACTTACATTGTTTAAAATATTAATTTTATTTTTATCCTTTTATAATTTTTATTATTTATGAATAATAGATTTTATATTGAACATGTCCAAAACTGAACTTTTGCTTTTCTCACCAAATCGCATCTTCTCCTGGTCTTCACAACTCTGTCAAATGCACAAACATTTACCCAATGGTTTAGGTTAAAATCCCTGGATTTGTCCTTTAGTCTTCTCATTTCTTCACACCATGTCAAATCCATTAGAAACTCGTGACATTTCCACCTCCAAAGCACCTCCTGAACTGCTCATTTCTCTTCAAACTAAATCAAGGCACCATTTTTTCTCTTCTGGATTATTGCATGGTGTCTAATTTGTCTCCTTATTCTGCTTACCTTCAGCCCCAGTATCTCTTCTCCCCAAAGCAGCCAGAGATCTTCCTAAAACAGCAATTAGGTCCTGTCCATCTGCCTTGAACTGGTCATTGGTATTTCATATAAAACCCAAACACCCTGAAATGCTCTGTCCATCCTTAAACCTCTTCTCATATGACTCATTTCCCTGCTTTATATATGCTCGAGGTACAAGGATATTTTCTCTCTTTCTCAAACAGACTAAGCTCCTTTTGGTCTCTAGATTTTTGCACTATCTGTTCACTCTGGAACAATCTGGAACTCAGATCTTTTCTTGGCTGATTCCTCCTCAATATTCTGGTCTCTGCTCCAAAATCACTTCCTCAGAGTGGCCTTCCTGGACCACCTTATCTTACAGGCCCCACCCACTTTCCCAGCCCCACCATGTACCAAGTTGTGTGTCACTAGGCCTTCAAGGCTTCAAGAGCTTGGCCTGCCCCTCTCCTGTCTTATCTCCCAACAGTCTTCCCCTTAATTGCTTGTTTTCAGCACCACTGACCTACTCCCTGTATCTTACTCAGGTGAAGCAAGTTCTTAAGTGGTTTGCACTTGCTCTGTCCTCAGCAGGAATGTTCTTCAGATGTGGACAAGGCTCATTCTCTCTCAGGGGTCCTCAAACTTTTTAAACAGGGGGCCAGTTCACTGTCCCTCAGACTGTTGGAGGGCTGTTGGAGAGTGCGGCGCACATTCCACACATGCGCACTGTGGGCCTGGGACGAGTCGGCTGCTAAGCAGGACAAGCAGCACCCGGCAGGCCGGATAAATGTGGCCCTCGGGCCGTAATTTGAGGACCCCTGTCTCAGTTTATTCAGCCTGTGCTCAAATTTCATCTCATCAGAGATAATCTGCCCTTATCACCCTCTCAAAAGTTCACCTCTCCCCAAGCTTTGCTTATTCTCTATTTAGTTCTTCATGGCACTTGTATATATTTTAAATCTATCATTTGTTTGTCATTTGTCCCATCCACTGGAATATAAGCTCCAAGAGGGGAGCGGCTTTGCTTTTTTCCCAACTATAATCCTAGCCCCTTGAACAATGTCTGATAATGTATCATTGGCATTTATGTTAGCTATTCCATGCTTAAGTTTGCTTAATGTTTGTGCATAAAACATGCTTCTATGCACATTCTAGTATAACCACTATTTTTGCTTTTTGTAATTGTATTTTAAAGTTAATTGCTTGTGGTCAGATGTTTATATATGTTTTTATATGTTGACGCATATTACCCAATTGCTGTGCCTCACTTCCTTTCTGCACATTCGTGCCTACATTGGGTTTGTGAATCTTTTTAGTATCTATGACCTAATAGATAAATAATGAATTATTGTTTCATTTGCATTTGTGTTAGTAGATTTAAATTTTTTAATATTAGTATGGCATATGAACTGCCTTTAACATATTTTGCTTATGTTTAAATTTTATATTCACTTTTCTAATTACTATTATTTAGTAATTCTTTTTTTTTTTTTGGAGACAGAGACTCGCTCTGTTGCCCGGGCTAGAGTGCTGTGGTGTCAGCCTAGCTCACAGCAACCTCAAACTCCAGGGCTTAAGCAATCCTTCTGCCTCAGCCTCCTGAGTAGCTGGGACTAAAGGCATGTGCCACCATGCTGGGCTAATTTTTTCTATATATTTTTAGTTATCCAGCTAATTTCTTTCTATTTTTAGTAAAGACAGGGTCTCACTCTTGCTCAGGCTGGTCTCGAACTCCTGATCTCAAGCTATCCTCCCACCTCGGCCTTTCAGAGTGCTAGGATTATAGGCATGAGCCGCCACACCTGGCCTTATTTAGTAATTCTTTGTACACTCAGGATATTTACAATCTGTCTCCAGTATATACTGTAAATATTTTCCTAGTTTAGAGTTTGTCTTTCTTCTATATGTATGTATTTTGGGTTTTTTCCAGTAAATTTTTTTTTTATTTTTTAAATTTAATATTTTTTATTTTTAAAGTTGCTAGTTTAATATTCTTATATGGTTTATTTAAGTGTTTTAATTGTTACTATTTTTCTTCATATTCAACTTATGTTGGCGTATGAGCAGTGGAGACATTCAAATTGGTTTTATTTTACTTTTTAGAAATAGTTAATTAGTCTTCCTCATAATATATAAACACTGAAGTAACAATAATAATAGGTATTATTTACTGCAAGATTGCTATGGGCTGTCATTTTGGTTAAATATTTTATATACAATATCTCAATTACTCTTCACATCAACCCTCAGGGTGATGATGAAGCCTATTTTTCTTAACAGAGGACAAAGCTAATGTTGAATGTTCTAACTTACCATAGAATCATCTCTCATGTGTAACGCACCCAGGTCTTGAGTTTATAACCCACAACTCTGTGCTTCACATCAGTAGGACAACTTAGTCTCCTAAAATAATAAGTGCTTGAGCAGCATGTTATTGAGCACGTTGCCTGTTATCACTGTGGCTGTCAACTGGAAGTATTCAATCCAGTACCACAGAACCTCACATTACTTGACATCAGCCTTTTTCAAATTCCCTCAAGCCTCCCTTCCCCCAAAATCTTCTGTCACGGAGTCATCACCACAGGATGGGTGGAACCTGGCTCCACTGCCTGCACTGATACAAGACAGCAGAAAAAGGATGCACTTAAAACGAAGAAGATGCCAAAATATTAGAAACAAATGCTTACAAAATGATATACAAAAAGAAAGCAGAGTAGTAATATTATCTGACAAAATAGTACCTAATGAAAAAAATCATCAAGGAAAAAGGATGATAATGACAGAATAAAAAGATATAACTCTCCTAAACACAGACACAGCAACAAATCAATCTCAAGAAAATACGATGAAACAAAAGAAATAGTGAGGGCTGGGTACAGTGGCTCAGGCGTATAATCCTTGCACTCTGGGAGGCTGAGGTGGGAGTATTGTTTGAGGTCAGGAGTTCAAGACCAGCCTGAGCAAGAGCGAGACCCCATCTGTACTAAAAATATAAATAATTAGCTGGGCAAATGAGCTGGGCTACTTGGGAGGCTGAGGCAGGAAGATTGCTTGAGCCCAGGATTTGAGACTGCAGTGAGCTATGATGGTGCCACTGCACTCTAGCTGGGATGACAGAGCGAGACTGTGACTCAAAAAAAGAAAGAAAGAAATAGTGAACTAGATAAATGAACAACTGCTAATGTGTTGTTAAACATAATCCTCTAATAACATGATGGATTAAGCATATGAAAAATAAGCAGTGAGAGCGAAGATCCGAACAAAACAATTAAAAACTCAAGCTATTTGGTATATATAGAATGATATTATATCAAAAACTAAAGTATGCTAATTTTGAGCACACATGAAATATTTCCAAAGTAGGACGTGCTTCATACCATAAGGTAAAGGAAACCTCAATCAATTTCAAAGAAACACTATAATAAAGACTATCACTCTCCAACAAAATAAAATAAAATTATTAATTAAAACAAAAGCATAGCTATACTAAATCCTATATGGTCAGTAAATAAATAAAATGAATAGCCATTGGATTTAAAAACAAATAAATAGTCATTAGAATTGAATAATCATGAAAATGCTACATAGCAAAATTTATGAGAAACAGTCAAAAAGGAAATTAGAGAAAAATAGTTTCAAACACATTTATCAAGAAGCAAAAAATATTTTAAAAATGACTACTGATTCAACATAGGAATCTAGAAAAGGTGCAAGATAGCAAACAGAAATAAGAAAAAAATGAAGATCAAGTCAGAAATCAATTAAAGAAACAATAGAGAATATTAACAAACCCAAAATCTGGATTTTTTTCCACAAAATTCACATTCAATGGGTATTATAGGAGAGCTCTAACAAATTTTAAAGAAGATTTTAAGACCTATTTTTTGGAAATTACCTCAGAAAATAGAAAACAACAAAATCTATGTAGTTCACTTTAGGAAGGTAATATTATCTTAACTCTAAAACAGATAAGTCTATTGCCTCATTTCAAATATGATCAAATGCAAAAATCCAAAATATAATAACAAACTCCTACACATTGTATTTCAAAAATGTATATATAATATGACAGGATTCTTCACATTTGAAAAATCTCTAAAGGTAATTCATATAAACAGACTAAAGTGAGCAAATTATGCTATTATCTTAATTAATGATGAAATAGCATTAAGGTCAATACTTATTTATTATGAAAACACCTAGAAAGAAAAGAATAGGTGGGAACTTTCTTAATTTAGTAAAGGTTAAATACCAAAATTTATAGTACTGCATATGATGGAAGAATTTTAGATGATTTTCTTTATGATTAGGAATTAAACAAGGATTTCTGCCATTGCTTAACATCATAGTGGAGACCCTAGCCTACACTACAAAGGTAAGAAAAAAACAGTTTTAACAAATGGTAGGGAAAAGACCCGAGTCAATGGGGGGGAAGGAGAAGGGCAACATATGTAACCTAAACATTTGTACCCCCATAAATTGCAGAAATAAAAAAAAAAAAGACCCAAGTCAATGTTTTCTAAGATCAATATCTATTTCGGAAAACCAATGAAATATAAAATATAAACTATTAGAATTAATAAAGGAATTCATCAATACTGTTGATAATATTGAATTACATTTTTCTACTTCGGTGACAACCAATGAGAAAACAGAAGAAATATGATATATCATTCAACATAGCAATATGTGTACACATAATATAATATCTGTATACGTGAGTGCATTCTAGGAACTAGCCTAGGATACATAAGATCTCTACAGAGACATTTTTTAAAAACTATAATTAATGATCTAGAAGATGTTTTGTTTTCTTTTTCTCTTTCTTAAATGAGAGATAAGCTATGCTCATGAATGGAAGACTTTGCTATTAACAAATTTAAGTCATAATTAAAAACATTTCCATATTAGAAATCTCAGCTCAGAATGGCTTCATAGGAAATTTTAAATATTTAAATAGGAAATAACACCAAATTTACAAAAAAATCTTTAGAAAAAAAAAACTCTACCCAAGAAGTTCTAGAAGTTCAATATAACTTGATACTAAAGTCTGGCTAGGATATTACAATAAATAAAAATTATAGGCCAATATCATTACCTAAAAGAGATACAAAAATCCCCCCAAAAATTAGTAAACCAAATTCAGTGATAGATGATGGAATTGGTTTTATTCTATAAGTAGAGGTTTGTTTGATGTTCAAAAAATAAATGTAAAATAAAAAATCAAAATCATCATAAAAGTTACAGGAAAAATACTTGATAAAAATTCAGCATACACTCACGATTAAAAACACTATTAGAAAAATAGAAACTTCTCTAGCTTAAAACATACAGATTTACTTGTGAATAACTGAAAATTTCTCCCTATGTTTATGAATGAGAAAAAGAGGTCCTGATAGAAAAGGAGGTAATGATGACATTACCCCTATTCAATATTATACTAGAAGTACTTGCCAGGGCTTTAACAGGAAAAAAAGCACAATCATTGGAAAAAAATAAAATCCATCAATATTCACAGACAACACAAATGTGTACATAACAAATCCAAAATAATCATCAGAGAAATGCAAATCAAAACTGCAATGAGATATCACTTAACTCCAGTGAGAATGGCTTTTATCAAAAAGTCCCAAAACAACAAATGCTGGTGTGGATGCGGAGTTAGGAGCACTCATACACTGCTGGTGGGACTGCAAACTAGTACAACCTCTATGGAAAGTAGTTTGGAAATACCTCAAAGATCTGAAAGTAGAACTACCGTTTGATCTAGTAATCCCACTACTGAGTATCTACCCAAAGGGAAAAAAAAAGACATTCTATAAAAAAGACACCTGCACTCAAATGCTTATAGCAGCACAATTCACAATTGCAAAGATATGGAAACAACCCAAGTGCCCATCAATACATGAGTGAATTAATAAAAAAAAAAAGTGAACTAATACCTCTTGTATTAACCTGGATAGAAATGGAGACCATTCTTCTAAGCAAAGCATCACCAGAATGGAAAAACAAACACCACATGTTCTTACCATTAAATTGGAACTAATTGATCAACACTTATGTGCACATATGGAAATAACATTCATCAGAAATCCAGTAGGTGGGAGCGGGGGAGGAGGGAATGGGTAAATAATTCACATCTAACAGGTATAATGCATACTATCTGGATGATGGACACACATATAACTTTGACTTCAACAGTACTCAAGCAAATTGGGGAACCAAAACATTTGTACCCCATAATATTCTGAAACAATATATATATAAATTTTAAAAAATAAATATTAAAAATAAGTAAATAAAGAAATGTTCTTAAAATTCAATAAGCACAAAAAAGAGAAAATGAAAATTTTAAAAGATAACATTATAATGGCATGAAAAAATCAAATAACAGAATAAATCTGAAAAAAAGTACAAGATCTCCACAAAAAATTATAAAATGTTATTGACAGAAATGAAATAGATTTATATAACTAGAGAGCTATATCAGGTTAATGAATCAGAAGACTTAATTTAAAATGATGCCAATTTTCTCCAAACCAATGCTAATCAAAATTCCAAGAGGACTTGTGGGAAAGTTGATAAATTAATTCTAAAGTATATATGAAAATTCAAAGCATCAAACTTGAAGGGGAATAATAAATTGGGAGATCTTATTCTACAGTAGTAGTTCTCAAATTTGGCTGCATGTTATAACCATTAGCAAGATTTTTAATAAACTGATGGTGATACCTGACCTGTGACATAATTAAATCCTTATCTCTTGAGGAAAAACCCAGGGATTTATATTTTAAAAATAATCCAAGTGTTTCTTCATACTGGAAATCTTGACTTAACAAAAATATCTTTTAAGAAGAAAGCAAAATAAAGACTTTTTAGACAGGAAAAAAAATTAAAAAATTAAAAAAATAAAAATAATCCAAGTGTTTCTAATGTGCAACCAAGTTTGAGAACCACAGCTCTGCAGCATGTTATTATATCTAACATAAATTATATATTAAATGTTGCAAATCTACATTAATTAAGACAGGTGAAATTGATGTTAGGATAGCAATTAGATGAATGGAATAGAAGCTGCAGAAAAAGACCCAGGCATGTATGGACACTGTGGTGAGTAAGGTAATAGGAAAAAGACAATTTTTCAATAGACATCACTGCACCAATTGGCTCTATAGAAGAAAAAAATAAATATTAGCTTCAACTTCAAACCATACACACACACACACAAAATCAATTCCAGGTAGACTGCAAATCTGAACATGAGAGTAAACAATAGAATTTCTAAAAAGTAATAGAGAATATTTTACTGAACTTAGCATAAAGAAAAATTTCCTTGCCAACACAGAAAAAGGAAAATAATTATAAGTTGACTACACTAACACTAAAATTAAAAACTTCCATCCATTAAAAGATACCATTAAGAAAATGAAATGTTAAACTATAGACTAAGAGAGGACATTTTCAACACAGAAAACTGACAAAGGATCAGTAATTCAAATACATACAAAAACTTCATCAAATCAATAAGAAAACTTTATGTAATAAAATCCAACAGAAAAATGAACAAGATATATGACCTATCTCCTCATAAAAGAGTATCTCCAAAAGACCAATAAATATATGAAAATGTGCTCAATCTCATTAGTCATCAGGGAGATAAAAACTAAAACCATGTGCTACCCCAATTTTCTTACCAGAATGACTAAAATTAAGAAGACTGATAATGTCAAGTGTTACTAAGCACATGAATTAATTGGAACTCTCACTTACTGCTGTTGGGAATGGAAATAACTATTATATTTAGCAAACTTGTTTTTCATTTCCTACTAAGGCTGAACATATATATATACCATATGACATAGCACTTCCACTTATTTTTATATTGTATTGAATACATATACATGTGAGCACACATGTACAAGAATGTGCATGGGAACATTACTGGTAACAACTTCAAACTGGAAGTAATCCAAATGTCCATTAGCAGTAGAATGGATAAATAAATTATAGTATATTCATCCAATAGAATATTATATATATTGAGAATGAATGAACTATATAAAACAGCATAAATTAATTTTATAAATATAATGTTAAACATATATGCCAACCAGAAAAGAATACGTACTGTAATTTTCTATTTATATAAAGTTCATAAATGGACAAAAGTGGCAATAATGGTTACCCTTGGGGAAGATGGTAGATAATGGTTGAGAAAAGGTACAAAATGAGACTTCTAGAATATTAATATTTCTTGACCAGGGTGGTAGTTACATGAATGTGCTTGCTTGTGAAAATTCATCAAGGTATTTGCTTTTCTTCCCTCTTAATTGAAGTATAACATAGTATTAAAGTCTGAAGAAAATGGTCTGGACGTATGAAAGAACATCCTATGTTCTTTTGGAAGACAATATAAAAACATCAATTCTTCCCAAGTTAATCTACAAAATCAATACAATGGCATAAAAATCCCAGTCGGATTTCTTATAGAATCAATTGATTTTTTTAAAAGTCACAATGAGATAATCTCATCCCAGGTAAAATCACTTTTATCAAAAAGATAAAAAATATCAAATATCTAATAACTAAAAATTAGAACTACAATATGACCCAGCAATCACACTGCTGGGTATATATCCAAAATAAAGAAAATCACTCTATCAAAGAGATATCTGTACTCTCATGGTAATTGCAGCACTATTCACAATAGCCAAGATATGTAATCAACCTAAGTGTCCCTCAATGGATGAATGGATAAAGAAAATGTGGTACATAAGCACAATGGAATATTATTGAGCCACAAAAAAGAATGAAATCCTGTCATTTGCAACAACCTGGATGGAACTAGAAGACATTATGTTAAGTGAAATAAGCCAGGCCCAGAAAGACAAATAGCATCTTTTCACTCATATATGAGAGCTGAAAATATTGATCTTGTGGCAGTAGAGAGTAGAATGATGGTTACCAGGGGCTGAGAAGAGTAATGAGGAGGAGGGGGGATAAAGAGGGCTTGGATAATAGGTACAAAAATACAGTTAGATAGAAGGAATAAGATCTAGTATTCAGTAGCACAATAGGGCAACTATGGTTAACAATAACTTACTGTGTATTTCAAAATTACTAGAGGAGTAGAATCAGAATATTCCTAACACAAAGAAATGATAAATGTTTGAGGTGATGGACATCCCAGTTACCCTGATTTGGTCATTACACATTGTGTGCTTGCGTCAAAATATTACATGTACCCCATAAATATGTATAATTATTGTGTATCCATAAAAAAGTTTTAATAGCCTATGAATAAATAAGTCAACTTAGAATAAAAAAAGGAGTAAAAACAGGGGGTTGGTCTATACTATGTCTTTATATTAACACTTATTCCAAAGCCACAGTTACAAAAATACTGTGATTTTGAAACAAGAAAAAAATAGACTAAAGGAATAGAAGAGATATTTTAAAGACAAACTGATATAGATGTGAGCACATAATATGATTTAAAGGAAGGAAACATAAATTACTGGAAAAGGATGGCCAGGTTAGCAAATGGTACTTGGAAATCAGGTGTATTGTATAGAGAAAATGAAAATTGGATCCCTGTACACCTCACAGCAAGGTGTCCTCTAGTCTAAATAGACTAAAAATTAAATGTAAAATATAAGATTGTAAAGTTGATATGAAACAATATAGAAAAATATCTTTATAACCTAGACATGAAGAAAGACTTCTTACACAAAAACTCAAAAACACAAACCATGAGACAAAAAATTATTTGGAGGTGGCTTAGAAATAGAGACATTTATATTATGATATACATGGCAAAACATAGTCTGATTCCAAGTAATCAATTTGCAAATGAATTAAACAAAATCCTATACTAAGCTGATAACAGCCTCTTCCAATCCATCGTCTACGTGTGTGTGTGTGTTTGTGTGTGTGTGTGTGTGTGTGAATTGGAGCTGACATTTGTCAATCTTTATTTTATTTTGTAATATAAAATCTAATGCATTCTTTTGTGTATGAATGGGGAAAGACTTGCCTATCAACAGTTCTTAAAGTTATTTTCCCAGTAGCCTGTGTGGACCTGACTCTACTACTGCTTCAATTCTACTACTCTTGTGACCAGAAATATACACTTGCCTAGAAAATGACTCCTTGTCTTCTGTATATTCAAACTAATCATGAAAAAGATTCTAGGGTATATACTGAAAGTTTTAATGTTCTCTTACCTTAATTAACATACTAAGTTACACCAAAACTCAGTGATTTATTATTCAATAATTTTAATCAAACTCTGATTTTTCAACATAGACTTGAAAAAATTATCTTGTGACATTCAATTCTATACTTTCAAATAAAAATTGTCATTATTTGAGGAATTAGGAGTTAGGCCACAACAGAGTGAGAACATTGATATAAGCAATATTTAGAAATGGCTAAGAGTTTGGGAAATATTTGAAAGTATTTCTTTCTAAAAACACTGTGCTTTTGATAGTAACTTTTGTTTTAGAAAAACTAAATTTTATGTTTGCTAACATAAATATCAATAACTTTAAACTTGTCATCCTTGATCAGAATTTCAAAGAATAGGCAGAAATAATGCACCATTCATTTTGAACTACTGAAGACCTACAAAAAGCTCACAAAACTTCATTTAATTCCTTATCCCTATCCATCCGAGAGTCCTATCTAATTTCTCCCTTCTCCAGCACTATTGAATCTTGACCATTCATGGATCAGTTAACTACTTTCTCTCTTTTACGGTTACCTTGCCTTTAACAGAACTCATATATTCGCTATTAAAATTTTCCCCTCCAATTCTTAAGGGTATGCACCCTACAAGTACTTTCTAGCCAGCTGAAGGGCTGGAGAGTGCTTACCTTCAAAATAGATGCCAGACTGGATTTCTAGAACCCTAGGGAGGGTCCTGAGGTCCAGAGAGTGGATGAATTCTTCCAGAGATAATGCCATTGCTCTGGCTGGGTTGTGTGCAGACCTGGTACTTACAGAAATGTGTGGCTCTTAGGGGTTTCTCATCTGCAGTTGTAGTCTGCTCATTCTTCCTCTCTCACCAGGCAGGGACAAGTGACACTGGGACCAGACTGGGGTGGAGTAGCTCTATGTGAGGAGGGAAGTGAGGAGGGAGGGAGGAGGCAGGAGACAAAAGGTGTTGCAGCTCTCTTTGTTCACATTGTGGCTTAATTTCCTTCTGACAGTGAAGTAGGGCAGGATGGGGGTGGGGTGAGCATGTGTGAACAGACACAGCCAAAAGAATGAGAATGGGTTAGTAGCTTGTTCTGTCCTTACAAAACTGGGTGAGCATCTACAGCATTGACAAGACTGTTTGGGGTCAAGAGTTGCTTATGGCTTGTCCACCAAAAAAGAACAGGAACAAGGAAGTAAAAATCTAATCTTACAAATGGCACCACTTGAATTCATTATCTCTCTAGTTCATTTCTAAAGTTTGGCTTTGTGCCTTATTTGCATACTCTCAGTGCTTTTATATTAAATTTGGTTATAAAAGTGCTTTGTGTCAGCTCTTTTCAGAAATCTGATACTCTGGAGAGAGTATTGAAACCACTTTTTATTCTTCCACATTAAAAATTTTGCTGAATCTTAAAGGAGGGTAGGGTAGAGGTAGAATATGCAAAGTGATACAGTAAATTAGTATCGTAAGTTAAAATGAATATTTTAATCTCCACACTACAGTGTAAGATATCTAAATCAGTTGTTAGGAAGCCTGGGTTTTCTGGGTTGAGTTCTGCTTTTAATGTACAGGGTTACTTCCTCCTTATCTTCTCCGATCTTCATTTGTCTCATTTTTAAATGGAGCAAAAGTCGAAGTCATATAAATGTTATAATTGCTTCCAAGTCAAAATTCTATGATTTTGATCCTGTGGTTTGAGTTGAGGGAGGGAGGGGAATGGAATGCCCAAAGTCAAAGGATGCAGGAGAAGCCTCATGAAAATCAATCTCTTAAAAATCCTCCCCCTCTCTATTGTTTGTATTTAACTGAAACAGTATTTTAGAGCTAGAATATACAATTCAGGGTGATATTTCCTAAGTCTCTTTAAGGGTAAATAAAGGAATATTTGTTGGTATATATACACCTGAAAGATGCCAAGAAGCTGTACATTCTCCTTATTCACTGAAATCTATGCTCCCTGTGAACTGCTTTGGCCTTAGGCTGCAGAGTGTATGAGCCAGATAGATAGGTCAGAGGACATCCCAGCTCTACCCTATCCTTCATGTAAATGGCCTATGGAGAAAAATACCACCTTGTTTTGATATAGAGCTTACAAAACTCTTTCGACTCTTCATAATTACATATGATACTTGCATTAATCAACCTGGCTTTATTTCTTTCTTTACAAAACTAGAATTTATGGTTGGCCACATCAATAGGTATTTTTTTCATCAGTAGATTCTACTTCTTCACCTGCAACTTTTTCATCGAAAAACTCCCAAACTTGTTCAGTCTGCTTTCTTCACCCCTCCCCCCAAGTTGAAGTTGTTTACAGCCTACCACCATATTTCACATGGTTACATATATGAAAAAGGCTGCTGGGGACTCCTCCCTAAAAATCATACATCCGTTAGCATTGATGCCAGAACAAATTTCATTTGATATCTAATCCAAGCTGGGCTTCACTTAATTTTTCTAAAATAAATATTACCAAGTCAAATTTCTATCCTACTAGCCAAAACAGCCATTGCATAATATCACCAATCTCTTAAAATTACCTATGTTATGTCTGCTTCTGCTCTTTTGACAATCTGCTTCTTTTATATTCCCAATCTTAATTAATGACGCTACTGTTCTCTCAGTTTCCCAGGCCAGAAGGCTTATAGTCATGCGCAATGCCCTTTTTTCTCCAGCCTCCAAATCCCTCAGGCCCCATAGACAGCAATACTCAACACCACTCACTCTGCCCTTGCTCTGTGTTCCCACTGCTACTGCTTTAGTCCAGATTGTAATCTCTTCTGACACTGCAGCAAGAGAAATGCTCATATGAACAGCTGAGAGAACATTAACAAAGCAGAGCATTGAGAAGATGGCACTTGAACCATAGGGTAGTAAAATAATTGTTAAAGTTCAATCATTAAAAAAGCAGATTAGAAAAAAAAATAAAAAATAAAAAAATAAAACAGCAGATTAGAGGTGTTATAACAGTCAGATTAATAAGAGTTCAGAATAAAACTAGACAATCTATAATAATTTATTATTGAAAAAGGTGAAATTCCAAAAGCAGTAGGAAAGATTGTTTTATTCAACAAATGGTTGTAAAATAATTGAATGAAATAGTTCCCTAACATTTCAAGCAACAAAACTAATGTTAGATAAATTTTGAAATTAAATTTAAATAGACTAAACCAAAGGGAGAAATATAGGAAAACGTCTGGAAGAGGGTAAGAAGAAACTATTTCTAAGCAGTAATTGAATTCTTAAAGGAAAGACTAATAGATTTGACACAAACATAAGAAATGCTTCTATAAATCAAAAAGTAGTTTTAACAAAATGGTGGGGAGATGCATACATACTTCAAATAAAGAATTAACGTCCTGGGGGTATAAAGACCACATATTAATCAATATGAAAAATGAAAATATTAGAAGACTCTGCTTTAGCTATAAGCTCCTATCTGACCAACTCTCCTACCAAAGGCACCTAGAAAAGCTGGATGATTTTTTTTTAAAAGCTGTTTGAAGTAACAGGAGAGCTGTCAGGGCAGTTGGGCCATGAGAGGCCAAGATCCTAGAAAGTAGAACAATGCCATGAGAAGAACTGCATATTCTGCCCTTTTTTTCCCCTCAAGGCATTTGTGGATTAGTAATTGGTATCGAGAGAAGCTGAGAAGCAGAGGAAAAGCTGGTGTTTAAGGAGGAGAGAAGCTGAATCAAGTTTTGGCAGTTTCACATAGCTGGAGAGATAAAAAATTGGAATTTGGGACTAGTGAGGCATCCAGCAAAAGTCAGAGACACGTGTTGCTCAGTGCCACTTTTCCCCTTTAGGATTTTGTCCATTCAAAAGCAGTACAAGGTTGACTGTATGAGACACAAGCTAGGAAGTGACTGGTCAGAAGCTGACAAAGCCAAGCAGTGCTTTCAGCAATCTCCGAGCTAGGGAAGCCAGGGCCTGCCAAGGAGGAAGAAGGAGCCCTAGTAAATGTTCATGCTCTCAGTTGGGGTTGCTGAACCCTGCTTCCTCAAAGAAATTAAGTAGAACAGGTTTTACGAAACCTGAAACCAGATTAAAATTAGCTTAATCCCTCAGTGGATGAACGTGATCTGCCCCTATTCTAGCTGCCAGACAAAAGCAAAAGTAAATCCTCCTGTTGAGGGAAAGCAGACAGAACTTCCATAATTTTTTAAATAGAACAACTAAAATTCAATTAAAAAAAAAAAAACAAGAATGCCAGACAACAGAAAAAGAGAGAAGGGGGAGAGAGAAAGAGACACCATAGAAACAAACCCATGGGGTGACTCAGCTACTGGAATTATTTGTCCTGCAATTTAAAATAATTTTTATGAACATGTTCAAAACTAGAAGACAAGAAGGAGAATTTCAGAAGATAACTGCCATCTATTAAGAGCATCAAATGAATATTCTAAAGTGGAAAAATACTATAACTGAAATTAAGAATTCAATAGTTAGGTTTAACTGAAGAAGGGACAGAATAAGAGAAGCTCGTTGAACTGGAAATAGGAGAGTAGAAAATATTTACTCTCTATCTACAGAGAGATATTTAAAAGTGAAACACACAGAAAAGAATCTAAGGAACATTTCAGCCACAGTGAAAAGATCTTATGTGTAAACTGAGTCCCAAAACGAGAAGAGAAAGAGGAAGGGGAGAATCAACATTTCAAGAGATAATAGCTGAAGATTTTCCAAAGCTGGAAAAGACATTCAATCCATAGATTCAAGAATTTCCAACCCCAAGGAGGGGAAATGCAAAGAAAAGCATACCAAGGAACATCCTACTAAAACTTCTAAAAAGCCAAAGTCAGAGAATATCTTAAATGCAATCTGAGTGGAAAAAACCATCACTTTCAAAGGATAGCTGGCTTACTAACAGAAACCAATAAAGCCAGAATACAATGAAATATCATCATTAAAATGCAGAAAGAAAATGACTACCAATTTAATATTCTACATCCAGAAAAAATAATTTATGAAAGCACAGACAAAATAAAGACAACTCAGAAAATTTGTCACCAATAGATATGCACTAAAATACTAAAGGGTGTTCTTCAGGCAAAAGTAAAATGATCTAAGACAGAAGGCAAAACCACAGGAAGGAATGAAGAGGGTAAATATGTGAGTAAATTGAACAAATATCCAGTGTCCAAGACAATGATTGTAACAACTTACAGAGTTTAAAATATACGTGAACTATATATAGTTCATGCAATATATTATAATGTAACAGTAATGCAAAAGAAAAACATAAATGAAGTTGAAATATTCTAAGGCTCTGGGATTCTATAGAAGTTTTAGAAGTAATAATTAACATCATACTGAAATAAATAAGGATGCATGCTGTAGTTTCTAGGAAAGCCACTGAATATAGTAAATGGAATAATAAAATTAATTTTTGATTAATCCAAAAAAAGTCAAAGAAGGAAAGAAAAAGGAACCCAAAAAGCAAGTAAATAGTAAGTTGCTAGACATAAACTCAATTATATTCTTAGCTGAATTAATTTAAGTTAAATAAATATACAAATAAACATTAAATAATTTAATAATCCAACTAATAAACTGATATTGACAGATTGCATTTTTTAAAACTTAATGTTGCTTAAAAATATATACACTCTAGTTATATAGAAAGTCAAAGGTGAAGGAATAGGAAAAGATGAGCCACAAAACATTAAGTAAAAAAGCTCTTGAAGCTACATCAATATCAGATAAAGTAGATTTAAAGGCAACAAGTGTTACTAGAGATTAAAAGGTCATTTAACAATGAAAAAGTGGTCAATTCATTAAGAAAATTCACAGGCTTAAATAACATAGCTTCAAAATATCTAAAGAAAAATCACTTCAATGAAAAGAATACAATCCACTATCAGAATAAAAACCATTTACACACTCCAAAGCTGACAGAAAAAGCTAATATTTAACTCATAAAATCCATACTGTGGAGGGAGCACTATTTAGTCACTCATATATCCTGAAAACTGGTGTGATCTGTCTTGATATCAATTTGATCTAGCAATTTCACACTTAGACATAATCAGATATACACAAAGATTTATTCACATTAATTGAAGCATTTATTACTTTAATGGCCAAAAAAGGGACAAGATAAAAAAAAGAAAATGTATTTCACATAATCCCAATAATTCAAACATGCTTGGAAAGTCGAAAATCTTGTCCACACACTGGGATTGCTCCTCAGTACATCTCCTCAATACTTCCACTAAAGAACAGAGATGGACCTGCCCATCAAATGACGATAAAGTAATCATTATTGCCATCATTGTCAATGACTTCTTTCCCAAGAGATATTGTAGAATAAAAAGGGAAAAAAGCCAAAATCCAGATTTGCACAAGCTGCTCATTCCTTTGCTAATTTCTCTGTAGCTGCTTTCCTAAAAAGTGAGCAGAACTGGCTGAACATTAAAAACAAAACAAAACAACAACAACAAAAACAATTATCTCACAAGTACAGAACTAAACTTCAAAAGCAGAGGCTTAAAACCATATTATAATATCTGAATATGATTTAATATTTCCTTACATAACAAATAAACCTTAGAGATCATTCTGACTGGTAATATAAAGCACTCATTTTCTGAAACTTTCTCCTCATTGTTTATTACTAAAGAAGCGAAAATTAGGCCTTGCCTAGAAAATAGGAATAGCCTCCTGATATTGGCTTAACTACAAGGTGGCATTTATTGGTTCAAGTCGTTAAAACACAACATAGGTATATATTTAAAAGGGTTGCTAAATCCAAACCTCTTACCTTCCCCAGGGACATTCTTTGCATCTGCCAAAACTGTGAGCGTGTTCACTCATTATTGCCTTATTTTCAAAAAAGTTTCTGCCTCCCAGCACTTTCAGTCTCCTTTTCAATGAAACTCAATGCAGGACTCACATTTTTTCCCAAGTAGATTTAGACATAATCAGATATTTTTCTGGTCATCCGTTTTGCAAAATTAAAGTTTAATTGTTCTTTCAGCAAACATTTGTTGATGCCTTCCTCTATGCCTGTCCTTATACAAGGCACTGAGCGTATAAATAAGGCTTTGGAGAGGTGACATTTTAGCTGACCGTCCACACAAGTTAAGAATCAAAACCTAATGTATAAAGTTCACTAGAGAGATGAGCAGGCTACTATATGGGAACACAGAGGAGAAACAGCTAACTCAGGAACTTCAAGAATTAGGAAGGGATTTCTTTACAGTGTTCCAGAGGTTAATATTAGAGAGTAAAAAGCAGTTAGGTAGATAAGCCTTCTCACCTTGTGGAGACTTACTCAAATGGAGGGATTTGTATATATTTTCCATGAGGTTCTGCCTATTGCCAGATGCTGCAGAGCAGGTTAAAACGTGTCTTGCAAGCTGGAACGATGTGAATGTTAGTGTTATTGCATGAATCCTGCCCTGACATTTCCCCTTGCTGCAGGTAGGACTCAACCCATCCTCAGAACCATGACAGGTGCTCCTTCTCTCATAAAAGATTTTCTGATTTCTCTTTTTAAATGGTGGCAGTTCTATGATGTAACTCTAGCATTTCCCTCTGACTTTTATATAGCATTTTTTAAAAACTTAACTGCAAGATGCCTGGAGAGTGGATATTCCCACTTTGACAATTCTTTTCTTTTTTTGCACATTTGTCATATCTGAAAGAAAATCCAGGATGTCCTTTGCATTTCAGTGTAATAACATCTTGGAGCCTCACAGAAACAATTTAGTTCTAAGCATTATTAAAAATATTTTTTTTAAATGTTAACTAATTTTTTATCACAGATTAAACACTGATAAGTTGCCAAACCCTCAAAAAAAAAACAGGTCTTTCCCATTAGATTTCAGACCTAAAAATAAAATATTAAGTAGAAATTATATTATGAAAATAAGATATTAAAATATATATTTAATATAAGGCCAGGCATGGTGGCTCACGCCTGTAATCCCAGCACTTTGGGAGGCTGAGGTGGGACATGGCTTGAAGCCAGGAATTCAAGACCAGCCTGAGCAACATAGTGAGATCTCGTGACACAGGAAAGTGATTTCCAATGCTGGGAGCCCCTTAAAGTCCAAGTGGGTCCTTGGCTTCACGCAAGAAACAATTCAGGAGGGAGCCATCAAAATATATAGAAACTATAGAAATGTAGAAAGTCTACTCCACAGACCAGAGTAGAGGCTGGCTTTCCCTGAAGAAGAGAACTAAGCCCCCTGGTTCCTGTTGTCTTTCTATTTAAGCAACAGGCTAAACAAGGGGAGGATATTCAAGGTAGGGGCGATGTTCCTCCACCATCTTGGTTCTAACCGGTGTGAACTTGCCCTGCCTTCTTCTTGTTTTGATCAGGACAATTAGAAACTTTGTTCTGAGACTTCCTGACTCAGTAAGGCAATGCTGCAGTAATGCCCAAAGCAATGCTGTACCCAAAGCAGTACCAGCCAGTTCCCTGTCTCACTAGTCTCTACAAAAAGTAGAAAAAATTAGCAAGATGTAGTGGTGCACACCTGTAATCCAGCTACTTGGGAGGCTGAGGCAGGAGGATCACTTGAGCCCAGGAGCTTGCTGTTGCATTGAATAATGATGGCACCACTGCACTCCAGCCCAGGCAGCAAAGCAAGATCCTGCCTAAAAAAAAAAAAAAAAAAAAAAAAATATATATATATATATATATTTGTGTGCGTGTGTGTGTGTATATGTGTTAAATATAAATTATCTAGTGTGGCAAATTTAACTTGGGATATATATTACTCTAACCCAAGTGTCAGTTTATTGGGCAACAGACCATTTGCTTAGCCTGACAAATGTATACATGAGACGGTTAACTACAAACAACTTTTTTCAGCTGGTGCCATCAGACTGAGTCAAGCTGGGAGGTACCAGGTAACCAAAGCTCTATAATACCAACAGTGTACTTAATTGTTCATGTTGAATGAATTATGGGGAAAGTGATAGAGATCACAACAAAAACAAATATACAAATGTAACACAACAACTACTACACATACACAGACAAGGGAGAGTGGTGAGTGATGCAGCGTGGTTATGGTTCCTGTTTCCTAAAGTGTATAAATAACTAAAGAACCTATTTGCTCACTTGGCAGATCAGTAACACATGGCTGAGGACATTATGTTTCTCAAAAGTGTCCCTGTTTTACAAACTTAGCACACGATACACAATTTGACTGAGATAATTTTCCAAGTAGGAAAAGTCATAGATCCAGTGACAGGAAACCCTGGGCAAGACCTACTGTACTTACAAAAAAAATGGCACTCTGTTGAGAAACTCACCCGACTAAGTAAAAAAAATATATATGTATAGATATAAAGGAAGGGGTTGAGAAGTTAGCAACTGGAGAGATTTACAGATTCACTTTATAGAGAAAGAATGAATTTAGATTTTATTACTTTCTAGTGTATCCAATTTCCTTTTATATATATATATATATGAAATAGGTAAGAATAAATGAAGTAAAATCCTTGTTATAGATGATGGTTTTCCACAAAGATTTATAGTCATAGTTCAAATTACCTTTTCAGTGACTATGTTTTTCAATTAAACTCTGATACTATTGCAATAAGCCTCATCATTCTGTGAGCTCATTGTTTTAGAAAATGTGTTTATTTCGTTCTTAGGAATGGTAAATTTATCTTCAAGAGTTTGTTATCAGGGAAGAAAGTTCTTGATATAAACAGTTACAATCACATTACATGAGTATTTGTTTTCTGATAGCGTGTATCGAAAAGTAATTTAATATTCTTATCCATTTCCTGCAACCTTATTCCCAGAATAAAACTGTCTGAATAGAACCAGGTATTGGGGAACTTGTTTCTGATATCACCGTGCCTCAGAGAGGAAATTAAAGGACTTCATATTTGAAATGGAGTTTATAAAGTAGAGCAATCATCACTTTTTAAAATATTTAAATTATATGTTTTTAGAATAGGTTGTAGATTCACTGAAAATTTGAGGGATAGTACAGAGATTTCCTGCATACCTATACCTACACCTGTTCCTATTTTAACACTTCACATTAGTACTGTGCATTTGTCACAACTTAGAAACAAACATTGATATAATATTATTAAGTAAACACCATACTTCACTAGAATGTTATTAGTTTTTTGCTATTGTCACTTTTCTTTTTTAGGATCCCATTCAGAACACTCCATTGCATTGAGCCATCATGTTTCCCTAGTCTCCTGGGGGTTGTGGCAGTTTCTCAAACATTTCTTACTTTTGAAGAGCTTGACAATTTGAGGAGTATTGGTCAGGTATTTTGTAGAATGTGCCTCAATTTGGGTTTGTCTGATGTTTTTCTCATGGTTAGACTGGGGTTATGGATTTGGGGAGGAAAACCACAGAAGGAAATTACTATATTCATTCCATCTGATCAAAGGTACCAGCTGTCAACATGATTTATTACTGATGATGTTAACTTTGATTGTCTGATCAAGGTAGTATTTGCTAGGTCTTTCCACAGTAATGTTGTATTTCTTCTTTACTGTTCTCCATGGAAGCAAGTCAGTACTAAGTGTAGCCCACACTTAAGCAGCAGGAACTTATGTTCCAGCTCCTTGAAGGAGGAGTACCTTCATAAGTAATTTGGAATTTTGCATAAGAAATTTGTATCTTATTTCTCATTTATTTATTTTTTTAATCATGCATCTACATCAGCATGGATTAATGGATATTTACTTTATACTTTAGGTTATAATCTAACACTATTTTTAAAAATTTATTTTGTAGTTCAAATTGTTCCAGCTTTGACCACTGTATACATACATATCTATAAATAATGTCTATATGTGTCCATCTGTATTTACATAATAATCTAAACATAAGTTCATACTGAAATCTCCAACTCTAATCAATACTACATGGTTCATTCTAGCTTTCCTCCTTTGCTTATTTCCAAACTTGTATCTCCAATCATGAGAAACCCGGCTCCCACCATCTGCCTTTCAATTACCTGTACTTATTTGATCAATACAAGCATACATGTACAGATGTGTTTAACACGGTCAGAAGTATTAAACCATACATAAGCACCTTTGTGAGAAACAACTTCATCAGCTAGGGTACAATGCTTAGTATAGTCCCTTTTGTTTTTAGTCGTGTAGTTTTCAATCATTTCCATGATTGAAATTGACTTAGGTCAGCTCCTCTTTTTCCCCACCTCCTCCAGTAGGTTTATGTCAGATACATATACAGTTATTTTATTTTGTCACAGTCTGAATTCCATCCCGGCATTCTTTCGGCAGTCATCACTTTTATAAGCTCTGTATCACTTTGTAGTGAGATTCTTAATGATATTTTCTAAAATACAGAAGAGCAACAGAAAAGTATATACTAGTATTAAATTCCCAGTGAATAAGTATGTTTTGCTGTATGAAAATATTTAATGCATATTAACATATGAATATGTATGAAAATTGAAAAAAAACTTAAGATAATCCAAAACAAGAGCAGAATGAATAAGTACATTAAGGTCTATTCATATAATGGAATACCATGCAGGGTGAAAAATGAACAATATAAAGTGCATCTCAAAAATAAAAATAAAGTGGTCACAAAATAACACAAATAATATGATTACATTTGGAAGATGAAACTATATTTCAATTAAATTGTAATAATATAAGCAAAGGAATATAAAACATAGAAATCAGGATACTATAACTTCAAAGGACCTCAAAGGTAGCAATAATGATCTATTCCTGACCAGGTGTCTTTATTAGTAGTAATAGTATTCAAATTTATTAAACTTCTTAAATAAGTTCATATGCTCATGGACTCAGTTTATCTGCTTAAAATTATAAAGTTTAAATAACCAAAGCATTATGCTCATTTATTCATTTAATAAATATTTATTACACTTATACCATATTCCAGGCACCAGGTGCTGGGGATTTCTGCTGACCCCAATAGATATTTTATTCTTGGGAATTGTAAATTTATCTTCAAGAGCTTATTAGGGTTGTTCAAGAGTTGTATTTTTCATACTAAATAGGTATGATCTCTCCACTCATGGAATTTATAGACTAGTGTGTGTTCGTTTGCAAGAAGTGGGCAATCTGAAATTGTCTCCCCAAAATGTCTTGAAGCCAAATGAAGTGCCTCACACCAGAAATCCCAGCACTTTAGGAGGCCGAGACAGGAGGATTGCTTGTAGCCAGGCATTTGAGATGAGCCTGGACAATATAGCAAGATCTCATTTCTATAAAAAATTTAAAAATTATCCATGTGTGGTGGTACACAAGCCTGCAGTCCCAGCTACTTGGGATGCTGAGGCAGGAGGATCCATTGAAATTAGCAGTTTGTGGTTACAGTCAGCTATGATTGCACCACTGCACTCCGGCCTGGGCAACAGTGTGAGACCCTGTCTCTAATAAATAAATAATTTTTTAAAATGTCTTGAGCATAATGGCCATGGAAACATTTATATACTTTACGTCACCTTTGGAAGACAGCCTGAATTTTATTCAAGTCCTGAGGCATGTACTTAGGCTGATAGGCTTTGCAGAGCTATTATTGCCAAGCTTCCTTATCATCTGTCAATGGAAAAGAAGACAAACTCTGTAAAATAATTTAAGGAGGTTTATTCTGAGCCAAATTTGAGGACCAGTACCATGGCCTGGAGCCATGCCCAAGAAGCCTTGAGCAAGTGGACTCGCTGTGGTTAGGTTACAGTTTGATTTTTATATATTTTCAGGAAGACAGGAATTTCAGGTAGAATAATAGATCAATACATGGAGGGCATACATTGGTTTGGCCCAGAAAGGGCAGGACATCTCGAAGTGGGGGCTTGCAAGTCATAGGTAGATTTAGGGATTCTTTAGTTGACAACTGGCTGAAAGAGTTAGGTTTTGTCCAAAAGACCAGGAATCAGCTGAAAGGAATGTTTAAGGGTCTTGAATCCTTCGTGTGATGCTATATCGGAATCAGGTTGAGAAGTAAACAACATCATAAAAACCTGTTTACTGAGTTTTTATCATTTGTAGGCATGACTCACCAGGCCTGCTTAGAAAGGAATTTTGGGGGGGGAAGGGGCAAGAAAAAGATCAGAGTTCAGTCCTCAATCTCACACCCAGGGATCCCTTATGTAGAACTGGTCTGAGAAGTACTTCTCACTGGAAACCCAAACCTATCTTTGAGAAAACTCAAACCCCTTAATCCAAAGTATAACTACATCTATGGTCTAATTGAAATTATTAATATGTGTAATATATAAATGAAAAAAGCTTAAAAGTGTTGAGCAAATGTAAGAGGAAACGCTATAATCTTTATGAAAATGTGACAAACTTGATAATGCCTTTTGGTGTTCTATCAATGCCTTGCACGTGAAATGGTGTTTTTGGCCTTACAAAATCCGGCCCTTTCAGTGTTGAAATTAAGGTCTTCAGAACCTAGCCTGAAGTTACCACATTTCTAATGCTCCTGCCACGAATCCTGTTGTCTAAGCAAAGAGAGTTACTTGTTCTTTCAGATACATGTCCCAAGTCCAGTGAGAAAAGATTGTTTCGCTGTGCTTTTCTCAGTGGTCTGGCTGGGTTATGCATCCATCCCTGAATTCAGCCCTGAACATTAGCAGTGGCCAAGTGAATATAATCCTCAGCTGTCCCAGATTAGGTCGCAGGATCATCCTGACATTGCACAAGAAACACCTGGATGGAGAGTGGAGTATCAAGTGATTTCTCAGAGAAGGGCAAATAGATATTGGGTGGGGGGAAAAATGTCTCTTATACTCATCTTTTAAGTTTGAGTTTGAGTTCCTTTACCTCCTTGAAGACTTTTTGGTTCCTATTTTTTTAGATCTTTTATATTTTTTATTTTTATTTTATTTTAATAGATATAGGACTATGAGTGGTTCTTTGTTATACCGATGAATCATATAGTGGTAAAATCAGAGCTTTTAGTGTACCTATGAACTGAATAGTGTACATTGTGCCCAACAGATAATTTTTGATCCCTCACCCCCAACCCTCCTTCCTTCTGAGTCTCCAAAGTCCATTACCACTGGTCCCCAACCTTTTGGCACCAGGAACCGTTTTCATGGAAGACAATTTTTCCACGGACCGAAAAGGTGGAGGGGGGGATAGTTTCAGGATGATTCAAGTGCATTACATTTATTGTGTATTTTATTTCTATTATTATTATTACACTGTAACATATAATGAAATAATTATACAACTCACCATAGGTTGGGGACCCCCACATTATACCACTCTGTATGACCATGTGTACCCATAGTTTAGCTCCCATTTATAAGTGAGTACACAAGGTATTTGTTTTCCTGTCCTTTTCTAACTTTAAATCATTTTCAAAATTCTATCTTCTTTCTTAGAATTCCCATTAGCCAGACATCTCTTATTATGTAGCCTTTTTCATGCTTTTTTCTCTGTTTCTGAATTATACATTTTTGGGCGGGGAGAGGATCTGTGTCTTGTTCCATGCACTCCATAGCTCTAAGCTCCACAAGCACTCATACCTTCACAAGCACTATGTTAAGAAATATTTTCTAAAAAAATAAATAAATAAATGAATGGCTTTCACATACTTGTTGTATTTAGTTGAATAATCTGAATCTAAATCAGATTAAGTTTTACCTCCACTCTCTTCTACTCCCCAAGATAACATAGTCATGACCAGACCTGGTCACAGGCCAGTGCTGGAGTGTTTGTCTCACTGAGAGACTTCTCAGTTGAAGTAAGATTGTAAATTCAGGCTTTTAATCCCCAAAGCATTATTTAATCTATATTTGAAGTAAATGTCAACTTCATAAAGAAGCTGAATGCTTTTCTCCTGTGTAAAATTTTACAGCTCATGCCTTAGAATTCAATCCCATGTACTATATTCCTAGGATACCAGTATTGATGGGTAATAATGATGAAGGACTGTGTGCTTCCTAGGACTTAATCTGGAGGAAAAAATGCTCTGAAATCCCTTAGTGAACAGCACATAAAATGGTAGGGTCCAAGTCTCATACAAGTTGAGTATCCCTTATCTGAACTGCTGGGGACCAGAAGTGCTTTGGATTTCAGATTTTTTTTTGGATTTTGGGATATTTGCATCTACATAATGAGATATCTTGAGGATGGAACCCAAGTTTAAATTCATTTATGTTTCATATACACCTTTTATACATAGCCTGAAGGTAATTTTATACAATATTTTAAGTAATTTTATACAATATTTCAATAATTTAAGTAAATAAAGTTTTGGCTGTGTTTTGACTACAACCTGTCACATGAGGCCAAGTGTGGAATTTGCCTAATTAGGAGTGGCCTAATGTTAGCACTCTAAAAGTTTGGGATTGGGAGCATTTTGGATTTTGGATTTTCGGATAAGGATGTTCAACCTGTATTGCTATCTTCTAAGGGCATGTCTATGAAGATACTAAGAACAATTTAGGTATTTTATTTTCTTGTCACTTTGTAAATTCCTATGGGATGAATCCCTTATACAATAGTCACATATCACTTAACAAAGGGATACATTCTGAGAAATGCATTGTTAGGTGATTTCATTATAGTGCAAACATCTAGAGTGTACTTACACAAACCTAGATGGTATAGCCTACTACATGCATAGGCTATATAGTATAGCCTATTGTTCCCAGGCTACAAACCTATATAGCATGTATCTAAACATAGAAAAGGTACAGTATAAATACTATATTAGAATCTTATGGGATCACCATCACATATGCATTCTGTCATTGACTAAAATAACATTTTGCAGTCCATGACTATGATACATCATATCATCTAATGATAGAATATAAGGAATGAAAGTAACTTTCATATGTACCTAAACACTACTTCCCTGTTCCCATTTTACAGTAAAGCTACACTTTTCTATAGTACAGTCAGGATATAACTGTATGATCTTTATAAAGTTCTACTTTGTTTGAAACAAAGTAAGATTACAGATGAAATGCCAACTATAATATTTTATAAGTGCAAGTGGTTTGGTTATCAGAAGAGTAATTGACTAGAAACACTATTTGACTTTATTTTATATATTTCCAGTAAACCTTCAGAGTTGCTAATTGTTGATATGGAACCATTTGTAGAATGAAGTCTGTATAATTTTAATGTTACACAGGTTGAAGTCCCATTATAACAGTGCATTATTTATGGATCCATCTTGAGCACTATGCATAAGAAATTTACTTTTAAAAGAACCAATGGAAAACTCTTTTAAAGCTTTCGTTGGGGTGTTACATGGGGCTTATTATACCTGCCCTTTGGGAACAAACAAAATTGAAAACAGACCTAAGAAGCAAAATGATGATAACAGTAGAATATCATTTTGTTGTTGTTTATTTATTTTGGTAAAACTGGTCTGGAGAACATATCTGTGACCATGGGATAAAACTGGAGCCTCCAACCACCATCCCCCAAGTCTAGAACTTGGTACTGACAGTTGAAAGAGTTGAAGATCCAGGTTCTGTACTTAGGAAAATTCAGACTTCACAGGCCTTCTTTAGGTCTATCTCTAGAAAATAGCCTTTGGAGCTTGATTTGGTTGTGCTCACTAAATAAAGAGAGGGCACAGAAGGATAATGTTACCTGTGCTCTGCCTCGGGGTAGGGGAGAGGGAGAGAGACAGAAAGACAGACAGACATAATCTGAGCCACATATGAACCTTTATCCCAATCTTACCACAAAAAGAGACTTCTCCTGGGGGAGGAGCAAGTAAGGAAGAAGAATGAGCAAACTTTTCTTTTCCAGAATTTAATCTAGACAGCAGAAGTTCCTATTTCATGGGTAGTAGAAAGGAAATCTGAAGGGAGTCAAAAAATTAGTCCTATATTTGTTTAACTAAAATATGATTTTATATTTTGAAACCTAATGAAAGAGTTAGAAAGAATTTCATATATTTTTACATTGCAATTAAATACCTTTATTGAATAAAATAAACCTAAGGAAAGAGAAGGCAGTTCATATCTATGTATATGTATGTATATTCCAGTATAATAAAATGCTTTTATTGAAAACAACTGTAGCTACTTTACAATTAAAAAGTCATTGCCCATCCAGTCTCCACCCATGTTCTCTATCAAGCCCCAATTTTTGTTTGAGGATCCTCCTCTCATGGCAGAGATGCAGCTGGGGTAAGGGGAAGATGATTAATGCCTTCCTATTACAATCTCCATTCACTGGAATGGTTCACATGGCCCTTCCACCTAGCTCAAGACGAGAGCACATAATCAAAGCTAGAATATCCTTTCTGTGGGAAACTTAAATGTTGAGTACAGTCAGACAAAAGAGCAAGAAAAATAAAATGAATAGAGTTCATTCATTTCAATGACTGGTGATGTTCAGACAAGATAGTGAATTACTTTCTGCTGTGCTGTTAAGTCCTAAATCTGATATTTCCACATTCTAGTAGAGCCGGTAAACTCTTCAATATCCCAATATCCCTACTTTTTTTTTTCTTAAGCCAGAGTCAGTTTCTGTTGCTTGCAGTCATGTAATATATTACTGGGTAATAGTTTCAGATTGCCCTGAGTCATGGGACAAAATAGAGACCATTAAGTTGGTGGATAGATCAGAACACCTGGGCTCAAGTCCACTGATAAGGATCAGAAACACTGAGGCCAGGGCTAAAATCAAAGTGTTTGATTGTGCAAGAGCATTGACTTTGAAATCTAGTATATAGAGTCAGGAAATGGAAAAGGACAGAAACAAACAAATAATTTAAAAGTTGTATTTGCAAAGACTAAGTACTGGATTATTCAACTTCTAAAATCATCCTGAATCTCACAAGCTATATGAGAAGGGTTACAAAAGTGGGATGGTCCCAAAAGCTATCTCAGATGTGGTCTAGAAGTCAATGTCTAAAGAGCAGAATAGACGAGTCCTCCCGTTACATATTGGGTCTGTAACACACAATAGGTGTTTCTGGTTCCAACCTCTTTATCGATTAGAATCCTTTGGTTGCAAGCAACATAAACTAACACTAATTCAAGCAATATGGGGAATTTATTAGAAGGGTAAGGTACACAGAATTGATAGGATGCTGAAAACAGGACAGACACCAGGTCAGTAGAATCTGGACCTGCACCTAGTCTTTCACATTAACTTTGAAACCAGCAGTTACAAGTGCTACTCTGTGTCAAAGCTCCTCATAGTGACCATTGTTTTTAGGTACTCTTGATCTAACTGCCCAGCTGTTCTTGATAATTCCCCTTCTCTTGGAATAATCAGTAGGAGAGCCCCTCTCAGCTGTGTTTATAGCAGCTGATCACATTCCAGATCATAGTTGATTGAGAAGGGACCAATATCTGAGACAAGCTGGGCCAGTCAGATTCTATTCTCCAGAAATTTAGAATTTGAACTAAAAGACATCCTGGAAATTGGGAATTTAGTGTCATTAAAGGTAAACCCTTGAAGAACCAGCCACAAATTCCTGCTTCTGAGGCTTATCTTTCCTGATTTCCTCATTCCAAAAGCCTGGTGGTTCAACATTTCCTTGGATTCCATGAGAGATCATAATAGGTTTCTAATAAATTTCTTCTTTCTACTTAAGTTTGCATGAGTCAGCTTACCTCACTTATATCTGATAGAACCCCAACCAACATGCTCTCTAGTTAAAGTCCTCATTACAAGAGTCATGTGGGGTTAGACTAACTTTGGAAGCTATACTTCTTTAGCCATACTCTTGACTAGGTTTTAATATCAACATAGAGAGGCCCCATCATTAACTAAAAGGTAAGCACTTAAGACTCTAAAGGGCTGACCCCCAACATTAAAAATGAATACATAAAGTCAGGTATAGCACATGTCCTATGATTAGTATTTTAATTTAAAAAAGAGATAATTTAAGGATTAAATTATCAACTTGACCTTACTCATAACAGTAATTTTTTTGAGAAATTTATTCTAGACTAGGTCTTATAACTGACCACTTAATGCAAGAAAACCCTAACAGAATATACATAACCAGTGATAACTTTGGCCCATGAAATCTTATGCAAGAGGTATTATCCCACAAAGAGCTGTACCTTTGATTGGAGAGGCTGACTTTAAGGATCATTATCTGCATAAAGGCATTGGAGCAGCCCAGGTGTTTTCCTCTTCTCCTGCAGAAAAGAAAGGATCCAGGGAGAACCTCTCACCCCCATCCACCAGCCAAAGAGACCGGTGTAAATATAAACCTTGTAAACGTAAGTATAAATCTTGAGTCTGCAGAACTCTCGATTTGTGAACTTGGTGTGTCTACAAAGGGGGTGGAGCTCTTAAATCTTGATGTGGTTAAACCCAGATTGTACCAGACTCAGTATTTCCTGCCATGTTAGCTGGAAATAACAGCAAAAAATTCTAGTTAGATTAATCTAAAGACTGAAATTATTATAAGGTTTCAAAATTGTTTAAAGGTAAGCACTCATCTGGGGATCAGGTAAAAACTGGAACCACAAATCGAAAGCCTTCTGGAACTTAGAGTGTTCTCTCAACATCATTCATTTTTGTTTCCCATGAATGGCATTAAAGTGACTACATAGCTTGACCACATTCACTGAGCTAGCTTGTAAGAGAGGTGGAACTGAAATCCAAATCTTTTGACTCTGGTTTTGAGCAATTTCTACCTTCCTTTACTCTCTGCTGTGAGGGCAATTAAAATCAGCTATGTAAATCTAACTCCTTCCATGTTTTATCAAATGGTAAATTGCACTAAATGAATAGCTATTAAATGAAATGATGAATAGTTACACAAAGGCCCACTAATTTCCATCTTCCCTCCCATCAGCTTCTTTTCCAACATGTGTAGTAGATAGAGACCTAGCCACGCAGTCCCAGCTCTGCACCTAACTAAGCAGAACCTCAGCAAGTCATTGAAACTCTTTTAAGTCAGAAAATTATGCTAAATGAATCAGGCAGGCACAGAAAGACAAATATTGCATTATCTCATGCATACGTGGAACCTATAAAAGTTGATCTCAGGGAAGTAGAGAGTAGAATGGTGACTACCAGAGGCGGCGTGGGTGGTTGGAGGATGGGGAGATGGGGAGATGTTGGCCAAAGGATGTATAATTACAGTTAGATAGGAGGAATATTTTTTAAAAGTGTCCAGAATAGGCAAATATAGAGAGACAAAAAGCAAATAAATGATTGCCTTGGGCAGGAGGGTGTGGTGTGGTGGGGGGAAGAGGACAGGTGGGAGGGGGGAATGACTACCAATGATTAAGGAGTTTCTTTTTTATGTGATAAAAATGTTCTAAAATTGATTGTGGTAATGGTCACACAGCTCTGTGAACACACTAAGAATCATTGATTATACATTTTAAATGGGTGAATTGTATGATACATGAATTATGTCTCAATAAAACTGTTTTTAAAAAGAAGATAATAATAAATTTTCCCAGTCTTGGGAAAATTTTTCTTTTCTCATCTTTGAAAAAAAGATAGTAATTGTATCTCCCAAAAGGTCCTGCAGTGTGAGTTAAATGAGATGACACCAGTCACAACGCCAAAGGGCAGCAGTCCATGAGTGTCATGTCAGTCCTGTAAACAGCTCTGCCAACCCATCTCCGGTTTGAAACACAAACACTAGGACCTGGAGAATGCTCAGAGCAGGCATCTTTATATTGATAAAAACAATCTTTTAGTGTTTTTGTGGAGGAGGAGGTGAAGTGAACAGATGAATATACATTTGTGCCCTAATCCAAGTGTCAAAATCTGGTTTTCCAAAGAGAATGGCCAGTATTTCTGGGCAGCTGTCAAACCTTCACAGTTTGCACAAACACAACAGTACCTGCTGAATTAACCTGTGGCATTTACCAAAGCCAACCCCTGCCAAAAACAAATCTCTCTTCTCTTGATATGCTGAATAAGAGATAGGGATGCATTAAACATTTACGAAGACACTTCAAGAGAGTCTCAGGTAACAGGAAGTGTTTTGAGATTGATTTGGCATGCTTTGAGTGCACTTAAGACAGGGGAAGATACACAGGGAATGTTCCTGAGACTTTTTCTTTTCAATCATCCTCCTCTGTGACTTTTACCCTATAATTTATTTTTAAAGAGGCATCATAGTTTTCTGGGTGCCATAACAAAATCTAAAATAAATGTTTTTGCCCAGATAAGCACTATTAAAAGGAAAGGATACTGAATTCATTTAAATACATTTGCAGGAGATTGATTTTCCCAAGAGAGTGTACATATCCCATTTCTTTAATTATTCTTGAAGTTTTGCCTATCAACTGACAATTTCTTACAGAAACGAAGCAAAACAGCTTGGCTTTCCTGACAGCAAAGAGTTATAATAATGCTAGAATAAAAACGGGTTTGTCACTTTCCTTATCTGTTCTAATGTCTGAGTTACTGGAAGTCAGAAATGTAATAACCCCATTCGAGTGAACACAGTTGCTTGGAATATATTAAACTGAAAGTAAATTCAAAGTGAACTTTCTCTAGTTTTTAAAGATCGGTATATTCATTCCTAACTATAAGGAACCGGCATGAAGAATTATACAAAATTAGAGTGAAATATGGCCATGTTCGCTTTGTTTTCCCAACTGATCACTTCATCATCTGATTAGAGGGAAGTCCAATTTCTTTCATGAGTTGGCATTCAGCAAAAAAACTGTTTACTTAGCATTAAAAAGGCCAAGTTTAAACAGTCTGTTACTTTCATTGCTTTGGCCTCTGCTGTACCTTGTCACTGTGAGAAACTGATCCTGATCAGTCCAATGTTTTTCCGCTGCACAGGGATGGCCTTGCCTCCTCATGTCATTGTGGCTGCTGACAACAGGATTTCTCATCAATACATGAGCTCCAGAACAAGCACCCCTCATTCTTGCACTAATGGTAAGTCCCAGCCCAAAATCTTTTTCTACTTTAGCTTAGTTCCTCTTTTTGAGCTATGGTTTCCTTTTTGTCATTGGACATGGTTCAGGCTTCCTGAACCTGGTTCTCCCCCAAAAGTAATTATCTCTGTTAAGGAGTGGTGATAGTCGTACAACTTTGTGAATATACTTAATGCCACTGAATTGTACAATTAAATGGTAAATTTTATGTTATATATATTTTACCACAAAAGAAATAATTATCTTTTACTTTTATTCCTAGGTAGCCCTGAGGGGCTCTCTTTTCATAGGACCTTGAACTTCTTTTTTCAATAGGTCCACTATCTCCACATCTTTGCAAGCCAAAGGCAAAGGATTCTTGTGCTAATCACAGATAAACAAAATAAAATTGTCCCTTTCTACTATTTTTCTTCTCCAAGCAATATAATTCCCTGTCCTTGAATCTGAGTGGTCATATTGTCAGTTCTGAGTGCATTCAGGGCCGAAGAATGACCAGACACACCAAAGTTAGGCAAGCATGAAAATGAGGTTTGTTGAGAAGAGAAAGATAAGATTATAGGGCAAGAGCAAGATATAGGTTTACAGAGCATAGTACTTATGCCACAGATGATGACCGGACCCACTGTCGCAGCAAAGGGAGAGCAAACAGAAGGACTAAAAGGGACTTGGTTCGGGTCTGTGTCTTGTTCTCTACTGCCCAGATTGGGACCTCCCTGTGGCTCAGATGTCACCATGGAACCACTTTGATTGGATAGTTGCGAGTCGCATGACCTGAGTCTTAACTACGCATGCATGTTGTTCTAGGTCAATTTCTGGACTCTATGGTACTTAGGCTGCTTGGTCTGTGGGCTAGTGAGTCCTCTGCATTCATTTGCAGCTGACACTCTCTTATGATTGGCTGATTCACAGGGTATTCCTTCCTCCCCAGGTATGGCGATTGCTTGGTAGATTAGGATAGAGCAGGAACAAGATGGGGGCCTTCTTCCCAGGTGAGGCAATTGCACCAAAACAACAGCACCCACTTTATTCCCTAGGAATCCCGGAATCCCTCGCTATCCACCTAACATTATGACACACTTGAAACCAATCGAATGTAGCAGATACGATGCCAGGCAAATTCTAAGGCTAAATGATTATGGGCAATTCATCTTCTTTCTCACTTGCTCAGACTCTTACATTGGATCCCTGAAATGCAACAGCAGTCCAAGTGCCCTGACGCCCCCACGCGATAAGGAAGCCCAAACTAACCCATAGAGAGTGACCCATAGTGAGAGCCTAAGACTACATGATGAGAGAGACAGAGAAGCAGCCCTTAGCTGCTCCACCTTCAGTCACTGTCTGACTGCAACTAGATGAGACCCTGAGCCAGAACTACACAATCAAACCCTTCCCCATTTCCAGACCCACTGAAACCGTACAGGCAATAAAACTACTACCGTTTTTGACACAGTAGATAACTGGAACTGAATTTGGTACCTGAAAGAGGAGTGCCGCTTATCACAAATATGTGGCATTGGGTTTGGAGTCAGGCAGAAGCTGGAAGAGCCTTGTGGAAACTATTAAGAAAAGCCTAAAGGACCTGAAGAAAAATTTGCAGAATCTTAAAAGATCTCAAGGAGTCAGTGAAAACTTGGAGGAAAGTGAGGAAAACATTATTAGAAGGTTAAGGAAAAGAGATCCTTTCGTGCAGTGACGGAAAGTTAAGCACAGCTGTCATCTGAGGTAACATGGAAAATAGAAAATGTATCTAATGAACTTGGTGATCTATCTAAGGAGATTTCCAGGCAGAGTGCTGAGTGCTGCCTGGTTTCTTCCAGCTGCCTATAATAAAATGAAAAGAAAGAGATGAACTAAAACACAAAGTATTTGGGTTTCAAATTAAATTTGAAGAATTTGCTAAGACCCCCAAAATTGTCTTTTCGGCTAGCAAAAGCTTCCAAAATAAGAAAGTGTCTGAGGCCAAAGTTCAAACCCAAAATGTGACTATAGAATTATCAGAAAGACCTAAGGTGAAGCTTAAAGGAACTTTTCAGACAAACAAAAAGGACTGAAAAGTCCCTCCAGGTATGCCTCATAGATCCTTTCAATTAAATAAAAAGATCATAAGGGCATTGTCCTTCAGTAACCTCAACTGTGAGCCTAAAGTAGAGAAGACTTTTTGCGCTAATCACGGAGATTAAGAGAAGGGCTTATCTTGAAGATATCTGTGGGTGTGGCATTTGTCTAATGAGGTAAATTATAAATTGTTGCATAGGAAGCCTAGAAAATTTTTAAATTTTTAAGAATTGTATCAAAGAAAATTCAAAATCCAAACAGGCCCTTGGACTCTTGAACTTCTAAAGGCAGAAAGTTGGATGACAGATGTAATCAACAGCAAACAGAAGAGACTTTTATTGGAAAAGAAAAGATGACTCAAGATAGAGACAAGAGCCCCGGGAGAGGAGCGAGGACACATAAAGAACCATTCCCAGGGAGTAGGAATAAAACCTAATCAAAGGACTGTGATCATGTGGCTGGCTGGATCCCAGAATTGCTACAGAGCAGTGACAGTTGCATGCCTGCCTTTTGCCCCCTTTTGAGTGGGAGTGTCAATTGCAGCTATTGAACATCTGTTCTACCATTGTATATTGGGTGTCCATGGGGAAGAGAAGGCCCCTCTTTGACTCATAGGTTTTCAGACAGAAAACAGTACTCAAGGAACCAAATCCAACCACCTGACAACTTTTAATTGCCAGTAGATCCAATTTAAATGTTAAGGTCCCAGCCTTTGAGCCCAAGGCTGATGCTGTAATGAGATAAGAATTTTGGTAGATCTCTGGAGGGGTGAGTGTATTTTGCATGTAAGAGAGACATGTATAGAGGTCAAAGGGCACTCTGTGGCAGAAAGTATTTTTCAAAGATGACTGCAATGATATTTTCCATCCAGTTTGCTCTTCTACAATTCTGCCACTCTTCCATCAAGAAAAGAGATCTGATTTCCCTTCTTGTGAATCCAGGCAGGCTTGTGACTCACAGACTCACTTAAAACCAATAGAGTGATCCAGAAATGACATTGAGTGACTTCTGAGGGTAGATGATACAAGGTTTTCAACTTCAATCCTATTCACTGAAGCTATAAGCTGCTATGTGAGGCCCGCTGACTACACTAAGGAAGCTCAAACCAGTCCACACAGAAAGACCACCTGGAGAAGCCTAAGGCTATATAAAAGGAAAGAGAAAGAGAGAGAGACAGTCTATTTGACTGCATGCAACCACATGAAAGACCCTGAGCCAGGACAGCCCCATCAAGCCCTACGTGAATTCTCCTCCCACAGACACAAGGAGCTATAATAAAGTAATAAACAGAAGATACATTTTTGGGTGATTTGTTACACAGCAACAGATACCCAGACAACCCAGTCTTCCTTATCTCACCAACATTACCAACCAAAGGTTTCTCTCTTTTTTCTTACTCCATATGCAAAACATCAGAAAATAAAGTTCATTCTATTTCTAAAATATAAACTGAATCCCAGTACTTCTCATTCTCCCTCCTGTTTCCCTAGACCAAAACACTATTATCTTTTCTCTGGCTACTTCAGGAACCTCCTCTCTACTCTCCCAGCCTCCACTGTTGCCTCTTGAAACTCGTTCTTCACACAGCAGACAGAGTAACCATTTATAAAGTAAGTTATGTCACTTATCTTCCTGCTTAAAACCTTCCAGTTTTTTACCTAATGTTTGATGTAAAATCTTAATTTTTCCTCTCGATCTAAAGGTGTTATGTTATCTGGCCCACTAACTCCATCCCATGTGGCTCTCCTTCTTGCTCACTCTCATCTAGCTTCACTCAACTTGTTTCTGTTTTTCGGACAAGCCAAGCTCATTCCTAGCTTGGGAGTTTTCACTCTTTTGACCATTGGAATGGAACGGTCTTCCTTCAGATCCTCAAGTCAGTGACTTCTCTTCATCATTCAGTACCAAGTTCAAGAGGGGTCTTCTTTAAAACACCTTCCTTGTCTGCATCTCCTGATGCTATCCATTCACATGTCACACCACCCCAGTCACTGCATCATATTATTCCATTTAATTTTCTTCATAGTACTCATGACAGTTTGAAATTGTTAATTTGATTCACTTGATTTTTGGTCTCCTCCTAAATGATTTTATATGTACCGTGATATAGGAATTCATTTTCTGTCCTATCTAGCACTTAGAATATTGCCTAGCATATAGTTGAGACACAGTATTTGTTGAATGAAGGAATGAGTGAATCATGTCCCCATGACCTCCAATTCTGTTAGAGTAAGTGTAGCAGACACTGCTAATTGGCTGACCCTAGACTAACAAAACTTCACTCCCTGTGTGTCTTTCAATGACTATGCTACAGGCAGCCACGTGACCCGGTTCTAGAAGATGAGATGTAAGTGAAAATACCAAATGACAATTCTTGGAAAAATTTTGTAAAGGTCAAACTTCTGTGGCATAAACTTTTTGATTTTTTACTCCTCCTTCTTGATCTTGACAAGAATAAATAATATAAGACTGGGAATTGGAACAACCCTCTTGCAACCACAATGACAAACCCACATACTGAGGATGACAGAAAGGAATGATGGTAGGAAACAAACCTCACTGGTAGGGGAAAATGTGCTGACCTAAGTAAGTTTGGAAATGAGTGGAGTCAGTAAAGTTAATGGGAAAAGGAACTCTACATAAGCACTGTACTCTAGTTGGTAAAGATGGTTCCTATGGAGGTATGAGTTAATGATTCTGATATTGCTATACATGTACATTGGTAGTGAACAATTAGGTAAATAGATGGCAGATGGTGGGAACCAGGTTTCTCCCTGTTAGAGTGGGAGGCTAGAGATAAGCAAGGGAGGAAGCCAGAATGATCCATGTGGTAATGGACTAGCATTAGATACATCATTATGAACTTATGTTTAACTTAACATACCCAGATACATATAAAACACTTATAAATATGTGGGTGTACATGGGATACTATAAATGAACATGTGTTTCTTTGCCCTGTCATCTGAGAGGGCCTAGAAGCAACAACACCTCAGTAGCAATGAGCATTCCTAGTACCAAGATCTTGGTTTCTAATACCATTCTCCAGTAAAAGAAACCAGTGCTCCTTAGAAAAATAACTGATTTTAGGAGTGTGGTAGAAAATACACAAGATGAGCCTGGAGTATTTTTAATGCCAGAAAGGAAATATTTGAAAAAACCAAAGGAACAAAAATCACATACATCCCATAATGATGGGATATATCAATAGGACGTAGTAGCCCACTGAGTGTTTCAATGGCCAAATGTGGAACAATTTGAACCAAAGATTAATAACATAGTTTGAGTTATAATCCAACTTACAAAATAAATATTTCTGGGTCCATGCTGATATAAACAAATAATTGAAAAAATAAATAAATGAGGGAAAATAGACAAATATCCTAGGCAGAAGAATTTCAAATACTTTATATAGATATTAAACCCCCCAAGGAGGTGGAGCATAATTCCTCACACTTTAACATGGCATATGCATAGTGACTTGCTTCCAAAGAATGCAGTACTGAAAGGAGGAAAAAATGTTAACTTACCAGTTGAGAAACTTGGTCAACACCAGCTCAAGCAGGTATAATCAAAGTCAACATTAAACAGTGATAACTCATGTTGATAGCATGTACCCTTGATATGATAGGATGCAAATAACACTGCACCTCTTCAATCTTCCTCCCAACATTCCATCACTGCAGTCTAATAATGAGAATATCAGACAAATCACAACTGAGGATAATTCTACAAAATTCCTGAACAATATTCCTCAAAACTGCCAAGGTCATCAAAAATAAGGCAAGGCTAAGAAATTGCCACAGCCAAGAGGAGCCTAAGGAGACGTAACAAGTAAAGTAGTATCCTGGGTAGGATCCTGGGACAGCAATAGGACATTAGGAAATAACAAAGAAAACCTGAATAAAATATATAGCTCAGTTAATAATAACATGTTGATATTCATTTGTTAGCCATGATAAATGCACATACTAATATTAGATGTTAATAATGGGAAATTGGGTGTGAGGTATATTGGCATCTTCTGTACCATCTTTGCAATTTTTCTGTAAATCTAAAACATTCTAAAAAAAAGTTTATTTAAAAAAAGAATTATGGAAGGAACTGGGTCCTAATGGCATCACAGAGTTGCTATATCAATCCTGTGTTACCTATCACTGGGCTTCTTATTGCATCATACAAATTCCTGTGTTGTTAAATGACTCTTGATATAATTTTCTAAATCTCCTGTGAGAGCAAGGCAGTGATAAATGAGTACATTGGGTCTCAGGGGTGCGAGAGAAGAATGGCAGGACTGAGAACAGGAAGAGGCACAGAAAGGAGTAAGGTTTTTCAGAAGCAGGGCCATTACCTTAGGTACCCAGATTCTAATGTCATCATTGTGAGAACAGCTGTACTTTCTTTTTATAACTGAAAGAATTGTTCACTTTTCACAGTTGAAGAAAAACCTCTAATTGTTGTTGTAGGTTGTATTATGGAAAAATGATATTAAAATAACATGAATATTAGACTCTAGAGATATTCAGAGGTAGCAAATGGAGTCTGGAGAAGACAAGAAGGAAGAACAAAGCTAACAGAGTAATTGGGGGAAAACAATGTTAAGATTTGCTATGGAAGGAGGATAATTGTACACAAATTTCATAAATACTTGGTGTTACCTGTGATCCTCACAGAATTATTCTTGTCAGGTTTAAAGCCCTTAATATCTGCAGGGAAAAGGAGGCAATAAATCCCTCCGCCCCTGTTTGTCTTTGAGATTTTGTGAATCTCCAAACAGGAGCCTCAGAGGCCCAGTTCATGAGTAAGTATCTCATGAGCCTCCGCAGAAAGAGTCTCAGCTCCTCTTGTTAACTGTTTGGGTGGTTCAACCAAGGTCAACACCCAAATCATCAATTAAAAAGGCAAAGATTTGGACTTGGATTAGAAACCCAGATACCTGTATCTGAGGGGAAGTAAAATTAGCAAAATGTAAACACAATGAGATCAGAAATAGAAAACCAGAATGTGGTCACTAAGGAAAGCCCCCGCAGTGGGGGGTGTGCTGAAGCAGAGGGAAGGTCGTGATTTTGCTTTCTGGGTGATTGAGAAGGAACACCCCAAACCAGATCACTGCCAAGAAGAGTTAATATCTGTTTGCTTCCTGCTTCCTGTTACGCCTCATTTTCTGTAAGCCTGTGAAGGTCATGCCTGCATCATTTCCACATGGATTTAATGGGGTGGGTGTGGAGAGGCAATTGTGGTCCCTGGGAAACGAAAGGGGTTCTGGAGACCAACTTTGCATTTTACTTCCTATCTCAGAAAGCACCATGTCTCATTTCATAAATTAAAAACTTGGCATGATATATTTAATTGTAATTTCTTCCTCGGCCTATGTAAAGTTCAATCTGAAACAATTTCAGAGCATTTCATTTTAATGACTGAAATGTGTATTCAATTCCTATAAAAATCCAAAGCTCCATTCCAAATGCAGTTGACATTCTCCAGCACATCATTTAAATTTCTCTTAGTAATTTTCTGCCTTCTGTGAGACAGTGATATTACATTGCCTCAAGGCATTTTGCATATTTTGTTGATTTTAACATTTAAAGTCCTGGTGGGTTTTACTCTCTCATTATGCCCCTGTTCATGTCTCATATTTCCCTTGACTCCTCACCAGGAAGCAGTGAGAAGGTTTAAATAAGTTGTGTGATTTTTTAAAAAGCAGTTTCTCTGGGATGGGACAAGTGATGGTTTGAGACAGAAGCATTGATGAAGGTATCAGGAGTCAAAGAAGCTTATTCTGGTTATGATGCCTATGAGGATAAAATATACTAATAGAATTTTTCTACCTGCTGTGTAGACGTCCTCAAAATAAAATGGAAGCTAAGGACTAGAATCACGCTCAGCTTTTAGGGAAACAAAAAAATTAAACATAAATTTATAAAACTATTTTGTCTGAAAAAGCTTGAGAAAAAAATCTCAAATCCCAAATCTCTGACTTTTCAAAAGTAAACTCTGTTGAATGGAGAAGAAACATTTGAGTGAAAACAGAAGAGAAGAATAAGCTAATTTGAATCAAAGGCAGTGCTAAGAGCCATTATGTCTATTAAATTTTCCTAGAGCTCTATTCCAATGTACTAGTATGAACACAAAGGGCCAGCCTCATGTCTACTTGCTGCTATATATATGAGATATATTATACTTCTGTATGTTATGTTGTAATATCTAGACAATGACACCTATTCCTAGGTTCTTTTAAGCTTTAAATTGTAAGATTCCTTATAATTTCATTTTTAATCTTTACCCCTCATTTTTTCTCATTCGTCTGCTTTTTTGGCCTAGTTTTCATCTATCCAATAATTAATGAGAAATCCATCTATCCAATAATTAATGAGAAATACTAGTACTGTAGACTAAAGATGGCTACAAATTCTTTAACACTCTTCACATTGAGAGTTGGGTTTCTATTTCTATTCCTTGTGAATCTAGGTGGGCTTTGTGACTGCTCTGAACAATTTGAATAACTGACCAAGAAGAATTAACGTTCTTCCATTTTTTTGAGCCAGGCCGTAAGAGACTTGGAGCTTCTACTTTCTTTTTCTTGAAACGCTTGCTCTGAGGAAAGTCAGCCACTGTATAAAAAGCTTGATGATGCTGAGTCTACCATGGTATAATGGAGCCTGCACTACCAACATACTGAGGCCAGGAGAAAGACATGAACCTGCTGACAGACAAGCGAATGAAGAAACTTTCTAATGACTGCAGCTACAGGCCATCTGACTGTCCCTGTGTGAGGGACCCTAAGGAAGAACCAACCACGGACCCTATCAACACCCAGGAATGATTAAAAAATATATTGTTATTTTAAGAACTAGCTTTTTGGGTGTATTGTTACACAGCAATAAATAACCAGAACCACCAGACCTAATGTGAACTACTGGGTGAATACACAGAAAAATAAAACAAGAACCTCTCCCTCAAGAAAAGTAGAAAAGATTTTAACTAACATTTTGAAAATTATTTTTAAAATGATGTGAACTAAGTCTGCAAAAACACAGAGGAATAAGGGGTTAATTAGGGCCTGGGTCAGGTTTCCGAAAAGGCGCATTCTTGAAGTAAAAGAGAGAGGTGAGTTATATTGGGTGAATTACTTAAATACTTTGAGCTTCAGTTTGCTTATCTATAAATCTTGTAAAGAATAAATAGGTTAATCATGTAAAATGCCTAGAATATGGGCTGGCCCGTACTAAGTGATCAAATCGTAGTACCTTCTATTATTATTTCTATTGCTATTAGTATCATTGTTACCAGCATTAGTGATGCAAATATCTCCATCTCTAGATGGAGCTAAAAAGAACTGTGACTCTCCCAAGTTAGGTCTGCTGGCCATTGGTGGAAGCAGCATCCATCACTGTGCTTCTGCCTCTCATATTAATGTTCTTCAATGGCTGCCAAATTGCTGTTTTGTTGCAAATGCCACTTGTCTGTCTAAAATATTATTTCTAAATAGTATACAGAGGGGGGATACTATGGTATAATGCTTGAGTGGGTTCAATCTTATCTCATCTTAAAAAATATTATTTATCTACTTTAAAAAGTTATAGTGAGAATGAAATGGAATAATACATGTACACTACTTAGCACATGATATTGAATAAATGTTAGTCATTATTATCATTATCATCATTATTATGATTATTACCACTTGTAAGTAAAAATATACAGTTCCTGGTACATTTAGTGATTTTTATATATTATTAATGAGCCATTTTAGCAACTGCAATTGTAATTATTACAATTTCTATGAGAAAATTGGGGTTCATAGTCAAATTACTTTCCCACTGCCACCTAGCAAATAACTGATAAAGTCAGACTTTAACTCATCTCTGGCTCATTCCAAACCTCATTCCCTTTCTACTGTGTCATTGCTTCTTCAATAACAATACAATTTAACTTGAACAAGAAATAACACATATTCCCACCTTATTGGGTTGCCAGATATGACAAGTAAAAATACAAATTATCCATTGTTTATCTGAAATTGAAATTTAACTGGATATCTTGCATTTAGCAACACTACCTCTTAAACTCTTTTTAGCTGTTAAACCTAAAAGTTTTTGTTTTTGCTAACAATTGAACATCAAGGATCTTGTTTTTGGTATGTATGTCCTCATTTGTTAGATGAAATTTAGTTGAGGGAGGGATCTTGTTCCTTATTAGACATCTCCCACTCATAGACCCACAGATTAATACCCAAATAGATCAAAAGAGCTCTTTGGAAAAAGGGACTCTGTTTTATTCACGTTTGCGTGTCCAACTCTATATATAACATATATGGGCATTCAAAAAATGCTGTGGAATGAAAACAGCAGTCAAGTGTTCTGAGGACTATTTCAGCAGGGAAGATTAGTGTGATAAAACATTTAGCAAATGGTATACACACAACAAATATGAAGCAGCAAGAAGTTTGTGCAGCTCTTTGGTAACTTAGAAATTAACATTCTTCTTTCTTCTATAACCAAAAGAAACTTCAAATCCCTTTATCCAATCTTTAGGTAAATACTTTGACTACTCCCTTATTGATGTTGAAATTCTAAACAGACAGACAAGACTGATACTAATATATCTGGGATATTAAATACTATGGACCAAAGTTTGATCCAAAACTATATTATAGCAGGAAATGTTTCATCATCATCATCATGTTACACCTAGTAGCTCACTGTTTCATCTTCAGAATTCCATTCAGTAAGAAAATCATAAAACTAAAAAAACCATCTGGGAAGGGCAAAGGAAGCCCTGACTAAGGGCCTTCCTATAGGGAAGGTCAATGGAATCTCTGAAATAAAATAGTTTGGAGAAGAAGAAGCAGTGGTTTGGCACAGAGACAAAGGAAATAAAATAGTTTTTGATCTTTGAGCTGGAAAAACTGGAACAAGAGCTGACCCAGAACAAACTAGTACTCTGGAGAAGTAAATGTGTCTAAGATAAGCTGCAGCCCTCACAGCCCCGGTCGGTTTCTGCAGGTAGCTCTCTTGAAAGCCCATCTGGAGGGGTAGGGTTATCCCCTCTGAAAATGCTGGAAATCTGCACTGCAGATCTGATAATGGTGGAAGATATGGATTAATCCAACCGAAACTCTATGAACTTGACCATCGGTGATGGTACTTATTTACTATGAGCAATTCTTCTGCTTTATATGACCTTATGTAATTTACTTAACATCTCTGTGCCCCCATTTTCTCATCTGTAAAGTAGGGTTACTTACTAATGGCACCTATGTCATGTCTGTTGTACGAGCTAAGGTACTCAAATGCTCACTGTTAATATTCCCCATTTTTCACTGTAGGCAGTCTTATGCAATGACAGTGCTTTATTACAATAAAAGAAGCTGTAGCCTTGGGAGCCTAAGACAGTTTTGGTCGAATTTCTTAACTCTGTACTAAGGGAGGGAAAGAAAGTTTCCCTCTCTGAAGGCTGACCTGACCTGGGCAGGGGGAGGAAACACTCAATCCTTCCATTCTTCTCCTCCATTTCTGACACCAATTGTCAGGCCTAGAGGTCCAGCAGAGTGCCAGAGCACCTCAGATTGCTGACAACATGGTGGGTGCAGGGCATTTTCCAACTCCAGAGAATGCCCTTGGGGGGCGGCACCGACCCTGAGATCCAGGAGTGCGCAGGATGGTTACCCTGGCTCAGCTAAACACACAAGGATTCCTGGGCACTTAAGGGGACAAGAGAATTCCTGACCAGGACAGGCATCTGTTTGACCAATATGTGATACTCCTCACCCAATTATGTGGGCACAGAAAAAACCAGCAGCATCAAATATCTATTATGGAAGGAGCAGAGGTACTTTTTGATGAAGAGAAATAAAATAAGCATTGCTGGGGTAAAGAGAGGAGAACAATATATATTGTCTTGTGGACCACTGATATGTATGCCTCCTATATTTTGCATTGTGATCAAGGAAAAAAAGACACAACCCCTACATCTCCTTTTTCAGTTCCAGATCCTTTTTTTCCCCCATAGGTTCCAAAAGCTAAAAATAGATTTTTTTAACAAGAACATACAAATTTATTTAAATTCTATGTGACACGGGAGCCTTTATAAGGAAATGAAGACCCAAAGAAACTTTGGGTAATATTGCTATGCTTAAGATTATAAAAAGTAGACAGCCATGGAAAAATCATCGGAGGGCAGAAGAGTATGAGTGAATGGTATTAGGTTATTAAGTATGAAATGTCCGATTCCCTTAAGTACTAAGTTTGGCAGTTGATATCTCTGATGTTTCACTTTGCCACTTTCTGTTTTATTTATATTGTGAAGGTACATCCTCCTTCTTTTAAGTGCATGATTTGGCTTGTGATTATCTTTCAAAAAAATTTTTAGAGCCATTTTTGTGAAACCATGGATAAGTCAAAAATTTGTGTTATTTTTTCAATGAGTTCTGTCGTGGAACCAATGCAGTGCAGACGCTCAAAATATCAATGAAGTGTTTGGGAAGGATGTGGCTAATGAATGCACAGTACATGGATGGTTTGAGAAGTTCCATTCAAGTAATTATAATCTTGAAAATGAGCCATGTGGGTGACCAGAGGCTAAGGTGGATAATGATGTGCTGAAAGCTGTAGTGGAAGCGAATCCATTTCAATCTACACGTGAATTAGCAGTAAGGTTTGACGTTACTATTCCAACAATATTGGACCATTTGAAACAAATTGGCAAGGTAAAGAAGGTGGATGGATGGGTTCTGCATGAATTAAACGAGCATCAGAAGAGAAATTGTCTCGAAGCTTGCCTTTCTTTGCTATCACTACATAAAGGCAAACCATTTCTGCACCATACTGGGATGTGTGATGAAAATGGATTCTTTTTGACAATCACAAGTGTTCAGCACAATGGTTGGATAAAGATGAAGTGCCGAAACACAGTCCAAAACTGAATGTTCATCAAAAAAGGCTAATGGTGTCTGGTGGTACAGTGTTGGTATTATCTATCCACTACAGCTTCATGAAACCTGGTCAATTGATTACAGCAGTTGTCTACTGCAACCAATTGGATGAAATGATGAGGATGCTTGTAATTAAGCAGCCGAGATTCGTCACTAGAGACAGGCCAATCCTCTTGCCTGTCAAGACAACGCTTGACCACATGTTGCACAAACAATGCTGTTCAAACTACAGAGACTGAACTTATAAACTCTCTGTCATCTACCGTCTTCACCAGACCTTGCACCAACTGACTACCACTTCTTCCAGGCTTTGGACCACTTCTTGCAAGGAAAAATATTCCATCCTTAACAAGCTGTGGAAAATGCCTTTTGTGATTTCATTGCCACTTGCTCTCCAGACTTCTTCACTGCTGGCATAAAGAAGCCATCATTAAGATGGCAAAACTGTGTCAACAGTGTAGATGCACACTGTGATTAAATGTACTGCTTCTAGTTTGAGATACAATAAACTAAACTTTTGATTTCAAATTGGACATTTCGTATTTAATGACCTAATAAACTGAGGGAAAACTTAGCAATGTCTGTTTGTTCGGATTCTTCTTAATGTCTTTGTGTCTTCAGAAAGTTAAAAATAAATTATTTTATTTTTTAATTCATGCAGTAGAGCATGTTTTAAATTTTCATCTACTCCTGGCTGGAGTTAGAAATTTAATAATAGAATAGCAGTATGTAACATTTGATTTAAAATATATATAGAGAGAGAATATTTCTTTGACCTTTGAGTAGATTTTATTTGTTCAAATTTCAAAGAATTTATCTGGAAAAATGCAAAACCAGAAGAACAGGAAATATTAATAATCCTGTATCTGTTCTTCATCATTTTCACACTCCTGATGAGTCATCTTGTTTTCATTTTGCTGACTCACTGTTTCTGTGAGTGTTGTAATCCTAAGGCAACAAACTCTAATGTTTTTAGCTTTTAAAAAAACCCACAGCCTCCTGGTGAAAGCCCATTTACAGCTGTTTATTTTCTTTTTTCCCCCATCAGTTCTCAGCACAAATACAGTAGTTAACAATTCATAAAATGACAGTATGTATTGCTCTTTTCTACAATTTCAGAGATACATTTAGTAGTATGTTTGTGGATGGTAAAAATGATGTCAATGCATTTATCCATCTGCCTTCCTACTAAATTGTAGATCAACTCAGAGTATTTGATGCATACTCCGGATTATAACTGCTGTCCTTGACACTTCTAAGAATGGGTTATGCCAAAAGCTACAAGCATGAATTTAGGATGCTTTATTTAGAGTGGGAAATCTACACATCTCGGAATAGTTTAATTCTATACTGATTCTCCTGTGGAGAAGATATAATCTTTGGAGATTATTATGGCTAGAATTTTCTTTCTAAAAAAACAAACAAAACAGTAAAAACTTTCTTTCTTCCAGAGAAGCCCTTGCACAATTTCCTAAAAACAAATTCTCTGTCCACTTCTATCTACGATAGCACAGCCAAGGGCAGACCAACTCTTCCACTGAGGACCGCTAGAGTAGCCTGGATTAAATAAATAAATAAACAAAGTCAATAATATATTTTTTGAAGGCCAGAGAGATTCTAAGTCACACAGAACTTGACCAGCTTGACCATCCAAGATACTGGAAAGAAGGAAAACATATTTCCTTCAGGGCATTTGCTAATTTGGGGGGTACAGTGAGAGATCAACTGAGAAGAGGCAGAAATTGTAGAGAACTTTTGAATATGTCAAAGTGTTTTTTCCACATCACACTGACTAGAGTGAAAGAGACTGTTGATCCCAAGTGCTGCTGAGCATGTGGAGTGTCTGAAACTCACGCACTGCTGCTCGGGAGAGTTAGACGTGTCACAGCTACTTTGCAAATCTGTTTTGCCCTCAGTATCTACTAGTGGCAAACGTGTATATTCTACTCCTAGGTATATACTCAGATGTACACTTGGCAGAAATGACTACATATGCTCATGAAAAGACCTGTACTCCAGTGCATAGCAACACTATTCTTAGTGGAGAAAAAGAGGAAACAATCCAAATGTTCATCACAATAGAACAGACAAATTATGTTATATTTATACAATGAAATACGATGCAGTAATGAGGAGGAATGAACTAGTTCTACATGCAATAGTATTCAGCTTTCTCTCACAAACATTGTGTTGATTAAAAGAAGCCAAACAAAAAAGAATTTCTCACACCTAATTTTATTTCTATAAAGCTCAAAAACAGGCAAATGTATTACATGCTGTTAGAAATTAGAATAATGGTTACCTTGGAGAGGGTAGTGACTAGAAGTGGCCATTAGTGATGTCCTAAGATGTTGCCAAACTTCTATTTCTTGATCAGGTTGCTAGTTACATGTTTTTTTTTTCTCTTTGTGAAAATGCATCGAGCTATACATTTATGATTTGTGCATATCTGTATGTAGGCTATACTTTAATAAATAATTACTTACAAAAATAAGATCTTGCCCCTATAGTTTCATGAGTTTTACCTTCATGAACCTTACCACCAGGTTTTCACAGTGAAAAGCAAAAAAAAATTTCTCATCCTGGCTCTGACAAGGGAGGAAAAATGTAATCATTTGAAGTATACCTAGAGTATTCTCCATAACAAAGACAAACCTGCCAGGGTAAAAGACTTTATCAGAGCCTTATCTCAGCTAAGAGGAAGAGAATTTACCAAACTCTAGTTCCTTCTATCCTTCCTGTCTTACCTAAGGGGGGAAAGAAGAAAGCTAAGAAAGATATGTGAAGGTCAAAGCTCAAGAATGCAGATTGACCAAAAAACTGAGATTTAATCAAAAGGTTATAGATTTCTTTCCCTTCCCCACATCTTACTACCACACCAACAGGACTCCAGTGTAGTAACAATAGATTACATCTGAAAGAGCTGCAATGTGCAGATTCTAGCTAAGGAGGAGTTCTTGGGGAAGCTCAAAATAACAGGAATACAAAAACAAGGACACTAGAAGAATCTGAAGCCAAAAGCACCTACACTATAGCCAGCAGAGCATTAAATACAGCTCAGCTCCTAGGCAGATTAACACAGAACCTCACACCAAAGGTCTGTTTACCTCAGTTCCTACTTGGCTTTCAACAAAAAAAATTACAAAATATGCCAAAAGGCAAGAAAAAAATATCTCCAGAATAAGCTAGTACATAGTTTTTATTGATATAGTATAAACTGTGTTCTGTCAACTGAATTTACCTAATGTAAAGTAATTTTTCCTTCATTGGGTATAAGGCTGTGTGAGTTACCTGTTTGGGTTATAAACAGTACTGAAATTTGGGAGACCATAATACTGAATTTAATGAACACATTTTCTGCTAACATGTGGAATAATATTTTCTACCTTGCATCTCTGCTCAAATATTAGTGAGTCCTTCCATCACTTAAAATAGCAGCACTTCTCCATACTCCTGACACCCCTCCCTGCTTTATTTTTCTCCATAGTTCTATCTTTGTCTGATACATTATATTCTCATGTGATTGCTTATTAGTTTTCTCTCCCCACTAAAATATAAGCATCAAGCTATCTGTTGTATTCATTACTTCTCACAAAATGCCTATAACAGGTGTTTATAAATATACATTAAATAAATGAATAAATATATATCCATCAACATTTATGTATAGTTAAATAAATATACCATATCATATAGGGTTAGCTAACATTGGTTGAATTCTTATTATGTATTTAAAAACTGTGCTAAACACCAGTGGGTTTTACATGGATTACCTCATTTAAGCTTCCCAACAACTCTAGAAGTAGGTACTATTATTGTTCTCTTTTTAAAAAATGAGAAAACTAAAGAACAAAGGGATTAAGTAAATTAGCCAATCTCCCCCACAGATGAACTGGACTTTTCTTGATCTCTTAGAATTTTGGCTAAATTACCAATATAATTACCCAAATTACAAACTATAAATTGTAAGAACCCAGTCAGTCTAAAGAAGGGCTGATATACACATCTCTGTAGGACTTTTTAAAAGGTATGTCAAACAATTTTACCATCATAAGACCATCACCTACATCCAAAGTATATAAATGGAAGACTAAGAATTTGAAAAGGGTTTCTTAGAAGTAAAGAACTGTGTTGTCTTCTCAGGTAGCCATTAGCAGATTGGTGGAAAAGACTGTGGCTTTTCCCATCATCCCTATTCCTTTCCCCAACACCCCCCACCAAGGGCTACGCTGCCTAAGAGAACAATCCAAGCATGAGCATCTCCTACCTATACTTGCAGAGCTTCAGAGACTCACAGACCCTCCCTAGATTACTGCACCAAGGTGAGGTTCAGTGAGAGAATTCTCAGTAGCTTAACTGGTGTCCTCTGAAGTTTGGGAGCCTGCATAGAATCAGACATCTGTCTCTTACCTGCGTGATGCTGGAGTTAAACTGACAGCTGAAGTGGCCTCTGATAGCAAGGCCTGAAGACAGGGGGCCATACTCAGGCACCACTCCCAACAGTCTGCCATGGCAGAGCCAGGATTAATTAATCCATATTGAAGGTCCTCATTTATTAAGGTAGACTCTGGCTCAGTGGAAGGTCAGCAGGTAGAGACCAGGGGCTAAACTTCCAAGTATTGGATCTGAGTTGGGCATGACCAGAAGTCAGCCAGAGAGGGCATCAGTAACATCAGGAAACCATGCAGTGCAGAAGTCCCCACAAATTCTCTAAGGAACTAAATGCAGTACAAGGAGGCATTTGGATGTCTGCCCCAAAGCAGGCATTGACAGCCTCTCTACCTGTCCTAGTTGAGGGAAAATAAAATTACAGAAACAAAGAAGTAAAAAATAAAAAAAATAAAAAGTTTACACCCTTGTTTCTAATCCCTTCTCTCCTTCATTATGCGGCCCCAAATTTCTTTTATGTCAGGTAAGGAGGTAAATGAATAAGCCTTCCACCAAAGCAAGGCTCTAAGCCCCACAGTCAGCATGAGTTGGGATAGAGAAGGAAGTTTCTTTTTACGGATTGAGATTCAAGTCATGTTGTAATCTCTTCTGGAATCTATAAAGTTCTTTTTAAAATTACTTCTTTTAATTGAAAGTTATCAGGAATCTGTGGGATCTGCCTTCCTAGATATCATCAAGGGATGAAGAAGGCAAGATCAAACCAAACATGTTAAAAGCAATGGTGGAGAAAAAGGAAGCTATCCTGCTTGTACCCAACCAAGATTGGATTATTCTATACATAAGTTATAATGATAATGCTCATACTACATAGAGCCTTACTATATAACAAAATAAATAATTAAAAAGAAATATAAAATAATCCTCGTGATCTCTAAACACACTGAAATATTGCAAAATCTGGGCTGGGAATCCCAGCTCTCTAGTTTGGTACCAAGAGTATAGGTTTATAGCTTCAGTCCTGGCAAAAATGGGCTATTTTTGACACAGACTCCATACTCAATCTCAGTCAACCATTTTGTATCTGCTCCAATAGCCATATATGGAATCTGAAATAAGCAGCAGAGAACAACTCAATAGAGAAGACACAGTTAATATCATTTCCATCTGCTGAGACCATAAGATAATCAAGATTATGTGTGAAGGGACAGCAAAACACCTTCTTATATAATGAAATAATAACCACTATCACCAACTGAGATATGCCAGTCATCATACAAAATACATTACTTAATTCTCACAACCAACTTGTGAGGTAGGTGCATTAATATTCTTATTTTACAGGTGAGGAGCCTGAGACACAGGTTAAGAAAATTGTCACTAGATGATAGTAGGTGGCAGACTGGACTTGAACCCAGTCTGGAGTCAGTCTAAGCTTGCTCTAATATTTATGTAAAAGAGATGTCTCAAGTGGCAAAGCAGAGCTAGTCAAAATTCTTCAAAAGTAGTTAAGACGTAATTATAAGGGAGTTGCTCCCCTGTGTTTCCTTAAGAACCCAGAACTCCCAATGCCTGTCAGTTTTGAAACATTTCCTCTGCCCAAAGTTGATTATAGCAATATTATAAAATTCTCAATGCCTGTCTCTTTTGGGTCTTCAAACCCTGTATGGTGGGCAGGGATTTCTTTAAAGTCAAATTTAGCTGGAGGGAAAATATTAATCATTAAAGGTGGACTGGCCCCAAAGGCTTAGTGTTTCTGTTCTTTTATCTTTATACTTCTTGTAATACAAATATTATAAAATTATATATTTCTGCATATTTTTCTTTTTAAAAAACTTGAATACTGGTTCAATACTTTAATATTAGTTCCATACTTTTGATTAGTACTTTAGTAACAACCCAGTTGAAATAAATATTAAATGTTCAGGGCTAATTTGGTAACTCCCCCAACTGCTAGGAGTGGTACTGACAATGGCTCCCAGTTGAGTTTATCTAAAGGAATTGTGCTTGGCTGAAACATGTTACCTTAGTCCAGATTAAGATACTTCCTTGAGGGTTTCTTGAATTTAATGAGTAGTCAAAGTTGTGGTGCAAACCTCTTGATGCCCTGACTCAATTGAGAAAATTCTGAAGGGCTATGCCAGTCACAGAAATTTCCCCAGGATCAGATGAGGCCTCTGGTCAACTCATCACAAGTAAATTTTATCTTGTGCCCTATTTTGCCTCCCTCATTCTTCCCTTATGTTGCTCTCCAGAAAGGCACTCCCCAATACCTGCATTCAAATCCCAGAGTCTTACAGTCTGTTTTCTGGGGCATCCAACCTAGGAGAGTTGGCACTGGGAGTGTTCCTAAGAAGCAAACTTAGAAATGGGATTTTGGAGCTAGATTTACTGCTGGCCATGTGGCAATAAGGATGCAACACCAGAAGCAGATGAGCACTCATAGCCCCTGGCTTGTACTTGCTGTGCAATCAGAACTTTGACCAGCAGCAAACTGGGGTGAGATACTAGTGAAATGGAATGCACTGGTTAGTGCAATATCTTAGGATTTTGAGAGATTTGGGGGAGTAATAATTGTAAGAATGATGGGATCAGATGGTTACTGTTGGGATAAATGACATATTAGAAAAACCCACCAGTTTTTTGGTGAGGAGCTGTAGGTGATTAATCACCAACATAAGATAAAGTGGGAAAGCCTAAAAGTGTCCTTAACACCCTATAGAGACTGTCATTTCCATCAGCTGTAGAGTAGAAAAGGCTGAGGAGCAGAACCAGAAATTAATTATAAGAGAACTTGCTCCAGAGCAGGTTGCATTCTCGATCCTGGCAGGTCTGTTATGCCAAGGTCAAGGCACTGACTGAAAAAGAGTGGGGCCCTGAGACTTGGAATGGGAACACCTGGGACAATGTACTAATGGATCCAGAATCCCAAGAATCCTTTAGACTCCTAGGCTGCAGAAATATCTTCTTTCTCATCCTTAATGATTATCAATTTTCCTTTATTGAAGGCTAAGGATAAATTTCTGACCTAAGGACAATATTTTCTCTGTTCAAGATATAGCACCATTTTCTTTACTGACTGCTAGAAAAATTGGGTCACAATATAACTAGGCCAGGAAAGTGCAGGACCTGCTAAGAGAATAAAGTCACTATATACCAAAGGCACTGAAGGACCTACACAACATGTATGGGTAGGAGTTGGGAGAGTCCATATAAGACTGGATCTGGAGAGGGATGGAATGAGAAATCGGGCAAGGATGTGTTTGCCAAGGTGGGGTCACTCTCCCATACAGGATTTAATACACTGGCAAGAATCCTAGAAGATGGTGCTATCATACTGCTAGATTGGCACTATGATGCTTGGAAAGAGGCATGGCTTATATTAAGTGAAGAGGAAATGTCAAATATGTCAGAACAAATGGGGAAGCAAAGAATTAAAAGAGCTCAAAATGCCATGTTAGAGTTGATAGTCTACACTAATAACAAGTCATGATCCACGACCCAGTTTTCAGACCTGAACTAGTTCCTAAATCTGGAACCCACTGACTGAAGGAAAAGTGCTTAACCATGAGAAAGGAACCTGCAGCACCACAGCAGGTAGATAGAGAATCAGTTCCCTAGTCCTTCTCCAAGGGGAAACAGGACCATTTGCTTAAGTAACTGTACATTGGAAAAGGAAGAACACTCAAACATTTAGAATGCTGTTGGAAGTATCCTTGTTTCCTATCCTCATTAGATCCATGGGATATGGGAGGAAGATGATAAGTGTGATCCTGGCCCAGATCCAACTCACAGATCCAACTCACTCATTCCATGGACACACCAGTTGTAATTTCTCTAGTCTCCAAATGTCTGACTCAAATGGATGTAGTTTGGTAGTTGGTAGAATTTCCACATTGGTTCCTTGATCTGTGAAGTAAGAGCTATTACAGTGGGGAAAACCAAAGAGAATTCTCTGAAACTTCCTGACAAGTGAAAAAGTCAAAAATAATGTTGCCTAACTCTGTCTGTGTACTAAAAATCATTGAATTGTATAGGTTAAATGGATAAATTGTATGATATGTTAATTATATCTCAATAAAACTTGAAAAAAATTGCAACTTTAGGAAAAGGAATATATTACTGTTAGCCTTAAGTATCTAGAAGATGCAGGGGTGGTGGTTCTTATCATATCCCTTTTTAATTCACTAGTCTGGCACCTGGAGCAACCAGATAGATCTGCCAGGTAACAGGGCTTCCCACAAACTCAAGTAGCAACTGCAATTAGAATTGGCATTCCAGATATATTATCTTTACTAGTGCAAATTAATATGGCCTTAGGACCATGGTATGTGACCATTGATCTGGCAAATTAGTTCTTTCCATTCCTATCAGTAAAGAGGAACAGAAGTAGTTCATATCCACATGGGATAAACAATAGCATATATTTATGGGCTTGCCTTAGTGGTGCAGTATTTCTGCCATTCTATCATAATATAATTGGAAAGGACTTGCACATTTGGGTATTTTGTAAAAAAATAAAATTGGTTCAATTCAATGAAAAAATGCTAGTCAGACCTGATGAACAAGAAATGGCAAATACTTTGTAGGCCTCAGTAAGAAACAATCTCTCCTGATGGTGGCAGATAAATTCTACAAAGAATCAGTGACATGCCACATCAGTAAAGTTTTGAGCAGTCCAGTGGTCTGGGTCAGGCTGAGACATCAAAAAGTAAAGAACAAAGAACTGTTCAAATTAAAGAACAAAGAACTGCATCTTGTACTTCTCAAGTAGAAGGATATGTGATGTCTAGCAGAACTCTTCTAATTCTGGAGGCAGTATATGAGGTCTATCTAGAAAGTATCCAGCCATTGTTAATATACATATTCATATTACTTGGCTGGATACTTTCTGGACAGACCTTGTTATATTCCATGCTTAGAAAAACTCTATCAACTCATTTACTGAGTGACGAAGAAGTTTGCTTATTTTGGGTGGAGTCCGGAGCAGGCAAGGACACTGTAGCAGGTCCAAGCTGCAGTAAGAACAAACATCCCTGCTGCTTGAACCCTAAGATTTGGCAGACCATCTTGTATTAAAGTTATCTGTGGTGGGATTGATGCCATGTGGCATTTAAGGTACTCACAAATAGGAGAACCACTGTATGGAGTTCTGTAGCAAAGCCATACCATCTCAAGCATCATTCTAAAAATAGCCATTGGTTTTCTACTGGGTCCTGGTACAAATGGAGCATCTGAATATGGACATGCAGCAAGTAACAAAGAGAACAGAGCTACCCACCTTGAGTTGAATTCTCTCAGACCCACCAAGTCATCAGGTCAAGCAGATCTAGCAGTAATCAATACACTGTAAGGCGGAAGTGGTATCAGTGGAACAAGCAAAAGCAGAGAAGTAAACTGCATAATCAGATAGTTCAGACCTCCATGTCATTCACTACTATTGCACCAGTACCCTTCTCTCACCAAACAGCCATAGCTAAATGAGAAATTTCTTATGATTAGCTGACATAGAAGGAAAAAGGCCAAGTAACATTCTTAAATTGGTTGGTTCTGCATAAGGGTGCTAGGTGAGAATGGACTACTATTCACTTAGTGGTGGCTTTGAAATGCAGTGGCTAGCACTCGGAAAGGTTTTGGACAGTGCCTCTGGTCACCTGCTTCACAGATGGAAAGAGAAATAGACATGTATATCTAGATTCTTGGAAAATGACAAATGGCTTGGATCTTTATTTGGTCCTAGAATGAAAAAAAAATATGGAAGATTGTAGACAAGGAGATTTGGGGAAGATATATGTGGCTAGATCTATTACCAAGAGTACAGAGTGTGACAATCCTTATATTTCATATTAATACCAGAGAATATTTACCACAACCAAGTGGACAGAATTACAAGTTAATTGATGGTTACACAGCCTCTGTCCGTAGCCACTGCCAAATGGCTGTGGTGACAGCTACTGACAGGTGGTGGCAGGTTGAGTACATTGGATTCCATCTCACTGGAATAATCAGTGATTTATGCTGATTGGAATCAACAGATTATTCTTTTTTGCTTGCAGGGCTTCAACCAGGACCATTATCCAAAGACTTACTGAATTCTGATTCACCAACATGTTTCCACATAATAACAAATAAAACCAAAGAAATCATTTTAAAGCAAGGGAGGTTTAGCAGGGAGCTCATGGTCATGGGAACCACTGGTCCTGTTGCATTCTACACTACCCAGAAACTACAAGCTTGATGGAGTGATGGGATAGCTTACTATTAATATTATACAGATGCAGCACCAGCTTGAATACATAGATGAGGCACCAGCCTGGAAAACAGGACACCATCCTTCATGATGTGACATACCCAAAATCAATATCCATTATATTGCATTGTGTTCCTAATATGCAAACACATGGCAGTAGGAACCAAGGGGCACAGGTAAAAGTGGCGCCAATAATCATCAATCTCAGTGTCCTACTTGGGGTTTTGCTTTCTGTGCCTTTAACTCTAGGCTTTGTGGCTATAGAAAGTTTGGTTCCCAGAGAGGAAACACTTCCACCAAAGGACACAGTGAGAGTTCCATTAGACTTTAAGCCAAAGTTCACCTCTGGTCACTTCAGACTTATACTCAGAGCTCAGCAGGCAAGGAATGGTGTCACCATCCTGGCAGGTAGAGTTGTTGCTTATCTGCAGGTGGAGACAAGGCTGATGGTGCACAATGGAAGCAGGGAAGAATTCATTTACCATCCAGGTAATGCACTAGGGTATCTGTTGGTTCTCCTATGCCCACTATTAACAAGAAATAGTCAACTATAGCAGCTATGGCTTGAGAAATACAGGGGGACTAGGAGTTCTTATTCCTCATGGATGAGAGTCTGCACCACCCAACCACATAAGCTATCAAGACCAGCAGAGGGACTAATCAATGGTGAAACAAATATAGAATGAGTGGTAGAGGAGGAAGATGATGTATGTCCTTGAAATTAGCCACAGCAATGGAGTCTGTAGTTTGTGCTATTAATCTTCCTTTTGTATGTTTCCTGCGTAATAGAGACCAATCTCAATCTTGTAAGAGCTGCACCCAGATGGGATGAATTCACAATATGAAGTAAATGGTTCCAAAAGATGCACGCGACTGAACTGTAGTGAATGCTGTTTGCAGTGTTGCACCCAGATCTTTCTTCAGGGCCAGGCACCCATCCCCCAGATTCCAGAAGTGTTGACTGTTGACAGCTCTAGCTGAATGCCTCTCCAGGTACTACCCTTCATTTATGGAAACTTCCTCAATGAAGGTTATGTCTCTTTGCCTCTGGGTAGCCTACAGCCCAGTATTGGTCCATGCAGGGATACCTCAACTCTGTTACAACTGCATCATCATCAAACTCCTCCCTTGGCCCAATTCTGCTTTTCTCACCCCTCTCATGTGCCGTTGTCAGGGGCTCTCCCCAGTAAACTGCCTATGTACTAAACTCCAAGTCAGGGTCTCTTTTCAGAGAAACTGACCTGCAACTTTTACCAACTCTGTTAGAATAATACTTCTTTATTCTTACCTACCATGTTTCCCTGAAAATAAGACAGGGTCTTATATTTATTTTTTCTCAAGAAGACAACCTAGGGCTTATTTTCAGGAGATGTGTTATTTTTTTCAAGTACGATACAACAATCTACATTTATTCAGGTATAGTTAAGTCGTCTTCTGGAGCATCATCATAACTCTCCAAACCCCAAATTCCATCTTGAATTTCTTATGACTCTATTTCCTTTAGAACCATTGGCCCCAATCTCTCATGTCGAGCAATAGAGCTCTCATGGGGTAGATGAGAAGGGCTGCTCATCTTCTTTACTGCTCCACGAAGAAATGCATGGGTTGTGCAGATGCGCTGCATAGCCAAGCCCATCGCTAGGTCTTATTTTCGGGGTAGGGCTTATATTGTGCAAATGCTTAGAAATCCTGCTAGGGCTTATTTTATGGGTAGGTCTTATTTTTGGGGAAACACAGTAGTTGTTATAAATGTATACATAATTCTTCTTTCTAAGGGAACAGATAGTACTTGTAAACCTATACCTAAATGATTCTTTCATGTCTCTTGAAGGTCTGGTGTCTAATTTCATTTAGCCTCCTTTTCTTTGTCTATAAGGTTGCCAGACCTGGGTGACTGCAAACACTGCGGTGGAGATTTGGCATTCACTCACCTACTGTTCAAAAGTGCCATAATCTAGTCTCTCTATTGCAGCAATGGCATAAAGAAAAACTCTGCAACGGTTTCTTTTAATATGAAACAACTCAAAGTTTTTACTTTACCAAAGCCACCAATTTCCTGTATCTTTAAGCCTCTGTCTCACTTCAAGAACCACAAAACACTATCATTAACAAAAGCCAACAATATTTCTCAGCCTTAATTCAGTGTTTCAGTTTAAGTTTCAGCACAAAAAAAAACCACACACCTCCTTTTGTTGCCTTTTTGGTTGCCTGGATAACTGTTTGCTAACAACAAAATAAAGTCTAAACTCCTGCCATGTTGGATCTTCCACACTTTGTCTTTAAATGAATCTCCGCTCAATTCCTGCTGTACTGGGTGACACACAATTCATTAGCATATCTTGTTCCTTTTGTGTAGAGCTTTCCTCGTTCACAACTCTTCTACCCATCAGTCAAGCTCCATCTCTTATGTCATCTGTGATAAAGTTTTTATAACCAATAGAGAGGCAACATAAAGCAGTGGGCTCCCATTGCTCATGGAAGAAAGACCATGATCCCACACACAGCCTAGACACTCCTGCATGGTATATCCTCTCTGTCCAACTCCACGTTTATCTGGCCCTTTGCTCCCTGAATTTCAGTCCCATTTACATTTTTCTCTTTATAGCACCAGTATTCTTCCTGCCAAAGGGTTATTTGCATACTGTTCTTTTTGTAAAATTTCATTTCAGGATATTATGAGGGTACAAATATTTTGGTTACATGTTATGACTTTGCCTCACCCAAGCTAGGATTAGAGGCATGCCCTTCCCCCATACAATGCTCACTACATCCATTAATTGTGAGTTTACCCACCCCCCAGCCCCCCAACTCCCAAAGAATATTACTACCATGTGAGCACCTTAGTGTTGATCAGTTAGTGCCAATTTGATGGCCAGTACATGTGGTGCCTATTCTTCCATTCTTGTGATACCTCACTTTGGAGGTTGGGCTCAAGCGCTATCCAGGATAATATAAGAGGTGCTAGATCACCATTATTTTTTGTAATTGAGTAGCATTCTACTGTATACCTATATCATATTTTATTAATCCACTGATGTATTGACGGGCACTTGGGTTGTTTCATTCCTCTAACACTTCCTCTGTCCTGGAAGCTGCAGTCTTTTGCCTAGTTTCTTCATATTCTTTCAGATCTAAGATCAGTTTTCACTTCCTCAAGGAAACTTTATCTTATTTCCCAGAATAGGTAAAAGTCCTTTCATTATATGCTGTCGCAGAACACATAATTCTGCTCATAGCTGTAGCTATGTGCTAGTATTTCTTATTGATTTAGTACTTTTCTTATTGCCTTAGTCAAGGTTTGCACAGAAAATCAGAAATACCCACCTTAGGTATATCGAGGAGGAAGGGATTGAATATAGGAATTCAAGGCTTATACCAATCTTTGGAAGGGTGGGAAGAGTAAACCCTGGGGAAAAACTGCTATCAAAATTCAGGAAATCATAAAGTGAAGGAGTCACTTGCAATCTGGGCTGAGCCTGTGTGGTGAATTCACAAGAGAATGCCCAGGAACTGCTGGCAAAACCTCCTACCAGCCGTCTGCCAAAGCCCATGCAGTTTGCTTACACCCATAGGGGATTACTATCTTCTGCCTCTTTTCTTCCTTCTAAATCTCCTGAACACCCCTCTCATTACTGAAATCTAGTCTGCTAGTAGGCATTTTGGGCAATGACGTCCCCAAGCTTCTAGATCAGGTTTGACAAACATTTCTATAAAAGGCCATACAGTCAATATTTTAGGCTTTGCCACAGTAGCATGGAAAGCACCCATAGACACTGAAATTTGAATTTCTGATAATGTTTATATGTTACAAACTGTCATTTTTCCTTTTGATTTTTCCCCCATCCATTAAAAAATATAAAACTTAGTGAGGGAGAAGGACAAAGCAGGTGGCAGGCAGGATTTGGCCCACAGGCATTTGTTTGCCAACCATTATTCTAGATCCTGCAAAACAAGCAGGGTGGAAGTGGCACCGTCATGCCAACAGATGCTCTGGTCCCTAACAAACAAAACCGCAATATTTTGCCATCTCAACAACATCAGAGATGTGAGTTAGGGCAGAGGCAATGAAGAACAGGAGCGGATGCTGGAGGAGTCTGAGCCACCACTCCTGAAATTTACTTGTGGTTTCTTGACCTTCTCAGGTACAGTTTGAGAAGGTCAAGGTACACCAATTGCTTTTAATCTTGAAATACTCCTGCCCACAGCCAACTGTATACTAATAGTTTCTTGGATCAGATGACACTCAGTTCTTGATGGTAGCTCCATTGTCACAGCTGCTGATGTTTCATACCACAGTTAGCTGTTCCTTGTCTACGAGGGCCACAAAGCAAACTAAAAGCAGTTTTACCAATAGAGAACAATAATTAGCAGAAGTGGGCTGCCTTGTGGTGTCACTGTTGTTGGCAACATAGTTTAGCACTTTCTACCACAAATGCTTCAAGTACTATTCAGTCTGCAAGATCATAGGCATAAGTGGCAGGTCAGCTTGTACAGAAGCCTGGACCTGCCACATAATCTGCTCTTACTTCAAATATCTCTTGGAACAGGTAGCCTCACAGATTACCTTGTAGATAGAGCAGAGCAGTCTACCTAAATATGGTATTTGCTGTCTCCCAATTTCAATGAGATATACTAAATGCTAGGGCTCTTTTATTCTGCAGCTATGCAGAATAAGACCAACTTGTCTCTCATGTAAGAGGGAATATTCTGACATTCTCACAACTTTGTCCCATTAGAAACCTCATAATGTCATAATTCTGTGAACTTTCACATGGTTTGTCTCCCTTCCTAGGTCATGCATTTGTCTCTCTAAGACATCTGGCTGTTAGCTTCTTCCTGACGACATGGTCAAATTAATATGCTCCAACATGATATCCGGTTGGCTATCCAGACGATCAAAGTCCCTCTAGAGCAGGAAGCAGCTATTCAAAGTACCTGTCTGCAGCACTGAGGTAAGGAGCTCACACCAGGATATAAATCAATGCACTGCTCCCTCATCAAAAAATATTTTTAAGAAAAAATAATTACCAGCTGAACCAAACAGTGTGCTTAGTGACATAGTTCGTATTCTGGTGCAAACCTCCTAATTCACTGGGGACAAGTAAGAAACATGGACCAGAAACCAGTTCACAGATGACACTTTGAGGATCACTGCTCCAGTCCAGACCCCATCATGACAGAGATCAGACATAGCCTTGATAAAAGACAGCAAAGTTGTACTGTTAAACCTCTGGGCAAAGGTGAAGTGTTGCAGGTTATATTTACTGATGGAAACTAAGAAGAAAGCATTTGCTAGGTCCATTGGTTCATACTGTGTGCCAAAGGCTGATGTGCTCTGGTAAAGGTACTGGCCATTGCTTGCCTTGGATTACCAGGGTTCCATTTTCCCCTGGCAAAGAGTCTGTCCATGCAACTTATCTAATGCATGAGTGACCCAACTCCATAATGCAATTTGATGGACAGTGTCTTAGGGCCGCTTCTGGAACCAATTACAGTGTACGTCAAGATTTTGGCAGGAAATAGATGGCATGCTCAAACAGTCAATTGAGGGCTATGTTGGGGTTTCTTTTTTTTTAAAGATTATTTACAGTGGGACTAGCAAGTCTGGGGGACCAACGAGGGTTAGCAAAGCACACAAGAAGTAGCAAAAGGTGGCAGTCATTGCCATTCCTGGACCCAAAGGGGGAACAGGATGAAGCAACGTGACTGTAATCTGGAGAGCTGAAGCTATGGAGTGAGAAGCTGGCTACAAGGATGTTGGCAGAGGAATTGCATCCACTATGAAAAATGTGGACCAGCAGGGGAAAATGCTACTTCCCTCTGCGCCTGTCAGCTGGTCTCTTGTTGCCTTGGCCAAACCCTGATTTCACTCAGAGAGCGAGGGAGCCCAGGCAATGCAGTCCCATGACAGAGAGCCATGCACAGAACGGCAGAGACTGGCTCGTAAGAGGCAAATGGAGACTCATATTCATTCACCCGCAGGAGAAAGTTTGATAAAATAGGATATATCTCGACAACTGAACACTATACAGCAATTTTAAAAATGAGCTAGCTTTCCAATGTTAATAAATCTCAAAAACATAAGTGAAAAACAGCAAGCAGCAGGATACCCTCAATGTAACATTTACAGAACATTTAAATCCAGTAAAACTATATTTTATGGATACATAAATATGGAGGAAAAATATGTTCTAGCAGTAACTGCTGGGTGCAGTTCTGTGTACATCACTGTTATGGGTTGAATATGTCTGAAATATCTTCATTCTAGCCTCACACTTGAATAATTTGGCTGGGTGTGTTAGTGATTTATTGCTGTGTGTTGTGGGTTGAATTGTGACCTCCCAAAATATATGTGGATGTCCTAAACCCCATTACTTCCGAATGTGACCTTATTTGGAAATAGAGTCATTGCAGACACAATTAGTTAAGTTAAAACAAGGTCATACTGTGGGGTGGGCTCTTCATCCAATATGACTAGTATCCTAAGAGGAGAGGAGACATGGTGTGAAGATGGAGGCAGAGATTGGAGTGATGCACATATAAACTAGGAATGCATATATAAACTATTGGAAGCTAGAAACAGGCAAGGAAGGATTCTCCCCTTCGAGGTTTCAGAAGGAGCATGGCCCTGCCAACACCTTGGTTTTGAACTTCTAGCCTCCAGAACTGAGACAGAAAATTTCTGTTGCTTTAAACCACCCAGTCTGTGATACTTTGTTGTGGCAGCCCAAGGAGCCCAACACAATCTCAGGGTCAGAGACATGCTTCGAGGCTATCAGGCCTTGTTAGGTACAGGTGGGCGACTCCATCTCTCAGTCAAGAGCATGTTTTCCTGCCAGGTGAGGTTCAGGTCCCAGCTGCACAGATGTTGTTTGGCTCAGGTCCTGCCCATCTTCCCTGACACCACCAGCTCACTTTCTATATTTTTTCTTTTTACGAAAACTTCTCCATTTCTGATTTATGAGATTTTTCTTTCTAGTTTTCACAGCAGGCTCCATGTTGATAAAATATGTTTATATGTTGCTATCATTTATGAGTTTGGACTGGAATGGAGGAAGATTTTGTCTATATTCAATCCGTGATACTGAACTGGATGAATGCCATAGTCTCTTTAGACTTAGATTTATTTTTTGTTTCTCATGATCCTGAGTGAAATTACTTACTAAAGAGCTCATTGAATTCATGAATACTATAAATGAAGTGCCAAAGTACTTAAGGGAATGAGCTACCCAGTGTACTCAAAGGATAATCCTGGAAAGTTCCCAGGAGCAGATGCCTGGGGTTTCATTTATTTGTCTGCCTTTTTAGAAGCAGGGACACTATATGATGTAGTGAGGAAAACACACACAAAAAAGAAGCCTGGATTCTAAGGCTGGCTTAAATCATACCTAATAAACATTTATTGAAACCTACCATGTGCAATGCAATGCATTAGGCTCTGGATTATGCAGTATGAGGGTGGAGAGAATAGAGGATGATGATGAATAATATATCCAAACTCTTGGCTCTGGCTGACAAATCCCTGTGTGCCACTCTCATTGACCTCATGCTGCACCACTGTCCTCAGTGTGCACCCAGCTTCTTCCCATTGTAGGGCTGTGGATTGAAAGGGTCCTTTATTGTCTTCACATATCTGGGTCACTCGGTGAAACACCAACCTTTTGCAATGACTCTGCATAGCATGTATCATAATCCTATGTTTGTCTTGTTTATCTGCTGTATATATTTTGCTTGGCCTTTCTCTCTTCCCTAGCTCATTTTATTTCCTTTGATTTGGTTTTAGACAAGCACAAGATTTTGATTTAAACCCTGTTTCATATTCCCTTTCCTTTGGATACTATTACTCCAACTGTAAGAAAAGGAATATGTTGCAAAATGGTACTTTTTCCATTTGAAAGAGATATGGACTCAAGGGTTACTGACTGCCTAATTTTTAAAAAATTTTTAATTATCATGGGTACATAATAGTTGTATATATTTATAGGGTGCATGTGATGTTCTGAAAGAGCATACAATATGAATTAATCAAATCAGGGTAATTGTGTTACCTATCACCTCAGGCATTTAACATTTCCGTGTTAGGAACATTTCAATTCCACTCTTTTAGTTATTTTAAAGTATATTCTAACTTATTGTTGATTATAGTCACTTTGTTGTGCTATCAACTATTGTTCATTCTATCTGTGTAATCATATTTTTGCACCCATTAACCATCCCACTTTATCCCTCCCTCCCTGCTATTCTTACCAGCCTCTGGTAACCATCATTCTACTCCCTGTCTCCATGAGATCAATTGTTTTTCATATTTAGCTTCCACATATGGTGAGAACATGCAAGATTTGTCTTTTTCTGCTTGGCTTATTTCACTCAACATAATGTTCTCCAGTTCCATCCATGTTGTTGCAAATAGCAGGATTTCATTCTTTTGTGGTTATATAATATTCCATTGTGTATATGTGCCCAATTTTTTTTATCCATTGATGGATAATTAGGTTGATTCTAAACCTTGGATATTGTGAATTGTGCTGCAATAAACATGGGGGTGCAAATATCTTTTCCATATAATGAATTCCTTTCTTTTGGATATATACCTAGCAGTGGTATTGCTGGGTCATATGGTAGTTCTATTTTTAGTTTTTTGAGGAACTTCCATACTACTGTTCATAGTGATTGCACTGATCTACGTTCCCACCAACAGTGTATGAGGGTTTCCCTTTCTCCACATCCTTGGCAGCATTTGTTATTGCCTTTTAGATAAAAACCATTTTAATGGGATATGTTTATTTGGATTATCCACCATTGGAGAGTGGTTGAAGAATTTTATAGTTATACATTGGATATAGTTGGATCATATGTATAGTGGGATATGTCTTTGGAAGCATATTAGAAATATGTCAACATACACATACATGTGCACTTGTATCTCAGGCTTTCTAGGAGTGGTGGATTCCTGGATCCAAACGGTTCTCTCCCATGGCTGTGTCTGTGCCTTCTGGCCCTGGTTGACTGGACCAGGGATAGAGGCAACTGAAACAAGGAGTGAAAGTGGGAGAGGTTCTTCTCAATAGTACAGCCAATAAAGCAGTCACAGTTTCCCGCTTTCCATTCCTGACACTTTGGCTTTATTGATCTTGGAGTTTTATTTCTCAGAAGACACAATAATGTCTCATTGAGCTGGAAGTTAAGTCTGCCACCTGGCCTTCTAGGCTTCTCTTGAATTAAAGAGGAGAGGTGATGGGTGGGGGGTGTTGTGTTTTTGTACTCATTGGGTTATTAATCATAATTATCAAGTATAAATATGGTTGCTAGGGCCAGGAATAACTATGTTTAGAATTCAAGGGGTTTTATGGAACACCAGTATAGTGGCTTGAACGGCAGCCCCCAGAAAGATATGGCTATCCAAACATGAATGTAATCTTATTTGGAAAAAGAGTTTTCACAGTTTTAATTAAGTTAAGGATTTTGGAGTGAGATCATCCTGGTTTATTAGAGCGAGCCCTAAATCTAGTGACAAGTGTCCTTAAAAAAGAGGAGAAGACACAGGAAGAAGAGGAAGAACACAGAGGAGAAGTTCATGTGAAGTTGGAGGCATAGATGAAGTGATATGCCTACAAGTTAAGGAATGCTAAGGATCACAGGCAATCACCAGAGGCTTGGAGAGAGGCATGGGACAGATTCTTCCTCAAAGTTTCAAAAAGGAATCAACCCTGCTACTACCTTGATCTTGGACTTCTAGCCTCCAGAACAGTGAGAGGCTACATTTCCATTGTTTGAAGCCACCAAATTGGTGGTAATTTGTCACAGTAGGAAACTAATGCAACTAGGAAACTAATGCAACCTCTTAGTATTTCCATATCCAGTAATAAGTTATGGAAAATTAAAGTAACCCTATACAAGCAGCACCACCAATGTTTCAGGCCCTTCAGAAATTGAGATTTGGGTTACCACACCCCAAGGTGCTGACTGAGGGCCATGGGGCAATGGGCCTGTATCCCATGAAAAGGAAGCCATAAATACCCAGCCAAGGCCTCATGACCAGTTACAGAAATGAGAACCCTAGTAGCTATGCATATTTTCTTGTTTGTAATGTTTATTTTTATATACATTAATTATATATGTTTTCCCACTTTTACTTCCCCTTGTATTAGTTTTTCTTGCAATGTAACTAATTATTACAAACTTAAAAACTTAAAAAAATGAACATACACTTACTACCTCACAGTTTTGGTGGCTAGGACATCTAGGTATGACTTAGCTGGGTCCTCTGCAAAGCTGTAATCTAGGTGCCTTCCTTTCCAGACCTTCTGGTCCTCTTCTAAGTTGATGCTGTTGTTGGCAGAATACAGTTCCTTGTGGTTGTAGGACCGAAGTCCTTAATTCTTGCTGGCCACTGGGGCTACTCTCAGCTCCTAGAAGTCCTTGCAGTCTTTGACGATGTAAACTGCCATTTGTTAGGGGCCTGCCCCTTGCAACTTAGAAGCTTACTTCTTCAAAGTCAGCAGAAGAATCTGTTGCTTTGATTCTTATCTTTCAGGGGGGGTTAGACTTTCTCTCTGTCTCTCTTCTTTATCTTTTTTTTTTCTTTGTCCCAAACTAAAGTACAGTAGCATAACCATTGATATAATTTACCAATATTATTCAGATCTATCCAGTTTTACTGTTGCTCATTTGTGTCTGTGTCTGTGTAGTTCTACACAATTTCATCACACATAGGTTCACGCATCCACTACCACAGTCAAGATGGTTCCATCATCACAAGAATCCCTTGTGTTGTCCTGTTGTAACCACATCCACCTCCCATACACCCACCCCACCCCCATTCCTAATCCCTGGCAATACTTACTTGTTCTCCATTTCTAAACAAGTATCATTACAAAAATGTTACATAAATGGAATCATGTAACCTTTGAATCATGTACATGTACATGTGTAAGAAATCATGTACCCTTTTTGGATAGGCTGTTTCTCATTCAGCCTAATTTCCTGGGGATTCATCCAAGTTGTGGTCTATATCAGTAGTTTATTTCTTTTCATTGCCAGTGGTATTTTATAGTATGGATGTACCATAGTTTGTTTAACCATTCACCCCTAGGCTGTTTACAGTTTTTGGCTATTATGAATAAAGCTGCTATACACATAGATGTACAAGCTTTTGTATGAATATAAATGTGTTTGGAAGGCAGGACCTCCCCCCTCAACACTCCTAAGTGGATGTAGAAGGTGGGGCCACACCCCCAGAGGGCCTAGAGGGAAGCATTGAGCCAAAGAAAATTATTCTCTAGCCTTAAGGTTTTGGGACCCGTCACTCTTTTATTCTTTTCTATATCTTTCCCTTTTGGAATGGGAATGTCTGTCCTGTGCCAGTCCCCACCACTGTATTTTGGAAGCATGTAACTTGTTTGATTTCACAGGCTCACACAGCTAAAGGGAATTTGCCTCAGGATGAATTGTACATTGAGTCTCACCCATATCTGACTTGGATGATACTTAGATGAAACTCAGGACTTTAGACTTTTGAGTTGATTGGAACAAGTTAATCTGTTTGGGGCTGTTGGGATGGAATGAATGTATTTTGCATGCAAGAAGAATATGAATGTTGGTGGGGGTAGGGGAGGAATGCAATGGACTGAATGTTTATGTCCCTCCAAAATTCAGATGTGATTATAACCCCCAAGGTGATAGTACTAGGTGGTAGGGCTTTTGGGAGGTGATTAGGTCATGATGGCAAAGTCCTTATGAATAAATGGGATTAACGCTTGCTATCATTTAAGTGTTTGTCCACTCCAAAACTTGTGTTGAAATTTAATTGCCATTGTAACAGTATTAAGAAGTAGGACCTTAGAGAGGTGATTTGACCATGAGGGCTCTACCCTCATGGGTGGGATTGGTGCCGGTATAAAAGGATGAGTTTGGCTTTCTCTTGTTCTCTCTTCCCTCTGCCCTCCACCATGGGATGACACAGAAATAAGGCCCTTACCAGATGCCAGCCCCTTGATCTGGAACTCCTAAACCTCTAGAACTATAAGAAATATATTTCTATTCTTTAGAAATTACCCAGTCTCAGATATTCTGTTATAGCAACACAAAACCAACTATGACAATGCCTTTATGAAAGAGATCTTAGAGAGATCCCTAGCCCCTCTACCATGTGAGGACACAGTGAAAAGATGGTAGTCTAGGAAACAGAATGTGGGCCCCAGACACTGAATCTGCCTATGCCTTGATCTTGGACTTCCCAGCCTCTATAACTATGAGAAATGAAGTTCTGTTGTTTTATAAGCAACTCAGTTTATGGTGTTTTTGTTAGAGCACTCTAAATGGGATAAGATAATAAGTTTTCAATTTTCTGGAATAAATGCTTAGGAGCACAATAGCTGGGTTGTATGTTATTGCATGTTTAGGTAAGAATCTGTCATGCTTTTTTCCAGAGTGGCATAAATGTCCTGAGTGACATTTATATTTCCATCAGCAATAGATGCATAATCCAATTTCTCTGCATCTTCACCAGCATTTGGTATTTGGTATTGTCACTATTTTTTATTTTAGCCATTCTGATAGTTCTGGAGTGACATATCACTGTGGTTTTAATTTGCATTTCCTTAATGGCTAAAAATGTTGATCATCTTTTCATGTGTATATTTGTATATCCTCTTCAGTGAGATGTTTCTTCATTTGTTTTTTCTATTTTCTAATTGCTTTCTCATATGTTTTTGTTTTGTTTTTTACCTGAGTTTTTGAAAGTTCTTTTCTCTTCTTCTTTTTTTTTGTAGATAGGACTTGCTTTATTTAAACCCAGTTTTTCAAAATCCAGATTTACCACTTTACAATTATAAGTCAAAGAGAGATTTCTCAATTTACAAAAAAAAATATATCTTTACTATGGATTAATTTAACTATGTTTCCTAGCATTTGAAATGTATTTTCCTTCCATACAATTCAGGAGCAATTGAGTCAATTAAAATCCTTACATCCCCCCCCATCATTTTCTGTTGTACAAAGTAGTCTTAAAAATTCTGTAGATTCTTAAAAGAAGCTTCCCCTGAGGGAGGAAGAAGCTTCCTCCAACCTGCATAGTAATTTTAAGAAGATTATTGTAAGACCAAAAAAATCTTTCTTAGATTTTCTGTTTGGAGAGGGAACTCTCTTCAGCTTGAGACCCTTTCAGTGATATTAGAACTTTTAGGGGGTCTCTATTTGGTCTAAGAAGTCTTCCTTCAATGATTTTGCACCCCTAAGCTACCACACTATTTCCATTTCTTAACTATCTAGCTTCTCAGAAGGGTAGTCCTCATTGGTTTTCTCTACTTCCTCAATTACTCAGTCAGCTAGCTTGGCTTTCTTCCTCTACCACCACTAGCACTCTCCTAAAGTTGTTCTTTAAAATGTCACTGATATCCTAATTGTCAATTCAATATCTTCTTTTTTGGTCCTCAACCTACTTGAGCTTTGTTGCAGTGAACATAGTTAACCACTTCCTCTTTCTTAAAAATTCCCTACTTTTCCACAAATCAATGATCTCCTTGTTTTAGTTTCTTCTGTTACTTCATAAACTCCTTCACTAGTTATTTCGTTGCTAGTCCCTTCAATGCACGTGCTCCCTAGAGTAATGCTACTCAAAATATGGTCCTTGGACCAGTGCCAGTCTGCAAACTGCTTGTGCTTAGTCCACAAGGAGATAAGATTAAATTAAAAAGGTTCTGCACATCTAAGGAAATAATCAACAGAGCAAATAGACAACCTACAGAATGGGAGAAAATATTCACAAGCTATACACCCGATAAAGGGTTAATGCTCAGAATCTACAAAGAACTCAAGCAAATCAGCAAGGAAAAACCAAACAACCCCATTAAAAGGTGGATAAAAGACATGAACAGAAACTTTTCAAAAGAAGATAGATAAATGGCCAATAAACATACAAAAAATGCTCAATGTCACTAATCATAAGAGAAATGCAGATTAAAACCACAATGAGATACCATGTTACCCCAGTTAGAATGTCTTTTATTAAAAAGTCCAAAAATAATAGATGCTGACATAGATACAGAGGAAATTCTTTATGTATTCTAGATACTAGCTCTTTTATCAGATATGTAGCTTGCAAAGATTTTCCTCTAATCTTGTCCTTCTTCCTCTTCACATGAGCTTTCCCAGAGCAGAAGTTCTTAGTTTTTGTCCAATTTGTGAATTTTTAGTTTTAGGGATCATTCTTTGGGGGCCAAGTCTAAGAGCTCTGCTTCTCACTAAATCTGAAAGATTTTTATTATTTTTTTCTAAAACCAATACCATATTCTCTTGATTACTATAGCTATTTAGTAAGCCTTAATATTGGGTAGAGTGATTTCTCTCACTTTCTTATTTATGTATTTATTTTAAGTTTAGAGACAGAGGCTCATTATTTTGCCCAGGCTGGTCTTGAACTCCTGGGATCAAGGGATCCTCCTGAGTAGCTGGGACTACAGGTGTGTGCCACTGTGCTTGGCCCTCCCATGTTTTTATATTTTGTCAAGATTGTTTTATCTATCCTAAGGCCTTTCCATAGAAATTTTAGAATAAGCTTGTCTATATCTATAAAAATACTTACTGGGAATTTTATAGGCATTGCATTAAATCTATTGATCAATTTGGGAAGAAGTGACATCTTTACTATGTTGAATCTTTCAATTCATGAACAAAATGTATCTCTCCATCTTTTAAATATATGTTGATTGTGTTTATCAACATTTTATAATTTTTAGCATGTACATCCTATGCTTGTTTTCATAAGTATATACCGAAGTATTGCATTTTCTGTGGACCAATTATAAATGGGATTATGTCTTCAGTTTTGCCATGCTCATTTTTAATAAATGTAAATGTTACAGATATTTTGGCTTTGATCTTGTATCCTGTGAATTTACTGAACACATTTATTAGTTCTAGGATTCTTTGGGATTTTCTACATAGATCATCATGTCATCTGCAAATAGGAAAATTTTTATTGTATCCTTCCAGTCTGTATGAAATTTTTTTGTTTCTTTTCTTTACTTAATTGCAGTTCTTGAAATTCCAGGACTATATTGAATAAGGTGGTGAGACATCTTTGCCTTATTCCCAATCATAGGGAGTAAGTATAAAGTGTTAATTAATATATATCAATATATAAAATTAACATATAATAATTCTGTTATACTATAATATAGAATTTATATATATAAATATGTGGTCATATGCTTTTTTTCTTTAGTTTGTTGATATAAGGTGAATTACACTGATTCATTTTTGAAAGTTGAACCAGCCTTGCATATATGAAAATAATTCTACTTGATTATGTGCATAATTCTTTTTTTTGACATTATTGGACTCTCTTTGCTAATATTTTGTTGAGAATTTTTTTTTGTAAAATTTATGAGTGACATTGATCTATACTTTTACTTTTGTGTACTTCGTCTGGTTTTGGTAAGAGGGCATATTTTGGCCTCATAAAATGAATTCAAAAGTGTTCTTTCCTATTCTATTTTTTTGAAAAGATTTTATAAAATTAGTGTTAATTAAACATTTTATAGAATTCTCCAATGCAACGATCCGGGCTTAGACATTTCTTCAGAGTTCTTAATTATAAATTCAATTTCATGATAATAGGAGTATTCAGAGTACCAATTTTATCTTAGGTTTCAATAGTTGGTAGTTTTTTAGGAATGGTCAATGTTTTTCTAAATTGTCCAATTTGTGAGTACAAAATTTTTTTGTATTATACTATTATCTTTTTAATTGGTGCAGTATCTGTAGTGATGTCCTGTTTCAATCTTAATATTGTTTTATTGATTCTTTTTTTATTATTGTCTGTCTTGATAGAGGTTTATTAATTTTATTGATTTTTTAGAACCAGATTTTTGTTTCATTGATACTTTATTGTTTTCCTATTTTCATTGCCATTAATTTCTGCTCTTTATTATTTTCTTCCTTCTACTTGGTCTTGGCTTTTTTTTCTTCTTTTTCTATTTTCTTAAGATAGGGACTTAGATAACTGATTTGAGACCTTGTCTCATTTCAATTGTAAGCACTAATGCTATAGATTTCCCTTTCAGTACTGCTTTTAAAGGCATTTAATGCTATAAATTTCCCTTTTAGTTATGCTTTTAAAATTTTTCTTTTAATCTTTCTCTTTGACCTATGAATGATGTAGTATAGCTTAATTTTTATATATTTAAAGAATTCCCTGTTGTCTTTGTTATTAAATTCTACTTTGATGCATTTATAGTCAAAGAACATATAGAATTATACAGTTCCTTTAAGTACTTTTTATTGAGGTTTGTTTTATGGCCCATGATATAATCTATGTTGGTAAACGTCCTATGGGAACTTGAATAAAGTTTATTCTGCTACTGTTAGGTAGAGTGTTCTATATTTTTTCAATTAGATCCTGTTGATTGATTGTGTTGTACATCTTCTGTGTCTTTGCTGATTTTCTGTCTAGTAGTTCTATTACTTGCAGAGAGGGGCATTTGACGTTTCCAACCATAATCATAGATCTGTCTACTTCTGTCATTTCTATCAGTTTTTGCTCCATGAGTTTTGAGGCTCTGTGGTTTGGTGTGTATACATTTAGCATCATTATTATGTCTTCCTTGTGGATTGGTCCTTTTATCATTATGTAATGTCCCTTTATGCCTGCAGCAATTTTATTTGGAAGTCTACTTTAGCAGATGTTCATATAGCTACTCAAGATTTTTTAAATTGACTGATTGCATAATATATACTCCTTTCCTTCCTTTTACTCTCACCCTACCCATTTCATTGAATATGAAGTGAGTTTCTGTAGGGGCTGGGCCTAGAAGGATGGATGGATGGATGGAAAGAACATGAGCAAGGTGAATAAAGGGTCACGCGAAAACACCTGCCAAAGCCACTTGTTTGCAGAGTGCAAAGGTCAGCTGAAAACAGCTGACCTGTACGGAAGTTGTTAAAATTAACAAACGGCCCTGACCCTTTGCACGTGTCCTTGGATATAATAAATACCGGGAGGAACTTAGCTGAGGAGGTCATTTTCTCCATTAAATTTTGGTCTCTCTCCTTCTCTCGAGTTATTCATTCCTTCGCTGCCGAGCTCAGGAGCGGAAAAAGTAGCTTCAACGAGTGGTGACCCTGACATGATTCAGGAATCCGCGCGTCTAGTGAGCGTTCTCCTTCTGGATTACAAGGGGACTCATCCAGTAAGGGACAGTCCCGTCTGCTGCTTTGGGACAGGGATCGATGCGTGTAATTTCAGACGGTGATTTCTAATATGGGGCGGGACCTGACAAAAGATCAGCGAATTTATTTGCGCACTTTGCAACAGCTCTTAAAAGCTGCCCAGTATTCTGTTGAACCAAAAGCTTAACGACAACTCTTATGTGCAGTAAGACAACATTGCCCCAGGTTCCCAGATAGGGCACGTTGGATTTAGAACTCGGGGAACCAGTAGGGAAGTTTAAGAAGAATTTTGGGCACGGGGTTCCTGTGCCCCTTGCTGTGTTAACTACATGGAGTCTGGTGCAAACAGCGCTGACTCCCTCAACATGTTCCTACGGGCTCTGATCCATTGGAACGCGCTCCTCCTCCTCCGCTGTCTGCTCCGCTGTCTGCTCCGCTGGAGGAGCTGGCGTCCCCTGCCATAAAATTCCCAAATCCTGAGCCATTTTCTCCACTATCGCCTCCTTCAGCTCAGCAGGAGGAGCAGCTAGCTACCTTCTCCTCTCTCTCTCAAAGGGCATCTCTATTCCTCCCCTGCTAAACCAGCTGCTTTTCATCATTGCCTATGACAGGGCCAATCTTATGAAGATGAGATTTGCTAGAACAATGGAATTTGCTTCTACCTACCCAGCCTTTTCATTAGGGGCCCACTACTCAGGTGCATTTGATACAACCACACCTTTACAATGGACTACTAATTCACCCATTTGGGTAGAGCGGTGGCCCATTAAGCACGGTAAACTAAAACATTTAAAATCTCTTGTCCAGGACCAACTTAAAGCGGGACATATAGAACCTTCCCTGAGCCCATGGAACATTCCTATATTTGTCATATCTGAAAAGAACAATAAGTGGCATTTACTACAGGACCTAAGAGCTCTTAATGCTATCATAGTCCCCATGGGACTGCTACAACCTGGTCTTCCCCAGCTGTTGTTAATTCCTAGAGATTGGCCTTTGATTGTGATTGATTTAAAAGATTGTTTTTTCACAATTCCTTTAGCAAAACAAGACCAGGAAAGATTTGCATTTTCTGTTCCCACGTATAATGCCCATGTGGTGGACAAGTATTACTGGAAAGTCCTTCCGCAAGGGATGTTAAATAGTCCCACTATTTGTCAATATTATGTTCATCAAGCCTGGCTCCCTTCTTGGTGCCAGTTCTCTTCCACTATCATCTATCACTATATGGATGATGTATTATTAGCAGCTGCTACTCAAGCAGAATTATGGTTTGCTCATGTACAAACATATACTGCCTCCCATGGGCTGCAAATTGCCCCAAAGTATAACTTAACCCTGGTGCTATCTTGGTTATCTACATTTTTCATGTTCATTGTGACCCCAACAAATAGCAATTTCCTTGCCTTCTACCCTGACTCTATATTCATTACAACAACTTTTGGGACATGTGAATTGGATACGTCCCACTTTAGGAATTAATAACCTACAAATACATCATCTTACTAATACATTAAAGGGTGATCCAGATCCATCTTCACCTCACTCACTAACATCTGTGGCATTACAGGAATTCCACGCTATCAATGAAGCCTTTAATTGCTGTCAGCTGTCACGTATCAACCCAAACTTTTATTTATCTTCAACACCCCCTATCTCCAACTGCTCTTATAGGCCAATTAACACCTCACATTGCTCCTTTGGAATGGCTATTTCTACCTCACACTCCCTTCAAAACCTTTTCTCCCCTTCTAGGTCTCTTTGCCCCTTTGATTATTAAGGGACACTGTCATATACAACAATTGCTTGGATTAGATCCACACTATATCTCCCTATTCCTAAAAAGTGCTTCAAAGCAACTTTACATAATTCTTTACTTTGGCAATCAGCCCTTGCAAGTTATGTAGGTTCTCTTTCCTTCCATTACCCCTCTGACAAGCTTCTCTCTACTCTCTCCTTACTTCCTGTACAACTGCTTACAAAACTCTCTCCTACACCTCTTCCCACTGCCGGGACAGTGTTCATAGTTGGCTCAGGATGATCATCCAAAGCAGGAATTGCATGGAAAGATGGTGACTGCAATATTTATCCACCTCTAGTTTTCTCTCCACTCAACAAGCAGATTTAGGGGCTTTTATGTTAATTTTAAAAACATTTCCATTAGAACCCCTAAACATCACTGACTCCCATTATGTAGTCTATTCCGTTCTCCAAATCAAAAATGCTATGAAGGATGTACCTAATCAAACTTCAACAATTCCTTGTTCTACAGAGCTTATTAGATATCCGGTGACACTCCCTCTTTATTTCTCATTTTCAAGCTCATACCCCTTTGCCTGGACCTCTGACAGAAAGAAATAATGCCACTGATTGTCTTATTTCCTATTATGTATATTCCACTAATGTGTTAACATGGGAAAAAGGATATGCTTGTGTTCAAACTTCTACAGGTCCTGAATGGTTCCCTTCCAGACCAGTTCACCTACATCATGGGCTGGAGGAATCAACCCAACAACCAGATGACACAAATTAAACGTCTCTCCTCCAGCTGCAGCTAATGGAGGTCCTGCCCTGACAGACGGGTAACACCATAACAGTGCCCAGGGTCACGTGGGGTCAATTGAAACACCTAGAGACACAGGCCTCTGCTATGATGACACAATTGGGGGCTCCTCCTACCCCGGAGAACACTTTTCTGGTGTATTTGGCTATTGTTGCCCATAATAGCAGTCAGGACGGATCTGCCAACTGATAAGCTCCCAACGCCATTATGAAGAGACACTGGCTGAAGCTTACATCTTTCTCCTACTCACACCCGGTCTCTAATTTTAAATATACAAAAAGGGGGACATATCGGAGCTGGGCCTAGAAGGATGAATGGAAAGAATGTAAACAAGGTGAATGAAGGGTCAGGTGAAAACGCCTGCCTGAAGCTGCTTGTTTGCAGAGTGCAAAGGTCAGCTGAATACAGCTGACCTGTATGGAAAGAAAGGATGGATGGATGGATGCATGGAAATAATGTGAGGATCTGGCGAAATCGCCTGCCCAAAGTTGCTTGTTTACTGAGTGCAAAGGTCAGCTGTTTTCAGCTGACCTGTATGGAAGTTGTTAAAAAAATTAACAAACGGCCCTGACCCTTTGCACATGTCCTAGGAAATAAATATGGGGAGGAACTTAGCTGAGGAGGCCATTTTCTACTTTGGATTTTGGTCTCTCCCCTTCTCTCCCCTAAACACAGTTTCGAGTAATCATTCTTTCTTTCAGTGTCGAGCTCAGGAGTGAAAAAGTAGCTGCAACAAGTTTCTTGTAGATAGTATACAGTTGGGTCATTTTTTGTTGTTGCTTTTTATCCAATCTGTCAATTTCTATATTTTTATTGGCATTGACTATTTTAGTAGTAATGCCTGTCATTTATTTTTTTGTCAATTTTCTCTGGTTCTTATCTGTTTCTCTTTCCTGTGAGTTCTGTGAACATATCTCTTGGCATAATTTTCGTAGTGGTTTCTGAATATAGCAATAAACATATGTGATTTATTACAATCTAGTAGTATTGATATTTTACCACTTTGGATGAAGTATAAAAACCTACTTAGATCGTTTTTCTTTTCCATTTTAACTATCATTTTATTGAGTATCAGATGATGATAAAATTTTGTTTCAATCATCAAATATGACTTATAAAATATGTAAAAAGGATGTGCTTTTGTATGTACCCATAATTCTGCTCTTTCCATTGTTTCTTCCTTCCTGATGCTTGAAAACTTTTATCATTTCCTTTCTGTTTGAAGGACCTTTTAACCCAATCTTTAAGGAAAGGTCTCTAGCTGAAAAGGTAACAGAACAAAAAAAGGCTGCAAAGCTTAAAATATTTATTATATGGCCCTGTAATTTAATTTAGGTTTATTTTCTTAACCTTAACAAGAAAGGCATTGGATTTGGTAATTTCTAATGTCTCCCTAACATTCTGTCATTTCATGGGGAAAATCCATGCTCTGATTTCTTATGTGAAAGTGGATATTTCCCCTCAATGACATTTGATCACAGGCAATAAAGAACTTGACATTGGAAAATCTTAATCAACACATACTCTGTCATTCCAAGAATATAACACAAAGGTGAAAAGAAATAAATTTTGGTCTGCTGACTGCGCTTCAGGTGATTAGATTTATGGAACTAGAGTTCAGGTTCCCACTGTGAGCTGGCAAGAGCCCATGCTGTTCTGCACCTGCCATGGAAGTCAGCAGGTACCATCACCATCCGGAAATGTGGCGCTTCCACAGATGCTCTTCTGCACTTGTCACTAAAACGGTTCAGGCCATCCCATGGTTCATGGAACAAGAGCTCCTCTTTTAAGTTCTCAATACTATTATTTCCAGAAGAATTATTTTCTAGTCATCATTTGGGGGGATGCTTACTAGGTAAAATGTATGGGTTATTTTCTGAAATATGCTTTTCTGAATTTAGTCCAGGGACAAGGGAGCAGAAAGACATCAATTGTGTTTTTGTTTTATATCTTAGGAGTTGAGAGTCATATACACACATTTTTAAAAGAAAAATATGTGAGAAAAGGCAAATAGGAAAAAAATAGTGGTGATAGCTATTTCAAGACAACTAAAATTCATGTTTCTTTTAAAACATCTTAAAAAGGTCAGGTCTAAACAGTAAAATAGGTTGTTCTATAACGGAAGTCACAGACTGGGAGGCTGCGGCTCTTATACAACCACAGCAAATGTAGCCTTCAGACAGGTCTTGCTCTGCACAGAGTTGGGCCAGAGGTTTGTGTCTTTTTTTAAACTTCGTTGGTTTTCAACACTCAAAATTTTAAAATCTAAAAATTTTTCTATACTTTGATAAGTGGTGCACTCACTATTGGGTCCATATTCCCATGCAGCAAAGGCTGCGGGGAGGTATATGCCATTCTCTTTGGGCACTGAGTGTGCTTTCGAGTCCATGCGGGAGTGGGCCTCCCCACGTCATTCCCTCTGGTCCCTGTATCAAACAGCAGTTGCCATTTATCATCACTCATGCTTTTGTGTTTCTTAGAACTGAAGATGACAGAATATCTAGTATCCATTTTTTAATCAAAGTAGGAAAATATAAGAGGAATCAAGAGAAATATGTTTTAAAAAATAGGAAATGTTATTTCTGTAGAGATGAAAAATATTCCTAGTAGAAAATGTTATATTTAAGGATTTTTTGGGTAATAATATAACCGTTCTTTTTTTTTTTTTTTTTTTAGATGAAGTCTATATTGCCCAGGCTGGCCTTGAACTTTCAGACACAAGTGATCCTCCCATCACAGCCTCCTGAGTAGCTGGGATTACAGGTGTGTGCCACTGTGCCTAGCTCTGAGTGACCCTTCTTTAACACACATGGCCCTCTTCTCTCACTCATAGTACCTGCTTACCTTGCAGGCATGAGTTTGCTACTTCTTTCTCAATACATAACAAGTGGCTGTCATGACAATGACATTTTCTCTACTGTCCCAGTTATACTTTGTTTTTGAGACCATGCAGCATAGTCTAAATTTGTGGCCTCTGCCTGTCTGTACATTCTATTTAAGAAATGGACTCACTGGTAACTCAGTCTTGATATTCCTTTTCTTCATATTCTACATCTGATTAGAATGCATAGATTGCATCTAAGTACTGAGGGGTTTGGGTTTTTTGGCCTAAATGCTACATACCCCTGGCTGAATCGTGACTAATACAACTTAAAAGACTAATAAAATCTGCCCAGGGAAAGGGAGTGGGAGAAAACATTTTATGACAGATAACATCTCTCATGATGTACCTGCCAATTGTAGAAAATGATCTATAATAGTTGAAATCTAACAGAAAATTGAGTCTGATTTATTTTGATGTGGTTAATTAGTCTCAGCACAGTCTTAACGTTAAAGAAAGAGCTTTCAGATATTCTGTAGGGAGTTATGTTTGCTTCAATGGTGTAGAAACCCTCCTCTATTGGTTTTTACCAGGATTTGTTAACAGTGTCTCTGTGGTGTTTGTTATCTTCCAGGTTAGCATTTCAATTCACTTTTGAGGGAGCTGGAAATTCAGAAGTGTTATATGTCTACCACATTTCCATTGATTTTTGGACAATTTATATTCCGGAAGCCATTTATAGCTTAACGTACATCCTAAGATGGAGCTTTTCCTTTTAGTTTCAGAGAGAGAATACTCTAATACTCTGCAGACTGCTTGACTAGACCAGAGTTGTGAACAAATGCAGATATCTTTCCTACTCCAAGCCTCTCTAAGCTATGGGGAGGCTTTATGAAATGATATGTAAGTAGAAATTGTTAAGGGAGGCACAGTTAGCTGTCGTCTATCTTCACTTAGTATAGTGTTGAATAAACCAGCACACTGACCCTACATTAAATAGGGGTGTTTACTAAAACAGTGAATTGAGTCTAGGAAGGATGAGAAGTTTCTGCCCATGGAAACATTTTATAGGATAAATATTACATATTACACTGGGTTATGTGACAGAATACTGATTTCCGGATTTTCTTAATGAAAAACAATGATTGCCAAAATGCACAGAAATTAAATATAAATGTACCATATCACTTCCCCATGAAAGTTAGGTAAATCTCAAAAGTAAGTCTTCTAAAGCTAGCAGACTGTCCATCTCATATTTCTAGTTGAACTGAAGACAGCCATTGCTTGCTTGCATCTTAATATATATTAGTGTCTGGTAGTTTTATTAGATGCTAAGAACCTCTTTCTTTACATCATTTTATAGGAACAGAACAGATTTGAAAAGGAGCAGATGTTGGTGTCTGATTTCCAAGCTTATCACGTGAGTGCCTAAAATCCAAGAGATTTTTGAATAGTAAAAGACGAAAGATTTATACGATCTGAAGAGAAACCAGAGTATGATTTTTGATAAGATGAATATTAAATAAACATATCAGCACATCAGTGTTGAGGTAAACATTGTGTCCTCTCCATGTCCAGGCAAAAATATCTTCCTTTTTGTCTCTCAATATGGGAGATCATTTGTCTTCAACATAGCAACATCATCATCCAAAGTCCTTTCCTTTCTCCAAAGACTAATTATTAGAAAAGGCTAAGAGGCAGCTCTAACTAGTAGGCTAACACTTATTTTCAGGAAGGCTTGGTTAAAACTCATAAATTTCCAGTTGCTTGTGTGTCTCTGGTCTACACACTTCCAACATTTCTTATTGGTAATTACAGGAAAGGGCTCTGTAAATTCAACTCATGACAGCCATTTAAAGAATAGAAAGCCCTTAACTATGGAAAGCAGGTAGTACTCTGCCAGGACAACTGTCTCGAAGGACACGGCTGGGTCGGGGTAAGGCACATGGCCATGCACAGGACTGACTACTCAGGGAGCTCCTTGCAGGCATGAAGCATGAGCTTTGAGAAAAACAGATTGAGGCCCCTCTACCCACTGTTGCCTGATAAATTGGCCTCTTTGGTGCCCAAAGCATTACACTTTTACTTCCCATTATAGTAATAGAAAGGACTTCATTTGTTCTTTTCTTGACTTTTGGAGGCCACATGGATCTCTGATCTTTGTGGACAGTTGTATTCATGGTGATTCTGATTGTGTGTGCAATCATGTGAGTAGAGATGAAATCAGAGTCACACAGTAAAACAGAACCCTCTATAGGATTAACATATGATTACTGGGTGAAGAAATCTTGGGTGAGTTTGTGGACTTTTTGTTAATGCCTCCAGGTTTAAATGGAAATTAGCATTCCTAGGAAAAGAGAAAGTTGCTTTATCTGAATTTTTTTCTAATGAAACTCACAAATGTTCTAATGATACACATAGCAAAGGGGAGTTTGAAGATGTACATAATACTTTGGGAGAAAATCAATTAACAAGGAAAGCTAAGAATGTAGTGCCAAATTTTCTTTGTCCATTTTTGCAACAGTGAGGAAATAGTATGTTTAGTGGTAAAGAGGGAGCTGCTCAGTGAGACGTAGATTTGAATCTGTTGACACATCATTTACCTTCTCATTAGCTTCAATTTCATCATCTGTAAAATGGGAATGAATATTACTATTTCCTGGGGAAAAGTAAGAAACTGTGTATTAGATAAATGGATAGTGACATATAAATAAAGACACTAAATAAATGGCCCTGGTCTTTTCCCCTCCATTCACCTGGACCTGTTGGCATTCAATTAAGAGAATGCAAATGAAAGAAACTAGAGCTTGGAAGTTAGTTTTGCTTTTAATAGAATTTTTGTGGCTTGTATCACTGAGTATAGGAATAAGTTGTTTCGTAGTGAAGGTGTGAAAACTAGGAGGAGAAAATGATGTGCAAACAATAACTGTTGTAATTATAAAAACTTTATTTCATTCTTACTTTGATTAAATCTTTATAAGCACCATGTCATGAACTGGCAATCTAGAAAGAGGACACTGGAATGCTTTAGTCAATAACAAACTGCAAGCTGATGATGTGAAGTTACAGCTACATGGAGCATGTGAACAAGACCACATTTAGAAAAGTTCACTTGAGAATCCCATGACAATGCACAAAACAGGAATCTGGCATTGATTTGCTCACACTTTCTATAGTCAGAATCCAAAGCTTGTGCGTGTAAACATCAAGAGAAACATTTTATCCCCTTGACAGTTTACAGTTTGCTAAAACTTGACCCTGAAAGCATAAATGTTGCCATCTTGTTTTTTTGACCAGTGCTTGGCCACAGGCTGAAAAGATCAATTCCTTTAAAATTTAAATGATGCTTAAAGGCTGTGTTCAACATTTTGCAAATCATCAGCAAGGCCTTTTAATGTGTACATTTCTTCATACATGATCACCAAACCATTATGTACCTAATGAAATTGTGAAAAACTATACATTTTCAGCAAAATGTTTAAATTTGGTCCTATATTAAAAGACCCAGTTGCCAAGGTGTTTCACATAAATTTAATTCACAAGCATGTACACAAGAGAATCACTATAAAGAACATTGCTTCCTGGTTTATGAATAAAAAGTTTATCCTCTAGTTACACTAAAACATACAAAAAATAATCTACAAAAATCGTTTACCATTGATTTGAGCTAAAGAAAAAGCTTTCTTCAGAAAAAAAAATGATTGTGTGGTGGTACTATTTTAGCCATCAAAAAAGGAATGTAAGTAACCAATAAATATAATGTGCTTTCTCCATATAGACATATTTACACTTGAGTCTTTGGCTTATGTTATTTTCTAAAAAGAACTTTAAATGATCCAGCCATCATTGCACATTAAAAGAAAATAAGCCAGTTATATATATTTATATATTTATAGAGATCTGCTACACTCGAAACATATAAAAATGATCTTTACTATGAATTTGCACAGCTTTTCTTCTTCCTTTAAAGATTCAACAGCTTTCATTTTAAAAAGCGAGGAAAATGCCATGTAGAAAGTATTAATTCATGCAACATGTGGTAGCTGCTCTACTGAAACCAGGAGAGAAAAGGCTGCATATTCACTGTACAAACACCGGTAAGTTCTCATTTGAGTCTGATTCTTATTAAATATAATTTATGTGGCACGAAATGTTGATGCTTTAATACAGTAATAGAAACTAATTAAGTCCTTTTTATTAAGATACACAACTTCATAAGAAAAATACTTTTACCTCTCAAATGTAAAAGTCTCCCACCCCCCACATTAAAATCTTTCTGCACAAGGATGACAGGTACAACAGCTGCTGGCTTGACAGATGAACAGGTCTCTGTGTGGATGTACCTTAATAAGTCTCACCCAACTAAGATGATTCCAGGTACTCCAAAGCTACATCGTAACAGAAACGGTACTGCTCCTGAAAGATGTTAAGACAAAAGGGGTGAGAAAAGGTTAGAAAAAGACTAATGATAAATAATAGCTACCAACGAAACTTGACAACCAATTTAAATTATTCAAGGTTATGAATTTTTTCTATATACAAAATTAACATCTAAACATACATATTTTACATTTAAGTCTAATGACTGCTTTTTAAGAAAACAGAAGTTGATGTTAAAAAGACATCCTATCTTTGTCCCATAGTTTCTCTCAAAATTTTTTAATGTCTAGATTTTTATTTGATTACAATAGCAATATCTGATCCTTACAGAAAAATTTCCCAGCATAGAAAAATGTAAAGAAAAAGAGCTATAATTCTATCATCTGAAGCAATTGTTAAAATAGCACCTTAGTTTGCTTCAGTCCTTTTTTATGCATGGTTGAAATAATAATCTTGGAATAAATATAATTACATATTTCAAAACAATTTTATATTTTACTTTCTTAAAACATTGTTATAGTCTTTCTCCATATTAATGTCTTATTATACATAAAAATCTAGCATGAAATAAGTTTTTAAATTTTTTTCTCTATTTTATGAATATGTACAAATATTTTTCTCCATATTTGATTATTTTCTTAGGAGAAGGAAAAAAGCCAGTCATTTTAAATGCCATTTTGCAATTTCAAGCTATTAATTTTTGACAGTTTTTGTCCATCAGAGTATTTAAGCAAATTTTTCAAGAATAGTTGGTTCTTAAAATGTATGACTCTATTTACACCTGAAAACATATTCTGCTGCCTTTATATATTTAAGAGAACTTGTTGGCAATACCATTTTTGAGTTAAAACTGCCTTTCCTCTAAGTTCATGTATAGACTTGCTCCATTATCCTGAATTTAGAAAAATTCAACGACCCTATTACAAATTATGACTTATAATATATAAAACATTTAAATCTTCCCAACTCAGTCTAAGCAGGTAAAATTCAGGCTGAATTGGAAAACAGTCTAAAATGTATATTTCTAAAGAACTTCCAGGTGTATCCAGCAATAAATTGGAATAATAAAGGTTCCTTTAAGAGGTCCTTATTCCTACCCCATTTACCAAGTAGGTATGATTTAAATTAACCTACCACTGTGGCAAGGGCATCAAAAGAACCAAAAAATGCCTGGAAACAGTTATGTAATCTCCAGCAATTTTGTTTACGCTCTCAATTTCCTTACCAACTTTGTCAGCTCAACTCTGTAGCACACTGAACTAAACAAAAACCAGAGGGTGGGTCTTTAATTAGGATATATGGAATGTGAATATGAAAATAATAACTCTTTGGAAGGCTCTAGAATGGCAGAGTTTAACCAGATTTTTTATAATAGAAATGGTGAGAAATCAAAGTTAAAATTAGAAGTAAAAATCAAATTCTGAAGCCAGAAGTGACCCCACTGATGATTTTAAGAAGACTTGAAACATGAAGGCAGAGTTTACATTAAGAAATCTCCAAACTGCAAAAGAGTTTAAAGACAACCATTACCCATCCAGTTTGTAAGATCTGAAAGTTCTACCTCAAATATCCTTCAAATCCACTCCCAGTCCCCATCTCCCGTGCCAGCACACCAGTCAAAACTAACATCATCTTGTCCAGACAACTGCAATAACCCTGAGGGTTGAGGTGGAGTAGAGGGGTTTTTAGGGGACTTTAGAAAGGGCAGAAGTCTGATACCACCCGTAAAAGTGAAACAGTATAAACCGAAGTCTTCAGATTTTGTCTCAGGAAGCAATGCAACTTCTGTGTGAACAATCCATGAGCAGGAAGTGGTGAAAAAACTTTAAAGGCTTATTGAATTGCACATTTTAGTTATCTGATCATCTTGATAAATGTAGGCAAGCAACGATGATGCCTTGGTTTTTCTGGTTTGTTTCTGTGAGCATAAACTATACAGCTGCTTCTAACGTGATCCCATGATGCACATATATGTAACCCAAAGACAAATCTCTTCAGAAGTAAAATATGTTAGAGAGGTTTGACTTTCATATTCTGTGTACAGCTTTACCCAGATAAACCTTGGCACACATCTATTCGCTCTTGTCTTGTAAGCTATGTTCTGATTTTATGAGCCCTGATAAATTCAAGTAGCATATGAATTTCATTCTACAGTTGGAAGAGCTGCCGTAGACTGTCAACAATGACAGATTAAAAATTTATAATTTGATCAGAAAATGAAAAATTATGGATAGTAACAAAAATAAATTTCAATTGTCCTTTAAAAAACATTGGGTATCTAGGGTACTGATGTAACTTATTACTATATCCCATAGATGAATGTTTTACAAGTTAACTCAATATGCTTTAAGAAATAAAAATAAATGAAAAATACATCCTAGACAGCAGGATTTATGCTTATTATAGAATCATTCACCAAAGTTTATTGTAGCAAATATTTATTTGCTATAATAGCAAAAAATCCTACAAATTTCTCAAATTAAATGAAAATAGTTATTTTCATTATAAGCAGTTTTTGTGAGATGAGATCAAATTTCTGTGGGTAAAGAGGGATGTTCGGAAACCTATTAAAGTCCCTACAACGACTCATTTTTCACATCTGATTCCCTTTGTGTATATCATGGCCAGTCAATAAATCTATAACTAATCTCTAAGATCCTGTGACTCACCGGGGCTTCCACCATGTTTGGCTTGCTGTTCCTTAGTGTCTTCACCGCATGGAAAACATCGACGACGTTTTGCCGTTTCACCATTTCAACAACGATGCCTATAGCACAAAACATGCCACTTCGCCCACCACCGTTTCTGAAAGCAAAGGCATTTGAGTTAGCAGTGCTGGTTGATCATAGGTTGCACAATCATGTATATTTGGGAAAAGAAAACATTTAAATTGTATTCCATTTGTGTCTAATTTTGCTTCATAGGTGTGCATGGATGTGTACAGAGCAGAGGAGGAAGAGCGGAGTGAGGATGGCACTAGCTCAGTAGCTTACACTTAGGAATAGGCATAGCTGCAACCTAGACACCCTGAGCTTCTGATATATTTGTAAACTGTAAGTAAGAGGTTGCGTGGAATAGTGTTCAAAAGAGTTTAAATCATATAATAACTAATATTTAGAAAAAATAAAACATTAAAGTTAGTAGTAATTATAGAATCATAAGGAAAACTGTTTTAGAATAATATCTATAGGAGGTCTGTAAGATGTCAGATACTCTTTAATACAGAAAATGCAAAGGCTACTGAGAAAATAAGCACCACAGCTCAGGCAATGGCCAGGCTGAACTGCCCTACTCACAGGCAGTGGATGATCGTCCGGCCTTCCCCTTCCTCGCATTCCTCCTGCCATTTCTCCACCTGCAGTATCAGTTTCAAAAATGACCGTTTGGAGCCAGGCACTTCTCGATGAGAAGCCCACCCTAGATACTGAAACTGCTGCACCATCAGATAACCTTCCTGTGGCTGTAGAAGGAAAAGAGTTTTTGTGTAAATAAGTTTGGACTAGGATTAATTTTTTTTTTTTTTTTTTTGAGACAGAGTCTCGCTCTGTTGCCTGGGCTAGAGTGCTGTGGTATCAGCTTAGCTCACAGGATCCTTCTGCCTCAGCCTCCCGAGTAGCTGGGACTACAGGCATGTGCCACCATGCCCGGCTAATTTTTTCTATGTATATTTTTAGTTGTCCAGGTAATTTCTTTCTATTTTTAGTAGAGATGGGGTCTTGCTCTTACTCAGGCTGGTCTCGAACTCCTGAGCTCAAACAATCCACTCACCTTGACCTCCCCCAAATGCTAGGATTACAGGCGTGAGCCACCACACCCGGCCTGGACTAGGATTTTTACTAAAAAGTAAAAGATGCATATGATATACAGTACAAATGAAATTTACACTGGATTGAGTCTAGCTGATGAAAGTCCTAAATACGTACATGCCAGTATGAAAACATTCTGAATGACAACCACAAGAAACATGGGAATCATTTTTTATACCTGCTTTTCCCTCACACCCGATATCCAGTAATCAATTCCTACGACTGTATTTCCTAAATAACTTTCAAATTCATTTCCTTCTCTTTATTGCCATTGACATCATTGCAGTTCCAATGACAAGTTATAATTATCTCCTAGTTGATCTCCCTGAATAAACTTTGACTTCTTTTCAATCCTTTCTTACTACAAGCATCATGATTATTTTGGAGTACAAATATGATCTTGTCATTCCCTGTCTTAATGGCTTCCAAGTGATGCCAGCATAAAATCTAAATTGCTGCTATGACTTAAAAATCCTTAAGTGATCGTGATCTGGCTCCACCTCCTTTTCCAACCTTCCCTTGGCTTTCTTTTAATCCATTTACAAAGTCACTTCTTGCCTTGGGGACTTTGCATATACTGTCCCCTTTACCTTGAATGCTTCCTTCTTGCTTGCCCTTTTCAATCCCAAATAAAGTGACCAACTTGTCCCAGATTTGCCTGGGTTTTTTCTGGTCTTAGCACCTACAACTTGTGTGTCTCCAGAAAGCTCTCTATCCTGGACAAACCAGAATGGTTACTTCAGCCCCAAATAACTCCTACTGATTCTTTAAATTTTGGCTTAAATACAACTATCTCAAAGAAGTCATCTCTGATCACACAGCTATGTCAGGTTGCCCAGTTAAACACTCTGTATTCTTTACTTTGTAAAATGTATCATTTTAATAAATGATTTTTATAGTTGTTTAATGCTTTTCTTTCTGATAATATTAATATATAGATTCCTTAAGGACAAGGAAATCTTTTTCCTAATCTCTGTATTACTAGAACCTTGTATATATTTTCCAAAGAGTAATATTGTTAAAAGAATGAAGCAAAACCATGAACCTTCCAGTAAGAACATAAGGAAGAGAATGTAATGCATGAGGAAGTCATATCAGACAACATCAAATCTGAAGCTCCATATGGCAAGGGGTCATGCATCCTTTGGTTGGATACAGGCCCTATGTAGTACTGTACCCAACTTGTTGGTGCATACTAAATATTTGATGAAGTAAAAGATGTTACATAATGAGATGGGGAACAGAAAAAAAAAATCATGCACTAATAAGGACCAGAACATCAAATAGGAAGTTCAGCAAATAAACAAAGATGCTGACTAAAAAAGGTAACAGATTTCAGTTCCTGTTCCTAGAATATTTTCCATATAAACAGCTAAATTAACAGACCAGCCTTACTCTCTTCAGCAGCTACGCTTTCTCAACTAAAATATTACTAGAACCACAATGTGACAGATGTGCAGACATAATGAGATTCCATTTAAATTAACATCTAAGATATACATGAATATTATGACATGATTGAAGTTATCCTTTTTTCTCCACTGAAATTAGCAACAGAATTGGATATTTTATTCCCTGCTCATAGTCATATACATATAGACTTATTAACCAGACATATATACAGTCATTTTGATATGAAAAACACCGAAACCCGACAACCCTAATGACACACTTAAAATAATACACATACATAGAGCTGGTACTTTAAAAAACAGAACAATCTTTCCCTTTAAAAAGAGCTTAGTTCCATGAAAGTTACTAATGTTTTCTTTTCAAATTCTGTTTGCTACTTGGTTATATAATCTAAGCAGTTTTGATTAGTACTTTTCATTTTTTTGAAGGAGACTCACCCTCACATTTAATTTGTCATTTAGTGCAAAGCACATGAAAAGTCAGGGCAAAAAAGACTTCTGAGGGACACAGTAGTTGCTACTTTGCTGCTGGGAAAAGGCACAGTGGTAGCAGCACTGGTTCTACCTTTAGATCTGGGCAGAGCCACAGGTTGGGACATTTAGGAAGATGAAATTGTAGGTAGGAGTATCAGTAATGGTGAGTCTCTAAAAAAAAAAAAAGTGATTTGCTTTCCTTCATGCCTCTTATATACAGAACTTGAACAGTGACATGGAACCCCCCCCCCCCCATAATGGCTGATCTAACATATCCCTTCCTCTTGAGGTAAAGCTCCTCTGTCACTATAATTATTAGGTTCTTATTTTTTAGTCACATGCCTTTTTGGGCTGGATGGCAATACTAATAAAACATGCAGTCATCTTTAAGATAAATCCACATGTGCTCAGGGTTGAGGCCCAGACTGTCAAACTTGATTGAGCCCAGTACATCTGAGTCTAGATTTCCAGATGAATACGTCAGTCTAGTAACTAAACAGAAAACCTAGCTCCTAGCATTTCTACTTTCCTGTATTTGGAGTGCATTTTTGTTCTAGTACTAAGCTATAAGGTGATTACTAGCTTTGGGATGAATTGTGTAGTGCTTATTATTAAATAATTCTACTCTCCCTGTTGTCTCAATGGAATTATATCCCATAATGGTTATGATCTACTTGTTCTGGATTAGCTCATTTAGAGTTAGAATGATCCGACCATGACTTACTCTTGTTAGGTTGCATATCCTAAAAATCCGGTTGATCACATCACAATCCATTGAACAAGACATACATTCCACTTGGATAGGGCCATATCGTAGCATCCCTTCTTCTGGCCAGTACTGAGGGCAGCCCTAGATGATGAGTGTTTTGAAAGAAAAAGAAATGAGAATTATTTTTTTTAATTAGGGTAGTATAAAGCAGATTTTAGCATTTTATTATTACTTTATTAAGTGTGTACAAGTACACAAAAGCAAACCATAGCCAGCAACCTGGGACAAGTCGACTTCATTTAGCATCACAATGGAGGTACAGCCATAATCATACACTAATCTCCAGAAATCTTTCACAGTGTTTGGCAGAGGGTATTGGGTGACGATAAAAGCAGCTGGTTGTCTGTAGCTCTATAAAGAAACAATATAGAGGAAGAAACATAAGAACTTAAAATGCATGATCAGTTGTACAAACAGACTCAATATACTTCAATGGAGGACCAGTAAGATGTAATAAATTCACATAGAGATGTAGCCAGATGGCTGCTTAAGCCATGGAATAAAAGATGCGGACCTCTGGAATATCCTGGAACTAGTATAGTAATGAGTCAATTTGGTGGGTAGATTTCAATGCCTCCAAGGCAATTCAAGTCAAGAATTGAATTTTTACTTCATTGAGAGAAGTAAATACAGGACAGATATAAAAGAAGAAACTAAAGAACCTCTCGAGGTTAAGATCCTCTATTAGGTACCTGATAGGCTATGTCAATTTTCCAAAGATAATCAGTCTCTGAGAGGCTGAAGGCAAAGCAAGCACAAAACCTCTGGTATTTCTTTCTATTAATCAATCATCTGTGTGTATGTGAGTGTCTGTAAATAAAACTGTTTGGCTCTCCTCCACTCCAAATATGAAAAACCACAAACTACTGTGCTTTTATAGTTATACGGATATGATCAGCACATTCTGCACATCTGTTAGGGCACAATCCACTTCCTACGGTTTCCTGAGCATTTCTAATGCATATCAACTGTCAGCACGACGGTTTTAATCATTTAAGATTCTCAAGTGCAAAGAGTAACTTGGCCCCACCTAAGTGGGGAGATGGCTTTTTGTTTGTCAAGCTCCCCTTGATTAGGACATAACATATTATCTCTTTCTATAGGGAGGGGTAGTAAAGGTAATGTTTATCTTGCCGGGGCAACGTGTTATTCTATAGACTGATGATTTATACTGAAGTAGAAATGTATGTTTCTATGTAATGATTTAATCTAATTATTTGTAAAAAAAAACCACAAAAAACAGTAGACAGTTTTCTAAGATATATTTCCTTAATGCTAACAAAAATTGTCAGTAATCTCCTAACCCATTTGTATCATACTACTGTTAATTCCTTCAAATGTCTGATCATCAATGTGGAACTGATCCTTGGGTTTACTGATGCGACCACCATTTGGGAAATGCGAATAGCCATGGTATTCCATTCCATGAAAGACTGCAGAATAGATCTGAGTAGATGGTAAATGACCTGGCTACTTCTCAATGACCTCAAAACCTTATGAAGTTACACCTGCAGCTGGGGTGAATGCCTCCTAAAAAAGGTATGGAGGCTAATGAGAAAGGAATAGAAGGAAGTAAGCTTTCCTTCCATTAAATGTCTAGTTCATGGAAAGGTAAGTCAGAGCAGCTATTCATTCATTTTTTTTTACATTACAGAGGAGGGGAAATGCAAGAGGAGGAGGTGATAAAGGAGAAGACTGAAGATTTCTTATTTCTTTCCTTTCTAAATGCAGGAGCATACATAAGGCTTTGAAGTCACAGAATCTTTTACCTTATGCCTCCTAATTCTTTACAGGCCTGGCAAAAGGGTATACCACTAATGATGGGGGTAGAGGGTAGGGAGAAGGAGGGAGTATTGAGTGATAATCCCTATTCCTATAAACCAAACCCAACCTTACTTCTTTGAAGGCTCAACTTCACTACTAAATCCACAGAACACCTTTGATTATGAAATGTATCTTGTCTGAATCATAGAGGATTCAGCAGAGAGGAGGGACAGGTAGATTACAAGAATCAATCTTCATATTGAAAAGAAGATAACCTGAAAATTGTAAAAAATTTGCCAAAGATGCCAAAGACAATAAATTCAAAGGTATCAATACTTTTCCTAATATTATTATTTTCTCTTTTCCTTTTTCACACATCCTTTTTTATTTCCAATCTAGACTCAAGTCTGCCATATTGCCCCTGTATTTAGTACATTTGCCTTTCCAGATGCCTAGTAGGGGAAGGAAAGGTACAACTGGGATCCAATGTGATTTCTGCAGATATGATTAATGGCCAGGCAAGACTCTGGTCACAGCAAGGATGAAAGCTTTTCATTCGAGTTTGCCTTTGCACTATTCTGCTCTGCAGTGCCAAAAAGAGCAAAGGGACTGGCTAAGACTAGTCTCAGAAGTAGAATGTGGGCTTTTCTAAGTCTCTTCTACCAGGTTACTAATTTACAGAAGGTAATTTTAGGAAGCACAATAGAAGCAACAACTTAGAAAGTCTCATTGTAATCAGAAAGGAATGAATCCTGGCTTCTAATTTCTCTGTGCTATGGCTTCAACTGTCAAAGGGCAAAAGCTAGATATGAAGGCAGTAAACTGTTTACAAGAAAACTTTGATAGCCTTCTTGCTTCTTCCCAAGGTAACCAGGAAGTGGCCAAAGTCATAATTTAAAATTCTCTTTCCATGTTGTTCTGTCTACAGGCTATTAACACATTGAGTATATGCTGGGCATCTATAGTTTATGAAGACTAGAATGAGGCATGGCAGTTCTCTTGTTATGACGGATGTGTTGAGATAGTATCATCCATGCCTTCCGTAGTTAGTTATAAGTAGTCTTTATTAATTAATGGCCAATAAAACAAGTTAGCTTCAAATTACTGAAACATTATATGTCACAGAAAAAATTTCCCAAATTAACACACCTTTAGTGAGATATGGAATTCTGTGATTTAAAAAATTGATTCCTAACTATATTCAGAATAGATAAGCCATGATTTTTTTCTGAAAATAATTAAGATGAGAAATACAACCTGCAGTTATGTCCTATATGAATATAGTGATTGGCAATCAAGCTCCAATTCTATAATTATGCTTTAAAAAATAATCATTCATAAGAATCCCTGTGGGGAAATCTAAAATCATTCTCCAAAAAAATTTGTATTTCAATGAAAATTTCCAATTTTCCTCTTTAGGCCATTTTTATTTCCGAGAAAAGAAAACTAGCCAGTATTCAATTGCATTATATAGCTTTTCATGGCACTCTGCACTAACAAAGAGGGCAGTCTTACATCCATAAGAGCAGCATTGATGTAGTTACTGCTCTCCCCATCAATTGTAATTAAAAAAGGCAGACATCTGTCAGGTGGCAGCATGTCCATGAAACGGTTCTTGTCGTGGTTCCTTGGCAGGCACGCTATACTGCAATCTTCAGCTTGTAGTCGAGGGGTGACTGAATTCAGAGTCTAAAAAGAAAAGGGAACAACCCAAGTTAAAAGAAAGCGACCCATTTAATAGCATAACACACACCCATCAAGTATTTAGGAGGCCAAGTAGAAAGTCAAGGATTTATGCAAGGCAATGGCGTTTGCCACTATGACAGGCTGGGACAGACTTTGTAGTTAAAGCTAATGAAGCCTGAGAAGTGACAAAGGAACAAGACACACATTGTTCAGTGTGCCTCTTCTTAAAGGGAAGAGGGAAGCTAAACAACACAGCTACCTGCAAAATGCATTGCCCATCCAAAGCAAATACAATCAGGTAGGTGTATGATGATGACGACTCTTCATCAGTGCTGGAAATTGTATCATTTGTAATCGTGTTTTGCCATGCCATAGTTAAAGATAAGCTTGGCATGCTGAAAAGAGCACTGGACCAAGAATCAAAGAATTCGGTTTCTAAAGCTACCCTTGACTTCATTTTCACCCACCTTCAGGATGTTTTGAGGCCAGTGAAAACGTTTAGGACTATTTCGAGACAATGTTTAGTACAAACTTCAGCTATTACTATTAATGTGCTTGATCTCACATTGTAAGTGACACAGAAGGTCAAAATCCATAAGACTGCATGGAACAAAAAAGGTTATAAATACACACAAATCACCACCAAATTTGATTTTTATGATACCTTCTACCAGTATTCTTCCCTGAGTCTGAACTTATTTGCCCTTCAGGATATAGCAGATATGAGCTCATTAATACAAAAGTGACTCCATAATATGTATAATGAAAGAGACAGGTATTATACTTAAAATGGGGTCAAAGGTTATAAATTTGACTTGATAGACCTTCCTTTAAAGAATTAGTAGTGCCTAGTAGTGACAAATTGTAATAAGTCATAGAAGAGGCCTTAGAAATAGTTGATACCTGAAATTCATCTTTGAGATGTGAGGAGTTAGTCTGGGAGTCTATCCTAATCATATCAAAATATGCAGCTTTAAATTCACAGACAGGTATGGCAGTTTCTCCACATAAGCAGGCTTCTAAAATTGCATCATGAATAAAAATGTACTGTTCCTATCAAAAGAAAGAAAAAGAAAATTTCATAACATTTTAATAAAACTTTTCTATCATCAAAGGTAAATAAAGAGAATTTTCTCTATATGGAAATATTAATTGAAATGCCAGTATTTTTGTATATGACTTAATGAGCTAATTTTGATTATATATTAAAAACTCCTCTCTCGTTTTTTTTGCAAAAACAAAAAAAGTGCACTAGAGGTGAATTAACATACTTCTGTCTGGACCATATTGATACGACGAGATCGTAAGGCTTTGACACAGTTGTAGATGTCAACAACACCTTCTCTTTCAGCCATGTCCAGCATGATGTCGATCACAATGTAACAGCCAGTTCGTCCAGCACCAGCACTGAAAAAAACAATTTTAAGAACTATAGGAAGCATGTTTGTCTTTATATGTTTCATAAAGACTTTTTCCACCATCAGGTAGAATCAAATTGCTTTACCTAAGTGCAAGACACACATAATTTTACAGGTAGAGTGTCTGCTTTGGTGTAAACTAAAGATTGGAACAAGAGTTCCAAATTATTTCCAAATTGAAAATACTGTATATATGTCATTCAAGTTTCAAATCTCTCTCACAGTCTTCATTTGATGTAAATTTAATACACATAATTTCAATCTCATAGAACTTATCAGTTGGTGGATTCATGCTTTGAAAATTTAACTCCCAGCTGAAATATTTTTATATTCATCTAGTTGTGGATCCTTTGGCAACAATGTGAGAATACTGGCATTGTTGTCCCTTAGAGAGACACTTGTAAATACCGAGGCACAAGAAAACTAAACCAAAAACTTTAAATAGGAAATCTGAGGAGGCACAATTCACAGGATATGCTAATGGTGAGGGTGGGAAAGAGAATGATGGTTATCAGAGGGGAGGAGACCAATAGTATAAAGACGGAGTCATGATCTGAAGAGAAAATGAAAATGTATTGTGAGTGTAATGTGATTCTCAGTAAGACACAAAGCTAGCCACTATCGTATTGTATTTAATTCAAAAGTTGAATCATAATATACTGTTATTATTTTACCACTGGGGACTGTTTCTTCAATTTTAAATATAGAAGTCAATAGAGCAAACAAGATAACTTTTTTTTTTTTGAAATTCACTTTGTAGTCAGCTGCTTCTTTTCCATAAATCCAGAGATACCTGAGTGCAAGTGGAAAATGACACTTCTGTTTGAAGAGAGTATCTGAGAATCTTGGAGCACTTCTGAAGCAAGCAATTCATAAGAAAGTAAACCTCTATGATAAATCAACAAATCCTTAAATTAAAAACCTATTTATCTCATCTTCTAAACACGTAGATGGGCTAGTGACATTATTTCTTTGTTATCCAGATTTGGTCACTTCTCTTAGACTCGCTGTTCTTTTAGAAATTTAAGCAAGAGATATTGTAGCTATCTCTATTTCTTTTTCTCTCCTACCATCTTCTCAATCATTGTTCCCAGGGTTTGAGACAGAAAAGTAATTGAAGAGTACATCAGATTTCTTGAGGAGGAATGAAATGAAGGTTTCTTTTTTTCCCCCAGGGTACATAGTGTCTGATCTTATGGAATGTCTTACCTTTATTTCATTCTCTGATTTTTTCCCCCTTTTATATATGGTTATTTAAATCCTGAATAGGTTGGATTTTCAGAAAGAACAAAAATGCTTAAGTAAAACCTATTACATAGCTTGGATAGTATTTGAAAATGGTGTGTAGCATCATGTACAGAGGGCTTTTCAGATTCAGTACTTATTTTTCTGGTCACACCTCAGAATGAGGCCATGTAATTTGCTTTCAGTGTCTCTGAATGCTTGTTTTAAAAGAAGTTTCTAATCAGACCAAAGTCTGGCTATAATGTTCATGTTTTTGCCATATATTTGCTGAATCTCACTGATGCAGTTTTCAAGGTCCTCCAATGGGACTTTTTTTAAAAAAAAAAAAAGTTTAAATAGCTGTTTTGCAACACAAATTCTTGCAATTTAGGCCATTTAGTAATTCTGTATGTCTCAAATTTAGTTTTAAAAGCTGGGATTCCATTGGGAATTTTCTAGGTTGGCAAGAAATCTCTATCTCAGCCTACCATTCCATACAATGGGATTTGCAAAAGTGATAAGGAAAAAACCCCAAAACCACTAAAAGGCAGAGTTTCTACATTTGTAATTGTGGATAACCCTACACACATTAGGTTGAATGTATGTATTTCTTAAGTTTCCAGTTTACAGCCTACTGAACAGCTAACTTTTATTTTATGGCTGTTTTACTTTATCTGTAATACATGCAAGCTGGAACTTTGTAAGCACACATTAGTTTTTGTGCTTAAAAGTCTTATCTGGATACTCTAAAAAGAGCTGACTGCGTATAGTCAACACCATTTGGACCACCACTCACCTGCAATGCACAACGATGGGGCCGGCACTGGGAGGGTTGGATAACTTGACTCGGCGGATGAAGGAAAGCAGCCCCGTGGCGTGGTACGGCACCCCATGGTCAGGCCAGCCCGTAAAGTGGAACTGTTTAACTTCGCGAATTTCACTGTATCCCCTCTGTGCAAAGATGGAAAGAAGTGTTTTCAAAATGACCAAAATAAAGCCATTAAACACAATAATAAGTACAGATGCCATCGACAATGATAACAATAAAAAAATGTACCAAAGATCATACCTTTTCTAAAAAGGGATGCTGGCCTGACATGGCTTTAGGAGCTTACCTTTATTGTCAGACAACTGCCAAAGAAAGAAAATTAGAAGTCTTGCTGAGTTCTTTAAGTCTGGGTAAATTTTATTTACCTTGACAGCTTGTTTCTTACTGGGAATGACAACACATAAAATTATTAGGGGGAAAGAAGAAAATGGGAAAGCTAAAATGTTGCCCTATTGACCCAAAGCACTGAGTTCTCAAGTGGTATATAAAAGCAACTTTCCAGCTTCTCACCTCACAAAAAGATTTTAATGCCTTGCTTATCCATGTTGAAAATGGTTCTGAAGCAGAGCATGTAGGGATTTTCCAGGACAGTGCTACTCTAGTTTGGTTTGGGAAAATATACAGGCAGCTAAATTGTTCTTTGGGCAAACTATTTTTCTTAGCTCTGTGAAATAATTCGGCAGAGTGTTATTTATAGTAATAAAAATACAAACTGAAAGAAGTGAAGCATTCGTTGTTGTGTTCCTCTCCTATTGGGTTAATTTAAGAGAACCCAACAAATGAACATTTCAAAGCTCTTTCCTGCCTTTCTGCTAAAAGAAGCCTATAGATTGGGGTAGCACAGCTTGGAGGGCATACATGAAATATTGCAGAATATATTTTTAAGAATTCACATTTGTAGCAAAAAGAAAAAACCTACTACAATCTATATAGTTCTAACTTTTGTGAGCCATCTGTGAAACCTCAACCTCACTCATTCAATCAGAAAAGGTAGAAACTTTATATGACATAAACAAAATTGAGAAAGTTTATCTTTAGAATCTATCTTATGCAGACCAATATTACCAAAACCTTCGAAGCCAGTGATCATGTCTTATAATCCTTTTTAGTTCCAGTTCCTGGCACGATACACGACACAAAGCAGAGCTCAACAAATAATTATAATAGTTACAATGATAAACACCATCATAAAATCACCCAAATGGAAAAGTCACCTCTTTTGCTACTTTTAAAGTCAGCTCTCATGAAGAAGGTCATAAATTGATTTAAGACTTAAGACCTGATTTTAGCCAATAATTTCACTTCTATATTAATCCTTTCACCAGAGTTGCTATATTGGACCTACTCCCTTTATCCTTCTATTACATGTACAGGACTTGCTCCTTTTAGTAAATTTTCATATCTGGTAGTACCTCTTTCCCTATCATTCTTTTTCTATAAATTTTTCGAGTAATTTTCATATATGTGGTTAAAAAAACACTCAAATTCCACTCTTTTCTAGTTCTAAATAACAAGAACAAAATTAAAATTAAAATTCAATGATGCTCCAATTAGGATTATGTTAAATCCATATAGTGATATTAATAACAAGTTCTCCCATATTCTGGGACATGGTGCATGTCTCCATTCAAATCATTTTATGTCTTTCAATACACTTTTGTGTTCTTATTCAATTAGGACCTGTATCTTTCTCGTTAAATATATTCTGCTATCTGGGCATTTGTTGTTATTATGAAAGATTTTTTAATGTCTATTTCTATTTATTGCTAATGTAGAGAAAAGCTATAATTTATGAATATTTATGTTGAATTAGTCACAAATGTTTATTAGTTCTATTTAAAATATTGTCTCTAGTTTTCTTTATATAAAATTATTTCATCTTTAAATAATTTTGTCTTTTCTAATAGTTACATAGTTTATTTCTTTGTCTCCTTTCATTTGCTGCAACTTCCAAAAATGTTGACTACTATAATGAAAATGATTATCCACATTACATTCCTGACTCTAAAAGCAATAACAGTGTTTATATTAGTTTATTATAATAAACTGATAGTCTTTAGTTTTTTATTTCTTAACATGCATGCTATTACTTATTGTTAAATCACCTTTATCACATTTAGGAAGTCTCCTTATTTTCCTAATTAGATTATTACTATGAAGATCTTTCAAATAAAATTAAATGCATCAATCTGTTAATAAAATCATATGGTTCTGCTCCTTTCTTGTACTGACAATGAAATATCCCACTAGATTTCCCACTACAGTTGAAATATTCTTGCAATGTTAGGGAAAAAATCATGATAGATCATGTTGGGATATTTTCTTCATTCACTACTAGATTCAAATTTTCAATATTTTATTTTGAATGGTTTTTTCAATTGTTGTTTTAATGGTTTTCTATGACCTAAATATTTTGAATAACGTAAACATTAGCTATTCTTTAAAGCGGCAGTCCCCAACCTTTTTGGCACCAGGGATTAGTTTCATGGAAAACAATTTTTCCACGGTAGGGTGTGTGGTGGAGGGGAACTCAGGAGCTGATGTGAAGGATGGGGAGCAGCTGTAAATGCACACAAAGCTCACCCCCTGTTGTGGGGCCCGGTTCCTAAGTTTCATGGAAGACAATTTTTCCACAGGGCCAGGAGGTGGGGCAGGGTGGAAGCGGAGTTCTGAAGCCAAGTTGGTTGAGGACTACAGCTTTAAAGGATAAAGAAATGTCAAAAACAGTGCAATTTATTTTATTTTATTTTTTTACATTTGCTAAGCCTTTATTTAATGTTTAAATTTTTTTTTTTAATTTCAGCATATTACGGGGGTACAAATGACAAATGTTTAGGTTACATATATTGCC
>VBSM01000361.1:75833836-75861259 GCA_008086735.1 Cheirogaleus medius
TTTTTGTGGCTGAGTAGAACTCCATGGTATATATATACCACATTTTATTAATCACTCATGTATTGATGGGCACTTGGGCTGTTTCCACATCTTTACAATTATGGATTGTGCTGCTATAAACATTCTAGTGCACACATCCAGTAAAGGGCTAATAACTAGAATCTATATAGAACTCAGGAAAAGCAGCAAGAAAAAAATCAAACAACCCCATTAAAAAGTGGGCAAAGGACATGACAGAAACTTTTCAAAAGAAGGCAGACTAATGGTCAACAAACATATGAAAAAATGCTCAACATCTCTAATCATAAGTGAAACCATAGTGTAATTTTAATGGTAAATTTTAACAATCATTCTAGTTTCTTCTACCATCTGTTCAGGTTTCTAACTATTGTTGGTCCACTTTTTGAGAATTATTATTTGTTAGAAAATCTGTGTCTCTAGACTAAAATCTATGTTTTTCAGTTTGTACATAATATTTTTTATAACTTTTCTAACAGCAAGTATAACTGCTGTTGTATCTCTTTGTGTTTCCTAATACTGTAAATTTTGTTTTCATTTTACCTCATTTAGAATTGACAGTGGTTTATTTTATCGATCTTTTCAGAGAATTAGCTCTTTGAATTTTGGGGTTTCTTTTTTATATTTAATTTTTCGTTTGTTCTAGTCTATTACTATATTTTCTATTTTCTAATTCTCTAATTTTCACATGATTTCAGACTGCCTTTCAAAATAGAAATCATTTATAGGCATGTATACATTTTTCTTAGTGGATAACTTGAGGTAAAGTTTGATATAAAATTATTCATCTATATAAAATATTAATTTTAGTTTTGAAGTAATCATTCGTTTAAGGTTTACTCAGAAGAGGATTTGGCGATTTCTAAGAGGCTAATTTGTGAGGTCATTGGTCAGTGATTTGTTGTTTTCTACTGGATTTTGGAAACACTTCAACTTTTTTCTGTGTATTCAGCTTCATGACTGATTTTATAAAACGGTATAAACTCAAGAGACTGAATATTCTACATTTTCTCTTTACATAATTACAAGATCTAGTTTATTAAATCAAGCTTAATGGTTCTCTTTTTGAAATCTATATCATTGCTTATTTCCATATATATTTTATAGTTGTGATACTCATAATTATGTTATATAATGCTAATTTCAATTTAATATTTTCGCTAATTATTTTTTCATGTTGGTAGAATTACTTACAAATATCTTTTGTAAAATACTACTCAACTATTTCTCTATTGCTGGACATTTATGGTTATCTATAATTTCCTAATATTATAAATGAAGCCATTGTATTTTAAGTAAATTCCTTAGGATAGATTCATGAAAGTAAACTTCTCAAAGGACATAAATACTTTACAGCTATGGAGATATACTGTTTTATTGATTTACAGAGGGTTTATAGCCATTTAACTATGATCGGCAATGTATGAAAATATCTGTCTCAATACACCCTGACAATCGATGAGGATTATTATGCTTTTTAAAGTTATTGCTGATTTGAAAGTACAAAATGCTAATCGGCACATGAGGTTAAACATTTTAAATAGGCATACTAGCAGCTGTGTTTCTTCAGAGACTCTAGTATTTTCCTTTCTATTGGTGTTAACACTATGAATTAAGGATATTAATAATCACAGGTTTCCTTTGTATGTACCTTAAATTTTTTTTTTTTACACAGATAATTTTACATTCTTTTGTGTGGTCAAATCTATTAAGCCTTTCCACAATGATGTATTTCACTGCAACTATGTCCCACTTCAGTCTACTACACCACCAACCCTGCTTTAGTTTTTCTGCAACATAATAACTGGAGGAATCCTCTTAAAAATAAAAAGTCAGATCATGTTACCTCTAGGCTCAAAACCCTCCAATGGCTGCCTAACTCACCTTAAATACAAATTAAGCTCATAATAATGGCCTAAAAGACTACACTTATCTGGCTCTGTGATTTCTCTCACTTCATTTCATATGTCATTCCCACTCACCTATCCATCTCTGAACACCCTGGCCTCCTGGCTGGCTGTCTTTCCGACAGGAATATACATAGGTCTCTGGGCCTCTTGAAATGACTCTTCCCTCTGTTGGAAACATTCTTGCTCCGGACATAACCCATCACTCCTTCTCCTTCACCTATTTCAGGTCTTTACTCATGTTACTTTCTCAAGAACAAGTCCTTCCCTGATCATCCTTTTAAAATTATAAACCATTGCTTCCCCTACCTTAATAATATTCCCCATTTCCAGTCCTAACATTATTCTTCTCCGTAGCCCTTTTGATGAAATAGGGTATATTAGCTTATTCATTTGTAGTGCCATCTCCCCTCAATAGGTTATGCAATCCACAAGGGCAGAGATTTTAACATGTGTCCCAAGGTTTAGAAACATGCCTGGCACATGGTACACTCTCAAATATTTTTGGAATGAATAAATGTGTGAACAGACTTTACAGCATCATAAAAACAAAACTTGACAAGGAGTTAAAGAGAAAAAGCAGTTTTGATGTACATTTTTTTTTAAAGAACTTTAGGATACTTACCCTTTCCAGGGTAAATGTCCTAACAACATATTCAGCAAGTGGCTCCATTTCTACACAAGTTACTTTGAAGTCACCATAAACTTCAGTATCATCAGGCCAATATTTATAGCATTTAACCTAAATGACAAAAAAGAATACATAAGTAGACCTGAACGCATAATACATATTAGCCACGATGATTTAATTCCTATGATAACTCTTTAGGTCCTAATAACACATTTAAAAGAATCTATAAATGAGAAAAAAATTTGTTATGCAATAGATTTTGTATAGTCTCATAAAAAATAAACAAGCCTGATCATGCGATTAGATTCTAGTGTAAAATCAAAGCTTATTTTATTACTCAATGAGAAATCAAATTTTTCAGCCTTTGAAGGTCCATTTAGTAGCATTCCATTGAAATGCTATGCCTATAAATTTTTTTAAAAAATTGGATTATACTCTATTTTAAGTATGTTATATGTTGCTTTACAACTATACTCATTTTTATGTCCACAAAAGAAATCTTTTTTTTCTCTTACCCGGCCAACCTCAACTAAATTTGTAACCATCACAATGCAGGCAGACTGTTCTTGCCAGATCATTCTCCAGAAATCATATACTGTTTCATGAACTGGGCCTATGAAGAAATTAATTTCAGTATTATATTATCAAAGGGATTTTGTAGTTAGTAAGGAGTATAATTAAGATAAAAAGCAGAGTAAACTAAGACAAAAATATAATTAAAAGTCTACCACAAAATGTCACTGAAAGTACTTAAATTAAATTTCTATCTAAATTCACACAATAGGCAAAAACATATGCATTTATAAGTTTTTTTCTTCCAATTTGCCTCCTGTACTTTCCAATTCAGAAGATGATAGCACTAGGGGGTATTTATGTTTGTTACTAGGTCACCTTAATGCATCTTCAAATATATATGAAAAATAGGAAGTCTTATGCCATCATCAAACAAACAGCATATATTACCAATTACATAAATGCCCATCATTTATAAATAGCACATGTTTAGTTAAGGGTTAATGAATAAGTATCCTTACATATAAGGACACATCTTAACCTCATATATTATCACCTCCAAACTGCAGAAGCATGTGCTGGGCTATACTCTATTCAATACCATAAAACTAGAATACTGTTCACCACTATAGCTGGTCTTTCTAACTTTAAAGAGTCTATAATTAAACTCAATTTCTCCAAAGATATGTGAAAACACTTACAAAATGACCTCTGTCAAAAGAGCAAACATAGCTTTTGTTTTACTTTCCTCTTATATAAGACAGATGTGCAAGTTTGTCTTCTGAAGGCCAGTAGTAAATTTGGAGAAATTGCTTAAGATCGTTTCTTGTTTGGATACTTTATTCCCTAGTGTACCACTATAATAAAATTTTCCTACTTTCTTTTTATATTCCACAAAGAATGAACCTGACTAAATTCCCTGTAGCTTTTTGTTTTGTCTCAGTCTTTACTTGTCAAAAAATTGTTGGAAGACAGTATAACATCTCATTATAACAATATTGGTCTTGGGTACTATTAAATTATGCTGCAAGAAGAGAGGTACCTTATACAAGATGAAGCCACTATTCTCTTTCATCAAAAATAAGTAATTCCTCTGTCCACCATTATTGACTAAGGCTCTGAGATATCTGGATAACAAGGACCAAATCACAAAACTACCAGCAGCTTCTCTTTTACTTTTAATTAAAAAATAAATCAAGCCTAACTTTATGTAAGTCTTACATAGATTTTTTAAAAATTATACTATACAAATGAGTAAAGAGCAAGTGTTAGAAGAGCTGATTTTTTTTTCCAGTTAATTAAGATAAAATTGCAAAAACACCATATGGATGAATAAGCAAGTTTGTTTGTTCTTAAGAGGCAAAGTTTTACCTTGGGTTGCAATGTAGTGACTTGGTCTCTGGTAGCCCTAAAATAGGAGAACAAATTGGTTATCATTTTACATCAGTATCAGAAATAAATGAATGAAGGCATAAAAAGATGAAGACAACCACCTGTTAGGATTAAGTTATAGTAAAAAGTCCAGAAATGAGTAGTGAACACATAAGTTCACTTCTCAAACCTATGTTATCTGAAAGGTAAACATAAAACAAAAATTAAATATAAAGGCTCTAATTAGATTATATATTGTATAATTGAGTTTGGTTTGCTATGGAATAACCTCATAGATTTTGTTTGATTTCACTAAAGTGTTTATGCCTTCATGTTAATCTTTAGTCATTCATTCCTAGTAAAAACTGTGTTTAAAAATATTAATTCTCATTTTATCATTCAAAAGTACAACACGCTGCATTACAAATGGACAAGGACATATTAGAACCATAAAAAAAATAACAGAACATTCCAATGTTAGAGCTGGACAATGCATGTGTGCATCAAATCAAAGTCCTGCTGAGATTTTTAAAGAATATTCCTGTTCTATAATATGTTCGGGAATCTGCAAAAACTATTTTGTGTGTGCTAACAATGTTAATTTACACACACATAATTATAGGTACACACATATATAGGGAAAGAAGAGTTTTTAAAAATGCATCTTATCCTGAACAAAAGTTTAATATTTTTTTCCCCACAGTGTGCCAAAAGTTTCAATAAAGAAACGATTCTTCATCAGGAATAAATCGTTAGTTGCTGTCAATTGGTTTGAATTGCAACAGACCATGAGTTGCAAAAATGTTGACGATATGATACGGTTAAGTTTTGAATTTGTTGTGCATTTACCAAAGGGCTTTAAGTCTGTGGTATAATCTGTCCACATTTTGGTGTGGGCAACTCAATACACACATAAATGCATGTGAACTGAGATCTCCAACCTACAAATCCATAGAGTGAGCATTATGCTGTTGTAAATTTGGAAGATTTCTATTTCTTTATATATCAACATAGTACAGTGTTTTATGGAAAATTTTTTTCCAAGCTTTATGAGCATTTCATCTGTTCTTAATGAAAAATATACCAATTACAGAATACTTATGTCTTTTAAGAATAATAAAATAATGGGAAAGGAAAAATTATGAAACTGTGTAGTCATCAGCCAAAATACACTGGGGTCTTAAGAAAAAGACTAGAAAACAAGTCTTATTTAGAATACAGTCCTACTATATAAACCATAAAGCAGTATAACGAGCCTCCAGTGTACATGTCTTGGCAGAAAACCAAGGTTGAACTAAATAGGTAAGAACAATTACAAATTTGTCAGAGAGCTGCTGATTTTTTTATTTTAAAGGTAGACCATCAACTTAGTTTTCCATGATGACATGTCTGATAAATTTAAATATTGAATGAGAGAAAGATTATGATCACAAATTTAACCAATATACTTATATGCTATACTTAATATATTAATTCAACTAAATAATTATAATTCTTAAAATAACTATAAACCATGAACCTAAGAGATGTGATGAAGATTATTTCCTATTTATGGAAATTAGAAAAAGTTGGGTCCTAGGTTTCATTTCTTTTAAGTATATAAATGTTTGCATATATGCAAAACTTAATACTTCTACCTTTTGTCTTACAATTATGCGTATTTTGAATCGATTAATTTCAGCACACCTAGATTTTAACTTTTAAAAAAAATAGGTGAAGTTTAATGAGTGCTAAATATGTGCTAAGCACTGGGCTAAATGCTCAACATGAATTACTTCATTTAATTCTCACAACTAAGTGATAGGTTAGTACTATTATTATTGTCCCCACTGTAAAGATGAGGAAACAGGCACACAGAAAGAAGTAACATTCCCAAGATCTCCAGTGTGATTTTGAACCAGGTAGTATGACCAAATAGCCTGTCTTCCTTGCATGTATTATAATATATTGCCTCCTTAACAATATTTTATATTTTATTTGATAATTAGTTTCCCTTAAATAATTTGCATGTAGATATGTATGTAACCAAAATTTAACAGTGGAATATAGGATCAAAACAAACTTTTTCATTTGTGTGATACAATATATATGTGTGATATGGATATTTTACAATTGCAATTTAGTAATTATTTTGCCTGAGTAATTTTATTACTTTACAAGCCAATACCACACACCACAAAATAGTCTCCCTACTCATTTTTAACATCACAAGTCAAATGTAAAAAGGAAAATTTCAGCAACACTAATACACATCATACTATCCAGCTTCTCACATATGTTTGGGGAAGGGTAAGAATAAAAGCCAGAAACACAAATCATCAACAAATAAAACTTGAGTACATAATAAATTGTCAAAGCTAAAAAGGATCCTGTTTGTCTCAACAAGAAAAGGGAAGGAGGTAAAATAGATCTTTACACATATAAAAGAATTACAAAAAAATGAACATAGATATACTGTATGAAGCTAATTAGGTGAAGCATGCAGAGATAACTAGTAGTAAGCATTAGTAATAACTGTAATTAAGAATACTTATATTAAATATTTATAATAGGGTGCTGTTATTTACATATAGTGATACTTACATCCCTGTACAGCCAAATCTACAGCCCAAACCAAAGTCAGGTGTGAAAGAAAGCACAACAACGTCAGTAAGTACTAGGACGTAGAACAAGGAAAAGTGTACAGTTTGTTCTTTATTTTAAAAAGCTAGCAATCACTTTATAGGTAACAATAAGCAAAAAAGTTCATATATATAAGCCAATAAAATGGACATACTGAACTATAAACACACTTACATCGATATAGTTGGCATTAATGTAATCTGAAGAAGGATCATCCTCAACAGGTTGCAAAATTACTCTGGAGTGATCATCTAAAATTTTTAATAATAAAACACAAGCTGTTAAATTTTCCCCCTGTTCTGAGATAATGCCATAGGTAGAGACTAAATAATTCAGTGGTCGCCAACAGTCTATTCATAGTATACTACTATCAAACTAGTCATTTGAAGAAATACAAGAACTTTAACGAGCTCATTACTTATTACAATTATAATATTCCATGAATAAAGTTTCAGTGACTTGCATCTTTACAGTCACGAAGATTTTAAGGGACATGATAATGTCTGATACAACATCATTTGAGTCATACCTAAAGAACTGAACTGGCCTTACTTCTAATTTGGCTTCTTAGTCATGATTTTAAAAGGGTGGGATCCTTTTCCTCTGTACTTTATAGCAAATGAGCCACAGAACTAGAAAGTGAATTTTGAATTCCTGCTCTCAACTTCTTATTCCCTGAAAGTCAAGGTTAAATTTTGATGTATTCATAAGATAACATTAAAATAATTTAAATTCTGAATAGAGTGGTCTAAGTAAATCAGCAACTAGTTATAAGTTATCTGCAACTTTCCTTACTGCTACTGTAGTTTTTGTCTGTTAATGACTTTATTTATCCCGTGTATATATAATGAAGACTTAATCAGGAGGAAGTCTCTAATGATAAAAATAATATAGAGCAAGTGGAGCTCACACATTAGCTTCAATAAGAATTAAAGGCATGTGGAAAAAATAATACTCCAACCTTGAATATGTTTGGTGGGAGTGATACAGCAATTTACAATGAAGAGATCTTCCTTTTTCATTATCCTGATATTCTTAGCTGTTTAATAACACTCATGTATTTATGTACAAACATGAAATCAAACAGTAAGTTATCTCCACAGGGTGAAGAGTCTGAGTCAATTTAATTAACGAGGATGATGACAATTTCAGAGCCACTGCTAATAGCCAATGCTGTTTTAATATTAAATAGATTACTTTGTAAACAGATGCGCCACTCTCTGGGATTCTCTTGAAGTTTAAAACCATATAAGGAGCTTGGCATTTATCTTTATACATATAATATTTACATTTAGCAAGAACTGTACAGGAACTTACATGCTATAATGTTTCCATATCTGTTTTTTGCTCTATTTTGATCTTTTTTAGCTACATCCCAAGATGCTGACTGTCCTTCAAAGAAGCTCTGGGGAAAAAAAAAATAAACAAGCAGACTGAATTTAATTCCTTTTTAAAAAATCTAGTTTATCTGTTTTGAAGATCTAAATAGTAAAAGCCATTTTGTCAGTGAGGGAGTCCTGTCATAGTAAACAAGTTTTCATTCTCAGACCTCAAAGCTGGTTTGTTGGACTCGTACTTGTTCATCTTGGATTGGATTGAGTACAAAATAAAGACAAGAAATAACTTTGGAGCAAAAAGGGACCTTGAAAGCATTTCAAATTTAAGATCGCTGTATCTTTGTGAGATAAAAGTAGAAAAAGCATCATTCTTTTCAATACAACTCAAAAATAGTATATCAAAAACTGAAAAAAATTCTTTTAATGAGTATCATTTAAATGTGCATCTTTAGCATTTATAACAGCGAAAAGAAAATGTGCTTCCCTCCATAATTATTCATTAAATTGTATGCAGTACAACACATTTCAGTTTCTTTGAAGATCATGACTGAGTCTTTACAACAAGGGACCATATGAAAATTAAAAAGAGTCCTCTTCTCCCAGAATCTGGGAACAGATGAATTTGTTGATTGGTTTAATTACTGTATGCAGCAATTTAAAATATGGGTATAGACGTCTTTTTGCTGAAAAACTTAAACTTTGCTCAACACAGGAAATGGGGTCTTCAAAGAGCCAACAGTCTTTGAAGTGAGGTACACAGGAATACACATGAAACGAACAAAAAGAACCAGCTCTGGCAGAATATTCTAATTCCTTGCACTTATTTTGTTAGCACAGCATCATGTTTCTGGTATATATCTAAAACCGATTTTTCCAAATTCAAAGAAAATTTTATTCACTCCCAAATTAAGGTATACAAGTAATCTGTAGGTAAAATGTAGAGTTTAAAAAAATTCTTCATGAAGTTGGACGTATTCTGGATGGTCTTTTAAAGCAAAGTGTTGCTTGAATTCTTTCACTTCAAATGTGTGTGTGCTGTGGTGTGTGTATGGGGAGCGGCTTGGCTTCCTTCCATGCCCCAACATAGCATTTCTCAGTAAGTGAAGGGTGGCAAAGGAATTTTTCCTTTTTGCTATATTATGTTTAGTGGAATGTTCAGTTTTAAATCACTGCCTTTGGAGGATAAATCCTGGTATTTTGGTTTGAGTAGGAAGGGGAAACAAGGTCGGAAGAAGAATTTCCCACAGCCTTCTTTTGGATTCTTAATGTTGTTTACCAGATTTTTCAGTGTTCTGTTTTTCTTCCCAGCCACCGTCAACCAATAATCCACAAAATAAACTGAGAGTGGCAAGTAGTACATTTAGAGCACAAAGCTTCATTTGATTTTTCAATCAGAGGGTCAACAAGCAAAGAGGCAGAGAAGTACCTGCTATTTAAGTCATTCAAGTGATAGAATCTATAATGGTATAATGGGACTCAAGGTATCTTGCCACTTGATTTTTGATTGGGGACATATAAAGTTTAACAAAGTGTTTTTAATAACATAGTGAAATAAATTATGCAATCCAACATTAAAAATTCTTCTAATGAAACTGGACTCAGCTAAATCCCTGGGAAGAGCTTTCTTTTTTCAATTCCTTCCCCTTTCCCATTTACACACTTGATTGTACACTCATAAATACTGGATTAGAGACCCTACAGAGCTGTTTGTGCCTTGTGAACTTCCGCTGAGTATCATGGTTAAAAATCAAATTCAATACAGTATTAAAGCTTTCACCTCATATTCCTCTTTGAACCCATAGCTGTCTGATGTCTTCATGAGATTAATGTGCTGCAGTAAGTCGGCTACCCTGATGGCTGGGTGCAGCTGTCCCGTCTGGTAAGGGGATTCCGTCCCCTCGCAGAGGTAGCGAGGAACATCTAGAAGACGACTGGACTCTGCTGTGGCGCTGTGGTTCTCATCTGGTATTTTGCAGATTCCAGAAGATTAAAAAAGAGACAAAGTTATCTTGTTTAATATATAGCCATGCAAAGATTTTAAGACCTTAAGACCTTTCTGATAACAGGAGGAAGGGAAAGAAATGCCAGACAGGACAGGCCTAGGGCAGTATCCCCATAAAGATAAAGCTCAAGGTTTGCGATCAGAGTATATCATGTGTGTATCAGCAAGACAACAGATGCTGTGAGAGGCAGGGAGACATCTGATCCACTTTTCAAAAGCATAAGTGGGGGATTTTGCTGACTTCTTATTTGTTTTTGCATCTGCAGTCAAAGCAGTATTAAGATGTCAATCGGAGAGGTGTTTTCACTGCCCATTAAGTTGAACAAACTCCTTCCCACCCACATCCCAACCTCCCTCAGAAACCCAACCTAGGCAACCATCCCCACAAGGCTGCTCTTGCCCTGGTGGCCCTGCTGTGTGCCCTACCACCTGGGGCTTCTTACCACAACACTCTGGACTGGGAAATGTGAGCATTCTACACGATCACCCCAGCTCCGCTCTGTCTGCTAGCCAGGCTGCACATGCATTTACATTCAATCGCTTCCTCCTTGATTTATTATTATGTTGTTTTTATTACAAATATATTTTGAGGCTCCTGGCCACTGTGTAAGGAAATCAAGGTATGTCTGAAGCAAAATGTGAGTACCTCCCCTGGAATTCTTCCCTGGCCCACCCAGACTGAGTTATAAAGCTCCTTTATGTTCCCATGACTTCCTGTTGTCCTGCATGTCACTTCATTTGCCCCATATTTAATCATTTATTTACTTGTTCATTTTACTCACTAAATTCTGAATACTTAGATTTTAGATTGTAGAGACAGAGTCATATTTTTCTTTTTATTCCTAGTGCCTGGTGCATAGCACTCAATAAATATTTCAGTGAATGAATTACTTGAAATCCATAGACTCCCTGACCACCCACATTTAAGTGTAGGACCCATCCCAGTTTGTATTATTAGCTTAAAATGAAAAGAAACATTTAATTCTCTTCCTGTCATAAGAAGAAAGAAAAGAACAAGAACATTTTGCCTATGAAGAATAAACAGTATTTTAATGACCAGAGTACTAATCATTACAATTAGAAGCATGCTCATATTTATCACATTTAAACTTACCACTTTAAAAAAAAAAACAACAAATGTTTTAAGGGGTGTTACTTTGAAAAGCATTATAACTACCATATTCATTAACAGAAGAGAAAGTACACTTTTAGGGGGAACTTTTGTTTTTAATGATAATGCATACTGTAGAAAATGATATTTAATTAACAGTTAAACATATTTCAAGTGCTGGTACATTTGCCTGTTCTATCACCAACTCTACAAATAGGATATGGCAAAAAATGAATTGTTGTCCCCATGATAAACACTTTTTCTTCCTGGAGAAGGAAAAAAAAAAAAGAACCCTACAATCAGATTTGTGTGCCTCTATAATTTTAGCTTGATTGCATTTATCTTTACTCCCTCTTATTAAGCTGAATGCATTTTTTTTTTTTGCATTCACTCCTAAAAATACCACAATGAATAAAAAAATCCCTGGTGGATTCTGTTGTAACCTAACCACCCAAGTGAATTTATGCCTTTTACTCAGGTTTTGACCACCCTCTACACACAAACATTCGCTAGCAAACATGATTCATGAGAGTTTCCTCTTTTAACTATGAGACCCACAGTCAATTGATCTACATTTGTTAAAATATTATAATCAATAGACTGACATAAAGAATATATACATCTCCCCAGTAAAATTAAATTCAGAAGCAATTGATTTGGGCACTATTACAGAATATAGTTTAGGATGAGGAGTAAAGAGAACAGATAACATCAGAGAGGCAAAATGCAATCATCACCCATGCTGGAATAAGGCAGCCAGGGCTCAGAGGAGCAGCCCAGAGCTCACACTGTACCTGCTGCAGCAGCAGAAAATTTACAATTGTAAAAGGGTCAGTGAGAAACACAGAATTCAACCATACTCCAAATCTTACAGATGATTGTGTCCCAATATGAAATAGACAGTGCCTTTTGTTTTGCATTAAGTTTTAATACAGAAGTACAATGAGCAGTAAGGTCTTTAAAAATCATCACATATGAATTATTAATCTCAATACATTTCCACCTCATTAAACCACCTAATAATGTGACTAGTAGTGAGGGTACATGTACTAATCATTATCCTTATTATACATTTAAGAATAATAACTTTAAATACATCCTTGATTGAAAGGTTTTCTAAAGTTCTTTGAAATACACTTACCTGTTATAGGGACTTAAACCCAATGAAGCAGTAAAACACAAAAGAAAAATATGAATCAATATGAAAAGTTTCTAAGCCCTTTAAAATCAGTTTGTAAATATTAATATCAAGCAATATTTGAGATGATTTCAGAAATTGTGTTATAAATTATCAATTGGATGCAAAACTGTAAACACTACAATCCCAAGAATGATAAAAAATGCAACAAATCATTTCTACATCTACTATGATTAATGAGAGATATAGCTTTTAAAGAATGTCAATTTTTTTTTAAAAAACCAACCAGCTTGACTTCCAAAATGAAATAAAATGCATGATGAATGTTTATACAACTACATTTTACGACTCTATTGTGTTAAATCTAGCTTTCCTTAAACACAAAATCCCTTTTCACAGGGAAAATTGTTAAAATAATTGTATAAACTTTATAGTTTATAAAACTCAAATACATCATCTCATTTTCTCTTTATAAAATCTTGTGAAAAAGGTATGGTAGGAATTATTATATTGATTTAAAGATGAGAAAGCAAAGATGTAAGGTGTTTTTATGAGTTCATATTGTAAATCCACAAGAGGACTGAGACTTAGACTTAATTCTACATACATGTAGAAAATTACTATAATGAAATCTTAACATTTAGGCAACTATTTTCTTCTAAAGGCTTTCTCAATATTTTAATTGAAATTACTTATTAATTTGATACTGACAGGCTTCTACAGTGCTCAACAGAGGATGACATTTTCAGAGGCATTTGGTGCCTCCCCACTGATCACTGTTTATGCCCTACATGATCAGGCCACCCCAGGGACAAATCCCCCGGTTCGCTTCCCTGTCATTATTGGTATGGACATCAAAGAGAGAGAGCAGGCAGAGACAGGAGCATTGACTTTCAGATTCTTTCAGCACATATATTTTTGTATCAATTATAAAATTATAATTTTAGTTGTTTATTTTAGTGAATAAGAGGTATATCTTACTTAACCGAGTTACTCGCACTGCTTCAAAATATTTTTAAAGTGTAATTTATCATTGAATATATGGATAACAAAATCATGCATAAAATGTAAGTTTTATGTTCACAAGAAATAGTAAATATAAATAACAAACATGACACTTGGTAATTTTTAAGATATATTTATCTGATATTTTCCATATTTCTTTGGTTAAATCTTAATTAGAAATAGGTAAAACTGATATGGAACTTATGAAGATAGAGGCAAGCTGGTCATGAATCATATGATTAGTCAAGGAATAGGGTAATCATTGAAATTAAACCCATTCCATTCTTAACTATATAGCTGGATTTAAAAATTAATGTAATTTATCTGAAAAAGCCTTAATCATCACTAGCAATAACAGTTTTCTTAGATGTTAAATGGTGGTAAACCAAGTGGCTTGTTCTAAATTTCTTGAGACAACACTACTTATTACATAAGGTTCATGAAGAATGCTGAACCCCACGTCAAGACTCGAACAAGTTTACCTACATTCATAAATTCCCAATACAGACAAAAACTAAAGCAAATGCACACTATCATAGTGCTCACTTGTAAATATGCTATTATATTGCTAGAAAATAGGAAGATTTAGAAAATCCCTTTCTAGCAAGTAGACTTTTTTATATGAACTGGTTATGCAGGCAGCACCGGTCCCTAAGATCTGTGCATTTCAGTTCATTCTATTATACTAACTTGGATATGTTAACATTAGTCATACATTAAGGGCCACTGTACATTTGCTCCAAACCTAACAGAACCAAGAATTTAAAAATACATTGCTTTAAACAGGATACCTTGCTAATTTGATATCCATTAGATATGATTGGGTTGAACAACACAGCTCTTTGATAAGATCATGGCTGTATATTTTCAAACTCAAGCTGCTTCCTGCACTGTAAATAATTGCTATGTGGACAAATGCAAGGTGTGATCCATGCAATAAAAAGATGATAAAGATTTAGAGCCTCACCTAACACAGCAGTCGGTACAAGTGGATCATTGGGCACTGTAGGAAAATAAAGCTCATGAAGGAATATATTGCTCTAAAGTTATATTTTAACATCTTTTTTTAAAAATAGATTTATGCTTTCTTAAGAAATATAATTATTAAACTTTTTTTGATTACTGTATCCTGCAAAGGTAAAATTCTTTCTTCCTGCCTGGGTTATCTCTAAATATCAAGAAAAGTATATATATAATTATAGTTTAGTACTCTGTTCAATTTAAAAAGCCAGAAGATTCAACTTGCCATTCTAAAGATTATAAAGTTAGGAGAAAAGACACCATGCGTTTTAGATCTATCAAATGTAAGGTATTTAGAGAAGTAATTATCTCATATTCATTCCAAATAAATTTTTTCAGTTAACTGTGGGGAACAGATTTAATCATTTCTCTAAGTTCATAAGTGGATATTTATAGTTACATTGCTGAATTCAAACTTCTTAATAAGGTCCTAACATAGGCAATAAGTAAAAAATTGGGGGAACCAAAATGCTTTCAAATCTGTAATTGGTTAAATATTAAATCAAGTAGTTAGAGAGGTGATAAATCTATATTTTCAGCAAAACTAACTTTCAACAGTAAAAGTATTTTATGCTATTCTCTATCATTTATCTTATAGTGAAATAAAAATAAAATTAGAGAGGTCCTATCATGATTAAAGCTATATTCCCAAATGACTCATCTATAACATTTCTAACTACTAATTTCGTGTAGATATATATCATGGAAAATGACAGGCTGCATTTAGGGACAATAATTACTGAAAAATTTCACCAAGCTGAACACTTTAGAAAAATTTTCCCTCTTTGAAAAGACATAAAACATATAACCCATAAATACTTTGTTTGCAATCTTACTATACTACATATGTTTGTAATCCATATAGGAAAAAAATAGTTCTGTTGTTGACTTCTTTCCTTATGCCCATGTTTTCCAAACTGGGGTAAGTATATCTCTGGGATCTGTGCAAATGCCACGAGACCCAAGATACACAAGGCCAATGATAAACTCGATTTGCCTACCTCAAGCATCAATTTTACTTAAGGATCTGAAGAAACAAAGTTAGGTAATTTAGCTTAAATTTAATTAACTTCAAATTAACATAGGCATAGAAGAGAACATAAAATTCATAGGAAATTTGAAGATAAACAGTAATATCAATCTGGGATAATTATTCAAATCATCTGCTGTTAAACATCACATTACTGGATATATTTTAAAAGTCCTGCCTTCAGAGATCAACATTAGGAATTCTTAAGATGGATAGATAGATGGATGAATTTCACTATTTTCTGCAAAGCCTCCAATTTAAGCATACTTTTGGACTTCATACTAGATACTTATGAGTATGTAGATTAATCTGGCCCTTAGTTAACTTTTTAGTGCTGAAATTCTCCAAAAGTTCATAGTAGACTATTTTAATGGAGTGATTTTACCCATGCCAATAATTCCCAGAAAGAATCATTGTTTTGTCTTATTGCAAAAGAAACTATCTTACACAAAGGAAGATGCAAATGGCAAAATAATTATAAATTCTAAGGGGAACTAATTTTATGTAGGCAATCACATATTTTAACTTAACGCAATGACATATGATATGGCCTGAGTGGTATAAGTTGGAAATTTCTCATACAATATAGTAATAAAATTTCTATAGCTTAAAGTTAAACTAAACCCAGTATCAACGCTGCAAATAATCCTTGTAAATTCCATACATCCCTTTTTCTCTATCTGCTGCTTCTTTCTTTCTTACTCTCTTTCACTATTCCAAAGGTAACATAGAATTCAAAGTGAACTTAATGAGATTCAAAATCATTTATTACAATTTTAATGAAGAACTTACATCTTGGACTAAAATTATGTTGATCCATGAAGGTGATGGAAAGAGGATCTTCCGCATGCAAAGTGCTCTGATCAGCATAACTTCGGTCCATAGCATTCACCATATGAGTCATCTCCTGCCGGGTGTTCCCCATAGCATCTTTGCGTTTTTTAGCAAGCTTGCTGCCAAGGCAAGTACAAAAGGGAATCCTTAATGTGAGATTTGAAGGAGAGTTGACACCAGCAATAAGCAGTTCAGGTGAGCCCGAGGATAAAGTTATAGACATGGTGCAGAAACCTTAAGACCTGATCATAATTTCAGGAGTTAAGTTTGACATTGAAACAGTTATATTTGTTGGTTGCTACGAAACTATTTTGTCAGATGGATATATCAGCATTCACACTGTTAACCCAAACTTCTCATCATTTCTTGTGTTTTATTGTTATCCATAAAATAAATATCATAAAAATATAACTGTATGTTATTAAAAATATAAAAAAATACTTCCTTACTAGAGTAGTTCAAGGAAAATTTAAGCTAGGGCTAAGTTTTGATTTTCCTCCTGGGTGATTAATTCTTTTGGTAAACTTTTAGAAGTTCTTAGAAATAACATGACTATTTTTTTCAAGTTTATTTTACTATAGCCACTCAATTAAAAAGACAATGAAATGTCCCATTCTTCATTCTCTGTGCCATTACTAAGTAAAAAAATGCAACATGTGTAACTTTAACACATTTAGCAACATATTTATACCATTAATCAAAACCTCATCTGAAGACTTTTAGAATCAATCACAGCTAGAATGAGTCAAATACATATGAATATATGGAATTAAATCACATACTATGTACGAAAAGCACAGAGAAAAGTTTATAACATGGTATGTAAAGGAACTATGCAAATTATGATCCTCTTGGAGTATTGACATGGTCGAATACTAAAAATGTGTATTAGAACCAAATGGCAAAGTATCCAGTACAGAAATGCTTTATAAATGCTGCAGGGCAAATGATTTAGGGGATTTGGAAATTAGCAGCATTAGAATTATGAACTACTCAAATATTAACATCTTTAGCTTACATATCAATGATGTAAAATACATTATGGTTCTTTGTGAATGTTATACATGAAACATACAAGGAAAAAAGCTATTAAAGGTATGTAAAACATTTAAATCACATTAACAATGTAATTTATATATTATATAAAGATACTTTAAAAACCTGTACGAGGCACATTATGTTATTAAGTTTATGGCAGCAGTTTATGTTGCCTTGGAAGTATTCTTAAATTGTTTTAAGAACACGATTTCTCAGCTAGACCATAAGCTATTTTCTTCTCATCTTCATTAGTATCTAAACTAGAGTAAATGTACTATAAATACTACAAAGTCTCATTTAATAGATTAAGTTTATATCCAAAGGCTTTTCCTTTAAAAAATTAATCTAGTGATTTGAGGACCGTTCTTGTGTAGGCTATTTTTCTCTAAAACTTACAGTACTTGGCTTCAGGGGGTACATAACAAACACACACAACACATTGACACAGCAGATCTGACACTATCTTGTTTAAAATAGTCATAAACTAAGATTTAGGGATGGAGATAGCTTTATTTTCTTAACAAACTAATAGTGATAATCACGGTATTAGTAATGAGAAAACAATGACAAAACTGTAACAAGAACTACGACCACCACCACTACAACTACCACGACACCATCACTACGACTAGCACCATCATTTATTAGCAATATTTACTTTATACATCGAAAGAACTATTATCTCTTTTTCTAGGCTAGGGGGCAAAAGTCCTGTACAAATGCACAGGTTTCAGATGGAGAATATAAATGAGTGCTGCTGCCAGTAAGGAAGGGTAATGACTGTGACGAAGTGGAGGGCAGCTTGGGGGCTTCTTGCTTAGATGACTAGTGGCCTTTGGTCCCAGCTGAATTTCTGACTTAAACTTTTTTTCCCAGAGACAAGCCATGAATCTGGTTGTTCATATTAATTTTCTTGATTGTATTCAAGTGGTTTTAGTTTTTGAAACAGTGTACGGGCTTAATTAAACATCATCGGGTCATATTTAGCCTAAAAACTTCCATTTTCCAAGGCTTTGTCTAGGCCATCATATAGAATGTTTGTTCTTTAACCTCCAATGTTCTTTTGCCTCTAATATCTGGCTAACTTCTCTCTGCTCTGTCTCAGCTTAATAGATACTTCATCAGGGAGGCTTTGTAGGACTGATTCCAGCACAATGGGTCTCAAGTTAGGTTTCACGACTAGACGTTTCTATACCACCAAGTTCTCCACCTGTAATAACATTCATCATGTATCATGGCAAGTATCTTTTTATTGTTTTCCCTACTGTGTGTTCCGCAAAGAGAAGGATCATCTGTATATCCTTGGCATTTGGAGCAGTGCCTGGCACATAGGCGGCACTCAATAAATACTTGTTGAATAGATAAATTAGGCCTGTTATACGCTTAGCACTTTTCATTTGTTAAGCCAATTCTCAGATCAACTCACTGAAAAAGATATAACAGTTCTAATTGTATAGATAAGTTCACTTAGACTCAGAGGAGTTAAATAATTTGCCCAAGGTCATTTGTCTACTAAGCAATAAAGAATGACCTGGTTCCAAAGCCTAAGCTCCTATATCTAGTTGCTTACATTTTTTAAATTGCCACATTACAAAGTGTGCTATAATATAAAGCACTACTTAACTCTAGCAGTTAAACACTAGTTGTTATAAATTTGAGAAGAATATGAATATAGCACAGATGTTGTACCATTTGTAAATTTTAAAACAGCAAGAACATAGTTTAAGAAATAATTTCCAATTTTTGTTTCTTGGGCATGAAGAAAGAATGAATTCATTTAAAAAAAAACGTGAGAGATTGAATTGGATAAAAATAGCACAAACTGAAAGTTGGATTCAAAATAATACTAACATTTTGAAGATGAGCCACTCAAAGTAAGTAAAAAAGGCTAGTTTAAACCTTGAAACTTTACTTTAAAATATGTCCAAATATATGTATTTCACGATTGGGGAAAAACAAAGAGCAATGAATTTGTCAAGTGCATGACAGGTTGGAGTTCTCATGCAATGAAGGACTTTTATTTTTCAGATTTATAAACCTAGATTACTTGAAAAATTTGGGGGGAATATAATATTTGCTAATATCTGCCAGCCATGCATTATCAGCTTCCTTCTTATACCTTAATCCTCACAACAACCCTGTGAGGTAGGCTTTCATTCCAGTTCTTACAAAACAAAGAAAAATTAACGTGTTAAGTGTTTTGATTAAAAACTGATAGTTACTATGACAATGCCAATGAATATTACTGTAAAATTTACATCTGGTTTTAAGTTCTACTCCAATTTATTTTCACTTTTATAAAAATACCCCTCTAATTCAGATTAGCTTTACTAGGTATGTTTCAGTAGCCTTTAAAAGCATATTTCTGTGACACTCTTTCTGGTTATGATTAAAAAATGCCAGTAGCCCTAAGTATTACAGTAACATTGGCATAACCTGCTATAGCATCTGGAACACAGAAATGTTATCAAAAAGGGAGTCCCATTCTAATATTAGAGATACATCGATGGCTAATGGTAAGCTTACTGACATTCTCATAATTAAATACTTATTGATTCCAGTATGTTTGATGCTTTGTCTCCCCCTGAGCAACTGGCATAATAATGTGCACTTCAGGACAGTTAAGCAATTCATTTTGCAACTACTTGAGTTTGACAGATGTGCAAATGATTTTCATTATCAAAGCAGCCAACAGCATAAACTTCTGCAGGTGGATGAATGGGTGGGCCATAAAGGGGGAAAGTGCTCCATCACTGTATGAAATGGTACAGTTAATTACCTCTGGCTTCATCAAACACGATTTAAAAAGGATATTATGATTCATCACAATAAGCTAGAAGCACTCTTAGTTTACACGTGCTTGTTTTAGCAGATTTTAGGAAGCCAAATGTTTATAATATTTAAAATGCTGGCAAAATTGTGTTATAGTCATGGAGACTCTTACAAAGTTCTGTTGTAAAGCCAGTGAAATTTACCTAGTGATTTAAATGTTGTGGGATATATGACCCAAACATAATCAATTTCAATCCTTAAGTACTGAAAGGTGGTAGACCAAATATTGGTCAAGCAAAGTCCAAGCATGCTTTGTTGTATCATTCCTTTGGACCTGGCATATAAGGTGATAAATCGAAAATGACTCAGGAAATAGAATGGACAATCCTCTCCATCCTTATCCAAATGAGTATTCCATGCCCAAGTCTAAGATGAGTCATAGACTCTGGAAGAAAAAAGTAGCTACGTGATACCTATGTTAGTTCCTAAGTAGGTTGACAAAAAGTTTATTTGGCCTTGGTTTTAGAAAAACTTTGTCCTATATTTAAGCTATAATAAACAAACTCATTTTTTTCTCTAAGAAGAATTTTTATTTTTTTGTTGCTACAACATATAATATTTTTTCACTTATTTTTTTTTTTTTAACAAGAGCACACTGATGGGCTTCGTAGCCAGACAAAAGGTGTTCTGAAGTTATAATCCATCCTGGATTCCTAGAAATATGGAGAGAGATGTTATCACATGCATACTTGATCTGATTTGCATCCCATGAAGGCATTCTGAGTGTTCTCCTATAAATACATCACGTGGCTCATTTTGTCAAACATCATGGTGCTACATAAAGACGGGGAATTTGTGAGTTACAACCACTATCTGTACTTTACCAGATGAGTGAAGTGCAATATTGCTAAGAGAAGGTACAGGTTTGACTTCAGTAAATACAGGATGTTTTTGGCTATAGACTAAAGCTACTTATGGAAAATTATAAATAAAAAGTAGCTGAACATATAGAAATACAATATCCCTTTTAAAAAAGATTAGCAAAATAGGTAATAAAGTTTATAGTTTTAGCATCCAGATAAACATTTTTTGAAATGACACCAAAATTGCAAAAATTCTGTTTTGTTTTTGAAAAGGGATACTGCATCTTTAACACATGTAAAGTTGTACATCACCCATTTTCTACTTACAGGTAGTAGGAGTAAGAATAGTAGCTCCTCCTGGCAAGCAAATCACAGACAGTGGAAAAAGAGAAGCAATGGTGAATGAAAAGCGTGACTCTGTCACATTCAATAAAGCCGAAAAATGTGCGTTAAAAAATAAAATAAAATAAAATAAAATTCATGTTTTTCTGCTTTGCATTTCAATTTGCTCATGCACTGTTAGATTCCTTTGCCATGCAATTAAACAGACAGATATGCAATAGAAAAATAAAATTTAAAATACATAATTTGGAAAAAATAACATGCTGACATTTCTCTTATAGCCAAAAAATTGAAAAATCAAATGGATTGTGTATTTTCAACATGCAGTTAAGCATAATATCATCCATTATCATCTAAATATGTGACAGATGGAACAGCTGTGTATAGAACTTGTGTACTATATAGACTATTTTTATTTAAATGCAAACATAAAGATCTATTATGTTAATATATCATATATGCAGAATAATACCCAAATTTTTATAAACAAGTTAGTTATTATAACATAATGGTACACAGGTATATACATATGTGAATATACATATGCACCATATACTATATATACACAAAGATATTTCTACAGTAGATGCATGTGAACATGGTATAATACACAAACATTTACTGTACTGAAACATAATTTAAAATTTATGTTTGAATTATTAACATGTTCGTGCTGCGCATGTAAAATATAATACATAACCAATGGAAAAATGGCATACATTTGGAAATAATTCAACAGCAATTAAATTAAAAAATGACATTGCGTTTTGAAAGATGCAATATCCCTTTTCTTAGCCTAAAAACTTACTTTATATGTACCCTTAGCTGTAAAACTTTACTCAATTGAATTCCAAACCATTCTTTTACGACACAACCAAAAATACATGGAACTTTTTTCAACATAAGAAATACACCTACATATATTAATCTCAATGAGGGATTAAGCCTTGAGAAATTTAACAATTTCCCATTAAAATGCAGATAATAAGATGCTAAAGTAAGTTGCTTTTCCATTATTTTAATATAAATTTAGATATTAAAAGGGAAACTATATTATATACTAAAAGTTTTAAGGTAAACTTGATAATACCCAATGCAATAGTGTTACAATATCTATGCTTTTATGTATGTATAATAAATATATTGTGATTAAAACATACATGATACATGTGTGACACACACTCCATATGTGTAAAAGTCATTACAAAGTTGCTTAGGTTAGCAAGGGGTTCAAGTAACGTAGATATATTATATATCGGAAGGTAACAGACCCAAATATGGAACTTTACCTATCTATAAATTGTAACTTTTTCTAGTCATAGAGGTGATGGTGAGGAAGAGAAGCAAAAGGCCTAGCATATTTTCCATCAAAATACAATCAATTAAAGCATAATTATGAAAACTCAAATGTTAAATATTTTAAAGAGAGGCTCATTAATCCTTTAAAATATGAACCAGAAAAAGAATTTGTTACATTATGCAATTTTAGAGAGCTGTTAGAGCATTTTACCCCCCCCCAATCTTGCTTAGTGATGGTTTTAGCATACTTTAGGAAGTTTATTTTTCTATTTGTTTTGTTGTACCTAAAACAGAGAGCCATGGATAAGGAGGGCTATCAAAACAAGTAAGTGTTTTCAAATAAATGACAAATAAAACTGATATGTTTAACCCACTTGTAACTGAGTGAGGACATAATCAGAAGCCACTTTCACAAAGCTCATATCCAATTTGAAGTGACTGGAATAATTTTAATTGTGAAGCAATGTTAATTAACTCTACTCTCTAAGCTGTTTAGTTAATTCTCCAAATACAAATTTAAACTAAACAGAAACATAAGATCTGAAGGTAGTTGAAGGTTTTTATTGATCTTTATTGGCAAATTTTTATTACTAAAATATTTAAATCTTTTTGCTTCACATATGATGTATTTTCCAACCACAGAGGGAGACAACAGCAAGAGAAAGCACTGTTTGGTGAAAGCACGTATGTAGCTAATTTAACACAAAACACTATAATGCATACCTAATGTTTCTAATGCAGATGTGTCTTCTCCAACATATATATCTCCAGGGGATAATTGTAAAGAGGCAATATATTAAAATAAACTCTGATGGAATCATTAAAACATGTAGTATGAGTCTTATCTATAATGTTAATGCTTTATTTCAAGTATAAAATGATTATAATAGTATCTTATATGATTTAATGTAATATAAGCAACATCATTTATTGTATTATGCAATAGAATTCATAAATTACAACCACTTCTATACACCAAACTATTTTAGGACTGTACTCTGCATGTGAAGATTGTTTTCAATAGTCCTTCCAAACTGTAGCATTATCCAAAATACATGATTGGAAAGATTAGAGTGCTCTATTAGTTTCTCAGACAATGCCTTATAGATAGTGACATTTTATATAATGGACAAAAGCTCATATTATAAAAACTGTATACTTTCAAATGTTTTCCAGAGGAATATACTTTCTTTTCCAGAACAGTGTTCAGTTTAAATTCTAGCAGTTCTTAGTATCTTCATATAATTCCAGAAGATGGCGATATTGTTTGATATAGTATAAAAAATTAATATTCAATTAAAAAAATTTACTCTCCATTTTAAAAGGCTGAAATTTTTAGGCTATGAATATTTAGTATACAAGTTTACTAAATAATGCTTATATTCTTCTCATATCTTATTTGTAGCCAAGATTTAGAAAAATACAGAGTAAGAGTATAAAATAATTCATAGTATCAAGTATCAAAATAAATCCATATTTTGCAATTCTTAATAACACTTCCAATACAAGATAAATTAATACCTCAAGCACATTTGCATTTGAAAATTTAAATTCTTACATTAATTTCAAGGTTAAATTAGTAAAAGTTATATCTAAAATTAAACGGCAAATAACCAAATGAAAATTTATTTAAAAACATATGTGCGATAGACTCAGATGCTGGCAACATTGTTAAAATTAAATTCTTCTTACTGTTTGTTCTAATTTAAAGGAGCTTGGAGAAAATTTTTTTTAAACTAGCGACATAAAACGTATGTAAGTGGGACACGACAATATCAGGTCTTACCTCTTTTTTACAATTAATATGACAACGAGGAGGAGAAGGATGAACACCAAAATTCCGGCACTAATTCCTGCTATTTTCACCACTCTGTCTGTCTGCTTGGCAGGATCTGGAATCACTTCCGGTTCTTCTGTTGCTGCTGCTAAACAAATCAAAAAAATAAGTTACTGAAAGCAGCTAATTATTCCCCCTCAAAATTATTCCCAGCCCAAAACAAGAAGACTACTTGTTTATTGTATTTGAATGATAATAACCTGAAAATATAAACACAGAAGCATGCTAAACCACAGCATAACATTTAGGGTTGAGATAGGGGGAAAGCTTTCTGACTGAAGGTTTTGTTAGCATAAAAAATAAAAAAAATAAAAAATGCAGAAATAAGTATCAAAGGGAATGGTGAGCTATTTTTCTTTAAATGTCCTTAAAAGTCAGAATACAAGATTTTTAGCAAATAGTACAGTGGAAAGAGGGGTTCAGATTTAGAGATTCGTTTTGTTTATCAGCAAACACTTCTTGACTCAAATGCAAGGTGCTGTGCTTGGTGCTGTAAGGTGGTTTCAATGATACTTGTCTGGGACACAAGGCGTTAGGTTAAATAAATACATAGTCTCACTGCTAGAGGCATGAGTTTATGATTTGATATATAAGATTTAAGATGAATAGTTGGTTTGGCAGAAGAAGAGAATAAGCAAAGAAAAACAGATATAGCAAGGAATATTTCATATACTCTTACCAAATAAAACCCAGATAACAAAACTGAGAACTCTGAGATGATTAATTTATAAAATTCTTTGTACGCCCTAACTTCATTTCTTTATCAAAACCACACCCATTCCCCATATACACAATTAAAATTATAAACTTTAATCAATTTACAAGCCCCAGTAACTCTCTAAAGACATTTCCTTTTTACCTCATTTACCTTAAAAACTGGCAATGAAAGTACTATTATCTATGCTTTATAGACAAAAAAAAACTAAGGCTTAGAGAGATAAAGATAGATTATAAATTGCTCGAGGACAGAGAAAAAAACTCTAATATATCTTCTGTCTTTTAACACAGCATTTCTCAATGTTTCCAGATCCATAGCTCCTCCTGCTCAGAATCTGAATGACAAGAGCCAAGTGATTCTTAGGATTAGGCACATTGGTGAAACTGCCTTAAACCACTGATCACAGCCAGCGGCAGCGTCTTGCATTTGGAGTCAAGAGATGGTCGAATGAACAGCTACATAGACGCATTTCTACATCTAACCTTGTGTATTTCCAATGGGCAATATGTTAATTTTCTTTAAAAAATTATCTATTTTTCTACATCCCAATCCTTTCCTCTTCATCATCTTTTCTCAGCTTCCTTACCCCTCAACCCTAGTTCTGTACATAAATAGATATCTGCTCCAGTTTTCCCACCAGCCCAAAGGGGACTGATAAGGTTGCTAACTTTTATGTTTTCCAAGTAAGAAATTTGAAAGAACAAATATATCTAATGTTAGTATCATTTTACAAAGTGGCAATTTAAAGCTAAACCAGCGTGAAACAGACAGTTCAGAAAAAAGTGTTAGAACACAGTTAACTGTGTAAAACAATTTACTCTGTCTTAATTTATCTTTTTTCAATTGCATAGGGTAAAACTTCTCTATGACTAGTTTTGGTAACCATTATTCACAAGCAGAAAAAGCAAGGCTCTGGCTTGTTTTTTTCCTGGTGAGCAAAGGGAGTTTTGCTTTCTGACTTGACACTTTCCATATATCCAGGCTGCAAGGAATTTCCAATCTCATAATTATGAATAAAGGTAGCTCAAAGCTTTCAAACTACTTTATGGTTCAATTCCTGAAAATATATAGTAAATATGTTAGAGATCTCTTCCTTTCCAGAGGCAACTTTAGAAATACATACCTATATCTCTATTTATATACACATAGATAGATACAGATATAAATACTGAAAACAGGTGGTATATTCCAAAGTTGAATATAAAATTTAAAAAGAACATCGTGATTGTAATTCTTAAATTAGATTGGTTTGACACAGAAACTGTTTCAAATAAGAAGAGAAACAGAATGTTTGATGTAGAAATCCATAGAAAAAACGTTACGCCATGCAACAAATCATCATTATTCATTAATTAAAGCCTACTCTCATCAGGTTCTACATTATACTTGGCTTTCAGAGGGTAATGATAATGATCCTTTGATGATTTCCTGACATATGTGAGTTACAGAATTAAATGTTTCTGAAAATTCTCTGGAAGATCAGTTCTCGTTTAATGAGGTCATATTTTAACATAGCATTTTAATTCAATAAAAGAAATGCTATTATGAAATAATTTTCTAAATATGTTATGCCATAAGTAGCATATGTTATATTTTATAAAAATCTCTAGAACTGCTAATCCTCACAAGAAGCAGGTAATATATATATAGGTACAAATTCATCATGAAATATGAATAGCAGCATTAATACCACCTGGGCTTAGTAACTTTAAAAAACTGACATAAGGGTGATGGAGAAATAATTTCAAAGTCAGAGGATGAAGAAATTTTTAAGGTCTTATAAATAATATAGATTTACTAATGAATTCATCTAAACATATTTCCAGAATTAAAAAGAAAATCTAAAAGTATATTTTCGAACAGAGACACTGATAAACTTGCAGGTGTATTCAGAGCGCAAAGCATTGAGACTTTCATAATCTTATGCAAATCAGTGATATCACTTTATTTTTTATTATTTTTTTGATAGCATCAATTTTTTATTCATAACTTTTTCTAAGTAAGATCCCAAGAAA
>VBSM01000361.1:75861359-75910007 GCA_008086735.1 Cheirogaleus medius
TCATATTTAAGTTTTCTTTTACAATACATATATAAATTATATATACACAATGTTATCCTGTAACTCAAACTATAACGCTCATGTCTATATAGTTTTTTATTTCAGAGATGTTCAAAAGTTCCACTACTCCCCTTTTTCATGTTTATAAAAAAACAGCAATTTAAAAAAAAATATTTCTAAGCACAGAAATGCTCAATGGTTCACCCCAAATTTCAAGCCCATATCTGTAGGTAGTTTCTCATAAAGTAATATGTTGTGCTGTATTACTCTGATACTTGGTCAAATATCCTGTTGATTTATGAACATTTTTCCTAGGCAAGAGTAACAACATACAATGGGATCAAGTTGAATATGTTGCTACTGACTTTCTATACTAAATTGTGCTTGCATTCTAAAAATTAAAATGAACTGTAGTAAGAATGAGAATATAAATTCAGAGCTCAAAGCATTGAGACTTTCATAATCTTATGCAAATCAGTGATATCACTTTAATAGTCCATATGTCTTTGTTAAAGGCTAGATTTCAATTCACATTTACTAAATGGTTAAACAAGAAAAAAAAAGCCCACTCCAATTTATTTATTTGAGTTGGGTAAGGGGGCTTGTCATTCATCATTACAATTATTGTGTAAAAAGTTGTTCATTAATCTTCAACATAACTATTAAACTTGAGTATAGAAGGCTAATCAAATTCTGAGTACATGTGATTTGGCGGTCGTTTTCCCTTGATTGTGAATCTTCCTCAAAGGCTTTAGCTGTGACATTATTATTATTATGAGTATTGCTACTACCAACAGTATTTTTTTTACTAAATATGTCTGTATAAATTTATTACTTTGGATACTTTAATCACACGTGTTTTTCTAAGTTCTTGGCCTACTAGGACCAATGAACATAAATATCCTATTTAAAATCATTCAAGCTTAAAAGATTCATTAATGGAAATGCAAGCAGTAGCCCTTAAGTGAGCATTTTCTATTTTCTTCAAAGAGAGCAAAAAGCTATTATAGTGACAGCACCCGAGTCCTGTTTATAATTTATACATATACACAAAGACAATGTGGAACACCTTTTTCAGAAATGCTTTCCTTTGCTATAAATCTTTACCTTTTTTATCTACCAAAGAACATTCAAAGAATCCTCAGTGTTCTCAAGCCAGCATAATTCTTTGCACAGTAAGAAAAAAAGAACGAAGGTAGAATTTCATTTTTTATTGGGCTGATTTATGAGATGTATTTTGGGGGGCAAAAATAGCTAAAGCAAGTTCATAAATTTTGTCTTTGCTCCCACTACTTAAAAATAAAATAATTTTAAGTGAGGCGACACAAGATCTGGAAAATGAGCTACACATCTACTCACCATCAAATTGGTACTGACTGATTTAAACTATGATTCTCAAAAAGTTGTAGTGTTCACCAAGGATGGGGGGGAGACCCACATCTTAGGGATGTGACGTACATTGTTGGGGGAAAGGGATTACCTCTAACCCTCCTTAGGGAGAGGCAAAGATATACAATGTAACCAAAATTAAAAAAAACAAAAAAACAAAACAAAAAAAAACTTTTATCGGGTGGTGGACTGGTGGGAGGGGGGAGGAGGGGAAAGGTGTATATGGACATAATGTGTGAGGTGCGCACCACCTGAGGGTTGGACACGCTTGAAGCTCTGGCACGACGGGGTGGGGGAGGGGTGGCAGGGGCAATATATGTATCCCCAACAATACTTGTACCCCTATAATAAAAAGTAAAAATAAAATAAAATAATTTTAAAATCACACAAATTTACCTAAAAAATTAAAACCATTTTAATGGTGGTGATTATACAGAATAATTCTTCCACTTCCATGATGGACATTAAAGATGGAAGCCTCTAAGTACAATGTATTAGGTGATCTTATAGCATCTTCAGGGACATCATCATCAATCAAATTCTGCAAATCCTCCTGGTATTTCACTCGTGCTTTCTTCCTTTCTCAGTTATAGATCTGAAAAATTGTTCACATGCATGTCCTAATTGTTCCTTAAAATTGCACAAGCAGGTGGGTGCAGTAGCTCACACCAGTAATCCCAGTGCTTTGGGAGGCCGAGGGGAGAAGATCACTTGAGCCTAGGAGTTCAAGACCAGCATGGGCAACATAGTGAGACCCAATCTCTATAAAAAAAAAAAAATTCCACAAGCAGGATTATGTCGCCCAACCCAACCAAACCACCATCACCAATGTCTCTAATGACATACTGAAGTCAATGTGCACTTTTCTCAATGTGCTCTTTTAGTAAACTGGGCATTCCTGTCCATTACTTGTTTCTTGCAACATGCTTTTCCCAGGGCTTCCATTACTTTGGCATCTCCTAGTTTCTTATGACTCTGGCCTCTCCTTTCCAGATCTCCTTTGTGAGTCCCCCTTGTTTGCCAATCTATTAAAAATAGGCTCCTTTGAGTTCCTCGAGGACCTATGCCTCTTCACACTATTTTTCATACTTTCTAGCTTGGTGTGATCTTATACATTTACATCACTTCAGGCAACATCTTCATAAGTTATCACTCAAATCACAATATATCTCTAACCAAAAGCTCCAACCTGAACCCCTGACCTATGTAGTCATGTGATTATTATGTCTTCACTTCGGTGCATGACAGTCACCTGAAACACACCACTCCAAACCTGAGATCATAATCTTATCTTACACCAGTTCCTCTTCTAGCATATACCCTTTCAGTAAATGGCACAACTCTCTGCACAGTTGTTCAAGTCGGAAACTTGGGCATCATTCTTGAATCCTCGTTTTTTTCTTTATCACTGGGATTAACTTATAATTAATCATCCAAATTGGGATGCTTTTGAAAGTGAAAGGAAATACTCTTAAATAATTATGACAGGAGAAAAGGAAAAAACTGGAATTATCCTGGACAAACTGAGATGCATGGTCACTTTACCGCTCTTTCTCACACAGTTAGTTACAAAGCACCACTACTTCCTAAATATCTCGTCTCCACTTTTTCCCATCTTCACTGCTACTACCTTAATTCAGGTCAGTATCATCTCTCACCCAGATCACTCATTAGTTCCTCCATGCTATCTTTCTGACTGTATTCTCTGCCTATTCCACATCAAAGCTCATATTGTAGCACACAGTATTTCTAGGGCTTGAATTGTATCATATCACATTCCTCATTCGAGCTCTCCAATGGCTTCCTGCTGCAGTTACAGTAAGGTCCATAAAAGCAAGAACCATGCTTATTTTGCTCACCACTGAATTTCTAGTAGGACCTGGAAAGGATCGACAGTACAAAAAGTATTAGTTAAATAAATGAAAGAATGACATTACTAAGCTAGGTTGTACTGGCATATAGAAAATCAGTTGTCTTCTTAAAAAAATACAAGGATATATTTGATCAGATACATATCTTCTTGTTTTGGATGTTAGCATAAGATGAACTTGGTACATGCATTTCTGAGTCCTCTCTGGAAATTTCAAGCCCCTGTGCTAGCCATTCCTTCACAGGGCTAATTGTTTCCATCTGCCACCACCTACCACCAAGCCAAAGTACAGGAAAATTGCAGTGTCATGGAAAGCATGAAAGATTTTATCAGCAAGATCTTATTTTGATTTTTAAATCTTCTCTTGTTTATTGTATGACAATGAACAAGTTAGCATCTCTTAGAGTTAATAACTTCATCCACAAAATAAAAATAACATTACCTATATTAAGTAGCTTTTAGGAATATCAAGTGACATAATGATGTGAAAGGTTTTTATGAACTGAAACACTGTAATAGAAGTAGTAGTAGATGCTGCTGCCCTGGGTAGATACGACCTAGATGTAAGTTTTTTGGATCCATCATATAAAAATGAGGAACTATGACTAGGGGAATGGACACTATTGAAAAACAGCTTTTAACAAATCTTAGCAGTCTATTATATAAATATATAATGATGGGTTTTGTAAAGCACATGTTATTAATTAAATAGTCTGCCACAGCGGAGGCCTAAGCCTTACGGGCATCTTGAAGTATGTATTATTTAACTCAATGGTTCTTTGAAGTCATTTTACTTCATCATCTCATGTGATCTTATGGAACTTGTCCAGTATTAGATTGCTGACTATAAAAAACAGAGTCTATCAGAGTTTTTTATTGGTAACAACAACAACAAAAAAAGCAGCTATATGCCACACATTCTGTTTTAACAGTAGCTGGAAAGTAATTTATTCTTGTTTAATAAAGATATAGCTGCTATCTGAAAATTTCTGATGTAGAAAATAGTAGTAAAGAGTTTAGGAAGACTTTAAATAACTATGAAATAAAAGTTTAGACTAATATTACAAATATTTAAAATTAATTTCACACTGTTCAAGGCATCTCCTTCTAGTCTTAGATTCTCTAAATTTGTTTTGGTTTTAAAATCACAGTTCAAAAATATTACATAAAATTCTGAACAAATGAAAAAATACTTTAAAAAAAGCAATCAAGTACGATACAGGAATGTATTTAAAGGTAAAAAACATGTAAAATATTATTTTGTTTCATAGTAATTTTTGGGGGGTGCGGAGGGTTGGGAGACAGGGTCTCACTCCGTTGCCCAGGCTAGAGCGTAGTAGCATCATCATAGCTCACTGGAACCTCAAACTCCTGGGCTTTGAGTGATTCTCTGCCTCAGCCTCCTGAGTAGCTAGGACTATAGGCATGTGATACCATGCTTGGCCAATTTTTCAATTTTTCTTTTTTTTGTAGAGATGAGGTCTCATTATGTTGCTCAGGGTGGTCTTGAACTCTCGGCTTCCTAAAGTGCTAGGATTACAGGTGTGAGCCACCACATCCAGCCTGCTTCATAGTAACTTAATGAAGAGCAAATATTTTATCATACATATTAATTTTTCAAGCTTCCCATTTAAATTCATTGAATTGGGTAAAATAGAGCCTTACTTCTTTAATACAGTTCAGTCATTCTGCTAAGTTAGCTCTGAAATCTGTCCTAAATTCTCCTTTCCAACTTCTACTTCTGTGAAGACCCAATCTTGTTTTGTCATTAGCTCTCCTGCTTCCCATGTTGGCTTCCTAAGATTTTTCACATATATATATATAAAATATCAAATATATGTATATGTATCAAATAAGCAAACATACATATATTGCTACAGGGATGAGTTTTCTAAAATGTACATGTGATTAAATGACTACTGTAAGTGCTTTACATCAGGGGTCCTCAATCTGTGGTGAGTTGTATAATTATTTCATTATATATTACAATGTAATACTAATAGAAATAAAGTGCACAATAAATGTAATGCACTTGAATCACCCTGAAACCATCCCCTACTCCCTGGTCCATGGAAAAACTGTCTTCCATGAAAATAGTCCCTAGTGCCAAAAAGGTTGGGTACTGCTGCTTTACATTCAAGAGAAAAAAGCAAAAGTTATGACATATAAGGCCTTTCAAACCCAGGCTCCAATCAACCTTTTAACCTCATTTTCTGATAATTCCTTTAGGATATCGTATCATATATCTTAATCATTTAAAACCATCTGCCATTTCCCAAATACGCAAATACTTCTCACTCTATTTCAGGGGTTGGCAAACTGTAGCCTATGGGTTACATAAGGCCCATTTTGGCGGAAACAAATGTTATCAATATTGAACTTTACAAGATAATGTCAAACTGTTACCAATTTACATACCCACCAGCAATGTATGCCAACTCCATTTAAATTATATCTTAGCACTGTATTATCATTTCTTAATTTTTGTCTATTTGGTGGTAGAAAATATCTAATATGTACCTGACTTCCTGAGATACTTGAAATATTTATACCTGTGTCTTCTCTGAAATGCTCAGTGTACAACTTTGACCCATTTTTTTTCTATTTGGTTTTTATCTTTTTGTTCTGTGAAAACATTTCATATGTAGATACTAATCCTTTGTCAGTTATCTGTGTCGCAAATACTTTCTCCTATGGGATGGTATGGAAGAGAGAAAACATCTTTTCCTTTTAATCTCCTAAATTCATGGCTAAGGCCCCTATAACAAAAGACAGACTAACAAAAGAAAAGCATACAAATTAATTTAAGTTTTTCGCTAAAAGGAAGACTTCATAAGGAAATGAAGACCTAAAACTTGAGTGTTTTTTATAGCAGGTCTGATGAAGGGTGGACCGTCATAGAGAAATATGACCGCACGAAGAGTATGATGGAAGGTGTAGTAAAATAGACGTATCTTAGCAAGGCCTGTTCGTTCAGATTCCTCTCTCTGTCCCTTCATCTTTGGAGATGAGGCTGTTCCTTTCCTTCAGGTATAAAGAGGACATTTTTCATATCAGGGTCTTATGACCTGTCTCAGGGGAAGGTCAGAGAGAACTCCCTGCTTTTGCTGTTTTCTCAAAAATTTTCAGCGTAAAATATTCAATAAGCCAGGGTGCCATATTTTAGGGTAATATATCCAAAACTCCATTGGTAGATTTTCTTACTTTATTTATGGTATGAATAGCAGTTTTTAATTTTAATAAAGTCAAATATATCAACCATTTCTTTATGGTTAGTGCTTATTGTTTAAGAAGTTCTTCTGTAAACTGAACTTTAAAACAATTATTTTTTCTTTAAAAGTTTTAAGACTGTGCATTTCATATTTAATCCTGGGTTGATCTAGAGTTGCTTTCTGAGTGTGATGTACAGTAGGAAGCTGTTTCAGGTCCTTCCCCTTACCACATAAATATCCAGTTATCTGTGTACAACTTTTGAATTGGTCTAATGATCTACAAACAAAGCCACTCTGTCCTATATCAAAATTATGTAACTGCATGAATCATTTTCTGGAGTGAGAACCATTACCAAGAACCAAATGGAACTTGGAAGGAAAAGCATAATTGTTCAAATTTTAAATAACTCTTTGGATGACTTATAGCAGATTTGACAAAAGTGAAGAAATAAGTTATTAACAGGATGCTAGATGTGAAGAAGTTACCCAGAGCAAAATATAAAGAAGAGGTAAAACGCTCAGGAAGAACTGGCATGGGAATGTCCCCATCAGGTATTACAACAAACTACAGAGCTACAGCATTTAAAGTCATGTATTAATAAGATCAGCACAGGATAGATAGGTCGCCTCTTGGAAAATAATAGAACCATTTGGTTTTTGGTAAGTGATTCTTTGTTTAGTTACTCTTGACAGCATCTTGCTAATCTTTATGACTTGTATTTTACTTATTAAACTGTTTTGTTTATAGCAATTTTGTATTGTGTATTTGACAATCCTGACACCTGCAATCCTTTGAGGATTTAGATCTGTTGTTTTTGCTAACTCTCACAGTAAGTTACTTTTAAGAATGCTTGGTGACCTTTGATTGTGAGTTAATTGCTTTCTGTTAGTCTGTGGGAATCCTGCAGGCCTAAATTGATTACGCTTTCATCTAAAAGAGAATTTGCATCTCCTCTACCAGTAGCCATGAGGTACCCCAGACCTCAGATCACCTCTGCTAGCTCTACATGTTTCCCAACTCCCAATGTAGCACTTTCACTTGGGAGAAATGTGATTAGCCATCTATATTAGTAGTTTTTTACCACAGTCTTCTTTAAAAAAAAGGAGGGGGGGTAGGAATACAATAGAGGTGTCAATCTCAACTACTACCTAACAAAATGAAAGGAAAAGTTGGAGAGATAGAAACATAAATAGACAGTCGCATCAAATCCTTTCTAGACAAAAGCAGACTTGGATGGATAAATGAATGAATGGAATATGGGAAGGTTCTTAGAGGAAGACATAAAAGTAAATTTACAATGAAAGGAAAACATATATTCAGTGCCCCATCTTAAACCTATAGAGAAGGCATTTTTTTTGTTTCCTTCTTCACTAATTAAATACATTATTTGTTGTTCCTAGCACATGTCTGGCACATTTCTAGCCTCTGAAGGATCATCACTGAACAAGACAGAGAATATCTCTGCTCTTGTGCAATTGACATCCCTGTGTTGTGAAGCAAATGATACACAAGTAAACAAGCATCATCTGACGGTGAGTTGTCAGAGAATTAAAACAGGAGGATAAGACAGAGTGCCTTAGTGACCACGTTAGATTTGGGAGTGAGAAAAGACCTTTCTCAAGAAGACATGGAGATGGATGGATGGATGGTGTCGGTTTTTAATGAGATGAGGAAGGATGTATCATATCAATAGCAAAAATGCTTTAGGTGACTTGTCTAAGTAGTAGGTAGAGATTATGGAGCTATTTAGTTGACAAATAAGATTTTTGTTTTTGCCTACCTCAAGTAATAAAGATCAGAGAAAAACAATAGAGTGAAATTAAAAATTAACTTGGAGAAGTAAAAAACATAGAGGTTAAATAATATATTAATAATACTGCAGTCCTGAGGAATTACTGAGAGCTGGTCCACATTTATGCCAAAGGTAAAGAAATGGAAAAGGAATATGAATGATAAACTACATCTTCCACATACTAATAATTATATGTGACATCTAAGTAGGAATGGCCTATTAAGAGTAAAACAAGTTGAACTACAGAATACTGGGAAATGAGAGAAATAAGTTACAACAGATGGTGCTGAATCATGTATCCAGACACAATGTTTATAGCAAAGTAGGCTATAGAACAACTAAACCTGAACCTCAAAGTGAAATGTTTACAAAATTATAAGTGTGGATATCTAGAGATGTCAGGGGAAAAAAGCTTCATGATAATGTCAGTGATATGTTTTTCCTCCTACAAACTACAGGACCGGAAAAGTCTCTTCTTCTGGGAAAAATCTGAAATATTAAAATCCAGGCACTGCATGTAATTAAAAGGCAAATGCACTTGACATTTTTGTTGGCACAAACTCAGATTGCCAGATCTGGGCCAGTCATCCAAACATACCATTGAAAACACAAACTGGAACAAAAAAAAGTTGATTATTAGAGAAAGAAATAGAAATCAAACAAAACCTTCATTAGTGTTCAAATTATTAATATAATATATATATAATGTGACTTGATATAAAATAATAAAAATGACCCACCTTTTAACCTATTCCTACCGTTTTTATTTGCAAAATGAAGGGTTAAAACTAGCTGCTTTTGGGGCTGGTTTTAGTTATGAATTCTATTTTCATTTTGAGGTCATTTTCAACCTAGGCTTGGATAATTCATTAATCTGGCATATCTTAGAAGAACACACAATATGGTTTAAATCACATTAATAGAGGTTGCACTGAAACTTTCACAGATGTTTATTTACTAAATTAGAGACTGCCTCAATATTGGACAGAGGAACCAGATTTAAAAAATGGTTTTGAGTTCTAGCTTTTCCAAGATAATTTAGTATAAATTCTAAATTATTTATATATATTTTAGAAATAAAGACTAGTTTTTAATCCTAAAATATCTTTTGGCCTTGAGTGGATGAATAGGTTGGGGCCACATTTTTAAATGGTTCTTGATTGTCCAAAATTATCTAATGGCTACATTACACAACTTATAATTCTCAAAATATCTAACAAGCACTTATATTCAAAATAATTTAATAGACTAGTTTTTCCACTTCTAGGTAATAAAGCCTTTATATTCAAAGTCTTCCCCTTATCTAAATAGGACTCTTTTAATAAGAAAGTTCCATCTCTTCCATGAAGCCTTCCTGGCCCTTCAATCCTTCCAAGGTCTTCTGAATTCTTATGCACTTGTTGATTCTATTTCTTATTTGAACTCTAAATCGCACACTAGTAGAGTTAGGGTGGAGTTTTAGGAGGAGCAAGGTTTTCTGAAGTCACCATTCACAGATATATATGACTCAAGGAAGTTATATAGTTTCTTTGAATCCCAGTTTCTTCATCTATACGTGGAGTAATAATATTCTTTCACACTTATTCTAAGGATTAAATGAGACAATGTTGAAGAAAGCTCATAAGGATTGTTCCCTGTGCGTGTTTTCCATGTCTTTCCTCTTTGAGGGCATACGCCAGCATCTCTACTCTCTAGCAAAGAGTAAGGATTCAGGAACTATTTGATCCCCAAATCCCTCACTTAACATTAGAGATTTAGCCAACAACAATCTGCATGCCACTGTTTAGAAAATAGGAGTTTTACAGTGTAAATGCAAATAGCCTATTAACTTTTTGCCTACTATTCCAAAAGCTAGGGTAGTTGGTATAAATTACTTCTCAGAAGAAATTAAGTGCCTGTGAGTGGTGCCTTCGGCTCTCTCATACTCCTTCATTGCTGCTTCAGATTCTACTGTGACCACTTTATAAAACACTAGGGGCGGGGGCAGGGGGTGTTGTTTGTCTTTTTGCCATCCAAACTTTTAGTTCCTTACTTTTCTTCTCTTAAAAATCTAATTCTCAGCAGCCTTCCAACAAAGGACTTCATTTTTCCCTTGACCTTTGGTGTATTTGCTTTTTAAATTATGTCCATCTCCACTGAATCCACTGCTCACATACTTCTTTCCATCCACAGTTTTGAATTTCTTAAAGCTGGTTTCTAAGCACCTCACTCCAAGTGAGCCCTACTACTGTCAAACACTTCCAGTTTATGGAGAAAGGAAAAATCTCCATTTATTCTGAAGAGATCTCTGAGACGCTGTTCTCCAGTCTAACCCGGTCACACAGATGACTCGAAGTCTTCAGTGTTCCCGGGAAGAACCACCCATCTCTCTTCCTCCATCTTCCTCAGTCTGAATTCCCTTCCTCTCGTGGACTTCACTGAGCCTTATATTTTATCAGCATATTTCTTTTTTAATCTTCCCCAATATGTTTTCACATTTGGGAGGGATAGAAAGCTAAGCTACTTAAAGGAAAACCGTGTTCTTCCACAAAGTTTACACTGACTTAGTAGATTAGGTGCGGGATCCTGCCTAACCTTAGCTACTTTGATTGCTGCCTAAACCAAAAGGCTCTGATACAGAAATGAAACACTTAACTTATAAAATCCCATCCTCACTACATTCTCCTGCTTTAAAAATACTGAACAACTTCTCTGACCTGTAGTGCACTGAACAGTAAGACTGGCAGGAGCCAGGAAAAAAGCAGAAGAGTGGAAGTGAAGGCTGAAATCTGAAAAAAACAATCATGATTTGAGAAACCAAGATCTATAAAGATATACAATAAATTATTTAAAATGTTACATGTGAATATCAGCAATTATCCCAGGATTCTTAGCTGAAGATTGATTTCTCAATGTCTCTCCAAAAGTTAAGCTAAAGTTACAAGTGAGGAATCAGGTAAAATCACACTGTATTTTTTTTTATCAGTTTTTTGCAAGATAATAATTCCTTCACTTTTTCAAGAGTAACAATTTGTCTTCTGGGCAGCACACTACAATAACAATGGTGATATAGCACCTCTTGTATATTCTTGGATACAGCTGGAACACATTCTACTAAGTGAAGTATCTCAAGAATGGAAAAACAAGCACCACATGTACTCACCAGCAAATTGGTATTAATGGATCAACACCTAAGTGGACATATAGGAATAACATTTGTTGGGTGTCGGGTGTCGGGCGGGTGGGAGGGAGGAGGAGGGGATGGGTATATACAAACATAATGAGTGAGATGTGCAATGTTTGGGGGATGGTCATGCTAGAGGCTCTGCCTCGAGGGGGGAGGGGGGCATGGGCAATATACGTAACTGTAATATTTGTACCCCCATAATATGCTGAAATAAAAAAAAATAAAAGATTTTGCCATAAAAAAAAAAAAGAATAAGGGTTTGTACTTCCTTTGCACACCTAAGTGCAGAGATCCACTTCTGGACAAGACCATGTGATATGAGTGCTCTGAAGAAGAAATGAAAGGAAGGCAGAGTACCTCTGTCTGAGACCAGTAGCCATCGATCTCCTGGGAATATTTGTGGCCTACATATGGAGGTAGAAACCATCACCCCTATTTAGAGAACAGCGGATGACCTCAGACACTACTCCTCTATTTTTATGATGTAGTCTTTCTCTACACATACTGACTTCTGTGCTTGAATTCACACCTTCTTGAAATCAAATTTTGTTCATAGAACCTCTCTGGAGGCTAGATTCTCAGTCTCAGCCCCTCCTAACTTTCTCTACCCCCACCCCCTTCAGCTCTGGACCTGGTGCTGTCTCCCTTCTCTGCACAGCATGCAGATTATCTTCACCCCTGAATCTGCCCCCAGCATGTTTCTTATCTTGTTATGGTTTCCCATTAAAACTCTGCTGGCCAGTATTCTTTTCAAAGATGCGATAAACACAAAGAAACAATCACTTCTCATCCAGTATATGTGAAAACAGAACTATCTGATCTCTTATTTTTAACTTAAAATGAGAGCATTTCTAGGGCAATCATGACATGATAATTCACAAATTTTAGTCTCTGTCCACTCATATTATTTTTCTTTCCCAAACAGGCATTTAACCGACTCCTGCAGTTCAAAGCTACTTAAATATTCTGAGTCGTAACAGTAACTCAATCCTTTAAGCACATAACATTTCAACCCATATGAACACACTAAAATAATTCCTTGTAAGAGCTGTGTAAACATCTGGACAAATCTTATTCTATCACATCACAATGTACTTTAATAACGAAAAGTCTATTCTACGCACATGACCGCCACTACTTGCACTGTAACAGATGATGTTCTCAATATAAGATTATGTTGCTATGGCATCAGCAAACCATGATTTTATGAATCCTCTTGTTTACCAGGAACATTTTTAAGGAAAAAAAATTGTTCCTTATTATATGTTTACATTTACAATAAATGTAAATTGAGTAGCAAGTATGAAAATTAATATTTAATATTTTTGTAGTGTGTACAAAACATTTTAACTAATCTCTAATAATTCCTAGAATTTATTAGTATACTTTGCAGCATCAGCACTATAATTCTGCAATTCATTAACATGAGCCGATAGAATGAATATGAGAGAATAAAACGTAAACTAACATTTACCTTTTCAACTAAGGTCACACATGGTGTTGGTTTATTTTGATATATGTGGAATATATCTTTGATATATGTGGAATAAATTCCACAGAGCTGCAAGCATTTGCCAGTCCTTTAAAATTAGATTATCTCAAGCTATTTCCAAATCCCCAACAAACTGAAACATAGTTTTGCATTCTGCATGTATGAATGTGGCTGACAACAAAGATTTGCATAAGATGCTCTCTCCCTGTGAGGCCAAGTTTTGTTTTCCTTCATTAGTTTGCATGAATTCATATTCCAAAGTCTCTGATTCTGAGAGATTGTTTTCTCCAACTTTTGTTATATCAAGGTTATTTAAGCTGAACCTCGAAGGAGACAACATATTCTTGAAATGTTTTGCTAAATTGTCCTACCTTATAGAGGAAGAATAAGTAAACACATTTAAATCAAGATGAAAATCAATGGTTTGTAGATTAGAAAATCCTGGTTCCACACAGGCTCGAATAAGATAAAATGCTGACTAAACAATTGCACCTCAGAGAAAGGTTGTAAAATAATTTTCTACGTCCTTATTAGTTTCCCACAGCCACTGTAAAAAAATACCACAAACTGGGTGGCTGAAAACAACACAGAATTATTCTCTTATAGTTCTGGGAACCAAAAGTCCAAAAGCGGTATCACTGGGCCAAAATCAAGGTGTCAGTAGGGCTACCCCACCTCCTGAGGTTCTAGGGGAGCGTTGGTTGCTTGCCTCTTGCAGCTACTGGTGGTTGTTGGTGTTCCTTGACCTGGGGTTACATTGTTCCAATATCTGCCTCAGTGGTTACTGTGGCCATTTCCTCCTCTGTGTGTCAGATCTTCCTCTGCAGCACTCTTACAAGAATACATGTGACTGGATTTAGGGCCGACACTGTTAACTCAGGATAATCTTCCAGTCAAGAGCCTTTACTTAATCATATCTGCAAATACTGTTTTTCCTTCAAAGGTAACATTACAGGTTCCAGAGATTAGGACTTTTGGGTGGTCATTATTCAGCCTATAGGCTTTCCAATATTTTTCAAGGTACATGCTTTATATAATCAAGAGAATGGCAAGAGATCCAAATAAGAAAGGGCTAAGTGACGGTATGGAGTGGTCATGAACAAAGGAAGACACTGTCATTTGCCATAGTTGGCAGATCTGGGTAGGCAGGTCTACTTCTCACATCCCACTGTTACTTGTTTTTACTGCTAATAGAACCCCTCGTCATTCTCCACTCTTTCAGGCAAACAGTGGCTGCAGAAGGTCCTGCAACATGGTTCAAAACTTCACTCTTCTATTTGTATGTTTGTAAAATGGTAGTTCCTTTAAAAGGGAACAAATAAGTCCTGCTCTCTAGGTTTGTTTTGAAAAGTATTGAATACATAAAGTATCTAGAAACGTTTGGCACATAGCAGGCACTTAATACGCAGTTATTGGTATTACTATTAGGCAGTAAATAGTTAACACACACTTTCACTGGCAAGGGAAGAAAATACCTCTCACTATGTGATGACTGAAGTATTTTTACTTAATTTATCAATTCTGGAAATAATGCATATATCAATTCCTATAAGTTGTCTCTACTAGCATGTTTCTAGATAGAATTCTTTGTCCATTTAACCATTAGTTCTTTATTGCCTGGACATTCATTACTTCAATCATTGAAGAAATATGTATGTTGGGCAATAAAGTAAGTCAGGCAGTGTAGTTATCACATGAAAATGAATAAGCCAGTACCACATTCAAAGATTTTCAAAGAGTCTTTCAGGAAATCAGGTACCTAAAAGTCAAACTGACCTTTAAAATTTTTTTTCACAGCTTCCTCTGTTGAATGAATGATCATTGAAGAGCTTCATAAATGCCAAGTTCTTTTAATATATTATTTCAATTAACTTTCACATGCACCTATGAGGCTTGTAGTATCTTCTTTTATAGATGAAGATGAGGACATCAAGAGGTTGGTTTCACCTCTTTCCTAGTTTACATTGCAGCAGTTCCCTTATTGACATTTCTGCCTCCAAATCTTACTCATCCCAATCTATTTCACTTTAATGTGCCATTTTTCTAAAATCCAAATATGATACTATTTTTGCCCTACTTTATAGCCTACAAAGATTTCAGGGAAAATAAAAATGGGGAATGTAAGTTATAATAAACACATTATTTATAAAGGTATTGAAGCCACTTAAAATGAAAACATAATAACATGGGAAAAGCTCACAATAAAACAATAGCTACAAATAATTACAATCGCAATCACTGAAATATGAAAAATATTTAAGTAAGCATTTGATAAAGGGAAAAAAGCAAAAGTGACAGTTCCTTATGATATTGTTTAAGAACACTTTAATATGTTACTATATCATTTTAACAATTTTTAAAGCAGAGGAAAAAGGAAACCAGAAAGCACTGTTTATAGCTGCTACCCTGCTCTCAAGATAAAGTCAATCCTGAGTCTTATAAAGTTTTTTTTCAGAACTGTGAATTAAATATACCTTTTGGCCTAATTTCTTACCAATCCATCCAAGTATCCTTCCTGAACATTGCATTAACTTTCATGTCTGTGCACCTTTGCCCATGCTGTTCCCTACATGGATATGACCTCTGGTTCTTTCTACCAGCTCATCTTAATTGTCATTTTATATGGAATTCTGTTTGATGTGCAGGCACATTGCATGAAATTATTAATTCATCTATCAGGCTCTCTCAGCATTCACAACTTCTTGAGGGCATGGACTTATCTTACTAATTTTTAATATTTTCTTGATGCCTATCACAGGACATGTGGAAGAAAGTAGATGTGCAACAAAATTATGTTGATTAAATATTCTTATAAACTTTCATAAGTGAGAACATTTTCTGTTTGATATGATGCTTTGATGGTTTCTGATTTAAGATTAGGATGTTAAATGGATTCCATTTTGACATTGCCATAATTCTCAATTTTGCTGTGCTCCTAATTCTTCAGTGAGCTAAGAATTCAAAGTAAGGTTAGAATTGTGTGGACTGCTTGTGACTTCAATTATCCATCTTCCACTGTGAGCATTTGGCCTAAGGAAAGTCAAATTTCATGCTTTGCCCACTCTTCAAAATACCTATGATATTTGTGAGCATCATATTCCAGATGTTCTGGAGAATGAGGATGAAAGACAGAAGAAGGCAGGACCTATGCTCTCAAAGATATTGCTGTCTTAGGTTAGGTTCCCTAGAAGCAGAGCCTGAGACAAGGATTCTGATACACATGATTTATTAGGGGGTGTTGTCAGGTGAAAAGGAGAGAGGAAGCAAGACAGGAAAGAGAAAGGAGCTAAGAATGTGGTCTCAGCTGGAGTCTCGCTTCAGTGGGATCTCTTGGGGAACTCTGAAGCATGAACCACCCCAAAGTTGACTTCACCTTGAAATGAAGGAGATGGCCTTTTTTACCACCGCCCCCCAATGCCAGTCATTGGCTGTGAGCGGATAGGGCTGGGAGGTGGGCACATAAGGTCTGGGCAGAGCAAATGCTTTTCAGCCGTAAGTGATTCTGAAAAGAAGGGGCAGTTGTGACTCATTAGTAGTTAACATTCACAGAAGCTGGGGGTTTTGCAAGCGTGGTAAAAGGGATCTATCTGGTCAGGACATCAAAGGTGAGTAAAGTCAAACAAAAGCACAACCTCCAAGTGACAGCATAATTGACTCTTTAAAAAGAATATAAAGCAGCAAGAGAGACAGTTTGAAAGATAAAAATCATAAGATTTCTAACTTAACCATCAGTGTTTCTAGCTCAACCAGCAGTTGTTCATATTTATCCGTATATCCCGACATTATCTGTAGATGGCCCTTAAAACCTGATTCTTCTATTAGGTGACTGTGTCATGTGAGGCATGGATGTTTCTTAGTTCCCGTTTCTAGCTGTGCATCTTGAAATTGCTTTCTTGGATTATTTTAATCTTATGAAAGCCTTCATATGTGTGGCTCGAACTGAAAGAGGGAGGCTTCTTCATTTCCACAGAGTAAGTCCTACATGGCTGATCAGATAGCAGCTGGATTATTCTTTTAAAAGCAGCTCATTCTCTGTATAAAGCATGTGCACAAAAGATTTGCTTTTCATTTCCTTAAGTCAGAAAGCAAGTTCAAGATGAATTTCAAGCTGACATAAAAAGAATTCTCTTCAGAAGTCTAAAATGTCATTCTCTACAGGCTACACTAAACTTTTCACATGAAAATTCGTATGAACATCTGAATATTGCATGAGTGAGTCATGGCATTAATTTTCCTCCCCAACAAATATTTATTAGATACTTCCAATGTCCAAAGAAATACACTAAATGAATGATAAATAAAATGATCGAAATAAAATGAAACTTCAAGTTTGGAAGAAATATTGGACACTATCACATCAGTGAAAATTTTACTAGCAGTGAAAATTTAAAAAAATAACATCAGATGTAGAAGCCCAATACATGAAGTGAATGAAGGGCAGACATAGTAGTTGAAGCAGAGATAAAGAACCCAAGCCTTGAATGCTCTGATTCATCTTGCCGCACTTCCTTGAAAACCATTCATTCAACTGGATGTAGAGTTTAGGCAAGTTAGATTTGGACAGGTGATTTGGCTAAGGATACACTACTGGCTTTGTAAAACCCAGGTCCTCTGATTCCAAATCTGGTACATTTGTTTTTAAACTGTAGCTAAAGATATGATTCCTGCCCTCTGAAACTTTGCACTTTGTTTGGAATGAAAATCAATGTACAATGATACAAATTACGTAACACAAATGCCACATAAATGCTGCAGAGTAAATGCTGGGAATTCATAAGAGGGGGAGATGTGAAACAGAACTTCCCTGAATCATTCTCAGAAGAAATTGATGAAGTAATTTTGATGTCCATGTAAAATTTCTGAGTGTTCCGTGTAAGAATAGACTATGGTAATTAACTTTTGTTGTTATTGTTGGGGAGGCAGGTAACTAATAAGAAAATGACAAGTAACCAAAACTCTAAAGCCATTTTTTTTTTAAAAAAGTAACTATGCTCATGTTCTCTAGTAACCCACACCACGCCCCCAAATGTTTCTATAGTCAAAACTACTTGAGCTTGGCCTTATTTTTTCTCCCTTCATTATCTTCAATTTGCAGATCTTGAACTAATTTAAGACAGTTTGAAGAACACTAAAATTTAATTGACAAAGAGATGGTTTGCTTCCTACTTTTTTCCCCTATATGAAAAGCATCCAAACAGTCCAGTGATCTGTCTGAATCCACACTCTTAGTCTCATGTCTTGTCCTTTACTGCACCTTCCCCCAGGGTCGGGGTCCTCCAGCAGTGACAAGCCACCAGGCTGCAAGTGTCCCAGGCTCAGCAGGCCACTACAGCAGCAGTCACAGCAGCAAGGATTTCCTGGGCAAGGCAGGTGTTATTTGACCCGTTCAAGTGTTTCTGGTTCCTTGTACCTGCTCTGATCTCAAAATCCTATCTGATTCTGATCGATAACCTGTTTCTAATTACCAGCTTCTTGCACAAAGCAGACTTACCAAGTCTTCCTCCAGCTGCCGCCTCTCACTGTCAGACTCCCTGTAAGCTCTGCCTTCTGACTTAATCTTCCCTCCCAATCACTGCCCATTGGTTTCTGGTTTCTGCCCCACTCTACCCTCCTGCTTCTGGGCTCTGTGCTGTGTTTTTCAGCCCCCTGGTGGTTTTCCTCCTTTTGGCTTCTGGTTCTGTGTGGAAGATCATGCTGATTCCCACTAATTTAGCCAGTTATGTAATTTGGATCAGCAACAGGAGATTGGCTATTTTGTTAAAGGTTTGTAAAGGTTATAGCTCTAATAGCTTCATCTAGTCATACTTCTAGGAGAGTAGTTCTAAACCCTGATTGTAGATAATCCGAGAAATTTTCAACCAAATATATGAATCGTTATTTATAATGTGTTAGCCTATACAATGACTGTAACTATAAAAAGTCAAGTAAGCATCAAATATGAACAGCCAATTTAACTACAAAGGTGAAAACATTCCCCTCTGTAAGAAGGATGAAAAGATGCAATAATTTCAGTTTCCAAGGCTGAAAGGCCTCTAGGGTTTTGTAAGTTCTACATTGTTTATAGTTTAAATCAATCCTATGAAAGGCTCAGTAACGCCTGTCCCAGATACAGCTCTGGCTACTGCAGGAACATCAGCAGCGTGAGTAGCAGGACCGCACTCCACACAACAGTGCCTCGACCTGTCCCCAGATCTTACTGCCCTGGATGACAAATATTTTTTAAATATCATTTTGATAACCCAGTGTTATTCCCTGAACCAGTTCTAAGCTGTGTGCTCTTCTTAGGGAGAAAACAGCTGAAGGGGTGAAGATATTAATAATATGAGGCTATTGGGAAGCAGAGAGGGGTTTCTAGAGAAACTAGGAAAAAACCCCATATTTTTAGTATTTCTAAATTGTTTCTAGTTGGCAACATTCCCTGAGGAATAACTTGGAAAAGGACTAGTGATTGTGGAATACAAGGGTAGCACTTGGGGCCTGGCACAGATGACAGAGCTAAGCTGTTAATTTGACAGTGGATTTTGTTGGGGAATGTCAGGAGATGCTGAGGTACAGCGGATAAATCATGGTAGAAAGTGGCAGTTGTTGAAGTCAGATTTAGAGCATGAAAATCCAGCTGACAAATCTCTCTTTCCAAAGAGTTTAGGACTATATTCAAACTTCATGAGATCATAGCTATCTTCGCAGTTTTCACCTTGCCAGATTTCTGAGGATTTTAGAACAGCATATGTCTGCTATTACTGCATTAAGAGAAATTTGTTTTATTTTACTGACACACAGATTTAAAAGTTAAATGAAATGATGGCTTTATATTTAACGAAAGATTTCATATTAAAAGGTTAAAATTGGCGATAATTACAAATATAAACATTATTTATAACATATTTATATGTACTATACATAAATATATGAACACATATGAAAATGTTACAGAGGTCAATTTCACAAGTCAGGAATAGTTTAGCACACAACAGTGGGTTTGACTAGGGTTCTATGAATGCCAAAGAGGATTTGAAATCTTCAGATACCACCTACCTTCATATAAAAAGAAATACTCCTTTACTGTTAGGACCAGCTCCTTGAATCCAGACTGGTCCTCCAGTAAAACCTGTGCTTCTGGTCAATAACTTTGTAGACTAAACCATCCTCAAAATTACATTATCATTATTATGTTTTCTATAAAAGGACAGTGCATGTTTCAACAGAAAGATCTATATGCACAGCTAAAGCGATTAAAGTCTAAATACATTTCACTGTAGAAAAAGGCAGCTAAGGCAGCCCAACCAACTTCTCTCTCGTGTTTTCAGAAGTAATACAACAACATGATAGAAAAACTGTCACATGCATTCAAATTGATGATCAATTTTTGATGAGCAGCATTTCAACCATCAAAATGTTTAATATAAGCTTTCCTTTGGTAAAGGAAAAGAATCAGTAAAATCTTCATTGAAGAAATGTACTTGCCTGTTTAACAAAAAAGTTGATTATTAAATATCCTGAGTACTATAAATGCTTTGGTTTAGAGACTGATACAAAAAATAAAAAAACAAAACAAAGATTCATGAAACCTATAGTCACTTCAGATTTTTAAATAGGCCATCCGAAGGAAAAATAAGAATGTTCAAGTTTTATAATTCCTCTTTGGAGAATGGTATAGTTGTGTCAGATAGTTTTACTTTTTAATTTTAAGAAAAGGGATTGGGCAATCAGAAATAGGTATGCAAGATTTGATGACTGAAACATGGAGTTATGTAAAGTATGTAAGCCCTTAATGAGTACATCTTCAAGTGGCAAATATTTGTGGATTAAGTGAAATGTTTAAATCAAAGTGAAAAACTTGTTGAAAATGCATATATCTGAACTAATATTAGGTGTTTCATAGCAATGTCAGAAAAGCGTATTACCAAGGAGAAGCATGCAAGTGAAACAGACACGAAAATTTTGAAACTGCTTATTTAATGTTCTTTGTGCCGGTTGAAGAAAATTCAGGAAGTGCTCATTTTCTGCGGTTTAAAATGTCTTTCCACTCAAAGGATGCCGCCTATTAAAAACAACTATATGAATTTTCTCTTTATCAAAACATTACTGAATTCTTCAGTGCTTTTTGCCAATGTCATCTGGACACAAGATGACAGCATGGTAATGATACAATATAAAGCAAGTCAGAATTGCACTTTATGATCTGCCACTTGAAGATGTACTCATTAAAAATATCATGCCCAAGTGTGGGCCTATCTGGATTCTATTTCAGGGAAAAGAAGAGAAAAAAATATTCCAAGACTCTATGTGCTCATGGAAGATTGAGAGCAAAACCTTCCTCAGAGCAACCAGACACAGATGTCAAAAATAAGAAGTGGCATGGAAGGTTAAATTTTATAGCGGTGGTTTGCAGTGTAGCAGATAGTGACTTCTGGAGGCATGTAGGAAATGTACAGGGGGATTTTGGTCTCCTGGTGATTAGAGCTGAGGCTCTCGAACATTTACTGTGAAGAGGGCAGGGCTGATAGACACACTGTGATGTGTAGGGCAGTCTGCATTAGATGTCGCGTTCTGTAATTCTAAGAATAGTGGCAAACATCAGAGTATTCCTTAGGTCTTCCAGTGTGGTTTTGTTCAATTGTTTACGTAGTAAGTACATCTTTTTTTAAGTTATTTCCTTTAGCTCTTCTTTGTATTAAAGTTAGGAAAGTGTGGTTATCTTTTGAAATTATGTATGCTGGCACATGGAATGGATTTTTGCTTCATAACAGTGAAGAGGCTCTTAAACAGCTGTTATATTTGGGGTCTGGCAGGGTTGAGGAACCTCTGTTTCATGAGCATGCCTCAAAATACGAACAAGAAGAAGCAGAGGCAACCAAAGCTTATCCAAGAGCTATGAGAGGATAAGTCCAATAAAACCACTGAGTTTTATATGGCTACATCATGTTCCTGGGAGCAGCTACACCCAAGAGAAGCTTCAGAGACAAACACTTAGTCTTATGGATATGGATATATGTAAGATGGTTGGGAGAACAGAGTTTAGAGAGAACAGTAACTTTATAGGTAAGAAATGATAACCATAAAAAGGATTTGTTAAGAAGAGAAGTGATAAATATTCGCCACGAATAAGACAGAAGAAGATAACCTTCATCAACAGAAAACAGCAAGAAAAAGAAAAGTAACTAGGATGTGAGTACCTAAAAGTCAATACACATATCTTATTCATGTTTGTAATCCCGAGCCCGTTTATACTTAATACATGACATTGCAAGTACTGAATATGATAATTGAAATAAACGTGGAAATTAAAGAATTAACAAAAAAGGCAAAAAAAGGCTATATCACAGAATTATAAAGGATCTATGAAAAGGAATCCCCATCATGCCTGCTCTTTTTGAAAGTAAATGACCCGATTTCTCTCCATCTCCTCCCTAACTCATTCTTTTAGTTGTGCTTGGAAGCAAATCTTGTTCATTGTGCTGCCACCCCTGCCCCTTTTATTTTGCACTAATCAGATTTTTCTGTTTCTTCTCAGTAAGCAGGGATGTTTATTTGATCTCTAGACTTAGGTCTCTGTCACTGTTAGATTCAGAGAAACAAGAGACATTATATACTAAGTCATTTAGGTCATTCCAGATTAAGACTGAATTAATTTACATTTCAGGGGAAATTTGAGACTGGAGTCTCCTATCCTGAGGTCCCTCTTCTTCCTGCAGAAAAGTTAATTTAGGTCATTTTCTGATACCCTGCATGATGGCCAACTGTTCCTGTGAATGGAACTAAACAAAAGCATGATGTACACGGGGCAAGTCAGTCCTCTGAGAGAGTCACTCAACTGAGCTCTCATAGAGCCTCCTAGAACATATGCCCGTCGAGGTTTAAGAATGTATATCTTAATATTTAGAAAATCAAATTTAGAGTTTATTATTCCTATAACACTAATACATTCAGGAAATAAGTCTAGTGTAATTAGAATTTTACTATATGTATATTTCAATAAAGTCTTGATTAGAGAAAGAAAAATGAAGAGAAAGTCAGTGAGATTTAAAGTATCTGCAAAAAACATTTCAGCATCATTTCAGTAAATAAATATCTTGCCCATGACAACAGAATAGGGACATGTACACATTGCGGTTATTTGGTTAATTCTAAAACTGAATTCTTCTAAAACTGAAAAAAACAAAAGTAATCCAGAGTGGAACAATGTGTAACATTATTCTATTTATTTCTAAAATATACTCCTTTAGTTGGCTGTATATATCATGGTGAAATATGATTTCATTTTTTAATATTTTTAGGACAATTATTATATTGAGAATAAAACTTAAACCTTGCTTTATAAAAAATTTCCATATTGTTTTAACACTAATTTTTAAAACCATATGTTCTTTATCAACAAACAGGATATATAGCTTAGATGTTTCACAGCAATGTGAGACAGATAGCATTACACTGAACGCTGGAAAAGACTTCTATCAAAACATCTGGTAAACAGAAGTCAAACTAAACTTAGCTGGCGATGTGCATATTTTTCTAACTTTGTTTTCATCTTGGTTATAGATCTTAGAAGAGATGTAGCAATTTTTATTCAGGAGAAATTTAAAATACTAATGTACTTATGTATTTTTTATGATTGTTATGACATTCCTCTTGTTGTCATTCTTCAAAGTATTGTGCAAATTTTTTAAATAACAACTTTAAGCTAGATTTTTTTAAAAAAAATTTCTCTTAGCAGTGAATTTAAAAATACTTTCCACATTTGCCTCTACCAACTGGCTTATTTAATGAATCCCTACTTATTTATGTGGCTATTCATGCTTTTCTCCACTTTGATTATTTTGACACATTTCTTTCTTTCTTTCTTTCTTTTTTTTTTTTTGAGACAGAGTCTCACTCTGTCGCCCGGGCTACCGGGCTACAGTGCAGTAGAATTATCAAAGCTCACTGCAGTCTCCAATTCCTGGGCTCAAATGATCCTCCTGCCTCAGCCTCCCGAGTAGCTGGGACTACAGGTGTGCTCCACCTGGCTAATTTTTCTATTTTTAGTAGAGACAGGGGATTCGTTCTTGCTCAGGCTGGTCTTGAACTGTTGCCCTCAAGTGATCCTCCCACTTCACCCTCCCAGAGAGCTAGGATAATAGGCGTGAGCCACCGCACCTGGCTCGTTTTTTTAAGGAGTAAAAAGTACAGTGTTCACAACTTCTAGTGATGCTGCCTCACTCAGTCTGAGAATGTCTGATGAATTCTGAATCGGAGACCATCAGTGATTAATAAAAGTTTAGCATAAAGGAAGATGACATCGCATGATTTAAGACAGATGTGGCTAATGTCTATTTTTACCCCAAGCCTGCCCTGCACAGTTAGTGTATATAGGTATTATGACTTCCCTTCTACAACCATCTTCCTTGGAGCTCAATATCTAGTTGAATGCCTGACAGACAGGAAGCACACAATACATACTTTCTGAATGGATAACCAAATTCCCAACATTTAGCAGCTGGTAGAATAGTTAGGTGTAGGAAATTAAGCAACAAATAAGGATATATTCAAGGGATGGCTGTTATCACCGTGATGATGTGAATATTAAAAAAAATCACAGGTTAATAAAGTGGTTGTTAATGTAATCACTTCTAAGAAGTCTTGTGCTAGGAAAGCCTAGAGAAAATGCCTGAATTATGGGAGGTGAAGTCTTAGCTACATAATTCTTATGATGTTTCAGTTTTTTCTCTTTTCTCTCTACTAAAATTTTCTTATTTTCTCTAGTCTTTAGTATGCTGTTGGACCACCAACGATCAACCGTATTTACTTCAAACTATTTCCCCCAGTAGCTAAATTTGTCAGAAAAATAACTGGATGATACCAAGCAGCTTTTTATAAAGGAGCCAGAACAGAGATGGTGATTATCAGGGCGAACAGAGGAAAGATTTACCAGTACAGGGAAACTCTACCTCAAACGTATAGCCCAATTGGGTTTTCATCTGAGAAATAACAGCAACAAATAGACCAAGAAAACAGGAGGTATACAAGAATTGGGTGGTTTCCTCAAACAAAGGCCAAGATTGGAATTTTAAGAGGCACAGATGCAAAGGCAGGTGTTGTAAATAACAGCTGCAGGCAGCAATTCAAACATCATCTTTCTGAGTTGACAATATGGAAGCACACCTGCACACACAAACATCTATAAGGAGGCATAGCATTGTTTTAGAAGGATAATCTATATTTTTATTGAAGGGCCAGTAATAGACACTGCATTTCTGTATTTCCTTAAACAATGAAGAATATAGAATTTCTACATAAACCAAGCAGAAATGATAACCAAGCTCTTTACCAGGAATCCAGCAGGAGCTCTTGAATAAAGAATAGGAAATATAAGAAGTAGAACAAGATTCCAAAATTAGAAGCTCAGTAGGGATCTATGTCGAAAGCAATAGCTCTGAATCTAGAACTGTTCAGATGTTTCAGGTAATACACATTTTCTCTGTCTTTAAAGTAAAAATACACTACGTGTTCCAGTATGTAGCACTTTTGAATATCTCATTTTCACAAAATTTAAGAATTTTTTATTTTAAAATGCATTAGAATTTCTCTGTGATTTTTTTAAGCATAATAGGGGTTACATACTTTATTTGAGAAAACCAATTACACAAAAATAATTTTCTAATAAAATTTTAAACATATTAAACTCAAAATATATCGTACATTATCTTCTTCCTATCAATCACACATAGTGGTCAATGCTCATTCAAGAAAGATCCAATTAACTTTCTACTCTAATGCCATTTATTAAATCAGAGAGATAATCTTCAAAGTAATCCACATTTCATTGAAAACTGAAAAGAATTCATAATTTCAGACACTAAACTAATAGAGGATAAAAATACTTTGTTTGTCCATAATAGTGCAATGATCATAAGCCAATGCTCTCAACACTCTGCAAATGTGTTTCAAGAGGCCAAACTGGATTTTAATCTTTTTTCCCTACAATAGGATAAATTTAGAAAAGAGAGAGGCAGAGATGATGTTACCATAAGATTGCAATAAAATTAATATAATCCTTTTCAGGTAAGGATTCACTCTAAAGGGCTTTTTTTAATTGCTAAGAAAAAAAATACTTAGACTTCTTCAAAATCAAAGGACAAAATAGGGAATCTGTATTGCAACTATGCAAAGACAATAATATTAACAAATTATATATACACATGTATATGAATGTGTGTGTGTATATAGTTTTATTAAAGTGTATACATACACAAGAGTTTGTGCGTGTATGTGTATGTTTTTGGGAAGGCTGCATCTTCAACATTTTTTGGAAATCTCCTTATCTCATATTTTAGTCCACTGCTTTTAAATTTTGCTTTCCAGCTAACTGCAGGACACAATTCAGCTATATTTCTGCCACATAATAAGAATCCCCTTTCCTCCAGTTTCCAGTAACATATTCTCCATTTTCTTCTGCACCTACACTGCAGAGACTTTAATATTCATACTTCTAACAGTTGTGTTGAAGGCAATCTGCCTTTCCAACATGCTTCTCAAAATTTTTTCAAGCTTCTGTCCATTGCCCAATTCCAAAGTCACTTTCATATTTTTAGGTATTTGCTACACTAGGACCCTACTTCCAGGTGTCCAAATCTATTAATATATTAGTTATCCATAAGTGCTGTAAGAAGTTACAACAAATATGTAGGTTAAAACAGCACAAATGTATTATCTTACAGTTTTGGAGATCAGAAGTCCCAAATGAGTCTTATGGGACTAAAATCAAGGTGTTAGTAAGGTTCTGTTTTCCTGCAGGCTTATGGGGGAGAATCTTGCTTTTTCCAGCTTCTAGAGGCTACTGGTCTTCCTTGGCTCCTGGCTCCATTCTTCTTCAATGCACATCCTTCCAACCTTTGCTTCTTTGATCCTCCTACCTCCCACAGGAGGACTCTTGTGATTGCACTGAGTCCACTTGGAAAATGCAGCATAATTTCTCAATTGGAATTAGAAAATAGACATCTTTTTTTGGGGGGGGGATAGACAATATTCAGCCTACCAGGCCCAAACTAAGAATTACCATAATTACAAATAACTCAACTATTTAGTACAATGTGATTCTCTAGAAATGTTAACTGGCTCTGTTTTGAATAACAGCATTAAAAAAGGGATTGTGATAGGAATAATTCTATCACCAAGAACTTTGCCATCCCTGCTATGACATAAATGTTTATGAAAGCATTACATGAATAGTAAAGTTCTTTCAGCCTCATTAGTCACGTAAGGCAACATTCCTAGAATTAAAGGCAATAAGTAATTTAAACTTTACTGTTGGTATTATTTAAATGAACCTCTAAATCATAAAATTCTTCCCAATAAACAGTATCCTCAGTTTGATGCTATCAGTATAGTCCACCAAATAGAAATCTCCAGATTGTCTTTTAATCACATGAGAAAAATGATTACTATAATAGACCTCTGGTAATTATATTGCCCTTGTTGACATGAAGATGGGGCCTGAACATATATTACCATTTAAACTGATGATTCTAGATGGACAGTATGGATAAATGTGGTACATTGAGAAGAGAACAGGGAATTGATTTCTGTTCCCACACTTTCAACAGTCTGTTCTGCCTTGAAAAATCAAGTCATCAGTGAACATCAATATTCTCATCCATAAGAGGGTACTGACTTAGGTCAGGGGTTCCAAACTTTTTAGCATAAAATCATTTTGGAAAAGGAATACTTAATGGAATATAAGTATTTTATTAATATGTTTATAATTTCAAATTTACTTATTACTAATACCATTTTAATTTCCTCTTATGGAGCCAATCAATGAGTTTTCAGCTGTAAATTTGAAATCAAGGGTTAAGACTGATAGCTGAAATATAAGCAACTATTTAATGTTCTATTTGGTTGCACATTGTCTATATATGCAATGTCAAGTCATACTGTCATTTTAGTAACTTAGTTTGCAATTTCAAGATATACTTAAATAGAGGTAGAAGGAAAAGTTTTATTTTTTTACACGTGCTTGGAAATAAAGAAACTTTATGGTAAAACTGAGAGGAAGACATTTGTTAATATTCTCTGTATACTAGATTTGTGTATGCAAGCATTATTTTCAATTTAAAAAATAGTCTATTACAAAAGTAGATTAAATGCCCTTGAAATCTCAGAAACATCTACAAAAAAACTAGGAAAATCTTTAGAATATATAATTGCTAAATAACTTTTGAGTTTGAAAATTCTATGATTCTATTTTTTAATGACAATTGATTTTTCTATGATATAAAATCCTACATTTTCAATCCTCATCTTGTCCAAATAGTACTGAAAGAATGTATGGATTCCAACCTGAATTTGCTTAGATTTCAAAGAACATACTTTTTCTACAATATCCCACAACCAAATGAAATGACAAACTCATCCACTCAGTTGCACATGACAAAAACCTATCCTAAATTTTACTTTCCTTCATATACTTTATTAAATCTTATTAACAAATTCTATGCATTCATATCTAAAAGTACTAATGTTAAAAATGCCTATTTCTTTCTCATTTATTTTGCCATTTCCTTAGTCCAAGCCACCATCACGTCCTGCATGTACATACAACTGCACTATCCTTAGTGCAGTTAAGTGCAGTTATCCCACAACCTTCTAATCTCTTCTCCATAGTGCATCCAGAGTGACCCTTAAAAACACAAATGAAATCAGGATTTTCTGTTTAAATGCTGCAGTGGCTCTCCACACTTAAAGAACAATGCAAATTCTTTACCATGGTTTACAAGGCCTTCAGGATCCTCTCCCTTCCTTGAATATCCAAAGTTTTTTCTACATCAAGGCCTTTGCATTTGTTGTTCTTCTCTTTGGTAAGTACTTCTGCCAATTTATGTGACAGGCTAATTTTTTTCATTTAAGTCTCAGCTCAAATATCACCTCAGAGAGGATATACCTGAAATCCCTTCAAAATTAGTTTTACACAGGGAACTCACTCAAAATCACATCATACTGCTCTTTTTTTCTTCATTGAATATATCAAAAATTTAAAAACTATCTTGATTATTTAATTTGTATGTATATATGTCTGTCTTCCCATCTAAAATATAAGCTGAAAGAAGTGGCATGTCTTGTTTACGACTCTAATTCTGTCACCTAGAATCATGCCTGGTACATACGTGGTGCTTACAATTTTTTGTTGTTGTTAAAGAAACGAATAAACTCTCTGGAGGGAATCCTCATGTAACCTGTTAGTTACCACCTTTCCGCCTTTGCTAATGCCCAGCCACACAGTTAAAAGTTCAACTGACTTAAGGCAGAGATAAGAATTCATCACTTCCTAGAAATTCTCTATAAGTAACCATGGCTGTTTTTGAAACTCCTCATTCATTTAGCAGAATACTTACATGTAGTATACATATTTACATGCACAGATATTTTTGTATATTTTTTCTAGACTTTAATTATTTTCAGGTCTTTTTAAATATGATGAGTTGAACCATAAACTTCTTGAAGTAAAGGGCTTCTATATCATGTGTTTCCCCTATTTACAGTAACGATAATAATACTCTCTACCCAGTAGGCGGAGGAAGATAAAAATTTAATTACTTTTCAAATCTATTATCCTCATGAAGTAAAAAGTTGAAAATTGATATAAGAAATAATGAAATTAAGGACTCAGGCAAAACCTTTCTTCCTACATTTTGTCCCGACTAAGAGTGTAGAATAGTTTAGATCAGGGGGAAGCAAACATAGAAGCAGGATTTCTATTCATGTTAATTTTCTCTTTTTCTATAGAAGACTAAAAAGAAAATGAACATTTCTCATTGTTTCTAAATTATATCAATAAAAATGTAGTAGAAAAAAAAAGAAAGCTGATATATCTTTAGGGCATTGAGAAGAGGAATTCTAAATTATGCCACTGAATAATATTCTGAATAATATTAATTAATTCATCCATTCTAAAGAGATTGATGCATTTCTATTAAATATCAGGCACAAATACAAGCAGGTTTTGATTCCTACCCTCATAAACTTTACAGTCCATTTAGATAGTTCATTGTAATAAAATTTTTTCTGAATAACAAAAATTTTGATGACTCAGCCTTTGAATCCATTGTGGGAAAGTTACATTTTGTATTATAGTTTTTTAAAAGCAAAGGGATACCTTAGTTTTGCAAATAGGTTGATAATATCTATTAGAATCTTTCTCTATATTAAGAAAAAAAGAATTTACAGTAAGGACTTTGACAGAGCAGCAGGAAATACTGGCGCCTAACAGAAGTTAGTTTCAAGTCATGAACCACTGATTTAAACTTTATTAAAATTGTTCTTGTTCTTGGCTTGATTTCACTTACATATGCTTTCCTTTCCCTAAGGCTATATAGTCCACTACTCTATTACTAATATACTTTTCTGTAATTTCCTTCCTTCTGAGTTCAGGAAAAATGAAACTCCCATTCAGATTATTTTTTGAAAACTAGTACATAGATCCAAAAGGCAGGAAGAATGACACATAACTCGTAGGAGAAAAGACTGTGAGTATCAGCAAGCGTGCTTAAGCACTCAGAAGAAAAACAAGTTATGCTTAGTGATTATAAGTTTCCAGAAGGGCTCGCAGCTTCCTCAAATCTAATTCCATCCTAGGGACCAGGAAAAGCCACACTCCTGTCCAAAGTTTCTTAACAGCTAGGGCAACCTACCATAGTTATGCAAAAGAATCTAACAATGTATTCCTGATGCTTTCCTGTTTTCTTTAATGTGTAGCTGGCTAACTATAAATCATCTTAGTATAATACAATTTAACAAATTAAGATTAGGATTGTAGATCCTGAGACCTATCTCAATATATATATTTGACTTCATCCTGCTTTTTAAACCACCTTCCACCACAGTAAGCTCTGTAAGGGATAAAGCACAAGAGCTCAACTGAAGAGCAGAGACTGTGGAGCTGTACTTAAAATCAAGTTCCCTGGTGGTGACTACGGTGGGCATGAATTCCATTTCTAAACACATGGAGCTACAACCAAATGAAGCGTCCATGGTTTTCCTGTAACTTCTTCACAGATTAAATGTTCTTTTTCATCTCCTGTTTGTTATTTTTGAATGTCTGTCACTTCAGGTGTTTTCATCCATCTGCATACTCACAGAAAAGGGCACCAATGAAAAATGTGACGGAAGCAGCATGAGACACAATTAAGATTATGAAGAAAAAGCTCTTACAAACCTACTCTTCATCAAGTAATCAGGGAACAGACAGCAAAGGAGAGAAGAATAGAGGAAGTAAATACAATATTACCAGAGCTCATATGTCATATGATATACTGGGATAAAATCTTCCATGCATACTTACTCTTTTGTGACAAGTGATTTTTTTTCTTAATATTGGAATACATGTTTAAAATGTAAGCTAGCACTGAAGTAAAACATTTTTAAGGGGCTAAGGAAGGACCTAAATCATCATTGCTTAACATAAGTAATATTCTGAATAAATATTAATAATAATCCAACTTAGACCATTCCCAGGATGGGAATATATAAAAAGAAAAGTTAAAACTTCAGCCTACAGACATCGTTAGTAATAACTCATCAACTTTAGGTTTATCAAAAGAATGAATAAACTGATATTAAATAAATGAATACAGATATGTATGTCTTAGCTTTTGGAATTTTCTTCTTTCCACAGCTTCTAGGAGAACTGAGTTCCTGCTTTCTAGTTATAGCTGGAGCCAGTGAGAATAAATCCCACCAAATACCTATGGAGAGGCAGCAAATGTGTTCCTAGTATTTTGGACAGACATCCAGAAGAAGATTCACTATTTAAAAATATCACTGGCAATACTTAGGTTACATGAACTTTAAGTGCTTTCTTATAATCACTGTCCCATGAAACAACTGAACCTTTATACTTCATATTGGAACCTAACTACTGTTTTTACTATAACAAAATTCCTAAGAGAAAATAGGTTTGTCTAGGTCAGTGGTACTCAAAGTGTGGTTACCTGACCAGCAGCATCAGCAGTAAACTTAGAAATGCAAATTAGTGGGTCTTACCCCAGTCCTAGTGATTTAGAAACTGTGGAGTTGAGGCCCAGCCATCTGCTTTAAGGAGCCATCCAGGTGATTCTGACTCAAGCTTAACTTTGAGAACAGCTGATTTAGAATAATGTAGTCTATCCCTGGGGTCTGAGTCCACCTTCCCTGAGCAGCTAAGAATACATTCTCCTCAAGATCTTTGCACATATTCCCTCTACCTTGAATGCTCTCTACTCACATGGGTGACTTCCTCTTTTCCTTCAGGTCTTTGCTCAAATATCACCTCACCAGTGAATCTTTCTCTGATAACTGTATATAAAATAGTAATGTCCTAGACATATTCCCCCAGCATTCCCTATATCCCCCTTGCTACTTCATTTTTCTTCAAAGGATTATCCCATTTGACATCCCATATACAGCCAGCTCTCTGCACCCCCAGGTTCCATACCCACAGATTCTATCAACCACAGATTGAAAAAGTTCACCATGGGAGGGGACAATGAAAAATAACAATAGAACAATTAAAAATACTACAGATTTAAAAAATAATATAGTATCACAACTATTTATATAGCATTTACATTGTATTAGGTATTATAAATAATCTAGAGATGATTTAAAGTATACATAAGAATGTGCATAGGTTATGTGCAAATACTATGCCATTTTATACCAGGGACTTTAGAATCCCTGGATTTTGGTATCTGTGAGGGACCAAGGGATGATTGTATATATTTGTTTGTGTCTAGTCTATTTCCCTCCACTGGAATTTAAGTTCCACAAGAGCAAAAGCTCTGTTCTATTTATTTGCTTCTCTGTCCCCAGAGCCTATAACATTGTCTGATAAACATAGAATACAAAATAAGTGTTTGCTAAATGAATGATTAGAAAATTGATATCCAAATGAAATTAGAAGTCAAAGAATGGCTCACGAGTACAGAAGCAACAAGTAAATAGTTTACTCAAACGAACTATTTACAAATGGAGTTTTAGAATAAAATCCATTTATGCCTTCAGAACTTAAATGTTTGTAGGATAATATAAAACATAGCTCTTATTTCATTGACTTTAAGAAAAAGCTCCTTTCCCCTTAAACAGTATGTTCAAATAAATTTAACTATATTATAAATTTTTCCATTCTATCAAATTTGATAGTTTTGTCAATGGAAATGTCAGATTAAAAAATAGATTTGAACAACTTAGAAACTGCCACCAAAACGAAATGGTAAGTAAGCAGTTTTATTCTAAAAACTCATAAATTCATATATACGGGGGAAATTGGACATATCCAGAATAGTTTCAAAATATTTACATAATGTAAATAGATTATAATACTTTAAATTTCCCATACTATTGGTTTTGTTTCTTAGTCTTATTCTAGGTAATTATTCAACATCTTGAGATCTTATTAGTGCTTGTTTGCTTTACTTTAAGAATAATTTTATGTAAATAAGTATTTGGGTCCATAAATGACTATATATTGAGAAAATTTTAAAAGATACAAAATGCTAATTATTGAAAAAGATGAAAAATTCAATTGAAATGCATCTTCTGTTAGTTTTATATGGATAAAACATATTTCCAGAGAAGTAATTTGAAAATCCTTGAGTAAATTTTATTATGATTTATATAATATTCGCCTGAATCAGTACATTTACATCAAACCATACAACTGTTACTCATTAAGATCATTTCTTTAAGAAAAAAATAAAGCTATCACAGTATAAATTTTCTATGGCACCATGGAACAAAATCCTTAGCTGCTAGTTTGGAAATAATTGTGTGTGTGCATGTGAGTGTATGATATGTTAGGACACTGATATAAATTATATGTAAAAAGATAAAGTAAACCAATATCAAACAATCTAAACTAAAACAGTATTCTTTCAGTAGGGAGACCTGAGTCTAAAGACGCTGAACATCCAAGTTGTACAATGATGCCATCCCATTGTAATAAATACCTTCTGGTGTTGCCCCACATTCTTAATGTACCATGAACATCTTTCCTGAGACGTAGTCTTCTTTTTACTTTTCAGATACACAGCTGACTAAATTCCCTCTCATATGTTAAGAACAATTCTGGTTTTGGATAGACTATTTTATAAATGGGGTGGCTTTCATGATTTCTAGTACAGTTTAGATAAACCCTTCCACTCCATTCCTGAAGTATCTTCTCAGTGACATCTTACTTAAATGAGAGTCAGAGAGCAGAATCACTGACTTCAACCACAATGAACATATTCTCAGAATTAGCTCTTCTCTTGCCTCATAATATATATTCACATGATTGTTTATTTTAAACATTATGATGTTGATTATTTAATTCATATATTTCTTTAATAGTCAAACGAATGTCTGCACCCCCTTTATGTGTTGGTTGCCACCAGGCACAAGTTCCAAGAAGGCAGGAAACCAATAATCTATAATACTGGGGATCTTTTACAATCATTTGCACATATACAGATATTTTTCAAAATGATGTTGTTCTAGTATGTATACTAATTGTTCTTGGCTTTGAAATTCTTTTGCATTCCCCCACAAGAATTTTCAAAGCTTTTTTCATTTTCTGGTCTCCTGTTATTCCGTATCTGATACTTGTACTTTCTCCACAAGACTTCATCTAATCTGTGGAAATGGATCATCTAATAGACTTCTCTCCTCAAATTTTTCTGTTGGTGTCACTTGTCCTTCTGTCCTATATCACAATTCAAATATTCTTTATTGTTTTTAAATATTTATTTCTGCATTTGTTCAATTTTATCAGTCCTTACTTCCTCCGGGAATTTATTCTCTCATATATGTTCAATATTTTTGGCTTCATATTATTTTCCCTTTGATAAACAAATATGCTCATGTCTCTGCCATGCCTAATAGTTCTTTCCTAAATTAGAGTCCTGGTAATCTCCTTCCTATCAGTGATACATTTCTGGAAAGGATAGTGTACTGAGCTTCCTTTCTCAGTTCCTGTTCACTCCATAAAACCTTGATGTCTAGCTTCTATTCATTATCTCTGTGCTCAAATGCTCCATTGAATGCCCCCTTTTCCAAAATCAACCATGGGCATCTAATTTGCAAAGCCAGTTCCCTCTTCTCAATTCTATTTTTTTCCCAATTTCTACAGTGTTTAAAATTATTAATTACCATTTCCATGTCCCTTCCTGAAATATATTCCTTTGTTGATTTTGTGACAAGGCACTCTACTGGTTATAAACCTTTTAATCTAATCGCTATATTCTACCATCTTTACTACCCTCATTTTCCTCCTCCCACTCTGTCAACACAGATGCCTCCCTAAGGAGCTCTACTCGTCTTTTTATATTATTTTCTTTATATGTTTCTAGCACTCCCCAAATTCCCAAGTCTAACTTCTCTAGTTCCAGAAATTCTCTGAATTTTAATTTCCGCTTTTCTAATTGCCTCTGTCATTAGCGATTTTCTGGTACCCAACACTTGGCATTTCCAAAATAGAATGAATCATTAAAAAAAAAAATCTCAGCCTTTGCTTTCTGTCTTTTCTGTCTCTGTGACTGACACCACATCTGCCTAGTGTGGCTGGCTCAGGACAGAAGTTCAGCACCATATTCAAGCCTTCAGCTTCCTTGCTCCCAGTAGATACACACCAAGACATGTTATCTTTTTTTCCATTATGTCCCTAACATCCTTATTCCCATTCTTTAATCTCCTCCACCTGTATTAATAACAGCTTTAAAATTGATTTTGATTTTGAATACACACAAACTTGCAGAAAATATAATACATTTTTTCCCACTTAACTAAGCATTTAGAGTAAGTTACTAACTTGATGCCTCCATTACCCAGAATACTGTAGTATTTCCAACAAAAAGGAATATTTTCCTACAGAGCATGAAACCACCATCAAACTTAAGAAAATTACACTGATAACATTACCACCATCTAAACATCAGAGTCCATTTAAATTTTGTGATTGTCCTAATGATGTCCTTTGTATCAAAATGATCCAATTCAGAGGCAGGTAATTTTAATTAGTTGCTGTGTCTCTTTGGTTTCCTTTAGCCAGAAACAGTTCAGCCTTACCTTAACTTTCATGACCTTAACACTTTTGAAGATTACAGGTCAATCGTGTCATGCAATGTCCTCAGATTGGACTTGTCTGATGTTTATGTTTAGATTAAGGTTATCCATCTTTGGTAGAAATATCATGAAAGTGACATTGTGTTTTTATTGCATCTTGATGATAAACCACAGTGACTTTCCCATCATTGATGCTATTCATTTTCGTCACTTGATCAAAGCATTTGCCAGGCTTTTCCACTGTGAAGTTAATCCTTTTCCCTTTGTAACTGATAAGTTTTTTGTGGGGAGCTATTTTGAAACTATGTAAATAACCAGTTTCTCATCCACCTGTCTCTTTATTCATAACAGGAAAGACTGTAGTTTCCTATTTTTTCAGTGTTATAATCCATCATCATTATTTATTTTGATTCTCAAATTGACCTCTATTCAGCCAGTGATGCCCCCTCAAACTGGCAATTGTGTCCTTTTGATAGGTCCTCATTATTTTTTGAGTACCCCTTTGCTTTCTGGCAAAAATAAAGAAGTTCTAGTGTCATCTGATACTTTCCCTGTTCTAGTCCTGGAATTAGTCATTTCTGCAAAGATCCTCAGTTCCTGAGAATTTGAGGGTCCTGTTTTATTGGAACATGGTATTTAGACACCAAGATTTGGATACAGGGGTGTTTAGTATCAGCATATTGTTGCTCCCAGGCTCTGTTAGTGACCTGAGCTATGCAGTACACACAGACACACACTCTCATCTAGGTTTATTTCTATAAGTAACTAAAACTCTCTCTCCCCCTCTCTCATTCTCTCTCTCTCTCTCTCTCTCTATATATATATATATATATGTAATCTATGCCAACCATGTGTGGTTGTGTTCTTCATTTCACACATACTCAGGCACCCTGCACATGACCAAACCTCTGCATGGAAGTTTACCCACCAAGACAGATGGGACTCTGACACCCTGCATGGGCCATCCTCTTGTGTTGACACACTCTTTACCTCTCTCAGATTCTGACTTCCTTACTCCAAACTTTTCACCTTGCTTGGACCAGACACCCCACGCCAGATTATGTCCCCTAAAGCTTGGGCTCTGATTTTCCATGCTGTGTGGATCTTCTCACCCTATTTGGGCTCCAAAACCCCAGCAGTTCACCTCCATGTGTGGACACTCTCTTCTCCCTGCTCAAGCTCTGACTTTCCACTCTGGACTGTGCCACTCACTGCTTCCATGATGACGACCTTCTGAATCTGACAGGTCTTGAAGATGCCATCTCTCCTCTGTGAGATTGATGCCCTCACCTGCTCAGGCTCTGGCAAGTTCTGCTGGACCACTGCTGCATAGTTTTTATATAGTGTGGGTTAGAGGACAAAATATATTGCCTTCCATACACATATGGAAATCTAGCGACATTTACTGAAAAGAATATCTCTTCCCCTCCTCCCTACAGTTTTATCTGTCATAAATATAGTGAATATATGTGTGTGGGTCTATTACTGAAATTTCTCTTTCACTGGTCAGAATATCCACATTATCTATCTACACTGCCTTAATTACTATAACTTTATCATGGGCCTTAATAACATCTTGGAACTTAATTTTTCTTCAAGATTGCCTTGCATATTCTTGTTCCTTTGCATTCCCATTTAAGCTTAGAATCAGGCTGTGCAAGTTTAAAAGAAATTGGGATTTTGATTGCTTTAAATCTATAGATTAATATATGAAGAACTGATATTGTACCAATATTGTACAGCCATGAACTTGGTTTGTCTTTCCATTTACTTAAGTCTTGTTTAATTTCTCTCAATAAGGTTTTGCAGTGTTCAGGATTGAGGTGTTATCTATCATCAGATATAAATTCCTACTCTGAAATTTTTTAGATACATTATAAATGGCATCATCTTAAAATACTGTTTTATTTGTTGCTAAGCTATTGATTTTTGAATATTAATGATATAACCACCTACTTTAATGAATTCTTTTCTGAGATGAATTATCAGGTAGTTCTCTGAGGTTTTACCAATTTATTGTTTTTCCTCTAAGTATTTGATTATAGCATTACCAAATAGATTAGAAACTGTCCTTTCCATAGTTAACAGTGACCGTTTGATAAGCTTGGACATTAATGCCTTTCCTCCTGTCCTGTAGAGTGGCCACAAATGTAAGGCATATCCAACAGGCTACTCAGGAATGAGCTGATAACAGGTCAAGGTCATCTCATGGAACAATTTAATTTCCATAAATATAAAATGTTTGAATTATCTTCAGGTCAGTTCTACTTTTTTCTTTTTTCTCTAAATCCCAGCATCCTAGTTACTAACATTCTGTCAGAAATTATTAGACTAGTAATACTCCACATGCAAACAATAACAATCTATTAATTTCAAAGCAAAGAAATATTTAACTTCCAGCTGGTTTGGGGTTGGGATGAAGAGAATGGGCATGAACCTTTGAAAGTCCTTAACGCATATCTTTTCTGTTTCGTTGACTAGGATATTTCTCTGGGAAAATGGCGGGGAAGAGTCTGCTTATACTAGCAATGAGAGCACAAAAGGAGGTTCTAGGGTCCATTTTGGAGTGAATTGAGAAGAAACTGGTGAGACACATGGAATTTCAGACATACAGCAGTTTTGGAAGAACTGGCACCAACTTTCAAAATGTCAGGAAAAGGTGAATGTTGAAAATAGCATAAGATACCCTTTTTTAATTTCTAGTCCTAATCTTATGTTTGATAACCATAAAGAATATTTGGAATTCTTATTTTTACTTTGACAATAAAACTTAAAGAAATCCACCAATGAAGTCAGAGTTTCTCATTAGCAAAACATGGCACATTCTTATGCCACTTAGTTATATTGATTCTTATGACATCTAATAGAATTTTAATCTCATATTATAATTTCCGACATCCAGAATCTCAGTAATATGAGGCAGTAATAGCTAGATTTCCTTTGGAGCCTTTTCTCTAATACATCACACTCATTCATTCTGATTAAATCATTCAAATAGGTCCTTCTCACTGAAATGTGAGTACCAGGAAAGCAAAGCAGCTAGAATATAGTCATAAGAATAGCTGTGATTATGTTGAAAAGATAATTTGAGATAAACTGTCTTCCTATTTACCCTAGCAAGTAGCCATTTGAGTGAATAAAAAATCATTGATTATCATAGAATTCAGCGGAAGAAAATTCATTTGAATAAAACTGATATAGAGATAGACTAAGATTAAATTTAATTCAATTCACATTACTTTATGAATTATATTTCTAACTATGTTCTAATTGAATCAAATAAAGTCTTAGCTTTGATAAAAACTAGTTTATTAGAAGGTAAAATGTATATCACAATATACATGCCCATTTACATAAATAAGAACTCAAGTTGTATAATAAATTTGTCTTAACTCATATATAAATTGCTCTTGCTCTAATACTCATCAGAATCACTCTAACTTGTACTGTAAAACTAGTTTGATTAAACATGAAAGCTGAAACATCTATCTTACATTTAAATTCTATTACCAGGACAACAAATATTTATTGTCCCTAACATCATTCTCACTGTGTATTGTCCCTGGCACATAGTGATGTATAAAACTATTAAATCACAGCTTCAAATTTAGCAAAGTATTCATATTCAGTTTTAAAAAAGTGACAGAAAGCAACAGACTATTACATATGGCTTGAACAGAAATTTTGTGTGGAAAAGGCCACTGAAAACTGGAATGTTTTCTAAAAGGACACCAGGTTTTCCAAAGAATTAAGTTCTTTTCAAAAAAGTTGACCTAGATATGGAGGAGATTAGGAAAGGAAAGTTCCAGCTGTTCAAGACTCACAGCTGAGGCTGTCAAGGTGGGAGCCCGGGGAGGGGCAGGTGGACCACAAGGCTTGTCCCTGGGAGTCTTCCAGGATGGAGAAAGGTCTTTTCTAGACTATCTCCATTCAGCCCAGAGATTCCTGGGCAGGGTTGCCCTGCTCAGTGAAAGTGGCTTGTAAAGTGGTGATCCATCTTGTCCCACGGAAGGAAAACTGCAATGAAGCCAGCCTTCGAAACTCCAGAGACCCCTCTATGCACTTAGTGGTATTTCTACCTATGGTCATGCAATTTTTAATGTTATATTTATTTTTTATACTGAGAAATACTTTACCTACATACACATTTATAACAATAAAGTGCACACATTTTAAATATACAGTGTCACAGATTTTTACCTATGTATACACTTGTGAAATATTCAACTATTCCTTCACCAGAAGGTTCTTTCATGCCCCTTCCCAGTCAATATGGTTAATGCCATTTTGGCTATTAAGTATGCCTCCAAAATGCCCTGCCAGGAAACTTTTTATCTTCATATTGAAGAATTTCATACCAAAGTTGACCATAGTTGCATGGTGTTCATTTAACATGTAGTCAAGCAATAAGTTGATATTACTTCAATAAATGTGGTTTTTAAAATGTGGAAAAAATGCTAAATGTTCAGAGAAAGAAATATATTAGATCTGGGCAGAAACAATAAAAACAAAACAATAGCAACAAAAAAACCCTTAGTTTTCCCTCAAGAATTCTCAATCATGAAAGTTTAGTTTTTTTGTACATAATTTCTTTCATAACTATATAACATAAATTATGTCCTTCTGAGGTAAGGTGCAGGATTATTTAATAATTCACGATGAGAAGATAGTAGTTAACAAGTAATATTTACAATACACTAAGCACTATTCAAGCACTTCATAGATATAAGTTATTTTAATCCTCACAATAATAATAAAGTGTAAGTACTCTATTATTCTTGTTTTGGGAATGAGGGTGTACATAATTTGCCCAATGCTAAAGAACTAGTAAGGGGCAAAGTCAGGATTTGAACTTAGAGAGTCTAAGGCCAGAGTCACTTCTCTTGCTATATGCCAAACTGTCGGAGATCAAGTAGTATAGCATGGCTAGATTATTAGACAAAGAAGAATATCCACAAATGGACTCTTTCTTACTACTTCTGAGTTTCTGGCAATTATTCTTTGCCACATAGTAAGACCAATTTCCGCGGTCTAAATAGCATATGATGTTTGTCATCATTATTTTATTTCTAAATAAAGAGGAACAAAATAATGCTTAAACAACTCATGCAAAAGCCAAAAATGAACTGAGTTAAAAAAAATTAAAAAATGTTAGAATCATTTATAGCTATCCTTTCTTAGTTATAGAAATGTAGCACGATTATATCTAAAGAACTTTCTTAAATGCTCATGTGAAACCCTTTTACTTTTCTGACTCTATTTTAAATCTGAAAAAGCATAGGTAATATACACCTGAATACCTTCTGCCATTATCTTCTAAAAAGTTCAACATTAATTTCTGATATATAAGCTAAATGTTAAAAATAAAATAAACACTGATAAATTATATACACCTGTATACATTTTCTCTTTTCCTTCATTAAGGGTTGATTTTTTTAACCATCATGAAGAATCTTAATATTTGAACAAGTATATTTTCTTCTTCTGTAAAGCTTCTTTATTATTCATATGAGTCAAGAGGAAAGTCTTTATTGACTTTATAAATCAAGAGTAAAACACAAATGCTAATTGAGCAGATTGATGATTAGATGGAGAAAAATGAAGAAAGGAAAGATGCCAGCACAAAGATAATATGGCCATTCATTTTTACCTCAAATGAATCAACTACTGCTTATGAATGTGGGTCTGATACTAATTCTGGCAGCAAACCACCCAGAACACCAACCCTGAGAGGAGGCCCATGTCTGCGTGCAGACAGCTTTTTCTTATTTCTCTTGCTAGAATATACCGAGTAGCTGTCTCTCCTTTGTGGGCATCATCAAATAACTCCTTAACAAATGATTATAAATACAGAGAATGTGGGAGACTCTCCTCTACTCCAAATTCTAAATGCTCATTTGAAGATTAAAATTTTTTCTCTTGTCAAAGAAACTGGGCAACGAAGCCACAATATGCAGAGTCAGCAGGAATTGCCCTGGCTATTAGCCATCACAGATCTCATTTCTTGGCATTAGTTTTTTCTTAAAAAAGGTAAACTGTCTTCAATCTAATTGCACTACAGATGAAGATATGCACCGATTAGTCTCCACCCCTATAATCTCAGATTTGCATGAACTAGCTCGGTTCTTTTTATATTTGATTGTCTACCATGGAAAGTTAACAGAAGTTTTTGGACAAGTAACTTGCTATTTTAAGCTGCTATTGCTGAGCTTTTCCAAAGACATTGGTTGATCTTTGGCGGTACAAAACGTTGCAGACACTAAACGACAGAAATAAGCTCTTCTAAGGTTTTCTAAAGCCTTCCTATTCTCACAACAAGATTCCTTCAGTCAAGTACTAGAGGATGGGAAGTTGCACCCCATTACTTGTTAAAAACACCCAAGTGAATCAGAGAACTAACTGTGCAATAGAAATGCCACATTTAATTAGCCCTGAAGCAGGGAACAAAGCTGTTTCATTTTAGAAAGGGGGGGGGCATGAATAGAGTTAAAAAAAAAGCAAACCTCTTACCTTTTGTAGCAATTCGTACACACTGGGTTTTAGTTTCCTGATAGAGTAAAAATGAAAGAAAATAGTCAATGTAAGATAACATTTCCTGTTTCATAAACTATAACTATTATGAAGCTCAATTTGGGGTCATAAAAAGGATTATAAGCAATAGAATTACAGTATTAAGGAGACTTTATTTTTTAATATACAATCTCAGAGAAATTTTTTAAAAATCTAAAATAAGAACTTTAACAAAATTTCTAGTATTTTCTAAAGATGTAGGTACCTCTTTCCCCTTGTAATAAAATAGGCCAATTTGTGGCAAATAGTACAGCATTCTATTTACATGCATTGTACTTCTTAAACTATCAGAAGAATATTTGCAAAGCTAATACATATCAGATCCAAATATAAATTTAATTTTCATCTAGTAGCTGTAAACTCAGACCAAAGCTGAACATGATATACTCTCATTTGGATCCTAGCATGACTAAAGAGCTAAATGATAATAGTTAGAAAGATCATCAAAACACTGTATCACAGTTGCAGTATAATTTATTTGTTCTTTTCTTTTTTTTTTAAATTTAGCTGTTAGGAGTTAACTATTTCTCAGCATAGATTATTTTCCTCCTCTTGCTAGAGAGAGACAGGGTAGAGAAAGTGGAAGTGGAAGTAGGAAAGGACAAGAAAAATATTATTATTTTTTTAATGTTATAGAACGGTAGTAGGAGACACATGTCCCTGCTAGCAGTAGGAGTATCCGGGCCCACTCCTCACTTCTCTAGGACTTAATTCATTGTATATCTTTAAATATATAAGAGGTTGGAAAAGGTGTCAAAGCCAATGAACAAAACAGAGGCTATTTGTGTTCAAGATGCATTTTTAACTCCATCTTGAGTAGTTCTTTATAATTTCCTCTTAGGCATTTATTGTTTTTAAATAAAACAAAATAAAGCATTGAGGGAGAATTAGTAATTAAAAATAAAATTTTACACTTCTATTACTTAATTGTGACCTGAGGCCTTCATGGTAAGCTACAAGAAATTATTTCACATTCCCATAAAGGCCCAAAGGGGTTTTGATTTCCTAAAAGCAATTGCTGTTAACTCTCTCTGGACATTACCCGCCTCTGCTGGCAGGAGCCACGGCAACTTTAAAACTCTTTGCCAAGATAGCTGTGAAATACACATTGTTGCTATTCTATACTTTGATTAAACCACAGTATAGATATATTAACACTTGGAAAAGAAAATTTATATCAAAGCTTTTAAAGGGTGCCAGAGAAAATCCTTTATAAGTAACAGACATTCATTAACACTCCTCTCATACAACAGATCAAATAACAAAAGTTAATTTGGAAGCTTTCGTCTCTCTAAAGATCCCTAACACAAAACTAGGTTTCCTACCTCTATGCTACTTTCTGCCCAGAACTGATGAATAACTTCCATAGTGTTCTCTTTTTTTGAGCAGCTTAGTAGGAATAGGGTATGGAAGGCTACGTAGGTAGAAAGTAGGTGTTGGATTTGCCTCTACAGGCCCTCAGTTATACACAAATAAACTAGACGAGATGAGCATCTTCAATCATGAGCAGCCTCTGACTTTGGAGCACATTTTGGAAGATGCTACAGCATTTTTCTTTGTCATGTATAAGCCAACCATATAGGTAGGCAGAAAGACCAAAGCTTTCATTCAAAAGCAGTTAATCAACACCTGAGGTTCTCAATGCAAATGGATCGTGATGTATTCCCATTAAACTAGTCTAAGATATAATATGACTGATACAATTGTATAACATATCCCACCTTAGGGACCCAATGATACAAACCCAGCAATTTCCTATATAACAACAAGTTCATTAAAATATCATTATTCTACTGGATTTTAAGTTGTGGAAGTTTCTATTCTCAACATTTTTTTTCTCTATCCCCCCCTCTGCCAAAAAATTAAATAAAAGTAAATAAATAAATAAAGTAAGTTTTAGGAGAGAAAAATCTCTCAAGGAGAAGAACAGCGTGAGGCGCGAAAGACCAGGCTGTTTCCCCGTATATGGAACCACTGGTAGTTTCTAACATCCCGTAGTGTTTTCCTCTTCAATATTCATTTGGGATCAGCGGCAGTGTTGAAAACAACTGTGTCCAAAATGGGAAAAGGAGGGGGCAGCTGGGGAAATAGCTTCTGTAATAGCCCAGCAGCCAGTCGTGGCCAGGCTGCCTTCCGTTTAGGTTCCGTCAGCTATACCACAGGTGCCCTATTACTTTGTAATCAGAGGATTGTTACTTGTTATTTACTGTTTGGCTTGAAAACCCTGAAAAGTTTATAAGCGTTTATTAGCCTGCTGTGGAACACGCATTCTGTTTATCCTGCAGTAAATTTAATCTTTTGAAGTGTGCCACTACTGAGGGAGGAAGACAGAACAACACCTGGTATTTACTGGGGGGTGGAGTCCTGGCAGCAGCACGCCCATCTTTTCAAATCATTTTGCTCACAATTGCTACCGTGGCCACCCCAGAAGAAGGAGCAAGTGCAGGCAGTTACTAGGAAACAGGAATCCTGTGAAATATAACCAGCCTGCAGCCTCATCCCTGGAGTAGGCTCAAAACTGTGCATACAACACCCCCTACACGACAATTTTCTTCTCCTTTTTTTCTTTCTTTTTTACTGGACAAATGCTACTGAGTATTTATAAAATTTGACTCCAGCTTTTCCAAAGGACAAGGAAAAAGCCCATCTTGGAGGCAGCTCACCTTCTCCACACTACTCATTGCCTGGAAATAGATGTTGTACCCTTTGCGCGGAGCCAGAGGGGGGTTCCAAAAGCCTTGATAGGTCCTGTTGTCACCCACTGTGAATGGGGCAGGCTCTGGTAGATTCCCTGGGGGTAGTTCGGCAGCAAAGTAATAGGGCGCACCCCCGCTCATGGCATTTTGGTAGGTGACAGGAACCTGGTAGCATTCCATGGCTCCAGCCTCTCTCTTGGTGCGGTGTGGGTGCAGCTCCTCTACGACAATCTGATAAGCACTTTTGGAAAAAGAAAAAAAAATAATCACACATGTAATGCTTCAAGATACTAAGATTTTTTTTTTAAAGGAACAAGGGGTTTACTATTAACATACCACATTTAAAACTGTTTAAAGCCAGTCTTAACTAACCACAGTACTCATGTTTTCAGCTAGTTTGCGACAAAATGGAATTTCACATCGATTTTGCTCTCCTCAGCACCAGAATAGTTACTAGGGATTTGAAAAAGGTAAAAAAAAAAAAAAAAAAAAAAAAAAAAAAAAAAAAAAAAAAAAATCATCATAGAACTCTTCACATTTTAAAATACTGAGGAATAAGTCACATTAATAAGGACCCTGACATTAGCCAGAGACACATCATAGATTAAGTTCTTTGTCTGGTATTTTTAAATGTTTAAAGTTAACATTTCCCTTGAATTGGTATTAAGGAGGGCCGAGCTCCAAGGTCCAACAGAATGAGGGCCTCAGGGCGGTGCTAGAAGCACTGGTTTGTGGTTGCCACAGCCTTCTAGACAGAATGTGCTGACAGGCTTCTCCACCTCTTGACCTTGCCACGGCATCTACATTGGCTCAGAGCTATGTAGATCTAAAGTACAAGTGACATGCGGCAATACGGGCACAGATGGACAGAAATCTGTCCTCGCCACTGAAATAGACTGCCTCCTTCTTCTGGAGTTGTTATTAATAAAATGTTACAAATTGTAGAAACAGATGGCATTTGGCCTATTAAAGCTCTAACCTAAGCCTTCTAATACCTTTCTTAAAAGTCTTAAAACTTTTCTACAATAGCTATTATTGTATAGAGGAGAGGGACAAAATGCAATTCTAAAGATTTCCCTGATTTCTAATAAGAATATTTTTAATCACTTTTTGAAACTGGTATATTAATATTCTTCCTTTGTAGGAAATTCTTTAGGCTAAAAATTTTTTCAGATAAAGTACCCTTGGGAAAGTTGACATTATTAATTTATATATTATTAAAATATTTAAAAGAAATATGCTTGAAAGTTCCTGAAAATTATGGGAAAATGCATTGTGGTAGTTTATAGAAATTGAACATAAATAAGCTGTGTGTTAGGTTGCATGCTGAATCTTAAGTCTATGACAAATACGCTCCTTCTACATAGGAAAAATAGGCACTATTCAATGGACCTTTGACAAGAATAGAATATTTTCTTTAATAGGCTTATAAAAAGAAAGAGGGGTGTGTGTGTGTGTGTGTGTGTGTGTCTGTGTGTTTGTGTATGTATGTATATATATAGAGAGAGAGACTGAATTTGCATCTGTGAAAATTAAGACAGTTTAGAATGTATAAAATTCTAACTTAATATGAACTATTACACTTATAAACACAAAGATCTTTATAGATGAAAATAATTGTAATTTAATTTATAAATTAAAGATTTTCTTTTCTTCCTAAATATTCAAGTTCCCATTGTCCATCAAAATATTGCTAAGAAATTGATAGGGTAGACTCCATCTCCTTTCTTTTAGAAAGAGGACAGACATGGTATTAATGTCAGAAATTGCAATTTGAGCAAGCGACTAAAGCAGCAGTAGAGGTTATTTCAAATTATGTCTACTGCATCACTCCCTATCCTGCTGCCAAATTGGGTTGCTGAGCTAAGAATGCTATTGACAAGATACATGGTTTCTGAGACATCCATGGAGCAAGCACTTGTCAATTTTAAAATATAGGAAATACATAAGCATAGCCCTAGAGAAAGAAGAAAAGAATGAACAAAGCTGACATTTGCTATGTGAAGCAAATCTAGCCCTTTTTTGTTTTATTTTTAATTTATAATCCATATTTGTATGTTACACATTTGCATATCCTGGGGACACATCCACATATGCATATAAACTCCCACATCCATGCTCGGCAAACAAACCTTATATTCTTGCCCTAAAGAACAATAATGATAATTACCCATCCTTGTTAATCATTTAACCTAATCCTTAAAAATAAATTCCTCATTAATTATCTCACATCTCTAGAAAAACCCAGAAAATCTATTCAACATTCAATCTTACCTAATTCTATTAAATTGACATAGATTCTACATTACAAATTAAGGATACTTCATGCAAGACAGCTTGTCTCTCCAGATCTATTAGGAGCAAAGCAAATTGCCAGTGCTGGAGAGGAGTGAAGGAAGAAAAGGTGCAATCTGCTCTTTGGGAAAGAACCTTGAGTATGGTTTCACGAGAAATAAAAATCAACACCTTGGGCTGAACTTTCAGATTGGCACTATTCTCAATTAAATGAATCATTTCAATTATATAAGTTGGGAATATTTTAATAAAGAATATAAATTAAGAAAACTATTTCCACACATATACATATACATGAATATGCTATCGCCATGCGCTTTAATCTTATAATACGTATTTTCCCTAATATTGTCCATTTATTCTTTGAGTGATCATAGAAGAAATGAAGTGTTGTATTTTTGTTACTATTGAGAAACTGAGGCAAAGAGAAATCAAGCTCTAAAAACTTACACTACTAGTTTTACTTTCATCTTTCTCTATTTTATACTAGATTGTTGTAAATTGAATGCTTGTGTCCCCCGCAAATTTCATGTTAAAATCTCAACCCTCAATGTGGTAGTATTCGGAGATGTGGCCTTTGGAAAGTAATTTGGTTTAGATGAGGGGTCTTCACCAACAGCCAAATTAGCTAGCACCTCGATTTTGAACTTTCTAGCCTCTAGAGCTGTAAGAACAAATGTTTCTTGTTTAAGCCACCCTCCCAGTATTTTGTTACAGTAGCCCAAGCAGACCAAGATACACACATACAGAAAGACTTCTGAAAACTGGCTTCCAAGCATAATTTTTAAAATATTCTTTGTGCAATGACTGACATCGGACAGAAAGGTAGATGGAGATAACTAGATCTCCATATCCCATCCCTCTCCCACTCCACCACCACCCCCTACCAGGAGAGAAATGTCTTCATTATGTAACAGCTCAGTTCTGGATATTTTCAACCCCAACTATGCTTCCCTTTACAAGCTGATAGATTGTCCATCATACTTTATATTCAAATGTGGTTTCAAATAGGGTAATGGGCATTTAAATAAGTATTTGCAGAATGAATAAATCGTTTCTGCCTTTTCTGTTGAGTTTTTGCTTAGTTAGGACATATTTAAGATATTCTTTTTT
>VBSM01000361.1:75912032-75934899 GCA_008086735.1 Cheirogaleus medius
AGTGTCAAAGTGAAATGTCAGAGATATCAACTGTTAAACTTAGTACTTAAGGAATCAGACATTTCATACTTAATAATCTAATAACAAAAAGTCACTACAGGGAGAGATTGCATTGAATTTGAGATGAAGCCTCAACTAAAAATTATAAAGTTCATGTTTAAAAGAAACTATTTTTCCTTCATTGTTCAATGTGAGAGGTTGTCCTCTAAGCACATGTTTAGAGAACTTGTTTTTATCCTTGTTACTTTCTTATTTATCAATTCAAATTAATTAAAGGGGAGAAAATAAGAAACGGGAAATCAAATTAGAAGTGATTTGACTAATTACATGAAATGGGCCTGTGCTTTTTCATTCTTGTGGTTGTCTAATTACCTAATGGTACTTAACTCTAGCTAGATCTAAATATTATTTGAGCTTAGTGCTCTCATAATTAAAAATATCCCAAAGCCATCTTAAAATTTTTAATCATTCTACCCATATTTCATATATTCCCCATTCCTTTTAATTACATTTAAAAATATTTCTGTAATTAAGTTAAAATCAATATACTGCCACCATGAATCTTCATTCAACACTCAAACTGTGATTTCCTTATGTTTAAAATATTAAAAATGATATATTTCTCTATACTATACAGATGCTTCTCGACTTACAATCAGGTTATGGCCTAATAAACTCATACATTGCAAATATCCTAAGTCAAAATGCAGTTATTAGACCTAACCTACTGGCCATTATAGCTGAGCCTAGCCTACCTTAAATGTGTTTAGAACACTTACATTACTCTAGTTGGTCAAAATCAACTGACACACAGACTATTTTATAACAAAGTGTTGACTATCTCACATTCTGCATATCCTTCCCTTAAGATAATATCAAAATTCAAAACTTGAAGTACATTGAAATTGCGATGGTTTCACACTATTGTAAAGTTAAAAAATTGTAAACTGAACCATAATCGTAAATTGGGGGATTGTCTGTAATCTAATTTGAGTAAACATTGGTATGTAGTCATTTTTAGTTTTTTGGGAGGCCAAATGATGACTTCTCATCATACAATTTTCCCTCAGTTATAAGATAGTAAGAAAACATATAAAGGGATTTTGCCATTAGCTCAAAATATGACATGATACATGTGGCAGATAGACTTCCTGATTTAAAGCTTAAAATGTTTGGGCTGAACCCCAAATTACCTGTAATAGCCTGCTATGGATTTTTTTTAACCCACTACTAAGTAAATCCTCTGTGAACTTGGTTACAGTTTTAGCTTGCATATGATAGCAAAATAACAAATTATACAATGTTATAAAAACTTCTCAGATTTTTTTCTAAAAAGTCTCCTTAAAGCTTCAGGAAAAATTCCCCAGCTCCAATGTTTTACCATTCCTCTTATGAACAGACTCCCCAGGATCCCACAGCTACCATTGCTTGTACCGCCTACTGCCAACATTTTGATGATATCAGAGTGGAGGCTATTGTCCCTGGTCACCGTCAAAGTCCCTGCTCTTCCCTCCTCACTCCTTAAACACGTAAGCCAGTTCTCACAAGATTTCCTTTTGTCCAAGATCAACAAAGCTCAAGATCCTGGCATTAACTTTAACAAGTTCTGTCTTTAACCAAGTTCCATCTCCTGTAATTTCTCTTTATAATACCTTTTTAATATACCATTTTCTGCATTCCTACTGCTTTTATCATTTCATAAAACAACCTCTATACTCTTTACACTGTGGTTGATGATATCTTACCACATCCCTTAAATCACCATTGTTACTCTCACTCCCTCTTTTGACACTGGTGTGCCCACTGTTACCCAAATACACTAAACATACTGTCAAGAGTTTCCTCCTTTCTCCTTATCTAGTATTTCTACTTCCATCATGAAGCTGCCTCTGACTATTTCATCCTAGCTTCTAAGACAGTGGAGATAATTTTTCAAGTGTAGATTGTTGAAGGACGACATGGGGGTAGAAGTCACAAACCCACATGGGATGCTTGCTCAATCTAGTCCCTAATGCAGTGACACCAATTATAATGCCACAAACCCACTGACTGAAACCATCAAGGTATCGTTAGAAATGCTGGGGTTGAAAAAAAGGCCAAGAATTGCTGTCTTAGGATACTTGTTTCTTGCATCACAAACACGGCACATTACAAACACTATGTGGTATTATTTTTTCAGAGGTACATCTTTTCTTTAGATTATAAACTCACTAAAGCCAGTGGCTATTCATTCATTCACCAAATATTTACTGTTTATTATATATCATGAATTATTTTAAATGCTGAGGTTACTATAATAAACATAGTAGTGAAAGTCTCTGTTCTCATGAAGCTTTCATTCTAGTGGAGATTTACAAATAAAATAAAAAATAAATAAATTTTAAAAAACAAATAAATATATATCATGTCAAGAGGGGATAAGTGCACTGAAGAAAGATAAAGCAGATAAGGGAAATAGGGAACGATGGGAAAGGAGAATGCTGTTTTATATGGGGTGCTCAAGAACGGCCCATGTGTTAAAGTACCCTTTGAGCAGAAACCTGAAGGAAGAGAAGATTTCAGCTATGTGGGTAAATGTATTATCTTTTCCTGCATAACAAATTACCCTAAAACTCTGTGGCTCAAAGCAACAAACATCGTTATCTTATGGTGTCGGTGGGTCAGGCATTTGAGAATGGCTTAGCTAAAGTGGTTTTGGCTAAGGGTTTCTCATGAAGTCACAATCGAGTCATTGGCTGGGGCTACAGTCATTGAAAGGCTGGAGGGAGATTTAACAGAAAGTGCATATCTCCTCCTATTTTATGTTAGAAAAAAAAATCTACCTACTATGATTCTATAGAATGAACATAAAATTAAAATAACCTCTAATTGATTTAACTTGGCCCATATAACCTTTCTGCCTGTAAAATGAGACAAAAAATTATTTCTATCTTTGCTTAAATTTTACGGCATTTTTATTTGGAATTCAAGTAAGTTCTACGTTACAACAGTGGTTAAGAAAATCAGAACTATTTGGTCTCTTTAAATTTATGTGATTAAACAGACTATTTTGCAGATGGATGAGGGTGCTAGCCCTAATGTTTAAAGCTATGTATGTGTGACTGAGTGACCCAAGAAAGACCCCTAACATACAATGTTTGAAAATATCACTTCTATATTTTGACCTGTATTTGATCTGTTAAGCTATCACTTAACTTGGGACATCAATTTCTTTTCCTAATTTAACTATGGAACAAATGGTGGTTTTGACTGCATTTCATGACTATATCCTAATTACCTAACCAAATATATGTTGCTTAATGTTTTAAAATGTAAAATTGAATTTTACCCACAAAATAAAGTAACCTTAAAATGGGTTGCTTTCTGTGGCTTAAAATGCTAAAATATTTGGAAAATGTTGACATACAATACATGTTCATTTCTTACACCTTACAATAATCAGAGCCTTACCACAGAGGAACTATTGTTTGTTTTTACACTATTCTGCTCTTATTTTCATTTTTAAAAAACATAGTTATATTGGGTCAATCTCTTACTAAATGGGACATTCTACACATATAATTTATAATTATATCTCCTCAGGTTAGAATTTTAATACATATATGAAGAAGCCTTTTAGAAAAAAAGAAATTGTGTATTTTAGAATAGTGATTCTAAATGTGGAAAATATTCATTTTGAGTCATAGCAATGATTGTCAAGTGATGACAGTTGTAAGGATAGATCTCAAAACGTTGGTAAAGAGATTCAAAGTTCTAATTAAGTCAGACAACAACTTTCAGTCTTCAGTATGATTTTAAAATCAAAAGTAATTCTGTCAAAGAACCACACTTGCCAGGGTTGTATTGCACATGTGCTACATTAGCATAGGGAGGCAGTCTTCATGGGTGACAAAAGGAAAAGGGGTTGGTGAAAGTGAGTGTGGCATTATTTACTACGTGATTTTTCACTGTGGCCATTATTTCTTCTGTAAACACCATGATCTCTTAGAGGTAAAATTTGTTGGAAATATTGGTAAGGTAGGCAAAATATATACAAAATAACTGCCCAGTCCATAGAGAGCATGACTTTTTATGATTTGGGGTAGTGATACTAAAAGAAATTTTTAAAAATTACTCAATAACCTAAAAAACCCCCCCAATCCTTGAATTCCAAGATGACTTTTTGCTCTGCTACCACTTTTAAAGTAAAAGCTTTCCCTCTCTCTCACCTAAAGTCTCTACTCCATCTTCCTTCCCACCAAGCTTATACATCCTTCCCATCTAAAACCTTGTATAGGAGGCACAGCTGTGCCTGCGCTGCCATTGCTACTTTCTTACTGTGGCCCATGAGCATTTCTCACAAGGACCATTGCAGCTTTCAGTCTGGATTAACCCCACTGCATTCTCTATGTTTCTATTAGAGTGATCTTTCTAAAAATGCAAAATTACTCATGGTAACTTCTGGTTAAAATCCTTGTGTCCACCTTCAGTTTTCAGGCTGGCACTAAACAGCCTCTCGCTCTGTTCATCTCTCCAGCCTCAGCTACTGTCACTTCTCCCACAGACCCTTCACTCTCTATGACTTGAACTACTTGCAATTCTTGAAGGCACCATGCTATGACACATAGCCCACCATTTGCTTTGCAATCATTTGTCCACTGTCCCTTCTCTTCTCAGCAACATTCTCCACCCCCAGCCAGAGAAAGTGACCCTTGGCCAAGCTAATTTCTATCTCTCCTTCCAAACTCAGCTCTAGCACTACATTTTCTAACTGCTGTCATTACATTTGTTATACTGCATCGTTACCAGTCATTGATTCTTGAGTCTACTGCCCCTACTTGTGGGCGCATACTAAATTGCTTTATGTGGATTTTTCTTCTGAATCTCTAGTTCAGCTCCTGACACATATAGAATGCTATTGAATCAACAAATTCATAGACAACATTGGTAAATTTAGCTTTCTTAATACAAGTAAACTAAACTAAATGTACAAACTCCATATAACGAAGACTTCCCAGTTGGCATGACAGAAGATTGTGGACCTGGAATTTGATATTGGGAAGACCAGGCAGAAAGAATATGTATTTCCACTGAAGGTGGGATGAATGGATGGTGAAATGCACTCTGGCAGAGGCTAGTAATGCTATAAAACAGGAAAGGATAGAATCCAGTATTTAGGGCCTGTGACAATAGACAAACTAATTCTTGGATGCTCTTAGAAGATTTAGGTGGGTGGTAAATATTAACAGATCTGGCTTTTTTAGGGAGGTGGTGGTGGGGAGAAGGGCCACAACAGAGTGAAATGGCATCAACCATTACCAGAGAAGAGATTCTGATAGGCTGACATAAATATAGAAAAACTGGGTGGACAGTCAAATAGTTTTAAATATATCTGAAGGGAATGATGGAGATATTTGAGATGCCACACTGTAAATTCAGTGCTAGGAAATTTTATTACATCAAATTTGGTTGTCATTCTCAAAGAAATCAGGACACTGGGCCAAATAAAATTTATAAGCCTCAAGATAAGGCTCCATTTGCTGATAGGGAGATAGAAGGTAATAATGTGGTCAGAGGAAAGAGAGGCAGCACTACCTGGCCGGAGGATTCAAAGAGAAAAGAAGGCTCATCTGAGGCCAAACTGCCTGACTAGACCAGTCTGGTCCTGCCACGTGGCACCCAGGGGTAGGTGAGCTGTACAAGTCAATACACAAAGCCAAGATGGATGTGGTGGGGTATTAGAGTATCAATTGGAAAATAGATTTTTTTTCCTGGTAGTAACATTCACTTAAAAAAATGTTATTTGTTTATATGATCATCAAATTATTTCTTCTTACAGTATTCTAGGAGTGAAGTTTTGTTTTTCGGTTTTTTTCTTTTTTTTTTTTTTGAGTACTAATCTTCTAAAGTGTATCATTTGGAGTTCTCAGCCACTGGGCTCAATCCCAGGAAAGGTAAAATGTCTTACCAACAAATACAAAGAGGTGTATTTCTGTGCCGGAGTAAGAGGATATATGATTATCAAGGATTATTTTTACGTAAACATTAGTTTAGACTATGAATTCTTGGTAATTAGAAATTGTGTGATAAAAGTAACAAAGTAAAAGACTTTTGATTTAAGAATGTATTATCAGTAACATACTCACTGAGTTAACAAAACCCCTGAACACCAGCTATGAGCAAAGGATTTACAAGGCTACAGGCACCTCTGATAGTCTATGACAAATCTGAGCACAGGCTCTGTGTTTTGTTTGGTCATTTTATCTTTGATTTACAATGCCTTGAATAGTGGCTGGCTCTTAATACATGATCAGAGTTTGTGGAAAAATGGATTAAATGAATAAAGAGTTAATGTAAGTTATATAGCACAGTTATATACTACTACTACCATGTTTCCCCAAAAATAAGACCTACCCATAAAATAAGCCCTAGCAGGATTTCTAAACATTTGCACAATATAAGCCCTACCCCGAAAATAAGACCTAGTGATGGGTTTGGCTACGCAGCATATCTGCACAACTCATGCATTTTGTGGCGGAGCGGTAAAGAAGATGAACAGCCCTTCTCATCTGCTCCATCGTGACAGCTACTATCCCAGAGGTGACCAGAACGGTGCGGGCAGCCCCACCAACAAGGGCGGCTCCCCCTGTCAGGTTCTGGCCATCCTGTGCATGCTGCAAGCTGAGGCTTTGAGGGGAAAATAACACATCCCCTGAAAATAAGCCCTAGGGTGTCTTCTTGAGGAAAAATAAATATAAGACCCTGTCTTATTTTCGGGGAAACACGGTATTACTAATAATAATATACTGTGTTTACAAGTTACACAAAGTAAAGCTGAATTCACTCAAATATCTAACTCTTGGAAGATAAATGCAAGTACCTGGTAGCTCATTTAAACAGCAGTAGCAGAAGTGAATACCTACAGAGTAAATTTTATCACAGGTAGGAACCTGTGAATGACTCTGATTACTTGTCAAAAGAAAAAGATACTGAGCATAGGCATTTTTTCTTTCTCCTTTGGATCAGCAATCAGATTCACTGAGACCATTGATTCATGAATAGCACTATATACTTACTTTGAATTTTCAAGTAGCCAGTGCTTTCACAAGTGTTTATATTTTAAGTACACACTCAGCCATCTTTCTTTTTCTCTGGTGTGGCATTCCCACGATTTTTAGCTGGAGGGAACTTGAGGATTTCCTTTATGACTTATGCCCTTTAATCAATATATTTTTTTAAATTTAGAAAAATATTTTTTCTTTTCCAGTGATATAAGATTATTTGAATGATTAATATGTGCTTATAAGGTCAAATGTATTCATTTTACACATAGAACAAAAATTGATTTTATTTTTTAAGTGAAGTAAACAACTTAAGATGATTCGATTGTGAAATACTTGCACTGATTTCTGTGGCCTGATTTATTTCTCAATAGAAGTTTGATAAGAAAATGTTGACAAAATCTACAAGTTTCCAATGGAAACTTGTTTAAGCTTTGGGCATTCATCTAATAAAAAATGTGCAGAAATTAAAGTAATTGAAATACTTTGACTCAATCCCTAAAAACAGTAGGGCTCACAATTTTTTGAAAGATGAGGGGTGGAAGGTAATAAAAGAGATTTTAATATTGGAAAGATAAATCAAATGGCAAATTAAACTTTAATATTTACTAAGAATTCTTGATAAGGAACAATTCAGGAATTAAAAGGTCACACAGGCTTCATGTGTTATAACTATTCTGCTTTTATTTCCTCAAAGCTCCTATTTTTCAATCATTCATATGAAATTATTCATAACTGATTTACTGCAGTGGACAGGAGTTATTTTCTCCTCCTATTTCTGACAAATATCTTCAAAGCTCTTATAACATAGACAGCAACAGAGGAAGTGAAATGAAATGGGACTAGAGGGGGAGAAAAGGGCAATGCTCTTAAATCAAACAGCGCAGAAAGGTGAATGGTTCAGTTCATGAATATCTCAACAATTCCCTTATAGAATTTGCCCTTAACTTCAGGTCTATCTGCAGGCTTCATCCAAATGAAAAGTGAATAAATAGAAACTAAACTGAAAAAAATAAAACTTTCTTGCCAGTAATTGTCAAATGAACATCTCTTAGAAATAAACTACTTTATTAGTTGTTAACCAACCATGAGAAAACATTTCTCCTACTGGCCACTTTTTATTTAACTATTACAGTAGTACCCCCTTATCTGCAGTTTTTCATACCGTGGTTTCAGTTACCCATGGTTTCAATTATCCACAGTCAATCTGGTCTGAAAATAGGTAAGTAGTGTACAATAAGATATTTTGAGAGAGACAGAGAGAGCTCATGCACAATCACATTCATATGATTTTTATTATAGTATATAGTTATAATTGTTCTATTTTATTGATAGTTATTATTAATCTCTTACTGTACCTATTTTTTATTTTTTTGCGTTATCAATGCTCATTATTATTATTTTTATTTCAGGATATTATGAGTGTACAAACATTTTGGTTACATTATATGTCTTTGCCTCACAGAAGCAAGGATTATCATAGGTATGCATGTATAGGAAAAAATACAGTACAGTATATATAGGGTTTGGTATTACCTGCAGTTTCAGGCATCCACTGGGGGTCTGGATATTCCCTCCCCTTCCCCCCACCCCAGATAAGGGGGGACTACTGTAGTCTTTCCATCTTACCTGATAGGAGCACCTTTGGCTTGTGCTGGTCTCAACAAAACAGTTATTGTGGTGGCAGTTTCATTGAGAGAGGCATCAACTCCTTCATAGTCAGGTAAAGTTGGAGCTGAGAAGTGGTTAATGAGAGAAAAAAGGTTCAATCAGTTCACAGTAATATATCATAGGTCAGGATGAATAGATGACTTTAAATTAAGGAAAAATCAATTTAATACCTAATTATCTACAAGGTACTTTATTTTGGAGCATCACATCTCCCACTGAATGCTAACCCTGGAAACCTAAAGCATCAAAAGCTATTAAGTCAAGAGATGTTGAAATTTAAATAATCTGACAACTTCTGACACACATTTGAAACATTTTGTGAAGATGCTTTTGCTTTTAGTTTCCTGAGAACTTCAAATGAGCAATGATGGGAGTGGAGGAAGATGGAAACAAAAGAGACTCTGGAGAGTATATGAGTCACAGGACATGAGATGAGGGCTGCCTGGTGAGGTCTGGGGAGGGACCTGCTAATGTGCATTTCTAGAAAGTTCCCAGGTGATGCTGATGATGTTGGTCTGGTGACCACACTTTTAGATTAGTGTTGGGAGTTGGGATGATGAAACAGGGAAGACTTCGGAGTTTAGGTGATGTTTGAGCTCAATCTTAAAAAGAAGAGAAAGCATGAACTAAAATTCCAGAGTTAAAAAACAGAATATTTGAAGGCAATAAAATATGAAAGGACATGGTGTGCTCTAACAGGTACATGCAGTTTGCTGTACCTGGAACTTGGGGTTCAAGGGGAGAAGTGGAGGGTGAGAGGAGTCATACAACGAAGGGTGACAAATGCTAATCATGAGTGCGTGTTTAGACTTTATCCTATTGGATACAAAATAACAGATATTTAAGAAGGAAATATTTAAGAAGGAAATATCTGTTGTATAAAGATTGATATAGAAATATATTGAAGAAGGTTAAGTCTGAAGGCAGGGATAACACTTAGAAAGATGTATCAATGATTTGTTTAAAATATAGTCCAGATTAAATAAAGGAATGGTGACATAAGAAGGAGACATTTATCTCAGAGTTCTTTAGGAAACAAAAACAACGTGTTAAATATAATGCATGCACAATATGTAGATGTGTACTGTGTATGTATATGTGTGTATATTAATAATGCCTCAAACCATTATACCTCCAATAACTTGATTTCACTTTTATTTAAATTGTTTTAAAAATGCTGAGGGATGCAATTACTGGACTTAGGAAATAAAATTAATAATAAATTATCTTGAAAGTTCAAGTGATGCTGAGAACCACACTAAGCATAATTTTATTAGCCTTAGCTGTGATTAATAGTTGTTCTCAATATAATGTGATTGCAACCAAGTTTTTAAGGTACGATCTAGTATTTATTGTACTTAGGTTAATACGAGTGAAACTGCAATTAAATAATTCAAAGAAAAAGCTAGATGGGTATTTCAGTCTTTTTAATAAACTTTCTGTTCAAACAAAACATAGTATCTGAGCCATATATATATATGGCTTTCAAAAATGTATATTTGTTCAATGTTTTCAGTTTCATAAGTTTATGTAAATTTTGTAGCTATCTCTGTTGAAAGATCTTACTTATATAGCACTACTTCTAATTCCACAGGTGTTCCACAGGGTGGAACACATGTGTCAGTACATCATAATATCACCAAGTCTTATATTCTAGTAAAATGATGATTTAGAATTGTTATACCAGAGCTGGTCAGTTAGGTCGGTTGGTTAGAGCGCAGAATTGTTCTACCAGCAAATAAAATAGCAATTTTAATACATTGTTATTTTCTGAGGTAATGATGATATTTTAAAATTCTTTTTCATTAGAATATTAAGATAAATCAAATGTTATGCCAAGGAACTATAGCTCATATTGGAATAGCTAATTTATTATATAAATTTTTAAAGTTTGTATTCTGTTCAACACATTTCCAAATAAAATTTTAGATTTAAAACAATTTAGAGAGTATGTAGCATCCTTTTGATATAAATGTTAAAGATTCAGAAAAATGGAAAAAAATTAATGAATATTTATTATGTATCATTAATATATGCTATATAGAACTATAATAAAATGAACATAAATGAACAAAAAGAATTTACAAAGTCAAAATTAGTACTTTAATACCTTGGGTGGCTGACTTTTAAAACATTTAATTTTCCAAATTTTACTCTTTGGTAATAGATATTTATTTAGGTAATATTAAATAAATAAGATAAAACATTACATAAACTTTAGTAAATTTAGGAAATATTACAATGTTAATTCCTAGCAAGAATTTAATCAGGTTTAACTGATGATCTGACTGAGGAGAAATAAGATCTATAAACAATCTAGTCAAATACAAACTATGCAATTGTGAACATAATAGAATGTAAAATTTAATTATATTTGTTTATCAACTTAAAATTCTTCTGCATGTTCCCATTATGAAGTTTAGATGCATCTATGTTAGTTTCCTAAGAGAGAAATAAAACCTGTATTGTTTAAAATTATCAGAACGTCAGAGAAAATGGAAAAAAGACAAGACACCTGGTACTAATATGTTAGAGCTAGGATCTTTCACCATTCTTTTGATAAAATCCATTTATAGTAAAGCTCTGATACCATAATAATTACCAACTCCTCAAAAGTATAATAAGATCTATTAGCATTTATAATGAACTCTGAAAGATTTTTAATAAAGATATAATGTAATCTTTTAAAGAGTATTAAAAGTGACTATTTGAGATGTGTTTGGGTTTGGACATATAATCAATAATAATCTGTATTCAAATAATTCTTTAAAGTGCCTTCAATCAAGCATATTAAAGATTCAATGAGTGAGATGAATTGCACTTGGTGTATATGTGATTCTCCAGGACATGCTATTACAAGCCAAGAGCACGATCAATTCTATTTGTACTTAATTCATTTGCATACCTGAGATATTGGTGGTCACGTTGATGGCTGTGGCTGGCCCAAAGCCTTTGACTGTGCTGGCTCTTATGAAAAACTGGTATGTGGTTCCAGGGTGGAGATGCATAAACACATGGTGTGTACTGTTCCATAAATTTGATACAGTCTGGGGAGGTCCAGCCACCGGAACTGCAGGGTCAAATGATCTTATGCTACTATAGCTGACCTGTTTTAAGAAATATATTTCTTATTACCTATATATCCAATATAAGTAATAATAAACTGTAAATAAACCCTTTTAAAATAAGGTAGTATGAAAGGGCATCCACATGGAGTCAATCCTAACTTTTTCCCACATCTTTTCTTTCTCATTTTAGTATGGTTATTCTTGTCATTCTGTATTTATCTCTCTCCCTACCTATAGATACACCTAGAGTTATATCTGACCAGACCAATGTACACCTATTTTCTTCCACCAAAAAAATCAAATAAATTAATATACCTTAATCTTCATATATACATGCAAAACCTTGTGATTATAGACTTTAACAGACATAGATCATAGAATGTTCAATAAATATTTATTATTATTAACATATTCCTTGCTTTGCCCAAGTTACATAACAAATTTCATGTAAATAGTATTCAAATATGCTAACATAGTCACAAAATATGAGACTGAACTAGTGATTCTCATTCCCAAGATTCACTCTGTAGCCACTAGAAATTTAAGCCTTTATGCTCTAATCAACACTGACTATGTAGGAACAGAACTACGCATTTGTGCAATTAAAATGTTCCTTTCATTTCTTTTTAGCTTCTCCTGTTTGAAAAGATAATGATTTATATTCAAAGTTGACATGAAGCTCTGGAGTAGTCAGGTTTATAATCTGTCTTGCTTTCTGGTATTAATTCCGTATGCTGAAATAACTTACATTCAACGGCCTCTCCTAAAGCCTAGTATGGTATGAGTTTCTTAATTTTATAAAAAGGAAAATTAGGGTTTTTATGTGTGATTATTCATTACTACAACCATCAGTAAGTCTGTTTGACAAGGACAACCCTGCTTCCCTAAAATAATGAAATAACAAAAAACATACATTTATTATAATACTTTAAGAACTTGAAAACTCTACAGGCTATACAATATTTATTTTGATACTCAATTTTACGATCAAAGAATTTACAAATTAAGACTAAAGATACTGATTTCAATCCCCTAATCCTCACTTACTTCTTTTCCATTATTTCCCTCTAACTTTTTCCTTTTTTTTTCTCCCTCTTATTCCTTCAATCCACATTTCAATTAACTTCCTTGTTCTCCCAATACCTCATATTGAGTGATGATTCCATTTGGATCCAAAGGTTCTTTCCAGTTCAAGAAGATCTTATTTTCAAAGGATGTTCCTTGAAGAGATTTAACTGGCACAGGACCGGGCACTACAAGTATATACATTTTTTGGTCATAAGAATGCTTATATTAGAAAAAGACAAAGCAAATCATGTAAGCTAGAGAAATGAAATTAAATATAAAATAAATAAAAATGTGTTCTTAAAAATAAAATAAGCTATATGACCCATCTTCTGACATGATTTTGATATATGGGAACTTAAAGTAATTCTATAAAATTCTAAAGCAGAATACATAGAAATGCAAAGTAATTTTTATTCAAAAGAATATTCTATCACCTCAGAGAGTTGCATAAATTATGTAGTCTCATTTTCTCTGCTATGTACCTCTAATAACATGAAGATCTTATTTGTAATTTGTTTCAAGAACAGAGCTATATTTTCCCTGAAAGATTTTTTGAAGATTATGATAATCCCCCAGTCTCCATAAACAAAGTTCATAAAATAATGAATTATTATAATAATTAACATTCTTTGGACTCAAAAGCCAAATCACATAGCACTGAATTGAAATGCCCACTAATAATCAATCTGATTTTTATAGCTATATTTATTAAATTTTCTATAATTTAAAAAAAGCAGTGTTATTATAATTTTATAAAAATTGTTAAAGAAGAATAGGTTAAAATGTCATTGCTTTTGAATGAAATTCACTTTTTCAAAGCAAAGAATCAAATCAGTTTGTAACATCAGATTTGTTTAAAACAATCTGCCTAACTACTTTTGAAGTCCCCAGCTATGACCAGATTTGAGGAATCTTTGCTCTAGTCCGTATTTGCAAATGTCATACAACAGGCAATACCCAGTGGAAATGCTGAATGATGCATCAGCTTCTATCGACAAAATACAAAATACTTTAGCTATTGTGTATTTTCCTTTTATGTATTTTATTTAAATGCTTAGCTTCTATTTATTCACATAAATATCCAGTTTCCACTTCTGATGTCTTAAAATATATACTATCTATCCCACACTTGGCTTAAAAACTTGTTTCCTTTTAAAAATATCACCTAATATTGTACAAGTATGGTTTTTAATTAATATTTTCCCTTAATCTAACGTTTCAGTGAACTTTACACATGACATTATCTAGAAATGTAGTTTCAAAGTAAACAGCAATTTTTTGAGGATTGAAATAAATTAAAAATCACTGGATCAAAGGAAATGCATTGCATCATGGCCAGCAGCATCAAGAAATTCTGAATGATATGTCACAAGAGTAAGATTTATTTCTATCTATAAGGAGACTATGAATGATGTTATGACCTCTGAGACAGGCAACATAATTTGGCATATTAATAGTAAATTCATAAAGGAAACAAATCCACAGTAAGCAGAAAAGATGCCCCCATTAAACTTCAGAAGATATGTCCATGCATCTGTCAGTTTAAGGTGCAGAGAGAAGTAAACCAAAGGTGTCCACTCCCCTCCTGCTGCATGGTACCAGCACAGGCTAGGCAGCCAGTCAAGGCAGAGGGGCAGTGACAGCCCCTGTGTGCCATCTGCAGCAACTGCTGATGCTGCCATGGTCATAGGTTGGTTTTCCAAGGGACTCCCTGTTGTTTCCATTCTACTCAAATGACATAAACTTATGATTGTAATTAAGGAAAAGATATGCATCTCTATATATCTCAAATCTAAAGTGCATGTCAGGGGAAGGAGGGAGCAAAATACCCAGTAAATGTTTATCTGATGGCATTGTAGTAATAGTCATTTTCACCCAACACAATTTGGCCTAAAAATACTATGAAATGGCATAAATGTATTTCAATAGTTCCCAAATATTGATAGTTTAAAATGTTTACATAATTCTGCATTGAAAGTAGAATTGGAAAGCAGCTTTTCTTGAATTTTTGTATTTCTAAGTTCTTCTTATATATGTTCTACTTTGTCAAAAGAATTCACTCCAAGTATCTATAGGTCACATCTGTAAGAGGGAAAAGATTGTGGGGAAGTTACGGGCAAGAGAGTGGCATGCTACTTATCTTATACTTGGACTAGTATACTGAGTGGATGAGAGACAGAATTACAGATACTTAGGTGAACTACAAAACATACACATAAACAAGTGGGAGTGAGGTGTGGGGCAGACTGATTATATTCAATAACTTTCTACATTTGAAGGAAGATAACGTCTACATGTATAACAGACAATGTCTCTATGTACTTATGATTTGTGTAAATACAACATGAAGTTACTAGAACCATTATCTTGGCGGTCTACAGATTGCAGGGAATGTCACCGCACATTTCCACATCAACAACTTTTAATGGAGACAGAATGCTGACTTTTATTCCCCTGTTTGAGATTTATATGAGTGCTGTTTCAGCTAACTTTTTTTGAAAGTCCTGTAAAATATAACTCTCAAAATGGAAAAGAGAGGAAAAATGATATATGGGAGGGGCAAGATTATATTAAATAAGCATTATGGCCTTTAAAATGTAATAAATGCACATTTAAAAATAGCTTTGTAGTTTTCAAAAATGTCCCCAAACCAGGCTTTTCTGCTGAGCTAACTTCATAATATTGATTTTTATGAATGCTGGAATAAAAAATGAAAACAAAACCTCACCTAAAAAATTCTGCCCATACATTAAAAAAATGTACGCAATAAATTAAATATAAATTCTACCTTAGGGTTCTGGTGGGAAATCGTTCTAGCTTTTGCTCTTGTGATTTATGGATGTCTTCAGAATTCTTTTCATAAAATTATATCCCTTTATTAGATGGTTGATAATTTATTCCTTTTCTATGTATATAGGGCAGCAATAATTTAGTAAGATTGACTTAATCAGATCATCATAATCCATCGATCTTCACAACAGATTATGATTTAAATATTCTTTTCCCCCTCAGGAACATTAAGACACAAGAAGTATTCTATGTAGAAACTGAAGCTCATATGTGCAGATGTGAAGACTGAGTTACTTGGCAAATGCTTCACAGAAAAGTTTGTATATCAATCATTAAATTTTATATGAAAAACAAAAACAATGCACTCACAACAGAAGAGATTAGTTAGTGACCATGCTATGAAATAATAATATACCACTTAGTATTATTCAAACCAGTAAAAGAATTCTTCAAAGCAAAGGTTAGTAAAACAACTAGGTTGGAAAAAATATTAAAATTAGAATATGCAGTTAATGTCATTTTATTTTTATAAGACTATTCTGGATAAAATAAACAGCTCAGTCCTAAGTTTGATCAATGTAGGGCATAATTTAAAATTCCAAAGCAATTCATTCCCTGATTATTAGTCTAGTCATATGTGTACTGAAAAATGCATTAAAAAATTTAATGCAATATGAAAAAGATTAAATAAGCTTGACTGCATTCTATTGTTTGTGAAAAAGAAAGGCAAACTAACAAACCATACCAAAGAATACCATCAAATGAATTGCATTGTTAGACAGTGATTGGCTAAAAAAGCACAAAACTCATGTAACTGAGTCTACCATTAGTAATTAAGAAACCATGGCTTTTAAAAAAATTTAAATGAAGGCAATAAAACATGTGAATACACGCTTATTACTAAATACATGGATTATAAAATGCCTAGTGTTGCCCAAACACTGTAACATTTATTCCACTTTATGAGATACAGATTTTTCAGAGCTTCTGAATCTAGGATTAGACTTTCCATTTCTATCATGCCCCAAACCAATCTTTCTTGTATACACATGTATTGAGGGGGGTGTGTGTGTATGTGTATGTGTATGGGGGGTGGGAGATGTAAAGGTTTTTGTGTGTTTATATGTTAGGGCAGGGGGTTTGTTGTTTAAATATTGCAAATTCAAACATGACAGCTGAGATAATCAACATGACAAATGTACATTTATCATAAATATGTCTTTGGCTTATTCTCTGAAATTTTAGGAATATGAGAATGATTCCATGTATAATTTTAGAACTATATTAATTGCTGCCTTCAAAGTCTGAGCTAAATGAAGTTAAAGGGTTCTCATTTCTCTTCATTACAACAAAAACAACAGGAAAAACTAGGGTCATTTCCACTTTTCTGAGTGGGAGAGTTTGAAGTGTTAAGAAGTATTATGGCATATTAACCTATCTTATGGCACCAAAAGATACATCTGAGCCTAAAGTTCAGAACATGAGGGAAGTTGGGAACACCTGGTTATATAAAATACATCCTTTCTGAAACCCAAACAGAAATGTAACCCTACTGTCAAGCTATTGAAGGAGAATTTTAGAAGGGGATGGACTCTCAGAGACCATCTCCTTTAAACCCCTCATTTAGAGATGAGAAATAGAGAGCTAGAGAGCAAAAAGATTTGCTAAGCTTTCAGAGGTATTAAAACCAGGACTTAAAGCTTGTGATTACAGACTCCCAGTTTAGCTTTGCCTCAGTTCAACTATAGCACACTTCTTTTTTCTATATGCCTTCATTCATGACAGGAAATTCTGAAATGTAATGTGTTACATCAAAAGAATGCATTGTTGTTATTATTAGAATATTGTCATCGTAGACTTTTGTATATGTTTTTGTTGAATTAGGAAATATATTCACATCCACATTATAATATACTTAGTACTATAGCAGGTGTCTGTACATTATGATATTAATATAAATATTTGTCCCTAATATTTAATTATTCAGAAGTAGCACCCATAGAAATTAGACAAAGTGTAGCTCAGTTACTTCAATGACAACAAGATATATAAAGGAGGATAGATTGCTAATATCTAATAAAAGCTTTTATTTAGACTTGAAGATATGAACTGGAATCTTCTTTTATATTGAGACTCACATAAAACCATCTAAAATGAATAGAAAAAGCAAACAGTGTTGTTTTCAGATGTTAGGAAAATAAAAGCAGCTAGCATTGGTTTGTAAAATGCAAAAACCTAAACTTTTTAATCAGTGCATTTTACCAATAAGTAAATTGAATTTCCATTCCATAATTACTCTATGAATAATATAGATTATTTTCGAACACTTGAGAAGAAAAACTCTATTTAAGCTTTTAGCGTTGCCACTTCTATATCATTGTATCCAAAGAGAAGACAACAGACGTATATTTCATTTAGTATTTGGATGGTTCTTTGAAAAATATTGAGTTCTGTTAAATGCACACTTTTTCCAAAGTTATCTTCATTAAGGGAATTCAGCAGATTTCAGAATCCAATTCAGTATTGGGTAATCTAGGCAAAATTTTAAGCAATTATATTATTCTTGTTAGAATAACAAAGTATGAGCATACCATCCTCATCGGTTTGAATAATTGTTTCTTCACTCTCCTTCCTTCCTTCCGGATTGGTTAGGATCATCTTGAGGCTGACGTTTGTATAAGGTGGCAGATGGCTCACAACATGCTGAGGGGCTTTGGGGTCCATGTCCAGACAGTCTGCCTTGCTCTCATTGTGACCACGGAAGTAATGGTAGCAGATAGTGACATTAAAAGTGTGGCAACGAGTAATGTTGTACCCCAACGATTCCCAGTCCACAGCAATGCGTCTTGCCTGTATTTCAGCAATCTTTAAAGTCTTTGGGGTTCGCATAGGCTCTGAAAAATAAAGATGCAGACAGTTGTCAATTTTACCACGAATAATCTTGGAAAAATAAAATGCTGAGTAGGATGTAGGATGTGCATATCTAGAAAATGTAGAAGTCATTCTTTATTTTCATTTGTTTTATTTATTTGTGATCTAACTCTGGAAAGTTTCAATCAAGGACTATGGCTCACTAATGGAAAAATAAATGAGATGTAAAATGTCAACAATCAAGAACTTGTTAGAAAAATAAAAAAACTGAACATGTGGCCACAATGCCTTTATTGTTGCTGTTCTTACTGCCCAATTCCCTGTCTTTCTTTTCTTTTGTTGTTGTTGAGCAAGTAAATTAGCTAATATATTAAAATGGATAAAAGCCAAAACATTCTACTCTATGATTTATCATGTCACCAAACTATGTTGTATACTAATTAGTCTAATTGTAACACTAAACTACCATCTACAAAAAATGACACAGATATTAATTAACATTAATTATTTCAGTAATGATGTTCATCAAAGCAAAAAAAATTGAGAAAAATTACAAGAACATATGTGAATATTCACATTGTCTTCTTTCCTTATTTATCTCATTCTGTCTTTTCCTAGAAAACACTCAGGTCCTAGGATCCATTCACTGTCACCCACACCAAACGGGGAGGTGAATTTCCATTCAACTGGAAAATGCTGGCAGAACTAAACACTCCAAAGACTGGAGTCCATCCATCACTGCTTCCCAAGTGTATTCTTTCCTCATGCAAGACTAACTTTAATCGTTTAACTTAATCAAAATAATTACTCTATGAAAGTCATGGCCATGGCAACGTCTACACAGTAAAGAAACTGATATACAGCAAAACCTTGATACACTGATTTGACAAAAAGAAAAATGCAAGGCAAAAGTCAAGGATAATTCACTAGGGAGAGTCAACAACCCCGCTAAATGGAAATCACTAGAGAAAATAATACCAAAAAAGTCTAATTTGGGTGTTTTTATAAATTTTTACTTTTGAGATTAAAATCATAGTTCCGTAAAAAAATAATCAGCATGTTACACAGATGGCAAGCCCGAACTGCCATTCTAGTATTTAATGAGCAATCTGAAATAAACTCTGGTGGCCACTTAATTTAAAACCTTAAAATTACAAAAGTCTGTATACTTGCATGCACGTTAATCTTTCATAGAATCTAATGCTTGGGTTTTAAATGTTAATTGCCAATCTTATGACTATTCACAGCATTCATCCTCCCTATTTTACCACTTTTGTTTCAAATGTTACCTTAAGCACATAGGTTGGAAGAATGTCATGGTTCTAATCATTTTTAAAATTGCTTTCTATGTCTAACTCTATGCTAGCATTTTCCGCACCAGGCACGAGTATGAAGTGATGATACTTTCAACTCAGTCTAATTAGGCTAAAAATACAATCTTTGCTACAACTGCCCACAAGCTGGACCAGGCAATTCTAGCTAGGATCGCCCTAAAAATTCACAGATTAATTGTTATTTTGCTGCCTGCTAGGTAGCAACCAGATAGCAGCCAGATACATGGCTACTACTATGGATACTAGTAGCCATTCTAAGATTAGGCCATACTTTGTTCTAAAAGTATCCAGAATGAGAAAGTAAGATTTCCCATGAAAATATCTGGAGTATGTGAATGAACAACTCTCATGCAGCAATGAGAGAAAACACCAATAAATATTTACTCCTCTATTTAGTGCTTTTTAGGTCTAGTGTTTATATACTTGTTTTCATATATCCCTTATTTTGAATCAGACATTTCCCCATTTTATGAATTTCTCTCTTTCCAAATCATCACTCTCTCACCAGTCTTTTCATTTTGTCTCAGTATTCAGTTTGCACTTACCCTGCATTCTAATACTATTTTTAAAAACATATCTAGACAGCTTACACACTGTGAAAGAAGACAGAGTAGCTCTGCATCCTCAATTATTATATATCTAAGGGTTGGCAAAAGATATATATTAAATAATATACATTGTCTATTATGTAGAAAATGCATAGGGTTCACTTTGAGTTAGTGTATTTAAATGCTGCTTACTCATTAAACACTCTCATTTAAAACCAGGAATGAATAGCTTTATTAATCTGCATATATGTGTATAAGCCACTATCATCATTTCATTGACTAATGCTTTATTAACTGATACAGAAAGAATGGTGGAAAGAAATAATTTTCTAAGAGGCAAAGAATCTTTCAACAAGGTCAATGTGTTATTCAAAATTTATATTTTTCACCACAGCTTGAATAAATGCTGTAATTCAGCAGTCCCCAACTTTTTTGGCACCAGGGACCAGTTTCATGGAAGACAATTTTTCCATGGACGTGTGTGTGTGTGTGTGTGTGTGTGTGTGTGTGGCGGAGCTCGGTAGCTTGGGGGTTGGGGACCGCAGCTGTAAATTGCCCTATTATTGCTAAAATAGTGATTTAAACATAGTTTTACTCTCACATTAGGATAATACTCAGAAACATACACACACGATTAAAAATCAAAACTCAATTGTTCTGAGTTTCATGGAATGAATAACAACTCAGACGGAGTCATTAATTACATTTTTTCTTAGTTGGCCTGTGCCTTAACTTTTTTTCAGTTTTTATTGTAATAGAAACTTCTCGTGTGTGTGTGTGTGTGTGTGTGTGTGTATGTAAGTTTCTAGCCCCAAGCTACGCGGCTCCAGTCCACTGGAGTTCCCCAGGCCGCGCCCTGGCTCCCTTTCCTTGCTGGCTCGAGCTCAGGAAGCTGCACGCACCCGGGCGTGCGCGTCCAGCTGCGCCAGGGACCGCACCCGGCGCCCTCAGGGCAGCACCTGTCAGCGGCGGGGGTGGCTGCCTCCAAACTGGGCGCACACGCGGCTCACACAACCTGGCGCGTTCGCCTGAAGACTCCGGGGACTAGCAGTCCCGTCGGAGAGACCCGGGACCATCCTCCAGCTCCGAGGCGGGAGGGCCGGCGACAGCCGGGTGGAGCTGGGGAGGGCCCGGAGCCAGCTTGCTCCCTGGGATCCGGCCACAGTTGCCCACGCAGCTCGCTCTGGGCCGGCCGCTGGACGAGCTGGCGATCGTGTGAGTCCAACGAAGTGAGCTAGACTAGAGACTTTGCGCCCTCAGTGGGTCCCCACGGAGCGTCCACCTTGAGCGGTGAACCCGGACTGAGTTCTAATGATGAACACGGCTGCCTCCGCCCCGTGGCGCGCCCTGCGTCCAAGAGTTTGATTTCTTCTGGCTTGACTTCATCCTCATCTACCCCTCCCAGCTCTTTATTTGCATGTACCTTGGTGACTACTCTCATTATCAGGATCTAGCAGTTTCCAGAGTCTGACAATAAAGCCAGCCCTTAAGTTGCGAGGAGTTTACTGTGGACGAAGATGGGCGGAATGCGCACTGCCTCAGACCCCATTTGGTACGCAGAGAATCTTGTTCTTTTCTTTCAAATGCATTTTTCTTTGGTTATTCCATTTGCTTCATTGCAAGGCAAATGAAAAAGGCTTTTTAGCGCATTCAGACTATGCTTCTCCCAAAAATCTACTCATCCGGGGTCTTCTGATTTTACCAAGAAAGCCTTCTGAAAGGCCAGCGACAAAGTGCCCCTTCATTCCTCCATTGCACCCCTAAATGTGGAAAACATGGGAGAGTTCTCTAAGCTTTGGCACCACGCTATTTGATTACAGTCTTGTCTGGCTAGCAGTATGCCCTGAAGGTGTTACCAACCTAAGTTTTGGGAGTTTAGAACAAATATTTATTGAGCACCTACTATGTGCCAGGCACTATGGTAGGCTGTGGGGATGCAGCTGTGAACAAGACAGCAGGGTCCCACCCATATGGAGCTTATCTTGGGGCCAGTGTGGGGGGAGTTAAACAATAAACAGAGAATTTCTAATAATGAAAAGTCCCATGCAAACAATAAAAGAGGGTACCATAACAGAGTGGCTATGGAGGAAGGGCTGCCAAATAAAATGCAGGACACCCACTTAAATTTGAATTTCAGATAAACAGTGATTTTTAGTGTATGTCTCAAATATTACATGGGACATACTTATACTAAAACACTATTTGTTTATCCAAAATTCAAATTTAACTAGGTGTTTTGTGGTTTTATTTGCTATATCTAGTAACCCCATATGGAAGGGGGGTTTTGGGGGCTGGGGGAGTTGTTTGTTTTTTACATTATGTGTACAAGGAGAGTCTCTCTGAAAAGATAAAATTTGAGTTGAGGCTTAATGAGGAAACAGAACCAGCTATTGAAGAATCCAACTTCAGCATTCCAGGCATCAGGAACAGAAAATGCAAACTCCCTGAGGTAGAAAGCGGCTTGATTAGGCATGTTC
>VBSM01000361.1:75941429-76006498 GCA_008086735.1 Cheirogaleus medius
GAAAAAAAAAAAAAGTCCTAGGAGAGACTGGGATAAAATAATACATTTACATGTATTTTCATCCAAACTCCTCTAACACTGTTTAGATACAGAAATAGTACACAATTTTCTCAACTATGCAACTCTCTTATAAACATTTTATATCCGTCCTTTAATGAGTCACTCAATTCAAAGTAGGAAATTATTATAAAGTATATTAATTAATGAAATGTTGAGGGCCGAGTTTAAGGGAGGATATCTATGACATGGAACTCCTCGTCCCCGCCCCACAATAAACTATTACAATTACATTATAATGCTATTCCAAATAGGCGCTGCCCATTTTGTTCCTCACAAAGATTATGATTTTAAGTATATCAATTTCTTTCATTCCTACATGAAACTTATCAAAGAGACTAATTTGCTTTTGCTCACATAGCTGGAGTAAAAAGAGAAAATGTCTAAATTATAACAGAAATACTCTGTAGTATATGAGTTTCAAAAGTGAGCATGAAGATATACTTTAACATAAAATTTGATATTATAAAATATAAGTGTCTGGTAACACACTTGCTTCAGGGAAACACAAAGACAGATAAGGACTGCAGGGTTGATAATTATTTGTCCATTTCCTTTTCTGAAGCTACCATTTATTCTATGCTTTCATGCATGATTAACAGCTTGTGGATCCTTCACATATAATCAATAGTTGTGAAGTTTTATATTAGGTTAGAGATTAGACAGCCTTGATTATAAATTTTATCGATTTGTACAGCTTAGCTGAAGAAATCCCTATACATTTTTCAGAGATTAAATTAAAAGGAGATATATGGCTTGCACATACTAGAAATGCTAGTGTGATTATAAGGTGTGACCTCTTTACACTCATTCCTTTAGATGAATAAAACCTATCTAGTGCACTAAAACATGAATCAACATGTCAACAATCATCAAGATGAAACAGTAAACACAGTAAAAATGTGACAAAAAGAATTATAAAACCTCAAGGAAACCTGCCTAAGATTATAATTAATACAGGCATCTTGCAAGGATTAATTGCTTCAGCTCATTTGTAAATTAGGAAATTGACAGAGATAAGAATAATGAACTCCTTAGCTTCTACCTGGAAAATCTAAGCCCATATTAAAATGGAAGATTCATGATCTCTTTTGAGATAAAAGAATGATGACAATTTTTTTTAATTACTAGAAGAATAAATATGGTCATTTTAAAGTTACTGAATAACCTAGTGACTATAAAATATTCATTACCAAATCAGCTTTATGAAAATTCTCACTTTAAAAGTTGTTTTTTTTAAATTTCAGAATATTACAGGGTACAAACTTTTTGGTTAAATGAAATGCTTTTGTACAGATTGAGTCAAAGTTATAAGTGTGTCCATCACCCAGATAGTGTGCATTGTACCCATTAGGTGTGAATTCACCCATCCCCTCCTCTACTCTCCCACCTGCTTGATTTTCCTTGAATTATACTACTGTATGTGCACATGAGTGTTAATCTATTAGTTCCAATTTACTAGTGAGTTCATGTGGTTTTTGTTTTTCCATTCTTGTGATACTTCGTACTTTAAAGGATAGTCTCCAGTTACATCCAGGTTATTACAAAACGCGTTAGTTCACCATTTTTTATGGCTGAGTAATACTTCATAGTATACATATACCATATTTTATTAATCTACTCATCTATCGATGGGCACTTGAGTTGTTTCCACATCTTTGCAATTGTGAATTGTGCTGCTATAAACATTCGATGCAAGTGCCTTTTTCATAAAATGCCTTTTTTCCTTTGGGTAAATACCCAGTAGTGGGATTGCTGGATCAAATGGTAGTTCTACTTTTAGTTCTTTGAGGTATCTCCATATTACTTTCCATAGAGGTTGTACTAGTTTGCAGTCCCACCAACAGTGTATAAGTGTTCCTTTCTCTCAGTATCTGTGCCAGTATCTATTGTTTTGGGACTTTTTAATAAGAGCCACTCTCAGTGGAGTTAGGTGATATCTCATTGTGATTTGGTTTTGCATTTCTCTGGTGATTAGTGATGTTGAACATTTTTTCATATGCTCATTGGACAGCAGTCTACCTTCTTTTTGAAAAGTTTCTGTTCATGTCTTTTGCTCACTTTATAATGGGGTTGTTTGATGTTATCTTGCTGATGTGCTTGAGTTCTTTGTAGAACCTGGTTATTAGCTCTTTATCTGATATATAGAATGCAAATATTTTCTCCCATTCTGTAGGGTGTCTATTCACTCTATTTATTCTCTCCGTGGCTATGCAGAAGCTTTTTAATTTAATCCTGGCCAATTTATTGACTGTTGTTGTTGCTGTGATTGCCTTTGGGGGTCTTCATAAATTCATTGTCTAAGCCAATATCCATAAGAGTTTTTCCAAATTCTTACTCTAGAATTCTTACAGTTTCATCCCTCAGGTTTAAGTCTATTATCTGTTGTGAATAATTTTCATGAGTGGTGAGAGGTGTGGACCTGTTTCTGTCTTCTACATGTAGCTATCTAATTTTCCCAGCACCATTTATTGAATAGGGATTCTTTTCCCCAATGTATGTTTTTGTTTGTTTTGTCAAAGACCAGATAGTAATATGAGGATGGTTTTATATCTGGGTTCTCTGTTCTGATCCATTGGTCTAGGTCTTTGTTCTTGTGCTAGTATCATGCTGTTCTGGTTACCATACCTTGTTGTATAGCTTTAAGTCTGGTAGAGTGATGTCTCCTGATTTATACCTTTTTTTTTCCTTGAGGTTGCTTTGGCTATTTGAAGTCTTTTTGGGTTCCAAAGCATAGAACTATTTTTTCTAGAACTGTGAAAAATGATGTTGGTACTTTAATGGGGATTGCAGTAAATATGTAATAACTTTGGGGAAACTAGACATTTTAACAATGTTGATTCTGCCAATCCATGAGCATAATATGTTTTTCCATTTGTTTACATCCTCTGCAATTACCTTCCTCGGTGTTTCATAGTTTTCCCTGTAGAGGTTTTTTACCTCCTTGGGTAAATTTATTCCTAGGTATTTTCTTTTCTTTGTTGCTACTGTGAAAGGTATTGAGTCTTTGATTGGATTCTCAGCTTGACTGTTGTTGGTATACAGGAATGCTACTGACTTGTGTACATTGATTTTGTAGCCTGAGACTCAGTTGAATTTATTTATCAATTCTAGGAGTCTGTTGGCAGAGTCTTTGGGATTTTCTAGATATAAGATCATATTGTTAGCAAAGAGTGATAGTTTGACCTCTTCTTTCCTCATTTGGGTACCCTTGATTTGCTTCTCTTGTCTGATCGCTCTACCTAGGACTTCCAGCACTATGTTGAACAGAAGTGGTGACAGTGGGCAACCTTGTCTGGTTCCAGTTCTAAGTGGAAATGCTTTCAGTTTTCCCCATTGAGTGTTATGCTGGCTATGGGTTTGTCTTTTATGGCTTTTATAACACTGAGGTATATTCCATCTATGCCTATTTTCTTAAGAGTTCTTATCATAAAAGGGTAATGAATTTTGTTGAATGCTTTTTCTGCATCTATTGAGAGGATCATATGGTCTTTGTTTTTGTTTCTATTTATGTGGTGAATCACATTCATAAATTTGCACATGTTGAACCATTCTTGCATCTCTGAGATGAAGCCCTCTTGATCATTGTGAGTTATTTTTTTTTTTTATTTGCAGCTGAATGTGGTTTGCTAGGATTTTAATGAGGAATTTTACATCTATATTCATACGGGATATTGATCTGTAGTTTTCTTTTTTGTTGTGTCCTTTCTTGGATTTGGTATCAGGGTGATACTGGTTTCATAGAACGAGTGGGGAGGATTCTTTCCTTCTCTATGTTATGGAATAATTTCTGCTCTATGGGTCTGGTAAAATTTGGCTATGAAATCATCTGGTCTGGGACTTCTTTTGGTTGGGAGATTTTTTATTGCCTCTTCAATTTCATTACTTGGTACTGGTCTGTCCAGTTGTTCCATTTCTTCCTGATGGAGCCCAGGGAGGTTGTGTGTTTCCAAGAATTTGTCCATTTCCTCAACATTTTCAAGATTATGTGTATAAAGATTTTTATAGTATTCAGAGATGAAATTTTGTATTTCCATGGTATCAGTTGTAACATCTCCCTTTTCATTTCTGATTAAGCTTATTAGGGTCCTTTCTTTTCTATTTCTGGCTAATCTAGCAAGAGGCCTGTAGATTTTGTTCATCTTTTTAAAGAACCAACTTTTTGTCCCATTAATGTTTTGCAGAATTCTCTTGTTATTGATTTCATTTAGTTCTGGTCTGATCTTAGTTATTTCTTTCCTTCTCCTGGAGTTGGGATTGGTTTGCTCTTCCTCTTCCAAATCCTTGAGATGATTCACTAGATTGCTGATTTGTGATCTTTTTGTTTTTCAGACGTAGGCATTTATGGCTATGAATTTTCCTATTATGACTGTTTTTGCTGAATCCCACAGATTTTGATAACTTGTGTCCCCTTTGTCATTTAATTAAAAGCATCTTTTGATTTCCATCTTAGTTTCCTCCTTGAACCAATTACTGTTCAGCAGTAGGTCATTTAATCTCCATGACTTTATGAAGAGTTGAGTGTTTCTATTGGAATTGATTTCTAATTTCATTCCACTGTGCTCTGAGAAGATACATGGTGTAATTTCTATTTTTTAAAATTTGTTGAGGCATGTTTTGTTGCCTAGGATGTGATCAATCTTAGAGAATGTTCCATGAGCTGTTGAGAACATATATTCTGTGGGTTTTGGGTAGAATGAGCTGTAAATGTCTGTTTGTCCCATTTATTCTAGAGTTCCATTTAAGTCCATTGTTTCTTTGCGTATTTTCTGCTTGAAGGATCACATTAAAAGTTTTTACAGTACTGCTGTGTATTTTATGTCCATTAATTTTAAGGTCTGAGGTTGTCTAGAAAAAAATTATTAAACATTTATATATTCAATAAACATTAGGGGAGGCTTATATTTTCCAATTTCAAAATCTTACTTTTCCATTTTCCTGTTCTATTAGGGTTTTCTGAATATTATTTCATTTTTTTTCTTTGTGAAACGTTTCATTATTCTAATTGATTATGTCTCAGATCTGCATAAGTCCTGTATGTGAAGACACATAAACCATAAATAAATAAAAGGCAATTCATCTCGATATGCATCTTGAAGAATTCATTCCTTACATTTGAAAAGGTATTCAACAATAAGTTTTAAACAACGGACTTCCCGGAGCCAGTCTATAGGGGTAGTCAAATGTTCCATTGTGTTTTATATTGGTCTTGAAAGAAAATGAAAATCCCTTAAACTGTGTAAGTAAAAAAGTAACTTACGTATCATTAAATAGTTTATGTAAGGTATTTTATGAAGATATTTCTATTTATATCTACTAATATCTTTAAATGGTTCCACAGGGAAGCACTGAATACTGACAACACCATAGAAAGGACAACTTAGGAGACTATTTTCCTGGTTAAGACTACATTTTGAAGTATTATGTGGAAGGTCCTAATCTGTATATATAGTCACAGAAGAATAGTAAACAAAGATGAAAATGTGTAAAAGTGTAAAAGCACTGGGGAATTGTTTTATATTTGTTCTGTTCATATGCTACTTTAGTAATCACACTCTTTCAATAGCCAAATCTCTATTACCAGTTCTAACCCATCTCTTGAATTCTGGCTCTGAATTTCAAACTGCCTATATAGATTTCCATCTGGATGCTAACATATAATACCATTTAAAACAAGATTCATCATCATCTTCCTTTCATGAATGCTTTATTCTAATCTTTCTGCTTCTATTAAAGGCTTTAGTCTGCAGACTAAAACCGTACAGATATCACTGGCTCCTCTGTTCCCAAAAAAGTTCTTAATCTGTTACCAAATCTATTTAATACATCACTTTATAAGATTTCTTGCATTTTTCTGGCCCTTTAATTCAGAGGGCCCTAATTTTCTCTCACTTCAACTATGAGGAATTCTCACTAATACCAATATTCCCAATGCATTCTTCACCCAGACTTTCTGAAGTACAGTTCTGATTACATAACTTGTCCATTCAAAAAACTGTTGATTTCCTAAGTTAAACAAATACAGTAAAAATCCATTCTCCTAGCACTGAAAGATCTCCTAATACACATGCCAACTTTATCTCATGTCTTCTCCCAATGACCTGCATTCCTGCCAATCTATTCATCAGATACCAAAACTAATGTAGTTAGTTGTTAGTCCAGAGTATATGCCATTGTCTATTTCATTCTATTTAATTAGAATAAATTCCCCTTGAAGATCTCACTATTAAAGTATTTCAATGACCAGTTGCAATATACTATCCTCCCAGTGAAAATCTGGCCAGGAAGCCTGACAGTGTGATAGGTGACCTTTAATTCTTGACTTTTACCTGTTCCTCTATTAAGGCATGTATAATACACAGAGTCTTCCATTCATTTTGTGTGTCTGTGTGATCAGGTCTCTTATATTAACACATAAACTTAAAATAAAAACCTATGCCCTATACAGAGATAAATAGTTTATGTAACCTGGGCCTCGAAGAAATAGAACTCATTATATCAGTGGTAAAATAATTAGCTATTAAGTTTGCAATAGATAGTAGATTTTTCAAACATAGAATAAACTCCAAAATCAGTTCCTACTAGACATTTAATTGTCAAGAACAATTCTCTTTATCAAATATTTAGCAAGTAAATACGAATGGGCCAGACCGGTTGCTTAGGATTCAAAGATGAGTAAGATATGACCCCTTTTCATGCAAAATTGAAAATATTATGAAGGTACAGACTCACAAACAGGTAAATTATATTTTAATGAGGTAAGAATAAAGCTATTATTGAAACAATAATATTGAAACTAAAGACACTATTGAAACAAAGAAATAAATGAATATGACTGAATGGATCTTTGTATTTTCTCCAATCAGTAAGTTCCTGGCACATAATGAGCTACACATTTTTGCTAATTGAAGGTTAGTCTTTAATAATAGAAAAACCACCAATAAAATTCTATGCCTAAACTTAGAAAAACCACCAATAAAATTCTATGCCTAAACTTAGTTACAAAATGAGATTTAAACAACTAACCAGACCAATCCTCTAGAAAAAGCCTTAACATATTTTAATGCTTTAGAAGCAAAGATTTCAATTTGAATAACAAAAATGTCACATTATCGGGTGAAATCAACTGAGAGGAGAAGAAAAGGTTATTGTAGACCTTTGAAATTTTCCAAAAGTAGAAAATCTTTGATAGAAGAAAGTGTACATTTAAAGATGAAAATGTGGTGAGTACTTTAAACAAGTTACCTATCATGAACATCAGACTAGTTTAAGGGGCTTAAGGATATTCATTTTGGACTGTCTTTTATTGTTTTTTGATCTTCCAAGTATTTTTTCTTATTTTCTCAACTAGAGAGCAAGTTTCTCCAGGGCAAGGGACATATTTACCACTTCACTCCTTTCTTATTCAGTGCTAAGCACAGAGTAAAAAAGCGATGAATATATTAACTTTAAGCAATTTTACCCTAAAGGAGGTGTTATGAAATCTAACGGCTTTGAAAATAAAATATCAAAATAGAGCAAACCTCATGAAGATAGAAACAACTAAATCCTTGAAGTCAATGGATGTTACTTTCATAGTATAGGAAGAACAGAGCTTTGGTGTCTTAGATTATTTGATATTCCAGCTTAAAAATGAGATGTTCTGCATAAATTGAGTTTAATTCATGAACAATTGATTTCTTTTTAGGTCACACTATAAAACAGATGGTGCCATTAAATGCACATTAAACTTATTTTTCATGTGCATGGAGACACAAAGAGTTCTTTAATCAGAGGCTGAATCATTACTGCTTGCCATGAGTTTACTGTCAAATTGTGTTCTCTGATTCCAAAGGGCAAGTCTCATTGTACACTGCTTTTAATTTTACCAGCCTATTATAGTATTCTCCAACAAGTTTCACAAGAATATTTCCTGACCTCACATATATCTACATATGAGATATATCTTAAATTACTAAGTGTAGCCACAATGAAAGGTCAGAGCCTCCACTGTTGAAAAGGCAATACATGTGTTGGGTTAGGGAATGGGCTATGGAATCAGACCTCAGGCAACATAGTACAAGTTACTTAACATCCATACATATCATTTCCAAATCCATGAAATGAGGGAAAAAAAAACCAGTACCTACTTCACAGAGTTGAATCAAGGGTTAAATAAGATGCTACATGTAGAATGCTTAGAAAATTACCTAGCAAATATTATGAATAAAATGTGGCTATTAATTTTATTGTAGTTCTATATTAGTAGTTTAGTCACATGATCACTTATAAGAATAAAATCCTTGATAGTTTTGGAAAGAGTTGCTTAGTTTTTTCTTTCTCCAAACTCAAATTGAGTGTCTGTCTGTGGCTATTTATCCATCTTCTGCTCCTTGTGTAGAAAGTAAAAGCATGGAGTTTTAATTTTCAATATGTGAAACTAAGTAATTTTAGATAAGAAAGCAAAGTTTCTGGATTATTCTGCCCACTTTCAAATCCTTGAAGAATATGTGTATAAGGTACTAGGGAAAACACCTAAGTTGAAATAAAAACAGCACTAAAACCTAACAGAAATCAAACAAATAGAAAACTATACCAAAGAACAGATATTGCTACTGAACCTAAAGCTTTCCTACTAAACTGATTATCTGGGGTCGACCCACTCATTTGTACACACAAATGCAAACTGTTTTTTTTCTCTATGAGAGAAATTTTCAATATATCATCAAATATTACTACTGAATATTTTAAGAATTCTGGTTTTGAATGTAAAGCTACAGAGAGAATTGTTTAAAAGATTTTGCTGTTCATTTATCTTCTGTATGAATGGGAGCTCAAGGATGTTTCTAGCACCCAAATATCATGATCAAACTGTAGCTATTTATAATATTTCAATATTCTTTAATGCCTTCTTGAAATATTTTAGTATTTTTTCTACAAATGTAATAAAAGAATTTGGTAATTACAAATGATTTGAATACCTAACAAAAAGTACTTTGTTATGAATTCTGCAAAACTAGATTTAATTTAAAGAAATATTCACACTAATTTTTGGATTGTTATGAAATTATAATATCAACTACAGAAAAATATATCCAGACATTTATCAATATATTCTGATAAATAAACCCAATTAAGTAATGCATGTAATTATACTTTAACAATTAAGGTCACTAATAGCTCATAAGTATATAAGTTTGATCTGTCTGTTTTTAGAAAAAATTTATAGCATAAATGGAGGACCTTAAGAAAAATCATGAAAATGTAGTAGTTAGCAATTAGAATATGACAGTTTCATTTCTTTTATATGCTTCAAGAATGCATTTTTGTATCATTTTATAGGGAAAATTATAATTCGTTTCTATGATTCATCAAGGAATAAAGTACACCAGAAATATGTATTTTAAAAATATTTTTAAACCTTCCCCCTAAAGCAGAAGGATATATTAAGTCCTGTAGCCCAAAGCTGCATAATGCAAAAAGTGATGGAGAAATAAATAATATATTTTCAATGTCTTGAAACATAACTTATGTTCAAGTAAAAAAAGTACATAATTTTAAGTAAAAGAATTATCGTTATTTTATCAAAAACTGAAACAAAAAATAAAAGTGTTAATAGTACATCGATTGGCCTTAATGTATACACATACCATTTCATTGCATTTCTTTTAAAGATGTTATAAAAATACTGTGTTAAGTCATAATCCTTGTGCCAATTTGGGAAATGAGGATTTTCAAACTTCTCCAATAGAAAACCTGATTCCCTCACGGTGGATCTTCATCACTGGGCAAGGACTCACATCGAGAGGCATAATCGAGATGACATCTCCTGCTGAGCAAGACAGCAGTCCCCTACGTGGGCACATGCCAACGACTGTGCCACAAGAGGCCTCTATTTTCTCCTTGACACAATCCTATCTCTTTTCATTTGTCAACCATCTCATTATTGCAATTATCTTTTAATTTTACATGGATCTGGAAGTGATCTCTCAACTGCTTCATGATGTCACCAGGCCATACCAGAATCAAACCAAAGTCCTAAACAGCAAAAAAACACATGCAAAAAATTTCACTCAAAAGTAGTTATTCCTAAGGACATTAAATACCAACATTGTTTCAGTGTTATATTGACTTTTTAAGAATTGCACTGAGCTTAGTCCTTCCTTTGCTAAAATAACAAGCTACTATAGTCATCTTAGTGAAAATGGTAAAACGATTAAATATTGTCAATAAGAACTCAATAAAATAACAAAAGAAGAAAACAAAATTGTCATTTTTTCATTATACTTAGTGAAGACAATAAAAAAAGTGGAGGCATCTAAGTATTGTGTGCTATGGAAAACATTTTACATTTATTATTTTATTTACTCTCCATGAAAACTCTAAAAGGCAGGTATTCCACCCTCCCTTTATTTTATAAAAAAGAAAACTGAGAGTAGGAGGGAACTGAGTAACTTACTGACAGTTTGGCCAAAATTCAAGTTCAATTTTGATAGACACAAAAACAACATTCTTTCTAACACTGTACAAAATTTACATTAAGAAATCTGAAAAATGTAAAATATGATATATAAAAAGTTTTCCACAGTGTCTTGGTCTGTTTCGATGACTCTAAATTACCAGAGACTGGGTGGCCTAAAATGGAGAAATATATTTATCACAGTTCTGGAGGCTGCAAGTCTGAGGTCAGGGTACCGGCATGACTAGGTCATCTTGAGGGACCTCTTCCGGGTTGCAGACAGCTGCCTTCTATTTGTGTTCTCACATGGCAGAGAGTGAGGCAGCTCAGTTCTCTTAGAGATAGGGACACATTCTCATCATGGGCCCATCCTCGTGCCTCATTTAAACCTCCCCAAACCCCTTCCTCCAAATACCATACATTGAAGGATAGGGCTTCAACATATGAATTTTTTTTTGCTGGGGGGGGGGGCGGACACAAACATTTAGCTCATAACATAGAAAAGGGTTAACATTTACTAGAACATTAAAAAATTAAAACAACTAGTATGTGCCAATAGTTAAATTTAATTTATACTGTGAGAACAATAGCACTTAAAATAACATCAGAGTAACTAAATGAAAATTAACAGCCACATTAGCCTTCTAGATGAGTTCCATGCTTCCCATGCTTGTCCTTTTTCACATTTCAGAAGTCTGAAATGTGAGATTATGATTTTCAAGTTATTACATTGTTAATAATTTTTACATTATTAATAGCTCAAACCTGCCACAAGGATTGTGCTGGTCCAGTTTACTTATCTATCTTACTTTTAATTTGTGTGCATTGTCTACAAACATTAAATATACTTTTTTTATTTAAATAATTTTTATTTCAAAATATTAAGGGAGTACAAGTGTTTTTGTTACATGGACGAACTATATAATGCTGAAATCAGGGCTTTAATGTGCCTGTCACCAGAACAGTGTACACTGTGCCAGATAGGTAAGTTTGTATTCCACACCCCTCCTACCACCCTCTCCCCTTATTAGTTTCCAAAGTCCTTTACGCCACTTTATAACCCTGTGAAGCCATCGTTTAGCTCCTACCTATTAGTGAGAACATGTGATGTTCATCAACTCCTGAAATACTTCACTTAGGATAACTTTAGTCACCAAAGATGAGAAGGGATGAAAAGCAGAGACTTCCAATTGATTCCCCTAGAAGCAAAGCAAGTGTAACCACACTATTTCTGAGAGGCTTATAAGGCCACTGAGAAAATTAATGATAAATATTATGCACTCAAAGCATCAGGAAAAGCTATTGGCAAAATGCCTACATCAATGAACATTGTTAAACATTGTACACTGTCAACATGGAGGGGCTATACAATGTGAAAAGGCAATCAATTCCTGTTTCTTGGAAGTGGTAGCAGACATTTCATTTAACAGTTGTACAAACCACTGATGTGCAGAGGATACGTTCTTGATAGATGCGTGGAATAAACTTGAGGGCAAAAGGTTTTAGAACTTTTGGTACCAGTCATCTCAGAGAACTAGGACGATATATGCAGGAAAAAGACAGTGAATTCAACACTGGAATAACACAGATACAAATGCAGAAGGGAAAGGTGACACTTGAAAAAAGAATTAAATAAAATACAAATGTCAATACAGATATTTTATTCATCTGAGAACAGCCATGAGTCAAGCATAATACTACCTGATTTTGATTCAGTGTGAAGAAAATAATAAAATCTGTGTATATAATCGTGTATATTCAGTGTACTGAGTAAAGAAATAGGTAGTGAATAGAAGACTGCCTAGCTGTACTGAAGTATACTGACTGTCAAGGGGAAACAAGCTCACATGGGTTTTCAAAATGAAGGTTGAGATTAATGTATTTCTTGCTGACATTGATCATGCTATTTAACACCATTTCAATGATTTCAAGTGGCATGCCTTAATAACACAATATCAGTAATATATTCAATTTATTGAATAGTCTAAATCCATCACATCAGGACCAATGTATCACCATATTTGATTTTGAGGATCAGAAAGATCTCTTAAGATGACAGAACAGGGGTACAAATGACACAATTGCTGCAAGTTTAACCTACATCAACATATAATGGGTTTCTATACTTTTTAGAGAAAGCAGCTGATGTCCTATTGGTAAGCATATTTAAAAACATCCAATGCTGCTACCAAACATGAAAAATGTAATTTCTACTCCTGAATTCAACCAGAGTATATAAAAAGCTATTTGTTGTTATGTCTTAAGTTAAAACATTTAACCCTTTAGCTTCTGAGTAAGATATGCTTCCTGACATTGACTCTGAATTTGCCAAAAGTACTTTCCAGCAAAATATCTCATTGTTAATTCTGGTTTCACATTGGATCCAAACATCCAAAACTGTCAGTCACCAAATACTTGCTAGATCATCTCGCTAACCTATGAGTTAGTATTTAACTAAGTTAGAGAAAATAAGGAATAAGAGAAAATACAGACTAGCTCTAGAACTTAAGCTGTATCTCAGAATATTTATCTCAAACTTGCAAACAAATAACAAAAGTTGCTATTAACGACATCATTTTCTGACATGAAACAATTATCATTTTAATTTGAAATATAGTTTTAAGTGTACTAAAAATGCACTTATAACTGTGTTTTCCAAGTTGCATTATACTCTCTTTGACATCTGTAGATATATCAAAGTTGTGAAAAACACTGACCTATTGGGTAAAGACCAAATTCTTTACCCAAGTATGTAATATCCTCAGTAGTCCAGACTCTGCTTACCTCTTCACTATCTTTTCTCAGAACTGCATACCTCTTCATGTTTCTGGAATAACAAAATACCTGTAGAACTATATACCCACATGCATTTCTCTTACCTCCGTAATTCTGTGCTTGCTGTTTCCTCTGATAGAACATACTTCCCTCCATGATAGCCACTCTCCCTCACCCAACCATTCCATCTGGCTAACTCTTCCTAATCTTCCTTTAATATCACTTACTCTGGTGTTCTTTAGTATTCCTTCTTTGATCCCGTATCTTCTCCCTGCACTGTTAAATGTCTTTATAATGTTTGGTGATACTAGGACCTCCTCAACATTTGGAAATAAAAATATAAGAGCCATGATACAAGTGTATTTGTTACATGGATGACCTGCATATTGCTGAAGTCAGGGCTTTCAGCGCGCCTGTCGCTAGGAGTACTGTACATTGTACCCGAGAGGAAAGATTTTATCCCTAACCCCAACCACCCACCCCCTTTCTTAGTTTTCAATGTCCTTTACACCACTATATGACCATGTGTATCTATCATTTTAAATCATCAGTTTATATACCTGTGTCTACTCGTGGAGTATGGGCACTTTTAATTTCTACTTTATTCTTATATTCCCAGAACCTAGTATGATATCTAACACATAGAAGGTGTATCTATAAATGATTGAATAAATGCTCAATTTTACTTGTAAAGATGGAAAGGGGTGTTAGTAAAGGTTTTACAGCTTTAATAAATTTATTCTTATAATGTTATCATTACAATCACTATCCATATCTGATTATGAATAGTGAAGTAAATCTTGATGATATAGACAGCTGGTTGTGATGGGTAGTTACAGATTTGCTCAAATACAACAGTTTTAGAACTTTAATGTAATATCCAAACTTTTTGATGTACCATTCTTAATGTGTTTATTTTAATGACACCAAACCCTTGCCTCTGCACTTAGTTTGGATTATACTGAAGATAAATTTAATAAAGAAAATGAGAAAAATATACAAAAATAAGTCCATTCAAGACTGAAGTATATATGATATAGTTTCTTGAAATGTATAACTTTCTTGGATGAAAACATATTAAAAAGAAAATAAGGTATTGAAGAATAATGCTTAAGTCAATATGAAATCTTGGCATTTAATTTTATGATGGAGGGGAATATATCTTAGTAAATTTCAATGAATTCTTATTGGTTCAGCAAGGGGGACACATTGGTTTATGAAAACTGTGGTGCACTAGAAGCATGTGACAGAGGTGACATAAAAATAAGTAAGTTCTTGACAGGATATCTGGGCTGGCAATTGCCCTGCCTTGGCAAGTTCATTTTCAAAACACAGCAGACAAATGCTTCTGTGTACTTACAAAATACCTCCAGGGGAAGAGGAGTCATAATCTCCCTTAATAATTCACTAAGCCTTTTCTAACATGGAAGCTAAATATAGTTTAGCACATAGAGTTCGGAGGCCATATTCTTTTGCTTTCACTTCACTGGTGAATTAAAATAGCCTAATTCACTGGGTAAATGCAGTTTGGTTTCTTACAGGCATCTCAAACTCATGTCCATAACTAAATTCACCTTTCCTATCTTCTTTTCATTCCAGTCACCACCACCCCACCCACTTACTCAAACCTGAGAGTCATCCTGGATATACTAGTTTTTCCCTCTTCTACACATGTACATAAAATAAAGGTCCAGATTTTACTGTTTGTTACTTTGAAAGCACCCTTCCTCACAACTCCGTGGTCTCAGAATAAAACATCATCCTAACTAATCTCTTCACTTTCATTTCTATCGGCCTTCTGTTTGTTTCTAATTACACAGGAAAATTCTTTTAGTATAATAGACATACAAATATACATGCAAAATGTACCTGTGGTATTGTTCCACATAACTACCTGAAGTTATAATACACATAAGTACACGGAAGAAAACAAATAGAAGAAATGACACCAAAGTATTTAGTTTCTTTGTGCATGCATATAATTTCTTATACGCACACACGTATACACACACATGCATAGTCAGCTCGCTATCTGTGGGTTCTGCATCTGTGGATTCAATCAAAAGTGATTGAAAATATTTGGAAAAAAATGAAAATTACAAATTACAAAAAAAGTATAGTATAACAGCTATTTATGTAACATTTACATATTAGGCATTATAAGTAATCTAATTTAAAGTATTTGGGAGGATGTGCATAGGTTATATGCAAATACTATGAAAGCCATTTTATATAAGGGACTTGTAGAGCATCCATGGATTTTGGTATCTGTAGGGGTCCTGGAACCAATTCATTGAGTACACTGAAAGACTACTCTAAATATATATAGCAATCCTCCTGCCTTGGCACGATCATTTTCAATACCAGTAAACAAATGCTTCTGTGTACTTAAGAAATAGGACCCAGGAAAGAAGAGTTAAAATCCTCTACACATACATATATATGCACACATATGTATAAGTATACACATATATACATACTATCCTTAATAATATAATGTGTATATATTAAATTTTGGTTAATGTTATAAAGGAAAACTGCAAGAAACTATGACAACATATAACAAAGAAAACTTCATCGATAATAAGGCATGGAGAAAGTCTTCCTTGAAGAAAGACTATGTGAATTGCACTGTGAAGGATGAAAATGAGGAGCTGATTCTTCGTAGGTGTAGGGTGAGTGGGGAATAGTCCAGAAAGACAGCTCAGTGTGAAGATCCAGAGGCAGAGCAAAAATCCACAATTATATATGAAGAGATAAATTGATATTATTAAAATCTAATTTAAAAATTTCAAATTTACAATACTATTCTTAAAATATAAATTAATTATTGGGAGTAATAAAGCTATGTTGATGAACAAGGATATATGAACTTCAGACTTGTAGATTACAGCATTTACGATAATCTAAAGCTCCTCCAGGAAGACATAAAATTCTCTAAAATGTAGTTTGAAATCCATTTTCTTATACCAGGTTTAGTGAAACTATAACTTGGGGTGCTTATCAATATACATTCAATAATAATTGAGTAAAACAAATTGATTAAGTAATATTGTTCCAAGGTATGTAACATTTATAATTGTACAGACATAAGCTTTAGAAGAATCTCATGTTAATATGTTTGACTACATTGGCTACAGAAATAGGTGTTCCCTAAACTAGCAATTTTATAATCTGCTATATGTAAATTCTGAAGCTTTCTATATTTTTAAGTCTCCAGCCTAATTTACATTTATCGATTAAGATTTGCACGGCTTCTATTTTATGCTATCTAATTTTCAGGACATAAACATTAATATTATGTTAAAAATTCTTATATTTTCATAATTAAGCTATTTATTTGTGATAGGATAAATATGATCCATGAGCCAAAAAATGCACCAACTCTACAAGGAGGCAGCCTCAGGGTGAAAAGTAGAAGGAATTCACCTATCATCCAAAGGATTTTTTATTGCAAAATGTTCATAGGCAAACAACAATAATGTCAATAAATACAGCCATAGTGACCTATCATTGAAATCACTTCATTTACTCTTCTATCCATCTATCCATCAGACTTTTTAGTAAAGGGATCTCTGGCATGATACGCATCTAATGACAACATTTCTAGGTCACCATGGATTTGCATTGTGGCGTGCCTATATTGCACAAATACCCTTGTACCAGCGTTGGCTATCTAGTCCCACTTTTGGAAGAAACCACGCATGAGAAGTAAAAGAAACAAATAGCTACACTCTAAATACCATCTTGGTAATACGTATGTATGTATATAGCTATGTGCTATATTTTTTTCTCCAACATGTGTTCGATAAATACAGAACATAAAATTCATAAAAGAATACTTAATTTCATATAATTTCTTATCTTATATTAACAATAAAGCTTGAGATGTTTTCCTCCATCAATTTCCCATGAACCCTTAATGTGAAGTATAAAACAGCCAAAAGTTTGGAACAGATTGTTTTGGTTTTTATAATAACCTCTGAAATAAAAAAAAAAATCTGCCTTTTATTTTAACTATGCTCTTATCTGTCCCTGTTTTTACTATGATAAATAAAATGATAACATCAGCAAAACAAATTCAACCTCTTTTCTAAGTCATTAATAGATTTTAATACCAGCTGCACTAAAATTGATCCTGAGGGCATCCCACCATTAACCTTTTTCCATGTGAGAAATCAGCCATTTATTTCTCAGTTGCTTTCTAGCCATTCTACAGTTTTAAATCCGAGAACAGAATTTTCCTCTTAATTTTTGGTCATCAGCTCTCCTTACTTTAATCTTGTAAAAAAACTTTTCCAGGAGTTCTGAAACACAATAGCATTTCCTTTCCCATATAACATTTGCCAATCTATATATAACATTTTCCAATCTACTTACTGGATTTCTGTCAGTTAAGGCTCTATTTAGTCTTCAACAGAACAATCAGGAACATTATTTAAATTCTCTAATAGCATAACTCAGCTATTTAAAAAAAAACAGGTGAACAAATTAAATGACATGAAAAAATTTAAATTTCACCTATCTGCTAGACTAATGCATAATCCAATAATTAAATGAATTCTACTAAGCTTGTCAGGTATGTTTAATAGAACTCTCTCTCCAGTAATAAAATATTCTTTAAAAAAATTACCATGAAACATAACTAAACAACAAAAAAATGACAAACCATTGATTAGTTAAAAATTTACATGTCTTTGTAAATTAAATTTAAATTAAATTTCAAAGAAAAAATTACATTCTATATTGGATGGACTGTTACTTAAGTCCCAATTTTACTCTCCAGGTAAAGAATGCAAAATCTCTTAAAATAGAAAAGGTTTTGAATATTAACCTCCTTGCTAAAACACATTTCACAAACTTCCTTGGGTATAATGAAAAATTCAGAACTATATTATAGAGGCTTGAAAATATTTTCTCAAAGGATTTATTTCTAATAGAGCTGCTGACTTTGGCAGTTATTTACAGACATAAGCTAAAGTTGTCTATGAGAAAATAATAGCTAGAAAAATAAATTTGCTCAAGGACCAAATTGACTTTGTCCCCAAAGAGGAAGACTTCTGTTTTATATAAATTTCTCAGTCATGGTTATTCTCCCTTCCATATTAATTCTACAATACCATGATGGGGTTAAGTATAATGGAAAATCAATCAGTAACTACAATGTTTATGAGAACAGCTTCTAAAATATTTATGCTAGATAGACTCTATTTTTAATAAGAACCAATGGAGATATTTTAAATATTAATTAATGGAAACTAGCATATATTAAGCAACAGCTATAGACCAGGCATTTAAGTGCTTCATATGTCATTTTCTTTGATTCCTACAACAGCCATGCAATATTGTTCCCATCCTCAGCTCCATATTAGAAAGAAGGTTAAGTGATTTTCCCAGTCTCGATGTTGAAGGAAAAAGTCTGTTTTTCAATATTATAAGAAAATGTTCTTAACTAACTTAACTGTTCCTTTTAAATTTGATAATATTTTATTATATAATTTTAATCTTAATCCTAGTTTTCAGGATGACTACTAATTTTTGCATATCAATTCTAGCCTTTCTTATGCAAATCTATTCCCATGCATATGGTTAAAAACTGATATTATGCTAAAGATAATTATTTTGGTATTTCCCCTTTACTATTAAGAAATATTTTTAAAGTTTTTCTATGAAGAAATAAAACTTTTTTCTTTTCTGTAACAACTCCCAGCTCAGAAACTTCTGAAAGTTTATAATCTAAGACAAGAGTATCATGGAACATAAATCTTTATCTCAATTTCTGACTATTTATTTTGGATATAGTAATCCCACTACTGGAACTCTATCAAGAAGACAATGCATACACATTACCATGTGGCAATCTGTGACAAATGCTAATGGATTACCAAACTCATAACCTAGAAACCAGGGAAGATTGAAGGTGTATATTGATGACTGTATTTTATAGATGTAATGTTTGTAGAAAAGCTTCTTTTCTTACTGAGTATTCACATGATCAAGGCAGAAAAGTAAAATATTCTTAACTACAGTAGAAACAGGAGAAAATTAAAGCATCGGGTTCGTTGAAGAATATCTTAGACAACAGAAGATGTCAAAGTCTGCTTTTCAGTTTAAATTTTTTTTAAAGTCTTTCAACACATGCTCAATTTTAACTGTTATCATAAGGAATATAAGGCTAAGGGAACATTATGGCACATTTCACTAAAAATACTATTACTAAAAATCTAACTTTCCATTACAAGAGAAAAGAGGACTATAAGACAATAAATGTTTCCCCATATCACTCTACCTCTGTATATTAGGTAGATAACTTAACACCTTTAAAACTGTGTTACCAAGAAATGTGTTGGAAAGTACTAAACAAATCAAAGGATTTTTCCCTCTAAGTTTTAGAGGACAAAATCCCTTCTTTTATTTTTTCTACAGAATTGGAAGAGAAGAAAAATAATTTTAGAAAATAGTTATTTAAAATAGATTTTTATCAATCAAAATATGTATTGAGTAATAACAACTGCCCAGCAATAAATAAGATACTAGAGAAGAATAACACTTATGTTCAAGAACTTTACAAAATAGTTGTGAACTATTACTATGTAAAAAAGTAACAAACATTTAGAAAGTATAAATTGAAAAAGTAAAAGACTGACATAAATAAGTAATAAAATTATGGTGCTTAGTATAGCTCAAATTTAAAGATTCAGAATTGACTCAAAGGTAGAATAGAAAGGGAGAAATTCCAGAACTTTAATCAGATAATATCATTTCCAGGAACTAAGATTCATTTAATACTTCCTTGGACAGGTAGCTGCAACTGATAGAAATGTGAAACGAAAGTACTAAATATTTACTCTTCACAGTAGTAGAAAAACAAAATAAAAATGACAATGTCTGAATGGCCCAATTTTTTTGTTTGTGTGTGTGCGGTAGGGCTATCTATTTTCAAATATTTCTGGCCAAAATGATTAAAATGTTAAAAACAGTAACATTCAAAATTATCTTTTCTCCTCATTCCAGTATAATTCTCTTAAGGCTATAAAGAAACATAACTACACATTTATCTACACAGATAAAGTATTATTTTGAAAATAGCATGATAATACTATTTTGCATATGAAGCTCAGGTAATTTTAAAAAACTCAAAGGAATAAGTCCTAGCAGCTGCTTCCTTTTCCCTAAATGATTGCCTTTTTGGACTTTGCACCTTCCAAATGTTGAGTGAATTTTAAATGTCTTTTAATGTGCGGGTATTTTTTTTTCCCACACCAGCAATCAACATGAAGATTACTCCACACCTGCTCTCCTGTTTAAGTTTCACTGTTTCTGAACTTAGCACTAGACTGCAAGAACTGAATTTAGCTTTCTGATTCTTGTCTAAAAAATGAGCCAATGGAATTTTTACTAATTTGTGACCATCAGTCATTTCACTATGCCTCTCTAGTGTTCAGAGATACCTCATTCCATGAAGGGCAGTTAACACCTGTAAGGTAATTATATCTACCAAATGCTGTTGGCCAGGGATATGAATATATAATTGTTGCTACCATCTGTTAATTGTTCAATTTGAATCACTTACTTCATCATATATATTTACTTGACATCTACATATTTTAATAGCCTCTAGAAATGTCACATTTGCTTGCTGCAGAATTTATAAGTCTTTATATTGCTAGGATGGAATTTTTAAGTCTTTGGGGGAAGACACAAATTAAATGGATAAAAAAAACACACGTGTGCATATATGGGGGTGGGCTTGGGAGTTAGGGTTATTCTAGTTAGAGGGAAACCTGAATTAAAAAAGTAAATCATTTTCAGAGGAAAATAGAAATTTGATAGAGAAGATAAGAGTAGGTTGGAAGATAGCTGGATTATGGAGGTGGAATATTATTTGAAATCCTATATTGATCTCTGTCAAGAGGAGTCCCCAGCAAAAAGGACTGATAAATCTTCATACCAAGAAGTTGAAAAAACATTCAATGCATACCTCTCTAAGGTTTAAATGGCTTTAAACCTTAGAGTAGGTTCCACACAGGGATTCAGAACTTCTGCAAATGTTTGACATACATTCTATTTGCAGTGTTTTAACTGCAATAAATGCTACCGTGTTTCCCCCAAAATAAGGCAGGGTCTTATGTTTATTTTTCCTCAAGAAGACACCCTAGAGCTTATTTTCAGGGGATGTGTTATTTTTTTTAAGTATGGTACAACAATCTTCATTTATTCAAATATAGTTAAGTTGTCTTCTTTTGGAACATTATCATAATTCTCCAAACCCCGAATTCCATCCTGAATTTCTTATGACTCTATTTCCTTTAGAACCATTGGCCCCAATCTCTCATGTTGAGCAACAGAGCTCTCATGGGGCAGATGAGAGGGGCTGCTCTTCTTCTTTATCGCTCCGCAATGAAATGCATGGGTTGTGCAGATACGCTGCGTAGCCACTCCCATCACTAGGTCTTATTTTCGGGGTAGGGCTTATATTGCGCAAATGCTTAGAAATCCTGTTAAGGCTTATTTTATGGGTAGGTCTTATTTTCGGGGAAACAGGGTATTAACACAAGTTTGAAATTTACTAGCTGTGTGACTTTAGGCAAGTTTCTTCATTTCTCAGTACCTTGGTTTCATCACCTACAAATCACAGATAACTACATATGAAGATCAAAAGAGAATATATGTAGGGCACAGCACATCAGTGAATAGCATATAGTAACAGTTCAATAATTATTACCTATTACTATTATAATCATCATTATTAAGATAATTCCAACACTTGGTAAACCTCTAGTATATTCAATTGTACTACAGATTAATATGTTTTTCTGTAGGTTCCTTTTGCCATGTTTATGCAGATCGTTGAACATTTTATGCTTACAGCATGGTGTTAGTGGATAGAGTAGTGGCTCCTGAAACAAACATCAACACCTGGAACTTCAACATGGGGCTTTATTTGGAATAAGGCTCTTTGCAGAAGTAATTAAGTTAGGGATCTCAAGATAAGGTTATCCCAGATTTGGGTGTATTCTAGATTCAATGATGAATGTCCTTTTAAGAGACTAAAAAGAAGAAAACAGAGAAACACAGGGGAGGTGGCATCTGGATACCCCAAAATGACAAAGCCAGGGTCACCAGAAACCAGAAAAAGCAAAGAAGAATTGTCCCTAGAACCTACAGAGGGAGCATAGAGCAGTAGATACATTGATTTTTACCTTCTGGCCTCCAGAACTGAGAGAAGTTATGTTATTTCAACCCACCCAGTTTGTGGTAATTTGCTAAAGTAGCCTTAGGAAATGAATGCATATGGCTACTTGGAGCTTTGTTTACACTGGTCGTTTTTACTTCAGCCCTGCACGTATACTCCAATAACATTGCTCAAGAAAGAACCTTACTTTTTTTAAAAACAAATTTATTTTTGAATAGTTGTAGATTTATAGAAAATTTGCAAAGATAGTACACAGTTCCACATCTCACATCCAGTGTCCTATTAATAGCATTTTACATTAATATGGTACCTTTGCCAAAATTAATAAACCAACATTGATACATTATGACTTACTAAATGTTTTGTTTATTTAGACTTATTTAGATTTACTTAGTTTTTACCTAATGTCCTTTTCTTGTTCTAAGTTCCCAATCAGGATAAGTCATTATATCAAGTCTCCTCAGCTCTATGAGAGTTTCTCAGAATTTCCTTGTTTCGAAGACCTTGATGGTTTTGAGAAATACTCATTAGGTATTCTGCAGAATGTCGCTCTATTGGGATTTGTCTGATATTTTTTCTCATATTAGACTAGGTCTATGGGTTTTGGGGAGGGAGACCAGAGAGGTTAAGTGCCATTTTCATCATACCATATCAAGGGTAAACCATCAACATGACTCGCCACTGTCAATGCTGACCTTGATTACTTGGCTGAAGCAGTATTGTAGGGCCCACCCAGACAATCCCAAATAATCTCTTCATTAATCTTTAATCACATCTGTCCTTAGTCCTTAATTGCATCTGTTTAACACATCAGATATAAGGTAATATTCACTCTTTTGCCACATAAGGTAAATACTCACATGTTCTAGGGATTAGGAGGTAGACATATTTTTTTATAGATAAAGTTAGTAAGACTTGACAGTTTAACACCATTGAATATTATGTTCCAAGAACAGAGAATATCTCTTCATCTATTTTGATATGTTTTTATTTCTTTTATCAGTGTTTCATAGTTTTCCAAACACAGATTCCTATCGTGTTAGATCAATAAGCAACCAGAACATGGATACAATGTCTTGGCCTGCTTATGATATAGGATTTTATTTAGCTGAACAAGTTCACATTCTTGGTGCAAGGTCACATATTACCTGCAGTAAAAGTGTCTTTAATGAAACTAAAACTTGCAGTTTAGACTAAACATACAAACTACGTAAACGTGATTATAAACTGACTAAATATCTACTGAGCAGAACACTGACATACCTGAGATTACTTTAAAATGGTACCTTATAATAATTTTGTTTACTCCACCCAAATTAAATTCTTTGCTCATAAGCGGTAGTTAAATTATCTTAGTGATTCAGCATTAAAATAACAATTTCCAATCATTCCTCTTTCAAGCCTATGGATCAGCTTAATAAGAAATTATTCTGGGATGTCAAAATGAACTATTAATATACCTTTTTTTTAATCATATGAATTATCTATATGAATCCAGATTTTCCTGACACCATGAAACCAAAACAAAACACAGAAATCAACTAGAAGTTCAGGCCAATATAAGATGGTCACTGTCATCTAAAACCAATGAGGTTTGATTTTTATCAAAATACTCTGTTTTCACTGGTTGGCTTATAAGGAATTTTTTTAAACTTTAAAATAAGTATATATTTATAGAACTATTTAATGGGCTTTTACAATGATTTCACTTTTTAAAAGTTTCTTTCAATGCTTAAGAATCACTGACATACTACTATATGAGAACCAAAATCCTTAGTTTGCATAGCAAGCCAAACAAAGTGATCTCTAGTTTCCATCTTCATCTTTAGACACTCTCACCCCACCCTCCAGCCACACGGCTCATGCAGGCGTAGGCACTATGCTTCTGCTTGGAATGTCCTCTCTTTTCTTTTTCCCATTCTACAGAAAGCACTCCCATACTTTGAGGATCAGCTGCAATTCTCCTTCATAATAGACACAAATACAGAGTACTCTGAGTAAACATCATTTTATTAATAATACTTCCTGGTGAACTCCTTGGGATACTGTGTTTCTCAAACGAAGGTATTTGTGTGCATTCACAGGAGACAGGAGAAATCACATGATAACTATGGCCAACCTTTCCTGGATACTAAAGAATTTGGTCAGAAATTACAATGGGACACCAGAAGAAAGAATGCAAAATTCACATGAATTTTTAACATATAGCAAAAAACCTTCCAAGTAATTTTTTTTGTTGGAGATGAAAACAGGCTACACCCTCAACTCTCCAAAGGTGTTCCAGAGGTAGTTAGTCATTGTTTTCTAATGCTAGAGTTATTTGATGGCAAAGTTACTTTGTACGTTCACAAGCTAATATAAAGGACCAAAAAGATGCTTTTGAAATAGATGATAAATGAGTGCTGTACAGAAATGACATGAACCAATACTTCATTGTACTGCAATAAGAGTTCTTGCTATCAAAGATGTTGCTAGTGCCCATTTTGAAAAATAAGGGTAAAAAGGGCCTATTGATTTCCTTAGGACATATTTCTACTAATTGCATGTACTGCTTATGTGAATCATGATTTGTAGAGATAGATATCTTGATTTATTTTGTGTCTTTCTCCTTGCTCTGAAAATTATATAATTTGCCTTAACTTGATCTATCCTTTACCTGTTTTAAGTTAGCTTGTGATTCTGACTATACCTATTTATTTCCATTAATTCTGATTATTACACTTTTAAGCTTGATGTCTCCTCAAATGATTTTTCTGTACCTTTAAGAGTAAGGTATCTTGGCTGGGCATGGTGGCCTGTAATCCTAGCACTCTGGGAGGCCGAGGCGGGAGGATCGCTCAAAGTCAGGAGTTCGAAAACAGCCTGAGCAAGAGTCAGACCCCGTCTCTACTAAAAATAGAAAGAAATTACTTGTCCAACTAAAAATATATAGAAAAAAATTAGCCAGGCATGGTGGCACATGCCTGTAGTCCCAGCTACTCAGCAGGCTGAGGCAGGAGGATTGCTTGAGCCCAGGAGTTTGAGGTTGCTGTGAGCTAGGCTGATGCCACGGCACTCTAGCCCAGGCAACAGAGTGAGACTGTCTCAAAAAAAAAAAAAAAAGAGTAAGCCATCTTATCATTGCTATTCAAGAATGGTATAATATTCACCAATATTATTTATGTGTGGTACATGTTTTCATTTATAATGTGGTCTGAAAAATAAAATTATGAATTGCCTTCTTATTATACCTGAATCTACTGCTTACCCATTGTAACCTGAATCTACTACTACAATATGATACTGCTAGACTTTTTATTTTTCATTTGATCACCAATTAATTTCGATCATCAGGAAGTATTCCCCTACATTAAGTATATGTTGTCAGGTTCTTCTCTTTCTGTTACTTTCGTGTTAAGAGGTACTTTGCATAGTAACTGAAACAGAGGAATTATTCAGTAAACATTTGCTAAATAGAACTGAAGAAAACAAGAAATGCCAACACTTTTCCGAGATAGAGGAATCCAGGCAAAAGTGAAGTGATCTATCACTCCTAAGAAAAACAATGTATACACATGAATATATAAACATAATGGCATATGCAATACATTTACAAGCTGAACATCATTACCTTCAGAACAATCTCAAACTAATAGTATTTAGAAAAAAATTAAGGTAGTGCATTTTATTAGGCATGTCCATACTCCCATTTTGTACATATTTTATTGTCATTTCACAGCTAGATGTGTCATCATGTCAGTTGAGAACATTAATCTTGCTTAGACCGAAAAAAAATGCAATTCAAGGAAAGCAATGAAGCATTTCTCTATATCTTTTATGTTTAAAGGCTTTCTGAGTGTCATCAGATAATGTCACATTCAGACAATCATCGTGCCCGTTCTGAATGTACAACTCTGTTCATTTTGCTTGGCAAGAAGATATAAGACTACAATGAGAGTAAGATACAATATATTTTCTTAAAGTCATATATTTTCAGATGACAATAATGCAGCAATTAAATAATTGCTGAAGTCTAAAGAGTAAGGTCTTTTGATGTGGAATATAATTTGTTCTAATTATTTTGGTTATAATTTTTCTATCTTATATTTTTAAGATTCATTTCCTCACATAGCTAGAATACCAAATCTATTTGTGTAAACATTACATTTCCTCAAAGGATGTGCTCTCAATAATAAATATTGCAATGTACAGAAAGCCTGCTTCTCTTCAAATCAAGAATACTAGTTACAATTTATTGTCAGGACATATGTGAAAGTCATTAAAAAAAAAACAAAACAGTGTCTCATCTCAGTGAATGGTAGTCTACCAACTAAGTTAACAAGCCAGAAACCCAGGCCCTGTTCACTTTATCCCCATAATTCCTCCCTTATCAAGTCCTATCAAATTTTTCCTGAGTCTTTTACCTACACATTAATCCAAGATAGTAAGATAAAAACAGATATTATGGGGCAGAAGGGTTTTATTTAGGAAGTGCTGGATTAAACAAATTAAACAGGGCTATTTACCACAAGACTTACTGATCCTTGGCTATGTTTATTTTCATTGTAACTCCAAGGAACATTTTGAAAACTCATTTGGCAATTACATTAAATACTTAGGAACTCCTTGATCACACCATAAGCTATTTTTCCATTAACAAATGACTGGTTATGGTATAAAAATGGGGAGATTTCACCTCTAATTTAGACATTCAAGACTCTAGAAACAGACACATTAAGGAATAAAGAAACATATTTGATATAAAACTTATTCAAACAACTGAATGATTGAATTACATTTGAAAGAATTTAGTTTGAAAGCTGCAAGGTTCTGGGGTTAACTTCTCCACTCCAGAATTATATAATTTGCTGTTGTATGAGTGAGCAATGGTTGTCTTGAGTTTTATAATTTCCATCCATTTCACATTCTCGTGGGATTTTAAGTGTCTACTTTTTGCTCTACTTCCCAGACACCTTTGTGCACCATTTTTTTTCCTTCCCCTCTTCTGATTTAAGAAGAGAGAATTGGGGGAGGGTGGTACACTGAAAAGAAAAATCAATTCTCTAAGAAGCAGTACAAAGCATAACTGAAATAATGTACTACAGATTGTACAGGGACAGAACTTTGAGCATTCTATTCATGACATGGTTTCTTTCAGAGTCACTGGAAGATAAAGAAGCAATTGTGACTTTGGAAATCTTCCAAATATAAGCTGTGTGTTGCTTGAAAAACTACTTTTCTGGTGGCAGAACATGAGTGATCGGGTTGGGGGTGGGCAAGCAAAGGATGCTTGACCTAATAAAAATCTGCAGGGAGCCATGCCAGATGAGAGATCACCACTATGAATGCTCTAGACTGCATCTACTTGGGGGGTATGGCAAGTGTGCATTTGGACACAGGTAGCCTATTAACTACTGTTCAATAATAAAATCAGCTCTTTTTTGTTTCCAAGCATCTCAGTATATAATAAAAATTCATCTCTCACCGTAGTTCTGGCTGAAAATCTTCCAGTGTCCCTCCAACCAGGAGTAAAATTAGGACACCTGCAGAGTAAAATGTCCTCCTTCAAGTCAAGCAGTGTTGTATAATAGTGCTTTTATTTTTAAATTAATGAGGCTGAGTTTTAAAAGGGATATACCCAAATCACCATCTCCCTGTTTATAAGAAAGCATGAATAACTCTTCAAATATAATTTTTCACTATATTTATTTAATCTCAAATTAGAGGCAACTAATGCCGTGATAATGTTTTATAACATGTATCAAAATTTGAAAACTAAGTCTTACTGGGTTTTTTTGTTTGTTTCGTTGGTTTCGGCCATGATCTCTTTAACTAAAGAAAAATATCACACTGGTTAACAGTTTGTATATAAACTATTTCAACAGATTAGGCCCATTGATGCATAAAAATTACGTCTTCAAAGGTCAAATCCATTTTTCAGACAAATAATTACAAACCACTGTTCTGCTAAAAATTCTACATCTGTAATTAAAGCAATGAAATAAAATGCACACTAAAAATATTGTATAAGACAAAAGGTTAAGTATTGAAATAGTTACAGGCTGTGCATTTTTAAAAACAAGAACTAGTGTCATCAGTTACAGTCTCTTCCCTCTGATGCCCACTTCCCCAACTAGGGCGCAAACTGGAGAGCAAGACTAATATCGAGGTCTGCCATAAATCTTTCCAGAATCACACTGATGAAACTACTATTAGGTGAACAAAACATAAGTGGCATTAGTTAAACTTATGGTATACTTGACTTTCATTTAGTATATGAATATCATAGTCATTTTATTCTCCACAAAAATTTCCCCACCACACACAACCTGAGTTCTGCATATGCTACGGCAAGTCTAACTGATGAAACAGTAAACAGTAATAGGCATGACAAACTATCTTGTATGTCTTTTTGGAAAGCCCTGATGCCACATAAACTAGAAAATGGTCCTGATTTTTCCATCAGCCATATTTGAACACTTAGTTGTCAACATTTTCAATTCCAGTAAGAGAGCAACTCTCTATAGAAAGACATTCAAAAGTTACTGAGACCAACTCACATTATCACTTCAACTATGAAATGAAGTGTAACTGATACATTTCTGACAAGGAGGCATTAGTCAAAAATTCAATCTTAAAAAATATACTAGCATGCTGAAAATTTTAGCTCAGGGTATTTATATAGGAAGAAATTAATAACATCTACTTAAAATTAATTGTATGCTGAAAAATAAACATTAGAGCTTAGATATATAATTTATAAATTACCTTGATTTTCCTTTTTCTATTTAACAATTTTAGTTTAGACAAAACATATCAAATGATGTAATTTACAAGATATGATTCTGACAACAGATCTTTAAAGTTTATTCTAGCTTTAAAATGTGTATTATTTTGATATCTAAACATTAGAAACACAACATATATTCATAAATGACAAATATAAATGATGAACTAAATTTGAGAATATAAGAAACCTTAGTATTTCTCATTTTAATGTACAAAATTTTAAAAACAGAGTCTGCAGATATTTTAGATTTTATTTTTTACTTTGAAACATCCCTATGAACTAATTATATTTGATTTGATTTTATGTGTTTATCAGTGATGATCAAAATTACACCTGAACTATTATTTTAAAATTTCTTTTGAAAGATAAAAAAGACAAAATTTATATTTTGATAAAATATATTCCACTAAGCAAAAATTAAAACTAAATATTTTAGTGTACTGTTAAATAGAAAAGCTACAAGCAAGTACAAACCAAAAATACCTCCAGAATTATCTGTATAATATAGTCTCGGCAATAGTGAGACAACGGTCTCTACAAAAAAATAAAAATAAAAAAATAGCCAGGCATGGTGGCATGCACCTGCAGTCCAGCTACTTTGGAAGTTGAGGCAGTAGGATCGTGGGAGCCCAGGAGTTTGAGGTTGCAGTAAGGTATGATGACTCCACTGCCCTCTAGCCCTGGCAACAGAGCAAAACCCTGTCTCAAAAAAAAAAAAAAAAAACCAGAAAGAATGACTAAAAAATGATTTTAAACATTTAAAAAAATGCATTGATGTTGCAGGACTTCACATATTTATGTCAAGTTTGTGTCCTTTATTTCCCCAAAATAAATCATACAAGTGATATAAAATTCTAAATATTTTAACATTCAAATTCTGCTCCTTGATACCAAAGTGACAAAACAATTCTGACAAACCAGGAGTTCTGATTGTTGGTTATAATGGGTCTAATCATAATATTATTCCAATATCAAAAATTATTTACCAGTAATTAGCAACAGAATATACTATATTTGTGGGGATGCATATATTTCAATTTCCACAACCAAATGCAGCCATATGATGCAAAACAAATCTATATGCATATTTATAGCTTTTCTTAGAATATGCATACACTTAAAGAAATTCCTGAGTTCTATCTGCCCTTAGTCACTCTTATCTCTTGTCTCAGCGCCCATTTTTTGTGAATTCTAAGGAAAGTACAAATGTTATCTTTTCTAAAGGGGTTTTTCCCCAATACTATGCTCTATTTTGCATTTTGAGGATTGCCCCTTTCATTACTTAAATTTCAGAAACCTTTCATAGTCACCTGTGATGGTTAGTCTAGTCTATGGTGCCAAGTGTCTAGTAAAACATTAGTCTACATGTCACTGAAGGTATTTCTTAGAAATGATTACATTTAATCAGTATACTTTGAGTTAAGCGATTACCTTCCATAACAGAGGGTGAGGGTGATTCACTGAATCAGTTGAAGGCCTTAAAAGAAAAGACTGAGGTCCCCAATAGAGGAAGAAATTCTGCCTCCAGATTACCTTTAGACTTAAGACTTCAACATCAATATTGCCAGAATTTCCAGCATGCCCTGCAAATTTCAGATTTAGGAGCCTCCACAAATCTGTGAGTCAATTCCTTAAAACAAATTCTCTCTCTAACCAAACATAACTAAACTATTAGGATGTGTGTGCGTGTGTGTGTGTGTGTACATCTCCTGATGCATCTCCACATTTTGTTTTCTTCATTATTTAGACTTAGATAAGGCTAGATCTAACCATGGTTTTTACACTCTCACAGTTCATGGAACTACTGTTAAACACTGTTTCTTGACTGGTTGGAGGGCTGGCTGATGGAGAGAGCTGGACCCAGAGCTATGGTACTCTTCCCTGGGTGTTTGGTAAAGCCACTGTGCCACAGTCCACCTTTGACTTTGGCTCCCCAACATGTAAGGAGCTGCTGTGTAAAAGCAACTCTCTGCTGTTTCTACAGCAAAAAAAGCCCTGCTCACTTTTTGCTCATTATCACAGAGTTATAAACTTTGGGGATTTTGGGAATTGCTTTTCATAGTTGTTGAGATTTAGCCTAGGGAGTGAGCCCTGAGGGGTTTAGAGCCAATCTGCCCACTGCACCATCACACACTTTCAGAGCCGATGCTCATAGAGTTGCACTAGGGACTGCTCCATTCACTACTCTCTTTTAGGAAGAGGCCCTTCTTAACTAACACTACATTAAGATATCCCTGTGTCCTCTGAGTCTTGAAGTGCTGCTGATTCCAAATGCTGTTGATTTGTAACAGTGAAATCAAGTCTATGAGATGTGCTGTGCATTTACCCTGAGTTTATAATCATGTACAGAGGTTGGCCATTATTATCAAATAGTCAAAAAAAGTATAGCATCTGGTAGAGTTTTAGGAGGTCATCAGATACCAGTGAATATGGTATTATGGGATGCATTGTGTACGTTCGAAATGCATATGTTGAAACACTAACTTCCAGTAACTCAGAATGTGACTGCATTTGGATATAGGGTTTTTAAAGAGGTGATTAAATTAAAAGGAGGCCCTTCAAGTGGGGCCTTATCCAATCTAACTATGTGGTATCCTTATAAGAAGAGAAAAACTGGACACACAGAAAGACACAAGGGATGTGTCACTGTGAGGGCACAGTGAGAAGGCCTCAGAAGAAACCAAACTTGCTGGCACTTTGATCCCAGATTTCTAGCCACCAAAACTGTCAGAAGATCAATTTCTGTTGTTTAAACCACCCAGACTGTGTTATTTTGTTATTGCAGCCTAAGCAGACTGATACATATGGTATCACAAAATGAGGAAATAGAACATTTGAGAAAAACAGTACAGACACAAGGCTTAAGGTTCTTTCCTGGGCTGCACAATCTTATTTATCAACACACATCCAACCTAAGTTTTTGAGATCCAAGATCAGAATGTGTAAGGGAAGATGTGCAATTCATTTAATAACATGGCATCCTCAGGCTCTTACTTTTGATTTAAGTACATTTTTTCAGGGAAGCTGCACGGAAGTATATTTTCTAAACTCCAGCTTAATAAAAATGCCTTTTTGGTGCCTACTCATGTAACAACTAATTTGATCTGGTATAAAATTCTTGGCTAGGTACTTTTCCTCAAAACACCGTAGATTCTGTTGCATTTTCTTCAGGTATTTACTGAGGTAGAATATTAATAATTCTCAAGTATTTTTATTTTTAAAAGCCATGTTAATTTTTCTGTTTATATATTTTTGGACAAGGGTGAAGCTATACTGAATGTGGGTGACAGCCCACAAAGACAAGGCATCCTTTGCTCTTTGCTCTGCTCTATATGCCCTTCTGTGATGGCTGGAGCCCTTTCTCAGAGAGAGCTGTATGGCTAGTTGAGGTGCATGGTTCCTATCCAACTCCAGAGTCTAGCAGAGTATAGTCTGGTGATGCTCCACAGTTCTGAAGGGGACCTTATTCTTCTCCATCTGCTCAGTGCACTAATGGTCAGAACAGCTAGAATACGTAAAAAAGCTAGAAACTCTTGGCTGGCTTCTTATCTTTGATGCTTGTAATACTCCATTTGTGGGAGCTACACTCTGCAGGAAACAAAATATAACCATACGTTCCCTCCTCCCTGTTTGTCATTCAGTTACTTTTCTGAATAGATATTAAAACAGATAGGCACACGCAGAAGGGGTTTGCTTTGAAAAATGAAATCTATACAATATATGAGTAATTTCCAGTTTAAAGAAACCTTTCGTTTTGAGCCAGGTTCCATATGGTTTTTTACTTCTTGCCTTAAGGCAAACTTGATTTGCACTATTTCCAGAAGTATAACATAGGTAAACCACCAATTGAATTTGAAAATCTAATTCCATAAATAAAGAGATGGAGATGTACATGATAAAATGAGTAAAACAACAAAATCTATTTGGTCTGGTGGATACACAGGTATCCACTACAAGATTATCTTAATTGCTGTATTTTTGAAATTTTATGTAACTAAATGCAGAAGAAAACTACAAAATTCCTTCCAAATTCTGGCAGTAAGCTCACCATCAATCTATATTGTCAATTGCCTTTTTGTGTGTGTCTTCATAGTCAATTTATTGGAAATTGTATGGAGGCTGTGTCCAGAGTTGCTAGCCAAACGCCATTTGAAATAGAAATCTCGGTACATCTTAGCAATAACAAGTATTTACTTACTGAACACAAACAGCATCCAAGATACTCTTTTAGAAGTAAAAGGAGGCTCATAATCTAATGAAGAACAGCCAAAGTAATTATACCAAATATTCCCACTAGCTAAAATAATATAGTAAATGCAAAATTTAGTAAATTTAGTAAACTTTCCAAGAAGTGAATGCAGGGATTGTATAGCTCTTATAAATCATTTCAAAGAGTAGCAAGTATTAATCAAGAAAAACAAATGGGGATCATGCCACAAAACTGGTGTCTCCCACTTCAGGTATTTTTCTTGCCCACTTGAAATGTAAACACCTGCCACATATTTATAAAGAGACAGCTCTTTGATTCACAAAATACATAGCTTTATGAAAATAAAGGCTTATTACGATCCAGGGATGATTTGTATCTGGATCTATGCCAAATTACTTTTCTTTTTAAAGAGCTAATATATATCCAGTTCCCAAATGAAAGGCAGAAATAATCCATGTGTTCTTGTTTTGATGTTACAAAACATAAAAGAGATGTTGAACATGCACTGTCACTGTAAATGCCAGAGACTGGCCAGAATAATTTTATCTTGCCTGGTATAAATGGTTTTCTGGCCAGTCCCAGATATATATAAAGTAGTTACACAAACCATATAATTAACTTACACGTCTCATTCCTTCCCTTTTTGATTCTTTCCCGCCTTACAACAGGGAAGAAAAGATGTGCAATCTGGGTTGCTGAACAGTGAGCAGTAGGATGGGGGAAGCCTTATGAAATCTGTTGTGTCCGTGTGACAATTCCACATTTCATTCCTTATTCAAGAAGGCTCTATGTTTTTGCTGCACCTTGGAGATTACTGTCCTATTGACTTATCCAAAACTTCCTCTTAAATTCTCCTTGGTGCTTTTTCCATGATGATTTTTATTCTTATTTTTAAAAAACAAGTCTAATTTTTCTCACCTATCCTTCTTCCATTAAGTTAAATGACCCTCATTTTTCTTTATTTCCATCTGAGCTGCTAATCAATTTCGCTTTTTATACTAAAACAATATTTCCATTCATCATCTGGGACTCTAGGGAACTAGATATCCTGTCTTTACAGCATCAGCAATACTGAGGCTTTCAGAGGCTCTTAGTTTTCAGACTGGCAGCATAATGGGAGATAAAGTAAGAGTCTTGTACTCGGGAAACTTAATGGACATATTCTATAATCACTTGAGTGCTCTCTCTGCAGACAGCACTCCTCATCATGCAAGTCATGTGGGAAATACAAAAAACTCCCCACATGACTCTCCCCAAGAGACTTCAATCAAATGGGGGGACAGGGGAGGCAATTAAGCAATACACACAGGGGTGTCTGTCAGTGGAAGATCAGAGGAGAGAATAATGTGAGCTACAGACACCTACAGAAAACAGCATGAGATCAGGGTACCATGAGGAATGAAGAGAATGGGCTAGTGGGAGTTTAGGCTCTGGTCAAAGAACAATGGGAAGCGAAATTAGATGGTCAGAGAACACCATTATGGAGAATCTTAAATACTGGTTGAAGAATTTGGACTTCCTGTAAGCAGTGATAGGTCTTTGCAGGTTTTGAGTACAGGAATCAAGAATACTGAAAAGAGGGTAAGAAAAAAGCAGCTGCAGTAGTCCATCTGCGAAGCGATGAGAGCCCAATAGCTTTAATGCTATATCTTAGAGATCTTAAGAATAAAATGTCACACACACACACATGCGCACGTCACTAACTTAAAATAAGTGAAATATCATGAAACTATAGGTTAAAGGGCTCCTATCTTCCTTTTGCTTAAAGGTCCCCTATTGAGATCACAGATAGGAAAAATAGCTTTTATCACTAACAAAGTGTGAAATTTTGAGGAAGGTCTTTTGGATGATTAGGATTCCTTTTAATTGTAAATTCAACTCAGTCAATAAATCTCTTTTCTCTCTAGTCCTCTCTTCTTTCCCTCCCTCTCTGTCTGTCTTTCTAACACTAACCCTAATAAATAAACATATTTAAATCCTGATTGCCCTTCACTGACAGTTTTGCAGGAGCAGTCTGGACTTCAGACACTTCAACACTGAGTAGCTCTGGGTAAACCAAAGGGTACTAAAGAGTTCTTGAAAGTAGACTCTTCTTTAGTTCTTCAATCAAAATGATGTCAGATACCAATTAGCTTTGTCTTAATTCCATACTTAAGGACATTATGGCTTTGTTTCTATGTTTCTAGCAAAACATTTCTAATCCAAATAAAGTAGCCTTGACTAATCAAAAATAAAATTAAGACATCAGAAAGCAGAATGCCAACAAATATTGTGAACAGTCTTGAACTACTCAGACACTGTGACCTCATCCCTTTTTCCATAATAAACAAAGATGTTTCCTCATTTACTACACAAAATGCTACTGCACCCTCATGTTGCATCTAGATGCACAAGTTGCAGCCTTGCTTCCGCGCTCCTTGACACTGGCACTATACAGAAATCACTGTATACCTGGCAACCTAAATAATAAATATATTTGACAGCTAAATCTGTTGTTTCACATTACTGTGAAGAATGACCCTGAACATAAGGCATTATTTATAGTCAGATAAACAAAATGAAGAGATTATATTAAAACCCTATGGGGTGAGATATAATTTGTACAAGTGATCTTTGAAAATAGTAAATTAAAAAAATTTATAAACAATAATTTTCCTTTAATTTGAAACATTACCTCTCAAATAAATATCTCAAAGTATACTTTATAATAGTCAAATATCCCATAATAAATGTCAACAGCTTGTCTAAGATATTTCTACTTCATCAGTCTTATCCCAAGCTTGAATTATTATTATGGTGTCCTTTGGTTTCCTGATTCTTGCAACAAAATTGATTTGAATACACTGGCCACTGAGTTATACACCTGTAATTTCTCAATATTTTGAAGAAAAATGATTCTTTTTTCAAAAACAAGTAAATAAATTATTTTAGCTATTGGATAAATGCTCAGAATTATTATGATCATCAGGATGCTCATTTTATAGATAAGCATTTTCAGGAGAAAGGAATAGATCAAAATAAAGTAGGTACACAAATGCAGTTGGCTTTTCAGATTTAATTTCTTTCTTGGCTTTTACACTAGAAAATACTTTTAAATTTATACAAAGGCTTAGTTCTCATTTTAAAGAAATATTCTTATATTGACTGGAATGATCTATATCCCTTAAATGTGGGGATTCGTTATCCAGAGATGAAAAAGGACTACATTAGTTTGCTTTTACCAGAGACAAGACTCTATTCAGAAACACATATCATAAAGGAGAACTGCTTTTATGACTTCAAGTAAACCTAATAACTTGCACTTTTATACTCAATGCATTTTGATCACCTATAAAACACACCATGATTTCTTGATTGGTGAGAAAAATTTAAGCACATGAAGGGTTGATTCTATAAAATTAAACTACAAAGGAAAATCAAGATTATTTTGTTTGGTATTTTATTAAATAGCATTCAGAATTACTATACCATAAGTGAAACTTTGATAATGTATAATAAACATTTTATTATGTTATAATAATACAAATTTCCTTAAATCTAAGGGGAATAATCTTGACCAAGCAACATAAAATTTCAGAATATTGACAAATGTTGTCATGCCTTTGAAGATAAAATAATATCTTATTACATATATTGAAAAAGAGACATATAAGTTAACACAGGACAAATCGTTATTCTTATCTTCAAATGCTTCTATAAAATTTACAAAGAGCATAGAATAAGCTCTTCAAAAAGAAACAAATATGTGAAAATCCTTAAGTTATTTACATATATCTTAGAAAAATAAAACAAAACAAAACTCCCCAACTAAAATTCTTTGGAGATTTGGAGTATGAGGTCCTTTAACAGCAAAAGCAATTGAAAAAGATTTTGATCTAAGTGCAAACTTGAGGTACACCATTTTGACTATTTTTTAAACAGCTTTACTATGGGCTAAAGCAATTGTTTTGAGTAGCTAGAGATGTATTAATTCAATTTTGGCTGCAAAAGCATTCATATTTTTTTGCTTTGTTTCTAAAATTGTTCCATCTCATCTTGGGCTTGGGTGCCTGAAACTCTGCCCTTTTTGATGTAGTGAGATGAACTGAACAGTCTGTTTAATCCTCACGTCATACAGAAGACAAAAGAAAAACATTTAAATGATTTTATGGTTTTACCTTCAATTTTATAAGACTGTTCATTTTTTAATGGCAGATGGTAAAATATATTGTTCTATCTAAATTAAGATGTCTTTCTTCCTTCTAAACATCAAATTAGTTCTGATAATCAATAACCAGCTCTTCTCTTACTTCTTAGACATACACATAAAAATTATACATTAACATATATGTGTGTTTAGTTATATATTATTATTTATGTATATACATTGTATATGTATATATGTGTATATTTTAGAGGTCATATACATATAATATAGCTATTGTAAATGACAATCTATAAACTTGTTTTCCACTCTCTAGTTATCACCCCAGAAACAGAGGGCAGAATTTGTTCGGAATATGGGCTCAACAAGCAACACAAATTCATTCATTTTTACTTTAAAATTCAAATTAAGAAGCCTGCAGAGAAGCTGATAAGCCGTCTAATAGAATATGAAGTCTACCACATGCCATAAGATCTTGCACAGGTAGATTATGTGTAACAAAGTAAAGGGAATAAATATCATCTAAGGTGAAAAAATCCATCATAGCTTTTACCGAGGCAAGTTAAACATTGAAAGTACATGGGAAATTATGAATATAACATCCCATTGGAAGTTAAGAATATAAATATTGCAAAGTGTATGTATGTATATATATATTGCTTTCACAGACATGTACAAACATATGCAAACATATTTCTTACAGATGAAAATATAGAGGGAATTTTTGGAGTGCTTTTCTTTCATGGAGAAGTGGACTCAAGAAAATTATAATGTAAACTAAAAAAAAACCCCAGTTAAGTCTTAGTTTTCAACAAAAATAAAGACTAATTTTAGTAAGGAGTGAATGCTCTTTTATTCACACAATGCCTCATACTCTAAGTATCCTGGTATCACACATATAAAATGTGTTTTTTGTACACAAAAGAAAACTTTGGTGCTATCATATATAAGGCATGCTATATTTTAAGCCATTACTAAATGGAGACAATTTGCTTTTTAATATAATTTCAAATTATTATAATATATTTATTCATGATATTTATAGCCTCTGATCTAAAATATTGATTTATTTCTCACATACTTTTCAAAACTCATCCATGTTATCAGAATCAGAATGTTCAATACTGTTTATCTAAAGCTGATTGGGCCTGAAACTTATTACATTATCCCCGTTCTCTCCTATAATGCAGATCTCTCCACTATACCTGTCTCCCCATCTGAGGACAGACGGGAGGCTAAAGGAAACAGCAAGAGATTGACATTGAGCTACAAGGTAGCAGACGCTAATGCAATAACTCAGTGCTTCCCTCTCTCTTTCCCTTCACCTAGTACACTTTGACTCATCTCCATGTGTTCCCCTCCAAATGGGTTTACCTCTCACCAGACACAGTAACTGAAGGAAACCATATATTCACTTAAGAAAAGCACTTGATGAAAAGCTTTGTAATTATCTGATTTGAAATGTTACATGTCATTAGTACACATAAAAGTGTTTTTTTTTTTTCTAATGGTAACTGACTTCACTTAAAACATGGTACTGTGATGCTACTCTGTTTTACATAAGTCCAAACATGAGGCTTTCTATTAGTGTTTTAGAATATTGCCACAATGAGGTGACCTCTTTTCCACCTTAGTCATTACCAATAATTGGACCATTTTCAAAACACCAATTTGGGCATCCCTCTCATTGACATACTGCCCTTACCTTTTGCCTCATGCACTCTAGTGCTCCCACTGCAGGGATTCTGAACACTGGAACACTGGCAATGCCAGTCCACTGATCTTGTCATTGGCAGCACCTCATACCTTGCTTCCCTCTTTACCCAGCTTACATTCCAAGCACATCATTATAATCACATCCATTCATAAGCTCTAAACTCATTTTTTCCTCTTAATATTTTGCTAGAGAAACCCCAATTCCCAGTTAAATCCTACTCTGCTTATTCTGCACTTGTAACGAAGTAGTTGGGAGTGGCAGATTTTTTTTTTTAAAGCATACCTATAATGACTAGTTTCACATTCAATTTTTGACTACAAAACTGAGTGGGTCCTCAGCATTTGAGAGGCAAGTCTACTACTTCCCTGACCTTTTTATGGTCCTTGCAGACTATTTTACATCTTCTTCTCTCTCCTTCCATCTTTTTTATCCCCACTCTCACTCTTAGCTGTTCAGCTGGTTCCTTTCACACTCAGAAAAGAACATCCTTATTGTCCCACTATAGCTAAGAGGAACCAATGTCTTCTCTCTCCTAACTCACACCAGTGGCCTGTTATCTTCTTCTAACATGGTGCTTTCCAAATTACATGTGGTGAAGGACCAGCCCTTCCCCTACTCTAGTGTGAACCTATACTTTCGTAAAATGTAATCAAATTAATCACTAAAGAAATGAAAAAGTAAAGACAGGTAAGATGTATCAAATATTGGCTTCAACACACACGAGTTACTACAGCAAATTGCCATAAAAGTTGACTCTCTAGTTTTGTCTTGCCTTGTTGTATATCAGTACGCAACCTGGGGAGCACACTTTGAGTAGTACTGTTCCAACACACAAAGCATTGCCCATTTCAGGTCTACTGTTGTTTACTCTGCTGGAACATTCCTCCTCCAGAGAGCCACAAGGCTTATTTCTTATCTTTTTCAACCTCAGCTCAAATGTTACCACCTCAGAGAAGACCTTCCTGACTATTGTATCTTATCTCAAAATACGATCTCGATATCCTTTTTTATCCCCTCTCCCAGCATTATTTTTCTTCATGGCACTTATAATTTACATGGCATTCTTACACAATTATGTTTTATTGTTTCTTCTCCCAATATAAGTTCAATTCCATGAAGATAATGACTTTATCTTTTTGCTACTGAGTTCCTCGCATTTAAATTATACCTGCTACATAGTGGGTATTTAATGACATTGAATAAATGCATGAACTGTACCAAAAATATAACCAAAGATAATTAGCATGTTATTATCATAGGTTTCTGGAGAACTGCAAAAGGTTTCTATATTTTCATAAATACCAATGTGCAGTTTTTGCTACAGTAGCATATGTTTAATGCTTTTCTACCATGTGCTCCAAATTTGGTGGTGGGGGAATCTACAATAAATCTATCTCTGGAAGAGTAACACTGTGGTAGCAGGGGCCAAATTTTAACTGTCAGATGTTCTGATTAAAATAAAGTTAACTTCCTTCCAACAGGTATATGAAAAAATTCTCATCATTAATCATCAGAGAAATGCAAATCAAAACTGTAATGAGATATCAACTGACCCCAGTGAAAATGACTTTTATCAAGATGTATGAACTATTGGTATTTTGATGGAGACTACATTTAATCTGTAAATAACTTTGAGCAGTATGGACATTTTAATGATGCTGATTCTACCAATCCATGAGCATGGTATGTGTTTCCATTTGTTTGTGTCATCTATAATCTCTTTCATCATGTTTTGTAATTCTCCTTGTAGAGATTTTGCACCTCCTTGGTTAAGTATATTCCTAGATATTGTATTTTCTCTGTAGCTATGATATTGAGTCCTTGATTTGACTCTCAGCTTGACTGTTATGGGTATATTGAAATGCTGCTGACCTGTTTACACTGATTTGTTAATAGAAACCTGAAACTTTGCTGAAATGATCAATTCTAGGAGTTTTGGGGTTTTTTAAATATAAGATCATATTTTCAGGCAAACAGGGATAGTTTATCCTCCTCATTCTCAATTTGGATATCATTTATTTCTTTCTCTTGCCTGACTGCTCTGGCTAAGACTTACATTGAATAGAGGTGGTGACAGTGGAAACCCTTATCTTGTTCCAGTTCTTAGGAGGAATGCTTTCAACTTTTCCTCATTCAACTTTTCCACCCACTGGCTTGAGTTTGTTATATGTGGATTTTATAATTTTGAGGTATGTTCCTTCTAGGTCTAGTTTGTTGAGGTTTTTTTTCTTTTTTTTTTATCATGAAAGAGTGATGGATTCTATCAAAAGATTTTTCTGCATCTATTGAGATAATCACAGGGTCTTTGTTTTTGCTTCTGTTTATGTGGTGAATCACATTTATTGATTTGCATATGTTGAACCATCTTTCAAACCATGGAATAAAACTCACAAGATCATGGTGAATTATCTTTTTGATGTATTGTTGAATTTGGGTTGCTAGTATTTTGTTGAGGATTTTTACATCTATGCTCATAGGGAATATTGGTCTGTAGGATTCTTTTTTTTGTTGTGACTAGCTTTGGTATCAATGTGATACTGACTTCATAAAATGAGTTAGGGAGGATTCCTTCCTTCTCAATGTTATGGAATAATTTCTATAAGATATGTAATAACCAATGCTGGTGAGGATGTGGAACCCTCATACACTGATGATGGGAATGAAAATTAGGGCAATCACAATGGAGAACAATGTGGAGGTTCCTCAACAAACTGAAAATACAACTATTTAATACCATATGAACCAGCAATCCCACTTCTAGGTATATATCAAAAGGAAGGAATTCAGTATACTGAAAAAAATATCTACACTCCCCTGTTTATTGCAGCACTATTTGCAATAGCCAAGATTTGAAATCAACCCAAGTGTCCATCAATGAATGAATGGATAAAGAAATTATAATACACACACACACACACACACACACACACACAATGGACTATTATATGACCATGAAAAAGAACGAAATCCTGCCATTTGCAACAACATGGATGGAACTGGAGAACATTAAGTGAAATAAGCCAAGCACAGAAAGACAAATCTCACATGTTCTCCCACATATGTGGAAGCTAAATATTAAGAACGACTGACCTCATGGAGACAGAGAGAATAATAATTACCAGAGGCTGGAAAGGGGAGTAGGGAGGGGAGAATAAAGTGAGAATGGTTAATGGGTACAAAAATATAGTTAGAAAGTTAGAAAGAATGAACAATATTTGGTAGTACCACAAAGTGACTATAACCAATAGTAAGTTAGGATACACTTTAAAATAATTAACACAGTAGAAATGAAATGTTTCTAACACAAAGAAATGAGAAATGCCTCAGATGATGGATACCCCAATCACCCTGATTTGATTAATTCACATCACATGCCTGTATCAAAACATCACACATACCCTATAAAGATATATTAATAGAAGTATTATGTATCCATAATAATTTAAAAAAAATTTTAGTGCCAAAAAACTAAAATAAAGTTGACTTTCTAATAGCTATATAATAAGAAGAGTTTTCAATTGCTCTACGTTGTTCAGGGGGTAATCAACTGAAGCAAGCTTTTTTATACAGAGGAAACTGTCAATGAAATGAAGGCATGAACAATTCGAACACATGGCGATGTGATGAATTTATATGATTATTGTTCCTTAAAAATTTGCCAAGAAGGTAGATCTTGTGTTCTGTTCTTATCGCACATACAAAATAATAATAATAACTAAAAGGGCAAGAGGAAACTTGTGGTGGTGAGAGATCCATGGCATAGATTGCAGTGATAATTTCATAGGTGTATCATCATCTCTAAATTCATGAAGTTGTGTACATTAAATGTCATAATACCACAATAAAGTGGTTTAATAAAAAATTAATACTCCTTTATTTATAAAGAGATCTATGGCTGTTTTACTTCTAAACTGATTTACTGTGTACTTATTATATTAAACAACAAATATATGTGGGTGAAATTCAGAATATGAAGACAAAAAATTGTAGGAAAATACAAATTTGTTACTCTTGAGGTAAGAGAAACAAGAGTGTTTCTGTTCTGAGGAGTTTAAAATGGTCAAAAAGATCATAGTTTTTTTTTTTAAAACATTAACCATAAATTATTTCACATTGTATTTGTGCCCTAAATATTTTCTATTACATTACATTAGATATAATTTGTATCCTATTAACTTACAACATAGATATCTTACAAATAGCATAATAAAAAGTCTTTTCTATCTTAAAAAAACACATTAATTTTAACTATCTTATTGAAAGCTATTGATTTTTATTAAATTAGTATAATAACAGACATCTATTATCTTATGTTCCCAGCACTTCTAACCCCTGCTTAGGGAAGAACAACCATATTCTGGAAAATGTTCCTTCCTCTATTTGGTTTAATGGCAGCTCCATCTATCTTCCCACAATCGTAACCTGAGCCACAGCTGGGGCAGGTATGGTACCCTAGCTTGCTAACTGGGATTGAAGAGTATATAAGTGGCCCCTTACCTAGGTCAGGCAAATCAGGGCCTTCCAGTGGATCTGGGTTAGAGGTTCACTCTCTTTCCTACAGTGGTACTGTAACATGGAGGACAATAAAGCTACTGACTTTGAAGTCTGACTACAAAGGGGCCTGAGGGAATTTTTTGGGGGGTGAAAAAAATATTCTGTATCTTGATTATGGTGGCAGTTTGTGAAAACTCCTAACTATATACTGAAAAGAACAAATTATACTCTATATAAATTATACCTCAATAAGCCTCAATCAAAAAATTTGAAAAAGCAATGTACTACATTACATAATTTGTTGTTGTGTTTTACCATATTGTTTTAAAATGGTTTTAATATATATGCCAATTTAGCAAAGCTTTATTATTTTTGCATTCTAATCTGCAAATATGACATAAGAGGCCATGGCAAGGTATAAAATTAATACTTTAATATCATTCTGTTGAGAAGTATATAATGCTCAACAATTTCAAATCTCGTTTGCAAAATCTACAAGCACCATGTAATTGCCTCATTTAGGAACACGTTTTAATACAAATGAATAGTCTGAAAAAACAAGCACTTGAGAACTAAAGCAGGAATGTTTCTCCTATTTCAAATCTAATTAGCTCATTCTTCTACCTCAGTTTGCTCTCCTGTTATCTTCTGAGATATTGCCTTTGTATAAAAAGAATATTACTTCCATTTTTAATTGTTTCCCTAAGTAGCAAATATATTGTTACTTACCATATATACAAATGTATGCTGTATAGAATCTAAAATTTATATAGGGATTATCCAAATATATATGGGAAAATTTATGAATAAATATGAAATTTAGAAATGCATAAACATGCTGGTAAAGTAATAATCTGCTTAAAGCTAAATAGCTACAATAACTTTTTCTACAGTTTTTTTATTTACCATTATAAGAAACCAGGGGCATATTATGTTTTCAGAAAAACCATTTATCATTTTTTGGTATTAAATAGCAAAACCCTAATTCTTATTCTTTTTCCAGGATGGTTCTTCAGATACTTATCATTCAAACACATTCATCAGTGTTTCTCTTCCACGGGAGCAGCTATTTCCAAATACCTATGAATTTTGTAGAGTCTTAAGACTATAAAACTGACAAAACCATAATATCATTAGGAAGAAGAATCAAACCTTATAAGGAAAATGGCTCTAATATATAAATGTCAATATATTTCAATGCTCATAATAGAAATATTCCTATCAGCAGCCTGTCATTGACTGTGAGGGTTAGACACAGAGGGCTGCAGGTTGTTTTTAACATTCTGTCATACTAGTAAGCCTGTGGGTGACCTGGTTCAACAATGGTTCATATGAAAACAACAGAGGATAAAACAAAATAAATAAAACCCAAGAAGTGAGGAAGAGTTCTGGAAAAGAAAATACTCAGTGGACCAAATATCATTAACGTAAGTTTACAGGCATCTCCCTTCCCTCCTTCCAGCCACTAAAGCAAAGGCTTGTCCGCCTGCAGAGTTTTCCCCTATTTTCACTACTGTTAAAATGTACAGATTCTTCCTTCTTGTAGAGAAGGTTAAAATGTCAATTTGTATAATAATAATGTGATGGAAAGAGAAACAACAACACACACAAGAATTTGAGTTGACTGCTTAAACTTGAGCTGAGAAAAGGCCGCCAAGAACTACAATGTAATCTTAGTGACCAGAAAAGGGGAGGTGAAAACCCATTACATCCAGTATTGGTTGAGGCACTGCATGTGGAATTCAGTTCTCCATGCCATATTTTAAGAGGAACACTGATGAACTTGTCTGAATGATGAGTATCTGCTGGACCAACATGGAAGAAGAACTAAGGTTTTGCCAATTGCATTAGCAAGAAGGATGATGAGAATACATTTTACTTAAGTAGGTAGATGCTGTCTAAAAATAAAAAGGGTTGCTTTGTGAGGTAGAGAATTCCTGACTATTGGAATTTTAAAATATTCATCGAAAAACTTCTTTAGCATATATTATGTAAAATGCTATGCAAAGCATGAAATTACAGATCATAATAATAATACAAACTTCTTCACTCAAAGAATTTCTACTGTAATAATAGTCTGGCAGGTACTGGTAATTGCTGTGTTGGGATTACTGTAGAAGGTGATCCTCTCTTGGCAGGAAAAGGACACAAATGTTCCTCTATAAGCCATTCCAATTCAAATGGTTAATGCTGATCATTAGCATTTTATTATTCCTTTCCTGAAGAGACTTGATATTCCTTAACAGGTTACAGATATATTATTAGCATTTCTTCAATGTACCAATCAGAGCAGAAACTAAGAATTGGCTGATTGTGCAAAAAGAATACATCAGCCTTTCGTTTCTTACCTTTGCGAATTTTCCAATACATTTTAGAGTTATCAAAATATAAAAAATTCTGCTTAAAAATGACGTGTCCAGCTACATTGATTTACCTAGTAAGAACAATTACTAGTGTGTAGGAGATTTATTTGCATGTTAATTAACTTTGGGGGAATGAGACCTTGTTTATTCTAGGATTATATAATGTCTTTCCATGAAAAGAACAAAGCCAAAGTTTGGGAAAATGACAGAATTTAATTACCTGTTTCCATGATTTCAAGGGGAATTCATCAACCATATCTTACATAAATGACTGACGCATTTTAATCAAAGGGAACCATGAACTGAATCGGTCTACCTGATATAATGGTGTTGCAGACTGTCACTGACTATGAAACAAAATCTTTATGGCATAGCATAGCTAATGAAATAATAGGAATAAATAACATTATTAATAATTCTAAAATAAAAAATATGTTAAATGTGAAATGTACTATAATGCTGTTTTAGATTTGTCTGACTTAAGAACAATATTTTAATTTTTGAACAGTTGTTAAATTGCAGTTGCAATATAGAGCTGCACACGTATAGACAGCTTTGGAATTGGATAGACTATAAATCCAATTCCAATCTAGTAGTTACTGTGTAGCACCTAATCTCATTGAGGTTATTTCATTTATTTTAAATAAGGTTAATGACATATCTCATAGGGTTGTTGTAAGAAATAAAATAGATATGGCATGCATGCAAAGTACTTGGTAAAGAATCTAGCACTTGGTAAAGTCTCAATAAAGGGAAGCTTTATATAACATTTGTAATATAAGTGTCTATTTTGAGACATTGAAGCCCATTTGTATTACTCTTATCACTCCTCTCTTCCTCCTTGTTCCTGCCAAACTAAATCTGCATTGGATTTGTGTGTATAAATGATAGGTAAGAGAAGAAGCAGTCATTGTTGAATGCCTTTAAAACTGAGATCACTTCCAGCTAATTGTAGATGTTCACTATGGGAAATTGTATTCTGGGAGCTATATCATGCTAGGATTTCATTAGAACTAGGGGATCTTCCTCAGTAACACTACGTGAATCTCACTATACCACTGGAAGGTAAAAGAGACAGAATGCTTGTTCATGAACTAGAAGCAGGATGTAGTCTTCAGATATTCATTAGTATGAATTCTGATTACGTGGAATACCAAGACGTTCAGTAGATTTGGCTGTAATTTTTGCTATAATCAATATAGCAGAAAGCCAAAAAATAAAAACTCCAGGGTAAGACTCGGTAACAAATCTATAATTACTGCACTGGGTTTATACTGCTTCTTTAAGCTTTTAATATTATATAAAATCATTTCTGATTTTACTCCTTTTGACTTACACCAAAACATAGTAGGCAAGAGGCCAAATAAATTCAGTGTTCTAACAAAACTGGATATGAGAGAGGAGCTATAAAACTCTTCCATTGTTTTGGAAGCAAACAACCAAAACCTAATAAATTGGTATATGTCCTACATTTGTCCTCCCTCACTGGACTGTGAAGGGCCCATACTTTGCACTCACTATTCCCTCCCTCTGGAATAAGCCACCCTTTTCCTCCCCTGCCTGCCTTGCTCATCTTTTCTAGAGGCATTCCAAATGTTACTCCTTCTGTCAAGACTTCTCTGCTTCCTTGCAACCTTCGAACAGTTGACTGCTACCAATGCTTTGAAAATGTGCCCTGTGATCATATTACATAAACATCTGTTTATCTATCCTTTCCCTCCTGGATATTACATTTTCATTGAGGAGTCACAAGTATAAAGATACATAAATATGGGAGGAGGGAAATGCGAGAGTATGAAAAAGTCAGACTCAAGGTCAAATCTTGGCTATGTCTATATGGCCTGAGAAAATTACTTAAACTTCCCATGCTTACTCATTATTATAAGAGGATAAAAACATCCTTTTTTTAGATTGTAGGGTTGTATTAAGGGTTAGACATAAAGTATATAAAGTGATTAGCACAGTATTTGGCAAAGAGAATTGTGTTTTAAAGTGTCAGATATTATGATTATTGTCAATAATTCATATATGAAATATCAATGACAAGTGTTTTGGTAGGAGAAATTAAAATAGTAAAGGAATATAGGGTAAAAATGTATTTTTGATTAAGATGTCAGAAGTGTGATGTGAAGCCTTATAGAATTCAATCAATGTTTGTTAAGTTGATTTGAATTTGCAGATTTGTTGCAAATTGAACTGGGAGTTAAAAGATAAACAAGGGTTTTAAAAGTCAAAAAGGGAGGAGGAGCTTTCCACCCCTCCCATTTTATGGATTTCAGCTTTCTTCTGGTCTGTTTGTAAAGTATTCCAAACTATAAAAACAATCAATAAAGTCCCATATGATAGCTATGTCAGATTTCATTTTATGAATGTATTATACATATAGCCATACAAAATAATTAAGCCAAGGGTGTGGGAGAAAGAGAGAGAACTAAGGCATTCTTAAAGAATGTCTGTGGCTTTAAACATCACTTTAGTAGATTATTACATTAGATATGAGAAGGAAATATAAATGGTAAAAGAGACCACACGCATATTGACATACAACTAACAAGGCAATCTCCAGTAAGTAGTAGAAAAGATCATAAATTTTTCAGATGAAAACCTTAAACAGTTCTTAAAAAAATAAACGCATACCCCTCCACCATTTGTCAGAAGGTAGCATACACATAAGTAACATTCACTTTCCATACATCTATGCTTCTTGCAAATTGCACAAAAACTTCTGCTGTAGAGAGGGTGAAATCTAAGAAAAATGACTTATATTTGCCTATTAGAAGGTTATTACAAACTTCTAAAAAGAAGTTTTAATGAAGTGGTCAAGGAAACATAATAACAGATGATTAATGAGGGAGTGAATACTATAGAGGCAGTATAAAAAGGCAATTCTCTTGAAACCTTTGTTAGTGAAGGAAAAATAGGATCGAGTATAATCAGGGAAAACTGGGGTCAAAATAAAAGTTATTTTTTTCTTTGATGACATTTAAGAATATGAATATTTGTAGGCTGATTTGAAGAACTGGTGTAATGGATGAAGAGAAATACATGAGAGGAATTGTTTGACAGGGAAGATCCCTGCAGAGACAGTAATAGCTAAGATTAAGTGGACCTGGGAAGGGGCTATAATATTTGAAAAACACAAAGTATACTTGCCACAGGGTCAGGAGGAAAGCAGGAGGGAATAAATTCTGAAAAAAAGAAAACATTTTGTTGAAGAAAGAAAAGAAAGAATAATTGTGGAGCTGACATCAGATGACTTTGATTTTTCTCACTAAAATCAAAGCTAAGAGTTTTAGTTGAGAGTTAAAAAAGTGGTTAGGTATTTGAAAGAAAGGGACATCCTTAGGGTCACCAGCTGCTCTCAGAAATAAGGAGTTGAAAGGGATGGATCAAAGTACTGACGGTAAACTGGACTTGTACTAGAGCCAATCAGCACAGTGAGAGGACTTCCGGTCACATCATGTCATGAACGGGGACTGCCAGGTTTATTCTACAAGAGGTCTGGCAAGAGGAGGGATTATCAGGAGAGAGGGAACATAGCCAGAGAGCGCACAGCGGTGAAATAGTCAAGTAACAGTACCCACAGAGTAAGGAGAGGAGAAAAGATGAGAGATACTGAGGAATTGGGGTTTGCAAGGAGATTGAGGTGGAGAAAAACAAAATCAGTATGGTGGGGACGAAGAGGCTGAATTGATAAGTTTAGTGCAAGAAATCAAAGGGTACGAGGAGTGCCTGGGTGGTCATTAAAACAGATACACCCTAAGAAATGGAATATCCATTTGGCTACTGAAGTCAGCTAAGACGGTAATACAGTGAAAAGTAATAGGAAAAAGCATGACCCATGTGGCAAAATGGCAATTAAAAATAAAAAAGTTTGCTTAGAGTTGGCAGATTATGTTAAGAAAGAGTAGCATTTATATTTGTGACTCACAAAGGGGGAACACCTTAGGGAAGAGAAGAAGGTGATAGATATATCAACAGGCATCCCCTAAGCCTCAAAAGTGGCACCTTGTGACCTGCCTGGGACAGGCTGGAAATCAAACATGTCTGTAGGACTGAATTCATAACACTGTCTGCCCTTTTTTAAGATTACAGAATTCAGTTAAACAAGAATTTGTCATGTGTCTTCTACCTTTCTAAAACTAAGTACAGTAAGGAAAAGGATGACCTAGAACCTGGGAGAGTTTTTTTGCCTTCAAAGAGAATAATATTTGGTAAGAAAAATAAAATATATGAAGAATTTAGTTATTTAATAAGATAAAATATTAATAACTAATGTGTATTATATTTGAAATCAAAATCAAAGGAAGGTTAGAGATATAAGAAGAACAAGATTTCAATAAGTTAAAATGATCATGGTGAAAAATGACAAGATGGTAAACACTGATAAAAAGGAGACAATTTCCTCAGTAAGGTATAGGACGACAATGAGCTGCGGCCACTGGGACATGGTTGGGAAAGATTAATACAGAGTGTAAGAAAAATAATTCGATCTATTTACTCATATTCATCATTCTCTAGCATGTGAGTTTTCTAATTAGTTAAAGTATATTATGTATTTGCTATAAAAAAGTGTTTTCCAGAATTTCATTTAAATTACTTGAATGTAAAACTATTCTATCAGAAAGTGACAGGACTATTCAAACTACAATTACATTTTTCAGTGCATCTCTACAGTTTGAAATCTATCTTTTGGATTACAATGAATATAAGTAAACATACTGTCCTCCCCTTCAAGAATGAAATAGGGTATAAAGAATTTAAGATAAAGACAGTACAACACTGTTCTGATAGACAATACCAACGTTTTGGATACAATGACTACTAAATAAAAAAAAATATGAAATTTGGCAAGACCTTGTTAATCATGTAATTTCATGGAAATTTATTCATTCAATATTCCCAAGAGAAAAATGGACTTTACCTCTGAAATATTAAAATAGCTAAAATGGGTTTTGTGATATCTAGCATAAAGCTATGGTTAGGACCTCCATTTCTCAAAATGTGCTTCACTCAGCATGATTCAAAGAAAAAAGAAAAAAGTGAAACTCCACAAAATACTATCAACAATGATGATGGAAGCTTAGGAATTCAGAAACATATTCTTTAGCTAAGAATTGATTATGGTTGGAGCAGACCATGATTGTGATAGACGAATTCCATAAGAAGGAAAGAAAAAGCTTAGAAACACTTATTTGCTAAGATTTAACACAAGAGTCATAACTTTTCTGTATAATTTAGTAATCTCATTTGCATGTCCCATCTCATATAGGTATTTGTTAATAAATAATTGATATATATTAATAATTAACATTTAGATATTATATATTGACAACAGAGAAAATTCAATTCCTGATGAAGGAATAACAAGCATGAATCTCTATTGAAGCACATAGCATCAAAATGTCAATAGCAAAAAAAAAATGGGAAAAGGGGGAATTGAGAAAAATTTATTTTTATTGATGTCTGCCATTAGTATCGCTAAAAGATTTCTGTAACCAAGAATGACGTGACTTTAATAATCTAATGAAAAATAAAGTTTAATAATGGCAAGCTACCACAATATAGAGAATCCATTCTTTAAGAGTACATATAGCTGTTAAAAAAAATCAACATTTACCTAATGTAGAAAAGTTTCAAAAATTCCCAAAAGGTATAAATTACACTGCCCCATTATCTGACCACAATATAATACAAACAATTTAAACTAACTAGAGTTTTGAAAAAATCACTAACCTAAGGAATTCCTTGAAAGAGAAAATAAAGCTACAATTAGACACAATTTCAAAAATAATAAAAATGATAACCAAATTTCTGTTATAAATTCTCACAATGTATTACTTATTTAGTCATGCAAGATGAAAATACAGTTAGATACAATTATACTTCACTTTTATGTTTATTATAGAAAATTATTAAGCATTAGAAAAGTAGATAGAATAATGTAACAAACCCTCACTTATCTTCAGTATTAGTTGATTTATTCAAATCAGGACTTAAACAATGTCTACATATTCCATTTGGTTGCTAGGCCTTTTAAGTCTCTTTTAATCTTTAAGCCCCACCTCAATCTCATATTGCACTTTAGTGATTAAAGGAACTTGGTCATTGATCCTATAGAGTCTTCTACATTCTAGATTTTTCTGCTTGTACATGCTTAGTATTGTTCACACATCTCGCAATGCCCAGTATTTCCTATAAACTGGTGGTTAAATATAGAAGCTTGATGAAATTCAGGCTTGAATCTTTTGAAAAGAAGTTTTCACAGGTGTTGTGCACTTGCTATTAGGAGGCTTAGAATGTTCAGTGGTCTCTTTTGGAATGTTAATAGCCACTAATGATCAACTAAATCCATTATTTGATTAAGTTTTGCATAGTGGAAATATAATTCTACCATTTGTCCTTATTCATTAGTTGGAATAATTCTATAAAGAGGGCCTTCCCTTTTCAGATATTTAGTTACCCTCAATTATAGTTAATTTAGGAAAAACAGCTTAAATTTTGATTTTTTCCTTATAATTTTAAGTTTTCAGAATATTTTGGTTTCTTAGCATCCAAAGATCATCAATGTATCAATTTTAAGCTATTATTATGACCTCTTTTTTTTATATATTTTATGTGATTTAATCCATTATAATTTCTTCCTTCCTTTTTATTTTTTCCCTCAGAATATCCTATATTTGGTTAGTAGTAACAATTTCAAGCTAGCTCCTCAACCCTTGTGACACAACCTAAGTAACTTTTGATACTTTCCTTATTTTCTGGTGTTAGGAGAAGTTTCATGCTTCTGTGTGTTTCCTGGTCCAAACATGGTGTCAATTATTTCTCCCAAACACCACAGAAGTTTGGATAAATTAAAAAGTGCAAGATCAATAACACAAACGTTAGGAAGCATTCCTACCTGCCGAGGCCAACAGTATATAATTCTGCCATTAGCCTTTATGCCCCAGAGTGCCAGCACCAAGTCTAAGAACTCTTAAGTTCTGTGCTTATGTAGCAATTTTTGTAAATTTATTACAACTTAAATTTTATAATTTTGATTGTGTTTTTTTTTTTCCTCATGACTTCTCATGAGTGTTTATCTTTGGTCATCTAAATATTTTTTCTGTATGTCACAAAGTCAAAATTACCAGTATAAGCTAATACTTTATAAATTATAACTGGAATAAAAACAAATCAAAATTTCTTAAATATCAAACTAAGTACAAGCTTTGATAATAATCAATTTGGAGAATAGAAAACATAACATATACAGGAAAGAAAAAGACAAATGCAATATAAGACAGTTATAAGAAAATCATCTTTATGTAAATCACATAAATGCATAGAATTTTGGGTATCCACTACTGAATGGTTCTTAACTGCTTCTGTATGTACACCTGTGTCAGGTATATATTTGCATGTGTATATGCTTGTCAGAGTGGCAGTGTGGCATTGTGATTAAGAGCATGGATTGTGGAGTCAGACTTCCTGAGTCCTTCTTTGAATAACTGTGTGATCCAAAGGAAGTTGCATGACTCTTCTTTGTTTCAGTTTATATGCTTATAAAATGAGTCTAGTAACAACTCATCTTGTTATTATGAGAATGTGAATAAGTTAATACAGGCTTATGGTCATTTATCCAAAATCAGGGAGGGAGGACACTGAAAACCAGAAGTTTATTCAAATTCTGAACTATGATGAGGCAGTTTATAGTTTTTAATAATCCCCCTTGCTTTTCCTGCAAAGGTATTAATGTGTCTGATAACAGGAAGTTGCTCTAGAACCCAATGGAGAATTATTACGCTTTCATGTCTGAGCATAGGCTATGGATTTTTAATGGGGTCTCTTTAAACCCTTTGAATATTATTGCATCCTTTTCAACACCTTCTTTCACTTTTTTTTAAACTGGGAAGATATTTCAGACTGTTAGGACTGTCTCATTTCTTAAAACTTACAAATGATATTTTTATTATCATTTATTGATATGTATTTATATTGGTATATAAGTAAATATATGAAGTACATCACGTTTGACTAAATAAACCACAAACACTATAAAGAATGACATTCCTCTAATGACTAAAGTGACTTGATGTTTGTTTTGGATTTTTATGCAGCTTATAAATGGTCAAAAACATTCCACAATCATTTAAATTGCTAATTCTCTCTCTCTTCCAAAGGCATTCAATAGAAATACTCAAGAAAAAGAATTTTTAAAGCAACCAAGATGAAATGACAACTTTTTAAATGAATAGCCTCCCTGTTGAGTCCTTACTGATTGAGTTGTGTTTACCCTGGGAAGGGAACAAGGTGCACATTTAATAGAGGAGGGCCAAGGCCACTGAGGAAAATCTGAATGCTTCATCCTCAATACACACACATTTTAAATTGAATCACCAGGTGTTAATTTATGTAGGTATACATAAAGTTCCTGGGTTTCAGTTCCTATTTTCCTTTTTTCCCTTCATCTAAAGCCTCATGAAGCATTAGTGTTCTCAAATACGTGACTCTTTAAGTCATTCAAAACATATGTCTACACAGTGGCCACTACATGTTTCTTTTTTCCTCTTTCCAAAAAACCTTTATCAAATAAAGGTTCCTTGTTATAGCTTTTTCCCTCTTCATTTGAATAGGAGGCCTGTTTGATTCTTCTGTTTCATTCACTTAGATATATACTATCCCTCTTTTCTATATGTACGTGGAAAAAGTAATAGTTGGCATAGTCTCCCTGGCAGGTAATATTGAAGTTGTTCTTAACTCCTCAGGACTAACAGAGATGAAAATCATTTGTGGGGGGAGGTGGTCAAAAGTCCTTCTCTTGATTGACTGTATAGCAATCCCTTTAATTTCTGAATATAGATGGGGTGGTCATGGAAGTCAAAATTAGTTTTGAGTGACAAAAGGCACTATTAAAATGCTTCTCTTAGATCTGAAGGGTTGTAAAATTCAGTATAGAACAAAAATAACTTCTGTGGAAAAAAAGGACTGAGGAACACTATAGAGAAGGATGAAATTCTAAAACTTGAGTGGTCAGTTTTATCTACGTAAATCACTGATTATTTGGTGTAATTCCAAAAAAGATATAAAAAATATTTCAAAATTCAATTTATCATGTTATTGATCCAATGAAGTAAATCAAAGCCCCAGTCTATGAACTTTGCACAGATTATATATAAAAGCTCCAAGAAATTTCCATCATCTTCTGGTTTCTTTCCCAGTATAAGAACCTACCAATGAAGTTTACTATTAACTGTTGTATTTTTGCATCACATGATAAAGCTGGATATGTTAGGTTAACACAGTTTCTTAGTCACTGGTTGCCAGCTAATTTTATTTAAGATATAAGATAAAAATTATAGAAAATCCATTATTTGAATTCCATATAAAGCATCTTCACCCAATATGGTTTTTTAAAGATATTACTGAACGAAAAGTACAGTCTTTACACTTTCTAAAGTACCAATTTGCAACTCTTGTATTTTAAAAGAAAATGAAGATGAACATAAAAGGAAGTACATTATCTTTAAAAGTCTACTAGTACCAATAAAGTCTGCTTTTTATGACAATCTCCTTATGAACCTGCTCTGAAGACATAGAAGATAAGGCATCAATCACTTCTCTGGCAATAGACTGTGATGTCAAAACAAAGAAGATTGTGGGTTTATACTGAGAATGGGATATCTGCAGATAAACAGAAAGTTCAACAAAAGGTCTAAAAGTAGAAAAATGGATCAGATCTTATTTACCATATTTATTTATTCTCAAGGGAGCAATATCACCCCCCAATGGGATAAAAGTTGGTTCTTGGAGGGGGGCAAAAATATTACTATTTTTTACATACAGTATATAAACAGTATATTTGTGGTATTAAAATTTCATCAGGAAGGGTTAGGGGAAATAATTCTAAAATGGCTGGGGGACTGGTGATAATGTAAATAGGACTGAGAAACGCAAGATACACTCCCATTAGCTGAGGAAAGAGGACTATAAGATGATACAAAGTCAAGAAAGAGAGGAGGAATTTGTACTCTAACACTGAGGAGGCAGTTCAGTGGGAAAGAGTTAAGTCTGAAAAATATGAATTTAAGTTACAGCAACTCTTTCTATTAGCCACATGACTTGTTCACATTACTTACCTTTCCTGAACCTAGCTTTCCTCGATTTATAATGGAGATAACACAACCTCATTACATTGTTAAATTGAATGCAATAGTGTAGGTGGATACTTAGTACAGCATCTAACATTGAAAATAATCCATAAATGGTACAATATAAATATTAATAAATCATATTTTATTAATAAATTTATATTGATCAATGTAAACAGTGAGGCTATGTAGTCTTCCAAAGCCTGCCCATGTTACATGAATTTAAAATAAAATAATTTGAATATACAATGGAATCCCTTAGCAGTTAGAGTGACCAGATTAAAAATGAACTATTGAGTGAAGCTTTAGAACCTCTATTCCTATAAAAGTTTAGGTGATTACACCTCCATCTGTTCAAGATAATGTAAACATTCATGAGCCTTAAGGAGATGGGGTAGAGCATATGGCCTTGAATTCTCTTCCACCTCTATTATTTTAAAACCTCAAATAATTTCTGTTAAACAAATATGCTAGCTCAAAATCATATAAAGGATATAATGGAAATAAGGCATACAAACCCATGTTCTAAAGAATACAACAGTTTACATTTTGAAACAATTTGTTTAACATGTGAATCTAGAAAAAAATAACAAATGATGGTTGCATTCATAATTAACAGTTCCATGACTTCCTGGAATCTAAATCACAAAGAAAGAATATTTGATTAATGCATTGCTGAAAGTTCGTGTTCTAGTAGCCCTATGTGGATTGTCAGTGTGTATTCCATAGCTTGTTATGATTTATCTTCATCAGCCATAGGCCAAAATTACCAGACTCCAATTACTTTGCTTCCCAGTTTCAAGAAAGAGAGAGAGAGAAATTATGTCAGTCCTACCACAGGAGATGGCTTACAATGCCTGAGGTAAAGAAAGTAATCTACTGTTCCCTGACATTCACTGCCTGAAAGTCATTCACATTAAAAACCATTCAAACTTGTTTAGTGCAAGCCAATTGCTTCCATTTCCCTCTTGTCAGTTATATTAGCTTCAATTCTAATTTAACTGTTATAAAATTAAAAAAATAATACTCTTCCAAATCCTGACAAAGGCATAGATGGTTCTAGACAGAATATAATGTCTCTGAGTTTATCAACTTTAATATAATAATTTTCAAATTTTGATTTTCAAAAAGAATACTCTACCCCTTAGAATATATGATCATTTTTTCCTTCCTTTTTTCTCCTCCTAAACCTTGGTGTGATGATGGGCAAATAAATATATTTGTCAAGACAAAAAGGAAAAAATAGCTTCTTCATTTATACCATGCACAGCATTAGTAGAAAAAAAACAAATGCCCCTAATTTCAACCAAGACTATGTCATTACTTATGATTATGAGGTAGAGATCAAGTTACATTTCAACCTGCATAATATAATCTAATACTCTTTCGCTAAGAACTATTAAAGTCATATAACAGACCATTAACTTCCAGACAATTTAGAGCTTACAAGGTTAACATCAGCACTACAAAAAGGAAATGGGGATGACATTTAAATAACAGTAAGTGCCAATATACCATTATACAACCTAATGAGGATACTAGTTTTGATGTTTATCTATTGTATCAAACTATAAAACATTTATGTCTTACAAGCTGATTAACTTTTTATTTATTCAAGAAATAAATCTTACATGTGTGAAGAAAATTATATGCAATATAATACCACCATCGATGAATTGAATCATACATTTTTTTCCTCTAATTTATCTCATATTCTCCTCTATGTCTTTGAATGTGTTTATGAGTTGGTGTGTTAAAGACAAAAAGAGGAAAAAATCATTGGACTCTTTCTGGGCTTTACCATGTCTGTATGTATTGGGAAAGCCAGAATGTGGGCATGGCTCATACACTCCCTACGATTGTCTTAACACTTTTCACATACACAGAAAGAACCTGAGGTAAAAGTAATAGATTCAAATATATTTAGAAATAATTAATTATCAAATTCTTGGTGAAGGCTGCATTTCAACTTAAGAATGAGCCAGAAACTTCTTCATGTGCTCAATTAATGAAAGAAAGAGGTACCCAGTTAAATCTATCTGGGAGAGGTCCATTAATTGTGAAAATTGAGCAGTAAAACAAATTGATACAAACATTGATAAGATCTGCATAGAACCTTGCTCAGAGATGGAGATCAAAACCTCTGAGAACAGTGAATTGGACCTCAACACTGACAGGCTTTCTTGCTTTCTGTTTTCTGTGTGATTAGCACAATTTTAGGTGCTACTTAGTATTTTATGACTGTTACCAGTTATCACTCTTAAAATTGTTTCAGATCATCAAATTAAAACCTAAGTTTCTATTTATTATGTTTTATGTTCAATATGTTAATGTTATATATAATACTTAGCATAAGATTATGTTTAATATTTACCATTAATATTGTTAGAATAGCTTAATATGTTTCTATTTATTAAAACAAAATACTCATTTTCTACCAAAGAATTTCTATAAATGAAGTTACCATTCTACCTTTTTTTCACTGTGATGTTTTAAATGTCTTCGGGCTGCAAAGGACTTAAATAAGTTACCAATTTTTCTTTTCCCCCATTATACTGGGTACATTTATTTCATTAAAATAAGGCAAAAGCATGAATAAACATCTTGTGGAAAAATATTTCTCAATTTCCCTTATAAGTTTATGCTTGACAGAAGATAAAAATGAGAGCTGTCACATTTGGAATGGAACAGAAGGAAGGTTAAAAGCAAGCTGAATTAGCTCACCTCTTCCAGAAAGGGTCTTACACTTTTTTATGCCATAGCTCCCTTTGGCACTCTACTGAAGCTTACTCCCTTCGTGAGAATAAGGTTTAAATATGCTTAAACTAAAATACAGAGAATTGTACCAGAAACCACTTATAATGATACACAGTTACCAAATTTTCATTTAAATTTATGAAAAGTAGCAAATATCTTGCTTTATTAATACATTAAATAGAGGGAGGTATACTAACTACTGTAATTTCAAAGTAGTGATAACAGTAAATGATATTCCAGGCTATCTGCAACATCTGTAATGTAATGAAAATACCTGAGAACTTTGCTGGAGACAAAAGACACAGGTGCTATTGTAGTTTATGGACTATTCAGAAAGGAAATGCTAAATTAGAGTTGGAGAGTGGTGAAAATAGGATATAACCTTTTATTTTTTTAAGCACAAGTTCTCCAGGAGCATAAAGACAATCCACAAACATGCGTATTAGGAATCCTCATTATAGAGGAATATACTTTCCAGTCCTCTCCATCATCTTCCTTTGACACACACAAATCTCTCACTCCTTCTCATCTTCTCATAATTCCCTGGAAGACACCAATTCACCAACTCTACTTATGCTTCTCCGAGTAATGGCTACAACTGAAGAAGCTCTTGTATATATAAAATACACACATACACATAAATATGCATATAAAGATAAAGAGATTTGAAAGGGAACATGAATGATGAATCAGAGATACAGGTAACACTCTGAGACAATGACCATTCAATTTCAGAAGTGAAGCTCTCATCATGGAGAAGGCATGCCAACTGTTCTTGAATAAAGCATGATCTTATAATCTTAGTTCTCACAAGTTATGATCTTGTGCTTATTCTCAGATGCTTTCTTCACAGAGGAAAATCTTTATCCATTGGTTATACAGGGTTACTAATAGCTTTATATTTAAATTATGCTTTTGTATATGACATTACTATTAAATTGGCTGTCTAGTTGCATTATGATTTATTCCGGTAAAACTACAACTCTCTAACATCTCTAACTTACAACCATATGAGTCTGTTTCAATATCATTAATACAGGATTAATATCTTCATCATTAAAATGTTATTATAAAATATAGAACTAAGTCTTAAGTTAATTCCTGCTTTTTAATCTTCAGTTGGCATGAACTGGTTTGCTGAAGTGCATATATAAATACTAAAAATACAGGTGGGGATGGGGGAGGATTAAAAACATTTAACAAATTATAGGGGGTGGGAAGAAGGCCAGAAGAAAGGAACAGTTGCAAAACCACAGAGAATGTACATAGAAATGAAATTAGCTGGAGAAAAACAGGGAGACATTTAAATGTTTTCCACATTTTCAAACATATTTCAGAAAATAAAAACTATCTAAATGACCAAAATAAAGTGCAAAGAATAGAGTATGAAACAAAAGGAGATAAAAAATGAGTTAATACAATTCACTAAGAAGGAAATGTAAACAGCCAACAAATAAATGATATGTTGGAGAATTGAATAATTAGGTAAAGAGTTAAAATAAATATAAATTTAAAATTTTACACTCAGTTTCAGATGTATACTCAAACTGCCAAAAGTTAAAGTCTGATGATATAAAATGCTAGTCAAAAGTGTAGAAACTGGGATTCTGATAATTGATGATGAGCACAGTAACAAATATGGCACCTTGGACTGCAATTTGACAATTTCTATTAAAAGTGTAAATGGATATGCTATATAACATTACTGCTTCAATTTTATCCATATACCACAGAAATATGTTTTAAAAACACACACATGGTTCATAACAGCATTGTTTTCATTTGGAAAAAACCCTGGAAATAATTTAAATGGCCATCAATAGGGGAATGATGCATAAATGGTAAGTCACAGAGTACGATATGTTTTTAGCCATAAAACTAATAAACTAGATTTATATGTTTCTATATGAACAAATATTTAAAAAATTAAACTAAAAGGATATTTTATATATTTAATATATTCCCCCAAATGCTTTGATTCACTCCATTTTTTGAAACAATATACTAGAAAATATCCAGTCAAAAGGGAATATTAAATAAAGAACTCAAGAGTAGCTAAATCTTGGTAAAATGACTGGTTGTAAACAAAAGTCAAAAATTATCATCAAAAGTAAAAACTGAATTTCAAAACAATCATATTCAGCTCCAAATATTTTTCACAATCCACACTTTAGGAATTTTTGGGATCTTTAAAATATACCTGACCTCATTGACTAAAGTAGTTTCCCCATATTATAACAAATATTATAGTCTTCCATATAAATTTTACAGTTGCAATTTTACATTTGTTTGCATGGATTCATATCTCCTGTATATTCTATGAGTGAAGATTATGCTAAAATTGCTATCAAATCACCCAAGACTTTGGTCCATGGCATTAAAAAAACATCAATCAAGGAAGAAAGAATGAAATGACAGACACACCTGCGATGGAAATATTTTCCATAGCTGGCAGTAACTGTTTCAGTTTTACCTTAGTTTCTTATTTTGTTACATAAAAAATAAATAAGTTTTGTTAAGAACTAGTACATATGGAGTATATTTTGTATATTTATTTTATCCAACTATTAACCGTTCTTTTTTTCCACTTTATACACATAGACATGCACACACAAAGAGAAGTATGGAATGAAATCCACCATAAGTTAATGTTGTTTTTTCCTTTCATGATAGGATTTTTCATTAATTTTTCCTTTTTTCCCCTCTTTTTAGGTAGGGGGAGGGGAAATATTCTAATGTCCTATGATTAGGTCTCAGTTTTTTGTGAGTCTGATATATACGTATGGTATATTATTTTTATATATTCTTTATTTATATGTAATATATATAAAGTAATAAAAAGTAGCCCCAAATATACAATTAGGAATGTAAAAATCGCCAAGCTTATCATAACCAATAAGATGATTTTCCTCCTCACTGCCTTCACTAAGTCAAAGTTTCAAATATATCTCTGCCTGAATAAAATCAGTAATAAATTTACCATAAATTCATAAGATATTATGAATGAATATCTAAGTACCTATGAAAAATTAATGAAACTAAAACCTAATCAATGTTCTTTGTAAAAGTTTATATCATAGAATAATTATAGTTTAATAGTTAAATGAAAGATAATAGAAAAGTAAAACATATGTAAAAAATGTTTAAAACAGTTTAAAAATAGCATGTGCTATTTATCAAAATTCTGAATAGATGAATTTCTAGATTTAGTTCTCAGTTATAAGAGTATTTCTTCTAGATATACGTAAGGATGAAGTTACTAAAACGCTTCCCAGGAACTGTTTCCCTTGGCTTTAATATTAACTGTTCATAGGAGACTTGGCTTTTAGAAAGTCAATTTGCTCATAGCCTTAAGACAAAATAATTTGGTAGCAACAAAGAGCAAAGAGATACTCACAAGGATCGCCTGAAGGCTACCCATTACAGACGTTCCTCTGGACACGCTCCATTTTATCCTTGAATCAAGCCTGAGCCCCACACTAGACATTTTTTTCATAGCCTCAGAATGTTTATTTCTGATTTACTTTATCTTATGAAAACTGTAACGTCTGTGGATTTATAGCATGGATTTTGGAGTCAGATTTGTTTGGATTCACAGCCTAGCTCAATCAGTTACTAATTGTGTTATCTCAGGAAAGACACTTAACTTGCCTGAGATTCTGTTTCTACAAGTTTAAAACACAACATCACCATGACCTTTGCAGGGTCACTGAAATAATTAAATAAGATCATCGGCTGGACACAACTCTCAAGCCTGTAATCCTTCCTAGCACTCTGGGAGGCCATGGCGAAGGAACACTTTCAGGTCAGGAATTTGAGAACAGCCTGAGCAAGAGCAAGACCCTGTCTCTACTAAAACTAGAAAAAATTAGCTGGGCCTGGTGGCACGCACCTGTAGTCCCAGCTACTTGGGAGGCTGAGGCAGGAGGATCGCTTGAGCCCAGGAGCTGGAGGTTACAGTGAACTATGCTGATGCCACTACATTCCAGCCTGGGTGACAAAGTGAAACTCTGCCTCAAAAAACTAACTAAATAAATAAATCATGTGTCCACTACTGAGCATAGTTTTTAGAATGAGTGATTGATAAATAAAAGGTATTTATTACAAATAATAAATACCATCATTATTGATTCATATTTTGCTTTTACTACTAGTAAATTCCAAACCAAATCTATAGTCTCTTCTAATAACATAAGACTCTATGACATAAATTTTAGTTTATTCTCTTTATACCCTGAGTTTATTTCTTTCACCCTTTGTGTCACTTTTCCCCTAAATTACTCATCAATTTAGTATTCTTCTGTTAAATCTTTTGTGTTCTAGTAAATTACCTCAAATTCTTCTTAAACTTAGGAAGGATGTAACTAGCACATATATTTCCATGCAAATATGTAAATAAAGGCTATTTGAATGACATTTTGTAGTCTGCACATCAATATTGATAGTATGTTTTCTATTAGCTAACACCCCCTGAGTAACCATATCATCATAAAACAGCCAGGAATAAAGTATTTGCACTTCTGAATAAAATATTCAACTTCCCCCCAAATTATTAACAATGACAGAGACAAAAAAAAACAACCTTTTTTGGAATCAGTCCAGAGTTTTACTTGAGACATAGCTTGTGCTATGCCTTATACATAAATATAAATGAAAAACTCACCCCAACGCAGAAAACTATTAAAACTTGATTGGTGAGGAAGCAAAATATCATAGCCAGGTAAAAATAATCCAATTTTAATAGTAAAGATTACATTAACAAAGTGTATGCTGGCAATCATTCTAAACAAACAAAATAAATCTTAAACATACAAATTTATATTAAAAATTATCCCGGAACTTTAAAAAGTTAATTACATTAATATTTGCCATGAGAAAGTCTATGATAACTCATTTCTAAATTGAACAAAAAGCATATATAAAATTATTTTCTTAAATGCTGTTCTAGTGTTTTTGTTTTTTTTGCCTGAGTTATTTTGGCATTGACTTTGTTTAATGTCAATTCTGTATTTCCAAATTACCTGCCCCATCTAGTAGGGTTAAATTACACTTTGCATTACTTGGTTGTGACTCAGAGTAATTCGGGGTCATACCACTGGGTGAGTTAGAGCAAAATTTCTTATAAAGGAGTAATTCCCAAATAATTTTAAGTTAAACTGTATTTCCATGCAGTCCAACTCTCTATCACTAAGTCCTCTTGCAGGGCAGATTTAAAAGCTTGATGGACATTATAAAAAGTTGATTCTTGCAATTATGTTTTACTTATCAATAATATTCCCATCACACAACTGATAATTCACTTTCTTTATATTACTTCTATCTAGATGCGTTCCCCAAATTCAATTTGAGACCGATTCTACCCACTGCACCTGACCTACCATTTTACTGATTTAAGTAAAGACATGTGAAAGCACTTACATGTGCATATATACATATACGTATATGTATATATGCACATGCATGTATATGCACGTATGTATGTGTATGTGTGTGTATATATATAACCATTTTTTCATCAATTCATCCATTGATGGACACTTAGGTTGTTTCCACGTCTTGGCTATTGTGGGGGTTAAAAAAAACTATTAATTTGAGCCTGCATTTTCTAAAGATATCTCCTAAATGAATCACTTTATTTAAAATACAAAGAGATCTTACATGGCATCTTAATTTACCTGAGAAATGACTTCTTTCTTAGAAGTGCTACTTTAGGAGTTAGCACGGCACATTCATGGGTCATCTTCTAAAGTAACAATGCTTTTGCTGTTCATTCTGTCTCCATGACAGATGCAGATGTTGTTACTAAAGAAGAAAAAATTAAAGCCCAAACTAATCCCAAACCAGGCATGACTGCAAGGGACATTTAAGGAGCAAAAAATTTATAACTATTGAATCACAAAAGCAAAAAGGCAGAATGTTCATATTTCACACCAACTGACAGATTATGAATGACTTTAAGAGGCTAGGGTTATAGACACTGCAAAACTATTCTTTTTAGAAATAGAGCCCCAATAAGAAA